>CM040120.1:375376987-376097011 GCA_022559845.1 Amorphophallus konjac | reverse complement strand
CGAGGTCAGTAAGAAAAATTTTGAACTGTATTTTGTTGATACTCTAAATCAAATTGTTGATATTTTCACCAAGCCCTTATGTAATGACAGGTTTTCAACACTCAGAAGGGAGCTTAGTCTTTGCCGACCTCAGGCCACTAAAAATTGAAATGATGATCATGTTCAATTTAGTTGCGTGTTTTTGCAGATTGGTGTGTTCATGCATTGTTTATATGTCAATGTGTCATTTTGCATATGTGTCATATTGCATGGTTTGTGTAGCATCATTCTTGCATGGCCATGGTATATCAAATATTGATGTATGGAAAGGCATGTTATGCTTGCCTAGACACACTCAATATGCATGAAGTTTCACCTCCGCCAAGTACCATGAGTCATTGTCGCATATAGGCCATCTAGTAAGGGGGAGTTGTCACTTTGCAGCATTCATGCATATGTTTCATTTTCATTCTGTTGCATTTAATAAATGTACAACCATGTGTTGGGTCATGTATTTCATGTCTGCCAAATTCATGTTTGATCAGGTCAACCCCTGCATGGTTCTATTCTCTCACTCCTTGACGTTTGTCCTTACATTTGCTTGCAAACATAACTCCTTGAGTGCATTCTCTGCATATCTTTAGGGGGAGTTTTATTGCTTTTCTTATCTCTTGCAATCTTAACTTCACTGGCTTCCAGTTTGACAATACCGTTCATGAGACAGACGGACATATGGAGTAAGAGCTTTCTATTATGTGCCCTGATGATTATCCATTCAATGAAATCGGTTCAGATTTAATGATTTCCTTGAAGTTCTGAAATATTGGTTCTGAAATCATCTATGTTCTTGGTTTTAATAGACCTTAACTAGAGACTGCATATTATGCTTTGAATGACTATCATGCTATCTGAAAATCCAAATTTCATGACAATCTTGGTGATACTCTAGAGCTTAGTATTGGTGTTAAACATCTTAATGAGCTGGAATTCTTGAAAAAAAAATTTGACAGAGCAATGATATTGTTGCACGGAGAAATATGTCCCGTCATCAAATCAAGTGACGAATGACATATCATGATGTGCCCCTGTTATCTCTGTCTTAATACATTTGGCCTCTAGGCAGAGTAATGGCATAATCATTGAGAAACATATCATCCCATCACAGAAATGAGTTTGGATATGTCATGACGTGACTTTGCTATCTCTGTTCATTTTGAAGCATCATAGTCAGTCTTCCCAAATACCTAGGAATACTGGCATCTAAACAACGTGTATTCTTATGGCTAGGAGGCATGTACTAGACTTGACTGCTCGTAACATATGAGTCTTGTGCCTTCAACTGCAAAAATACTAAAAATTACATTTGCTACGATCATAACATTCCATGCTCTACTCATGTCTGTTTAGTCTCAATACTAGTTTTTGTGTTATTCCCTTAGCAGTTATTGAATATGGATATATAAGACAAGGGAATGTTAAACATTGCAATGATATGCACCTTTGGTTCATTTCTATTAAATCTTCAATGTAGATGCTCTTTGAACTCTGTTGATGATATCGGATTTCATTAGCTTTGACCCGTACATGTTGCTCGCAATATGTTTCAGGTTTGCATATTATGGCTTGCTCTTCCCTCTCCTTCACCTCTGGTCTCACCGACCTTTGTCACCTACTCTACTTTATCCATCCTTTTTGCTGTTGACAAAGGGGGAGAATTCTTTCTGTGAGTCCTTTGTAAGAGCTATGGATGAGTGAATGGTGTACGGGGGAGATTCACTTTGTGCATCTCATTTGTGTATCCAATGCATAGCATTTATATCTGCATTCATAATTGCATTCACATGCTATTACTATCATGGATCCTGAGCTGCATATGTTACATATATCATACACTTTACCATCTTGGCTATTTCTGCCATATAATGACTCACAGTGTTGCCATCATCAAAAAGGGGGAGAATGTTGAACACATATGCACCATGATTACTATTATGGTTTTGATGATAGCAACTACTATAAGTCACATTGTGTTTGCATATGATGTCATTGTGTATCTGTTTAAGCAGTTTGTCATTTCATCGAACAGGTTGCGGGCATGTGCACTGCATTCTAAGTCTATACGTTGGACAAAGTATATACGTTGGACAAAGTCTGTACATTGGACGAAGTCTATACGTTAGACAAAGTCTATACGTTGGACAAAGTCTGTATGATGGACAAAGTCTATACGTTGGACAAAGTCTGTACATTGGACGAAGTCTATACGTTGGACAAAGTCTGTACGTTGCTGAACAAAGTCTGTACATTGAACGAAGTCTATACGTTGGACAAAGTCTGTACGTTGCTGCACACAAAGTCTATACGTTGCTGCAGATGAAGTCTGTGCGTTGGCTGCATGCACAACTCAAAGTCTGTACGTTGCACAACACGAAGTCTGTACGTTGGCTGCATGCACAACTCAAAGTCTGTACGTTGCACAACACGAAGTCTGTACGTTGCGGCAGATGAAGTCTGTACATTGCTGCAGATGAAGTCTATACGTTGGCTGCATGCACAAAACAAAGTATGTATGTTGCACAAGACAAAGTCTGTACGTTAGCTGCTAGCACAACTCCAAGTCTGTACATTGGTTGATGGCTGCAACACAAGTCTATACATTGGTCGGCTACTTCACACGTAAAGTCTATACATTGCGTTCTGTTGTGTTCGTGCATCAAGTTACCGAGTCTGTACGTTCATGAAGCAAGTCTGTACAGGCTCATACATGCTCAAGGTGCAAAGTCTGTATAGAGTTCATACATGCACACAAAGTCTACACGTCCAAGCCTTGATGCAGAGTCTATACAACAACTACAAGCTTCATTCAAATAGCCAAGGTCACTGAATAAGATGAGAGTCCAAAGACAAAGATTCAGTTGGTACCTTCTAGACCAACAACCATGAAGTTACAGACATGAACAGGCTGCTAATGGACACAAGCGACGGAGCTGAAGCGGCTAACGGACCGACGCGGGCTGGACCGGGGGCTACCCAGCTGGCGGTAGACCGCCAGCATAGGGGCGGTCGACCGCCCCAGCCAGCAGACTCCCGTCTGCAGTTCTGTCAGCTGCAGGTCGACCGCCAGCCAATAGCGGTCGACCGAAAATCCCAGGGACCGCCCATTTGTAGATTTCTCAGTAGAGGTCAACCGCCAGAAGTCACAGGTCGACTGCCAGCCCCGATGCAGCCATGTTTGACTTCGAAATCCACCTCGTGGCCCCTTTCCATGGATTTCTTTAATCCAAAAGTCACCTAATCACCCACAAATTATGGATCTGGTCTGAAGGATGTCCAAGGACCATTCAAGGTCTATAAAACCAACACATGAGGGGTTGGAAACCCTAACACTTCAAGGTTTCAAGGGAGATCAAGGGAGGCCATTTTCGAGGTACTGTAGCACCTCCGTGAACAGTGTTTCGGGAGGAAGTTCTTCATCCATCCAAGGTGATTCAAGCTCAGATCTGAAGCCAAGCAATCTCCAACAAAGCTAGAAGCACTCAAGGGCAAGAAGGGTGATCAAAGGAAGTTAGAAGGAGCGTATTCCAAGAAGGAAATCAAGCTACTTCGGGAAGAAGCTCTTCATCGAATCCTCAAGAGATTCAAGCTCCAGCAAATCTCAGACAAGATCTTTTCTCTTAAGCATATTCTATATCTTGTTTGAGTGTTTTTCATAAGTTGTTCTTTTTCTATTTCACTCAAACACTTGGAAGTTGAGAATCGTCCCTACCGGT
Source organism: Amorphophallus konjac (assembly GCA_022559845.1). Lineage (NCBI taxonomy): Eukaryota > Viridiplantae > Streptophyta > Magnoliopsida > Alismatales > Araceae > Amorphophallus > Amorphophallus konjac. Next base: position 376,093,262 of record CM040120.1, on the reverse strand, counting down.
GGTTAGTAGGAAGGCAATCGGAGGTTGTCCGATCTGCGGTGTTGACGTCCCTACCGGTGGTTAGAAGGAAGGCAATCGGTAGTTCTCCGATTTGCGGTTTGGTGTGCTGCACTAGTGAAGCCTCACCGGATTTGGTGAGGGGTGGACGTAGGACTGGGGATTCAGTCCGAACCACCTTAAAATCCTTTGTGTTGTGGTTTGATTGTGCGATTGATATGTTTTAGATGCATGCTTAGGTTCAATCTCTATATTATGAAATCATATTTCTAAGCAAATCGTTTTATACATCGCTAAGCTAGTTGTATTCCGCTGCAATTATTTTTAACTAACCTTATAGGGGGTTGTATTGCGAAAAGAGGGGCAGATCTATTCACCCCTCCCCTCTAGATCCGCTGTCCACTACACAACATTGACGTCAACTCTTGTTGACGTTCATACTCAAATAGTAGGAATTGACGTCAACAAACTTTGACGTCAATTCTTTAAGTAATTTTTCAAATGAATAGTATCACTTTTTATCTAATAATAATTTTATGAAACAAAATATTTGAAAAATAGGAGAAAAATATAAGGATTTTACCCATATACTTATCAAGATTTTATCTTGTCCGATTTACTAGATATAAAATTTTGAAGTTAGTAGGAGATTTTAACCGGATAAACAAGGTCACTTTTATTCCAGCAGTATTTTAATAAAAGAAAATCATGAAAAATATTAGAAAAATCTAGGGATCAAGAAAACATGCACTTTACTATTTTTATTAACATAGTTCCTTAGATATTAAATTTTAAAGGTTGCAACAATTATTAACTAATAGAAAGATTCATGTTTTCTTTTAACAAAACATGCAGACCGGTAACACAGAGATCATGGAAGAAGGATTAAGTGCCATGAGGACTAAATTATGTTTTGTCTGGGAGAATGCCTACCTTTTATGACGCTTTAACGGAAGAAGTGGTTGCAGAGAAGAAGAAGACAGAGGAAAACGATGATGATAGCAGCAACCACACAGCAACTGCAACAGGGGAAGAAGGAGAAGAATAACTGCAGTGGTAGCAGCACGAGCTTGACGGAATAAGAACGCAGCAACAATAGCAGTAGCAACCCACGGCAGCTATAGTAGAGGAACGCCGGAGGAAGCAGACGGGAAGAAAACCTCTGTAGCAGCAGCCACAGCACAAAGAAGGAAGAAGAGTAAGTCGACAATGAGGCGTCGACATAGCAACAGCAGGACCAGCAACGGTGGCTCTGCCATCGTCCCCGAGAATTTTATTTATAGAGAAAGGATGCATGAATCCTAATGGGAATCGAGGTTTCCCTATGAATAATTTCCTATCGTCGTCACAATTCCTCCGTGCAATTTCCTTTCCACAATCACAACCGTTTTCCTTATCTACTTCAAACCCAAGCTCATGCAGAGATCGAACGTGTTTTTGATTTTAAACTTGAGAGGGTTTAACAATTAAGGCCCATATATATATATATATATATATATCCCCTTAGCCCGGTTGGTGCCCTACGTTCCTAGCTTAAGCCCATTACTAAGGCCTAGTTATATTCTAAACGTAGCCCCTTTAAATTTTTTTATCCTCTTAAAGATCCAAAGCCCACTAGTTATATATATTAGAGTTAAAAGGGTTCTAACTAATTAATTGGTTTATATTTTAAACCTTTACCAATTATCTTATTGTATTTTATCAAAAAAAATTCTCTATAATTGTCATATGACTAATTTTATATAGTTATTATCATTCATTCTCTATTTAAATTTTCGGGATGCTACACCCTCCCCCACTTAAAAGAATTTGGTCCCCAAATTCACATGCTCTTCTTTTCATTACAGTGGGGTAAGATCACCATAGTCAAACATGCATCCTAGCTAGATACATTCTCGTAGCATGTCAAAATACTAAAAACACCTTATCTAATCATGCGATTTGAATAAGACAATTTTTAGAGTTACCTTCCAATGCTTGTAGCCTACCCTGCCGCTTAGGTCCACCTTGTTGATGTTCTCGTGGCGCTTGTTCTTTTAAAAGTGGACAATGGGCGATTTTATGATCTTCACTTCCACAACGAATATACTTCCCAAGTTTATACTAGCACTCCTCCGATTTGTGCCCTCCTTTATTGTAATGTCGACATTTTTCCTTGGCCAGAAAAACTTGTTGATCATCGTTTCGGGGTTTCTTGTCTTTACGGAAACCGTTACCTCCATTGAACCTCTTCTTGTCATGCACGGGTTCCCTATTATTGTGTCCATTTGCTAACTCCTTAATGTCAATTTTCCCTTTGATTCGTTCTATCATATCCGTAGCATCTTCCAATAGTTGTGCCTTCCTAACCATCTCCGTGTAAGTTTGAATTTCTAACAGAGCTACTTGAGGAATAAGTTCCACCTTCAAGCCATTCATAAATCTCTCTGCTCTCATTTTCTCCGTGACGACTAAGTGTGGTGCATACCGGGATAATCTAGAAAAGTTTGCTTCATAATCCGCTACTGATAGACTACGTTGTTTTAATGCCGCGAACTCCATTGCCTTCTTCTCTCGGATTCTCTCCAAAAAATATTTCTCATTAAAGTGTTCTAAGAACTCGTCCCATGTAACTTGCTCATTGGGCAAGATCGCTTCGACGGATCTCTACCATACCCGAGCATCCTTCTTGATGCGGGACGGACACGCGACCTGGGACTCTAGCTCGCGATCGTCCCTGAGCGAGGGAAGACGTGGGACCGTGCGCGGTTGAGAAACCGACAGTGAGTCTCGGGTATCGGCCTTTCCGCGTTAACTCGGGTCGAGTCACGGGACGGTCACTCACTCTCGCTCTCGCAGTGGTGATAAAATGATAACAAGCTAGATAATCTATCACTCATGCAGTGGCATATACAAAAATATACGAGTAAAGTAATGCCTACGTGGAGGGTGGCGAGTGTACCTCCACCCTCCGGGCATGGGGAAGACGTTCTCGGCCCTGTACGGTAACTCCCAGTAACAACGGTAAAAGTTAATTACAACAGTGAAATCTATTGCCCACTCCACGCAGGGAGGTAAAGGGCTACAAGTGGGGTCCGGGAGGACCGACCATGGGTTGACGGGCAGCAGTCTGGAGGTACGTACGGCACGAACTCGACCTGCTGGTCTGACTCGGTCCTGCGCCGACTCGGTACTGTGCCAACTCGGTTCTGACTCGTTGGACAGCAAGGCGCGGTTTCCAAAGGAACATCGCCCTCTTGAGGTCTTCTGAAGGCGCCGCTTGGCTGGGACGATGGCGGGATGTCCCTGATCGACTCCCTGAAGTAGCGATTTCAGAAGTTAACTTTTGATAATTTTGCACGAATTATTCTCGTACTGAATTTTCTGATATGCACAGGGAACAGATTTACGCGTCTCGGCGGTAAAAATTAGTTCTCTCAGATCCGAAATCGGATCGAGGTGAAACTGATGGGGTTGGAAAGAGGATTCCAAGATCTACCACATATAAATTTTGTAGGTCGATCCAATGAAGGGATGAGAAACGAAAGGCTCTACAAGACTGAGTTTGTTTCTGACCCGGACTGACAGACACACAGGGCAGCAAGGGATCTGCATGAAACTGACCTTTGACTGAGGAGTAAATGATTTTTTCAGACTCAACAAAAATTATGGTGGAAGAGGGTAAACGTGAGGAACACCTGGGAAGTTTTGTGAATTTTGAAAAATTTTCTAAGATGGTGGGAAAAATGTAACAAGCAGACTCTATCTTGCAGATCTGTAAAAGGGCAGATTACTGAGAGGAAAAACAAAAATATGGGAAAAATATCAAACTAAGGCCAAATGGCACGAAATTTGAACTGGAGATTAGGGGAGATGGACAGAAAAAACTCTCAAAATTAGGGCTGAACCTGACAACAAGAGAAATAACTAGAATTTTGGGATTGGGGTTCTGTCCTGATGGAGACAGAACTCCGGCGAAGCGGCGGTGGCGGTGCGTTGGCGGCACGAACGGAAGGCGGTGGCCGGAAGTCGCATCTAGTGGAGGTGGAGTTCTTGGAGTCACACCAATAGGAGGGCTTCACACCCTATAATGGTAGAAATCCATCTGCAAGAGGGAGGAGAGACACAAGGGGTGCCCTTGGGCTTGCTCTTAGTAAAAATGCTTAATTCTTCATTAATATCTCTAATAACACTATACATAGGCTTATATAGAGAATGGAAAGGGGTGGGGGGTTGGGAATTTCATGGGAGAGAGGGGATTTTCTTCCCCATGTGGTCAAATGACCAAATTAAATAAAAAATATAACATGGGATAAACTATATTATAAGGGGGAAGCATCTTGGACTTTAAGGGTTGGAATATTAGACTTTTTAATCCAATTGTCCCCTTGAATGGTCAAGTCATCTAGAAGCCCACCTTGGACCTTTGACTGGCCCCACATGGGCCCTAAGGCTTAGGTGGACCAATAGGAAAGGAGATGGGGGCCCCTTGCTGGTCTTACTGGACTTTTACACAAAAACCCAAAGATCCTTAGGGAATGACACATTAGCTTATAAAGCCTTACAATTGCATACATATTTTTCCAAGGATATAAATACAAATAAAAGGACTCAAATTCAAAATAAAAAGTCAGTGCTCGGCGTCGATTCCCATCACTTCTCTAGTTGATAAGTTCCCAATAGTACCTTCTCTTGGTCGATACATTGCATCACCTTAAAGGTCCTCTCTATTTCTTGTACCCAATTCTCCGCCTCATCCGGGTCAGTAGACCCACTAAACATAGCAGGATTCATCTTTTGAAACTTCCGATGCAAATCCCCGGCTCCATATTGAACGCCACCTTGTGCAACTTGTTGCAACGCCTGAGTCAAACGTTGGACTGTGCGTTGCATCTCTCTCCATTGGGCTCACTCGACAGCCATCTTAGCCTACAAAACAAGTTTCTAAGGTAATTGTAGACACGCCATTCCTGACGTCTCCCGATAAAGTCTCATATTACTATACAACGCCCCGCAACGGCTTACGCATTTTGAATCGCTCAAGTGCTTCCTTTTCTTGAGTCTTCTTCCGCCCTTTTCGGCATCCGGAATCGTCTCGTCACGGCATTCGGACGGCATCAACACCAGTCAGACGCATCAGGAGGTTCCGGAACCAAGAAGGGTGTCTGCCGGGTGGCCGCCAACGCTTGAACTGAGGACCCGGGTGTGTCTTAATGGGGGCGTCCAGGCCCCTGGACGCCCCCATTCTTTTAATTTAATTTATTTTTATTTTTTAAAATCCAAAACACAAATAAAAAATAATATATTAATGGAGGCGTCCAGGCCCCTGGATGCCTCCATAAAAACAAATATAATATATATATATATATATATATATATATATATATATATATATATATATATATGCCAGTTGGCATAAAAAGACAAAACAAAATAAAAAATTATACATTAATGGAGGCGTCCAGGCCCTTGGACGCCTCCATAAAAACAAGCATAAAAAATATATAATGCCAGCTTTGGCATAAAAAGACAAAATAAATCAAAAACTAATATATTAATGGAGGCGTCCAGGCCCCTGGATTCCTCCATCAACTCCCTCACGGGCGCCGCCCACCGAACGACGGTTTGTCGTGTGTGAAAAAAGCCAAATTATGGAGACGTCCAGGCAGCTGGACGCGCCCATTTCTGAATCACGAGGCGCCGCTCACAAAACCACGCGTTGTGCCAAACCGCGTGCGGCCGTCGGTGGTGTTCGGTGGACCTGTTAGGGGCGTTCGGAGCCCTGGACGCCTCCACAAAAATACTAGAAAAAAATTAATAAAAATAGAATAAAATATTAGTTCAGCTCTGATGGAGGTGTCCAGGGTCCTGGACGTCTCCACCCTCCAGAGCCCTATAAATAGAGGCCCACCCCCTCAGTTCTGGGAGAGCTTCGAAGAGATCCGATAGGCTACCGGAGCCCAGAGGCTACCAGAGTCATTTTCTAACCCGTGGGGTCTTTTGTAGGTGGAGGTTCTGCCGGCTTCTCGGGTGCCCACGCTCGTGAGAGGAAGGTCGTCTTCATCCACCGCGCTTCCACGCCATCCCTACGCTGCCGGAGCTCCGCCGGATCTCACCCTCGGCTCCTCCAATAAGCTCTTTCTTCCCCTTTTTCTCCATAGTTCTTTGCATTCATCATATTGCATCCTCTATCTCCCTATATAAGGGCGCCGTCTCTTGCATACTTCTTGCATTCATCATCGCATTTTCCTCCTACTCGAGTCCGAGAGGGGTTTAAAACCACACCAACCAGGTGTGTGTCGGGTCACGATCTCGTTACTTTTATTGCAAGGAATTGTTACTACACTGCCATTTTCTAATTCCGTTCGTTTATTGTCTACTGTTTTGCAAGGGTAACCAAGAAAAGCCCTCTCCGTCGGCCGGCCGAAGGGGGAGGAAGAAGCAACCCGCCATCTCCCGCTCTTGAGGTAGGCGCGATCACTTTCTTTATTTTGGGGTCTTTCGGCCCCTGCCGATCACATCTTGTTCTCGAGGCCGCGGCGAGTCACTTCCCCAATGGCCGTTTAAATTCCCGTTCTTATACTCTCTTTATATTCTGTTGTATTCTGCTCATATTCTCAAGGCCGCGGCGAGTCACTTCCCCAATGGCCGTTTAAATTCCCGTGCTTATATGTTATATTCTTATCTATTCATATTCTCGAGGCCGCGGCGAGTCACTTCCCCAATGGCCGTTTAAATTCCTATTCTTATATATTATATTCTTATCTATTCATGTTCTCGAGGCCGCGGCGAGTCACTTCTCCAATGGCCGTTTAAATTCCTGCTCTTTATATTCTCCTTATATTCTGTTATATTCTTATCTGCTCATATTCTCGAGGCCGCGGCGAGTCACTTCCCCAATGGCTGTTTCAATTCTTGCTATTTAATTTCTGCACCATTCCCGCCCCCCCCCCCCCCCCCCCCCCCCCCGAGGTCGCGGCGAGTCACTTCCCGCTATGGCCGTTTAACCCCCATACCTTGTTATATTACATTTGTCCCGCTCGCCCCATCGGAGCAATCTCCCGTGGTGGCCCCTTCTCTTTTCTCTTATTTCTGTGTTGCAGCAAACAAAAAGAAGGAGCCCGCGTGCTTCGCGTCCTCTTCGCACCCCGAACCGCGTGACGTCGCTCACAGATTGGCGATCACGGTAGGACTTCTACTGCTTCCTTTTGGCTACCCTTGCAAGTTCGGCACCATCCGTGCCTCTCCACTTTGGCGCCCGCGCGCGCCCCCGTTGTGCTCACGGCAGCACTATCAGTTTTGATTGGTTGTTGGTTTATTATATGTCTGTTATTTCTGTTGTTTTCCCACTCCATATCTCTGTCAGCATTTCATTGCAGGCATCCATCCCTCTTTTCTATCCTTTTTTCATTTTTTGAGGATCACCCTTTCCAGGTGAAGGAAGGACTCTCCGTTTGAGAATTCCTCTCAACAGACTAGAATCTCCTCCACTGGGACCTCCGTAAGTCCCCGACATAGAAGAATCTCCTCTTCGTTCACTGGGCTGGTTGTACCATTGAAGTTCCCCGAAGTTAGTCATTTCATTCGTGGTGAGACGAGAGACCCTAGCTGACACGGCGGTGAAACAAAAATAAACTAGGGTCCCTATTTTGTGTGAACTTCGGATCTCGCTAAAAGCACAAAAAAATTATTAAAATCAAAACACAAAAAAAGGCGTAAAGGCATCAACTTGTTTGATAATCTCTGCTACCTGCTTGCTAGTGTATGTTTTTGCGTTCTGGGAAAACTGTGAGCATGGCTCACGAGTCTTTTGAGGAGAACCACCCTAGTCGTGGTTTGTCAGCCGACCGGCGAGTCTATGCTATGGACTCGGGTCCTTCTCATGAGCACTCACATGAGGTGCAGGTTATTGCCGGGGACACATCCCCACCGCAGGATATCTCTTCCTTACTGGGCGTCCTCGCCAACACGGAGCTTACCTCTGAACAGCTCCGGGCCTTCCAGGCCATTCTAAAAGGGAAATATGTTTCCCCCACGCCCCAGGAATCAACTCCGGCCATCGCACCTCTCCAAGAGTCCGTGCAGGCCATTCCATCTCCTTCATTGGCACAAGCCATCCAGTCTCCCTCGCTTCAAGGACAAGCGAGCCAACAACCACCCTCATTCCAGTTCCCGTCACAATCTCAAACTCCCGTTGTTCCCCACACACCGCTTCAGCCAGGGCCAACTGTCGGCGGTCCGACAGCTCCCTCTCATTCCGGGTTCCCCCCTCAAGTCTCCGAGAGACAGTTTCTCCCCCAGTGGCAAATGCCACCTTCACCTCCAGAGGAGCTTGCCCAATCGCTCCTCAATAGGTTCAATCGTATGGACGAGCAGTTTCAAAATCTGAGAAGGATGGTGGACGTGAAAGCCACCCCGGAGGTTCCTTTGCCAATCCTTCCCGTCATTCATCTTCCTCCCTCCGAAATGCCCACGTACCGCAGATACAATGGTACCGGCAACCCCTTCATTCACCTCAAGGATTTCATGTATGAATCCTCCTATTGGCAAAACGATCAGAGGTCCCTGGCATACCTCTTTCGGAGATCATTGGATGGTCCCGCGCTTGAGTGGTTCTATTCCTTGGAGTCCCGCGAGGCCGAGAATTTTGAAATAGTCCAGAGAAGGTTCTTGCAGAAATATAAGGATAGGGTCGGTCCCTCACTCTCCATTACCGACCTAGTGGCCGAAAAGATGAAGCCCGACGAGGATTTTTTCCGCTATGCTGATAGATGGAGGTCTCTGGCGGAAAGAATAAGGGATACCCTCTCTGAGCCCGAACAAGTGAAGATGATTGTGTCTAATGCAACCCCACAGTTCAGACACGTCCTGGCCATGAATAAACTTACTACAATGGAGGAACTCTATGAAAGGGCCCGGTACATCCAAACCCAGTTAAAAGACTCCCCCATTATGCACATGTTTGAGTCACCGAAGCCCAAAGTAGTCAGAAAAACAGGCGCTGGTGTCCCGGGCGGAGCCACAGAAGGGGTCGTGACAAATGAGCAAGTGGGTGCGGTCAACAATGCCAACTATGCAGTCAACCCAAGGCCTCCACAAATGCCCCGACTTCCCCTCCAACCAGGTCCTTTCCCTCTTCCTCCTCCACCCCAAAATAATTCACCCCAGGATAATATGCCCCCATTACGTCAACCCCAGCAACAACAACCACAACCTCAGCAACAACAACCACCACTTCAGTACAACCAAGTTCCACCCCCGGGGAACTATGGTCCCCAACAGCAACAAAGGAGGCCGCTCGGTCCCAAGAGAGCCTACTATCCACCATTGCCAGAAACCTTAGCAGACATTTTTAATGCCCTCATGGCATCAAACCAACTCGCCCTACCCAGAGAAAGGCCCGTGTGGCCCCCAAATGTTGATACCTTCAAATACTGCGTCTACCACAGGTAGCCAGGACACACAGCAGATTACTGCTTCCATTTCAAAGATTACATCCACGATATGAATGATGAACATTAAATAGATTGGGATGAAATGAGACGATACGTCACCGCTCTTAAGGCTAGGAGACCTCCTCATAGGCCACAGCAGCAGTTACAACAGCAGCAGTAGTAGCAACCACAACAACAACAACAGCCTCAGCAGGCCCCACAACAACAGCCCGACATGGGCATAATCCAGAATCCATTACCGGAGCACCAACAGCCCAATCATCAGGTTAACCCCATCTCCTCCTTCCCGGAAGTCGGGAGAGAGCAGGTGTGGCACCAGGAAAGTACCTCTATTCTTTCTTCCTCCAACCCCATCGTCATGCAACCCCCTCGCCTTGCCCGGGTAGCACCTCTCTCTCATCAACCCGCGTCAGTATCGCCTTCACCATTTCCACTACCATTACGCCCTCTCATCCGTACCCCGATCTCCTATCAACCGACACTCTCCACTACGCCTTCACACCCTCTCATCTTCTCTCACTGCCCACTTTACCATCCACCTCTACCACATTTACCCCTATGCCTTCTAAACCCCTTATCATCCGTCAACCATACATAACCCCATCTTTCTCCACCGTATCATCACTAATGCCTTCAAAACCACTCATTACTCATCGTCCACCTCAAAATCATTGCCCACTTCAAGCCCTACCCACTTCTACTTCGTCTCCACCTCCACCTTCCAGACCCCTTATCCTTCATAATCCGCGCAATATCCCCTCTACCTCCACCATGCCCCCACCTAACAAACCCCTCATCAGAATCCCTGCTCCCGTCATCACCCCTGCTTCATCGACCATTCCTCCACCACTACCCCTCAAACCTCTGTTAAAACCCACTGCTACCCCCACAGAGGTACAAAAGCCGCAAGCAATGGTGCTCCGGAGTGGAAGGATTTTTCACAGGGTTTTCCCCCACAACGGTCAGAATCTTGAGCAATCTCAGCCAGAGAAGGATGGTGGAGAACAACCAGAAAGAGCTATCCCTAGAACACAGTATGATCTATTAAAACATTTGGACAAGACGCCTGCTCGGATCTCCATCCTGGAGCTTCTTCAAAGATCCACATCCCACCAGGCAGCCTTAATGGAGTACCTTCAAAGAGTCATGGTTAATGAAGACCTCCCCGTGGAGAAGATTTCGACCGTCCTGACCCCAACAGACACACAACCGGCCATCATGTTCCACAACTACGAGCTCGCTCCCAAGGAGGCTCGAAAATATGCACTGTGCATTTCAATAAAAATTAATGGGGTATCCATAAACCCGTGTCTTGTGGACACGAGTGCGTCCATAAATGTGATCTCCATGAGCACTCTTCAGTTGTGTGGGGTCGACGAGGAACAAATAAGACCTTCCTCGATCACGGTCACGGTTTATGACAATAGCAAAAGGCCGCCGCAGGGGATGATTATTCTGAAGGCAGAACTAGGCCCCATGTCAATTCCCACAGAATTCCATATCCTCGACATGGACCCCACATTCAAGGCTATACTGGGTCGCCCTTACATTGAAGCCATGGACGCTGTGCCTTCCACCAACTATCAGTGCTTGAAGTTTCCTTACAATGGGAGGATTATTAAAGTGGTCAGTACACCTGTCCTTCACACAGTGGATGCTATCAACACCTCTCTGCCCTCTGTGTGGCCATCTCATCGGCCCATATTGTCATTGCTGGACGTGCGTGATCTATCTCACGTTCCACTAGCACCAAAGGAGCCGGTCAGGACAACCGCAACATCATGTCTCCCTTTTCACTCCAAAGGGTGGGAGATTATGAGGAACATCGGCTACCAACAGGGTAAAGGTCTGGGTGCACAGTTACAGGGTAGGCTCAAACCGCCAAAGGAAATTAGGCCGAACCGCAGGTTTGGCCTAGGCTTCAAAGGACCGTTCAAGGCGGATTGGAAGCCCCTCACATGGACTCTATCAAACCACTTCAACAGAGGGCCCGTTGTTCAGATGGGAGATTACCCACGAGAAGCATATGGGGGATCACATGCTGTATATTTGGCTAAAAAATGTCCGAGGATCACCAAAAGAGGCAAGATCAAAGATCCGGAATGCGAGTGGAACAAATGGTTCGACATACGGGACATTTCCGTTGCACTGGAAAGGATGTTCTCATCTCCGCAGCCTGAAGGACCACCATTGATCTCCGGAATACCAGAGAATATTACCACTCTTGCCAAGGTTCCAAACTATCCTCGTCCTCGCCAGAAGGACTCTGTCATCGACGGATCTTCATCCATCCTTGACATTACCGTCGAAGGCTCATTAGCCGCCATCTTCTCCATCCACTCGTCTCAGCCTTTGCTGATATCTTCTTCCTGGGCCAGACAATTGTCTGATGATCTTCCCAGATCCCCTTCTCTGTTTACATACCTACGCGGGCTTTTCAACCCGCGCCAGGTCTTCAACCATGATCTGCTCTATGAGCCGCACAATCATCTAGCCATAACCACTTTTCTCTCTCCTCCAATCTCTTTTCACTGCTTTGTCATTAAAAATGAAAACAAAAAAAAACGTCAATTTTCAAACTCCCCAACAACACATCTTCGTTGAGGAAACCTCCTACATCTCCCACGGGTGCGTACCGCCTTGCGGACCACCCGTCCAAGGTCCGATGAGCGACCTTTTCTACCCCTCCTCTGAGGGGTCTTCTCCTGTACATTCTACACCATCCTCTTCGTCTTCCTCTTCTTCTGTAAATATTGCCAGTCAATCTAGGAATGATAGGCCAAGGGTAGTACCTAGGAAGAAATCCAAGGGTAGGCAGATTCCTCGTCGATTCCTTCTGGATTTAGCCGCCAGGTGTCAGGCCCTTCTTGCCATCCCCCAATTGTTAGAAAATCTCATCCGGCTACCAGAAATAGAATGTGAGGGCGACTGTGCATTTGATGAAGGGTATGGAGTCTACGAGATCACGGATGAAGAATGCCCCACTGAAGATGAGGGTGAAGAATATGAGGATGCGGCAGGCGCAAACGCTAGTGGAATGAGGAGATTCGACGAGCCGTCAACCGCCGTAGAAGAATCCACCAAAGAAGTCAACTTGGGAACTGAGGAAAACCCTAGGATCATCCTCATAAGTGACAACCTACCACCCTCTAAAGAAGAGGCATTAATTGAGGTTCTCAAGGAATATAAGGACATGTTCGCATGGAGCTACGAGGATATGTCGGGTCTGGATTCAACCTTGGTCGAACACCGTTTAACCCTAAAACCAAGGTCCGTCTCGGTAAAACAAAGGTTAAGGCGTTTCCACCCTCAAATGGCTTTGAAAATGAAAGAAGATGTCGATAAGCTCCACAAAGCCAGGTTCATTAGAGTCGTTCTTTATCCTCAATGGGTGGCGAACATTGTCCCGGTCATGAAGAAAGATGGGAAAGTCAGGATTTGTATCGACTTCCGGGACCTTAACCGCGCGTGTCCAAAAGACGATTTTCCCTTGCCTCACATTGATGTGTTGATCGATAACACGGCAGGCTACGAAACCCTCTCATTCATGGATGAATTTTCAGGATACAATCAAATTCGTTTGGCAGAAGAGGATCAGGAGAAGACGTCATTCACTACCCCTTGGGGAACATACTGTTACGTGGTCATGCCGTTTGGGTTAAAGAATGCTGGAGCTACTTACCAAAGAGCGATGATGACCATATTTCATGACTTGATGCACATATATCTAGAAGTGTATGTGGATGACTTATTGGTAAAATCAAGGACCAGGATGGAACATCCAGAAGTTTTGGCTAAGGTCTTGCAGAGGTCAAGGGAGTTCCAACTAAAAATGAACCCGAAAAAGTGTGTGTTTGGTGTGTCGTCAGGTAAATTGCTGGGGTTCATTGTGAGCAAAAGAGGGATCGAGATAGATCCCGACAAAGCTAAGGCTATTAGGGATATGCCGCCTCCCAAGAATTTGAGGGAAGTCCGAGGTTTAATCGGGAGGTTGCAGTTTATTCGTCAGTTTGTGTCCCAACATTCACAAAGGTGTAGACCTCTCTACGAGTTGACCAAACCAGGAGTAGAATTTCACTGGAATTCTAAATGTCAGAAAGCTTTTGAAGGGTTGAAGGAATATCTGGCTACTCCACCCGTTCTCATTCCACCTAAACCAGAAAAACCTCTAATCCTTTACGTCTCAGTCTTGGATGACTCCGTGGGAGCCGTCCTCGCACAAGCTGATGAAGAAGGCAAAGAACGGGCAACCTATTACTTGTCCAAACTTCTCAATCCCTGTGAGCAGAAGTACACCGTCATGGAGAAAACCTGTGCTACCCTCGTTTGGGTAGTGCAGAAATTGAAGCACTACTTCTTGGCTCATGAGGTCCACTTGATTGCTCGAATGAATCCTATCAAATTCCTTCTGGAGAAAGCCGTCCTTACGGATAGGCTAGCACACTGGCAAAGTTTCCTCTCTCAGTTCGACATCACCTACATCCAGCAAAAGGTGATTACAGGCTATGCCATAGCCGAGCATCTCGCTCATCATCCTCTTCCCAAATTCGATCTCGTCCAATCAGAGTTTCCAGATGAGGAACTAATGTCCGTCAACCAATCAGATGAGCCGATGTGGACGCTATATTTTGATGGAGCTCTGAATTCTCAAGGGAGAGGAATCGGCGTCGCCCTCCTGTCGCCTGAAGGCCTCACATTCCCATTGGCATACCAACTCAAATTTCCAGTCACCAATAATATAGCCGAATATGAAGCTCTTCTAGCTGGCCTAGAACTCGCTCATTCTTTTCATATCACTGAGTTACGAGTTGTAGGTGATAGTCAACTCATCCTTCGCCAGGTGCTCACTAAATATCGCACTCGCGATCCCAAACTCAAGCCATACCAAGAACTCACTGCTGCCTTTGCCAAACTATTCACAAAACTGATCTTTGTTCATGTCCCTCGTCATCATAATATTCTCGCCGATGCCCTCGCCTCGTTGGCATCATCCATAAGGTTCCCTCTAGGAAGATGGTTTAAGTCCATTTCCATCTACAAACTGCACGCCCCTGCAATTGACGATGCTTCCTACGTAAACATCAAAGACAGGATAGCAAGAAAGATCCTGCAGGAAGATATCCTTGAGAAGAGGGAGATCATGTTGGCAGAGGCCGAAGAAGAACTGGCTGATGAAGAGAAACCATGGTTCTATGAAATTGTCAAATACTGCCAAGATCAGTCTTATCTTGAAGGGGCCACCACAGAGGACAAGAAAGCCATAAGAAGGGTGGCACAGAAATATACATTGGTTGGAGGTCTACTCTATAGGAGAAGCCTTACTGGTATTCTGTTAAGATGTCTTGGTGACGATGAGGTTTGGAAATGTGTAGAGGAGACGCACTCGGGCGTATGCGGTGGCCACGTGAATAGTCAGATGCTCGCCAAGAAGATCATTCGCCAAGGCTTTTATTGGCCCACTATGGAAGAAGATTGTGCTGTCTATGTCCGTAGGTGTGTCAAGTGTCAACTTCACGCCGATAAAATCCATTCACCATCTTCCTCACTTCATCCAATATCTTACCCGTGGCCTTTCTCCATGTGGGCATTCGAAATCATTGGTCCCCTAGGTGATCCCAATTCCCTCACCAAGCAGAAATCTTTCATCCTTACTGCGACGGAATACTTCACCAAATGGGCCGAAGCTGAAGCTTACGCGGAAATCAAGGCGTCAACAGTCTACAAGTTCATCATGAAGAACATCCTCGCCAGATTCGGCGTCCCAAGCACGATTGTCACCGACAATGGGCCACAGTTCATTTCTCAGGACCTACAGGACCTCTGCAAAAGGTACGCAATTGCATTGCATCATTCATCGCCTTATTACCCACAAGGTAACGGCCAAGCGGAGGCCACCAATAAAACATTGCTCAAAATCATCAAAAAAACCTGCGAGTCTAGTAAGTTTTCATACTGGCCTGAAAAGCTTATCGAAGCTCTATGGGCCTATCGCACTTCAATCCATACCCCCACCGGGCAGACTCCGTTTGCCCTTAGTTATGGTATGGAAGCGGTAGTCCCATACGAGACTCTGATCCCTTCTCTCAGGGTACAATTGGACGAGGAATTTCCCCTCGACGATTGTCGTAATTCACTCCTCGCCCAGTTGGAACTCTTGGATGAGAAGCGGCTGGCCGCTGCCGAACACGCGCGTGTGTATCAAAATAGACTCGCTCGCTTTTACCAAAAGAAAGTCGTTGAGAGAAAATTCAAAGTCGGTGAGATGGTCGTAAAAAGAATTTTTGTCAAACTTGGAGGGCCGCGTTCTAAGCTCCAACCCAATTGGGAAGGACCATTTGTAATTCAAGCCGTGTACCCTGGCAACGCCTACAAGCTAGTCAACGCCGAAGGGACCGAGTTATCCCACCCTTGGAATGGGCTTTATCTTAAGAAATACTACCCTTAGCACAAAACAAACAAAAAAAATGATGAAAAGATAAAAAACATCAAAAACAAAGAAATACCGAAAACCACTAAAAATATGGAAAATTCAAAATGCCGATGCCTGGCAGTCACCATGTAGTTAAGTTCCTGCATCTAACCTTCATGTTAGGATAGGGCCCATTAAGGCTTGGTAGTCACCGGGTCTTGGTTTGTCAGAACCGTAGAGATCCCTGTTCGGCCACGTCGACCTATGCTCGCTCGAAGGAAGCTAACATGTGCTCACTTATGTATTTTATTCAAAAAAGTCGGTAGC
Organism: Amorphophallus konjac; assembly: GCA_022559845.1. Taxonomy (NCBI): domain Eukaryota; kingdom Viridiplantae; phylum Streptophyta; class Magnoliopsida; order Alismatales; family Araceae; genus Amorphophallus; species Amorphophallus konjac. Next base: position 376,077,095 of record CM040120.1, on the reverse strand, counting down.
ATCATCTACGGTGGAGCGTCACCCAGAAGATCTCCAGAAGCTGTAATCTTTATTCTTTTCTCTTCGACCAAATGAGATAGTCGGCGCCCTTAAAACACTAAGCATGAGAAACCGAAACTCAAACCCCAAAGGTAAGAGTAGGATCCATTTCCTCGAGCATCGATCAGAGCACGAGAAGAGGGCAGTGTCCCCACAGGCATACGAAAAGGGAGCCCACAAACGTCAAACGACTATATCTCCCTCACAAAAAGAAATACAAAGTCAAAATCAAGAGAAAAGCCTGGTCGTGACCGTGCCTGTTGCAATAAACGGAACCCCTCAAAGCAAAAGTCTGAATCCACAAAAGGGGCCGTGGAATGTAAATGCTCAAGATTTGGTCCGAAGTTGTCCGAAAGGAAAGAGTTAATGGGCCCTTATTCGCTCGCCGGGTTAACGGTTTTGCCGGTCCTCTTAGGAGGTTTATCCCCTACACTCTTCCTTCTCCCTCTAAAGATGAAGGTTCGATGGAGTTTCTGAAAGGTGAAAACTGCCCAGGGTCTACGACCTTATTTTAATATACACATTTGGTTGCCTACTTTGAAAAGCAAAAGCTATCGCTGCGAAGGAGTCTCCGTGTTTCTGGCTGGTCAAGACCCCTGTTTACCACCTTGATGTCTTCTTATTTAACCTCGGGCTTAGGCCAATGCAAGCGCGTCACCTATGGGTGCGACGGCGTCTGATTCCGGGTCAGCGTCGCGCGGTTGGTCGTTAGGGTTGCAGGGTGGTCCATCATATACCATCTAGAGTTGTGAGGAAACAGACCCGGGTCGGGCAAATCATTTACCTCAAACACCTTTTGGGTGAATCCCTGTGGTCGGAAGCGACTGGGAGCCTAAGCATGGCATGACGGTATTGTCATCAGGGTAAGTCTTAGCCGGCGGGATCATCATTCGAGGGGTCTAGAGGCCCAAATCAACCTAGATGTGCACTTAGGATACCTGGGAGGTTAGTAAGAAACCCCTGTCTCACGAAGGTTAGGTGCCATTTGGGTGCTTGCCAGGCGTTAGCAACAAAAAAATTGAAATGATAAAAGCAACAAAAAAAATAGACAAGAGAAAATGTACATATTTACAAACAAAAAAAATCTTTTTATGATAAAACAAAAAATACCAAATATAAAAAAAAAACAAATCAATTTTGCATGATTGCATTTGCGTGAAGCATCTCACTTTTAATACCGCTTACATTCGTGTGCATGCCTGTCGCATTTATCATCACCGCATCTTTCCCTTACCTTCGTTAAATAAAGTCTTGGCCCCTTGACAAGTCATCAAGGACAGTCACAGTGACCATTTGCTTATTGAGCAAGGGGCCAAGTCAGAACAGAAATTTTGATTTGTTTGTTTCAGTGATGTGTGCAGGGATCCAGGCAACAGAAGCAAAGGTGAAAACCAAACAAACCGAACCTTGTATTTTATTCCAAAAACCAAAAAAAATTACATCAAGTTCCGCCCTCTCTCTCTACATTACTTGTCCCACTACTCTCCGGGCACAACGCTCTCATAGGTGCTACCCAACTACGAAAAGCGGTACTCCTACCGCTCTGTACTCCTCTTCCTATTCCCACATCCCGGCGTTGATCTACGGAAGCAGCAGAGAAGCTACCAACACGAAAGCCACGCTCTCGTGCTCTTCGGTAGCGCTCCTCACCATCTCTCAGCCACTGTTCAGCAAGACCAAGGCTGATTCGGAGTTCGAATAGTTGGGCCTCCATGGCCCTTCGTTCCTCCCTTTCAGTCAATCTGTTGGCTCTTTCTCTCTCTGCGTCTCTTTCTTTCTCTGCACGTTCTCTCTCGCGGTCTTCCCTCTCCAACTGGAGAGTGATCCTCAGTTCCACAGCATCCCTAGAGGAGTCGTCATCAGGATGACGCCGCAGTTCCCTCTCCACTTCTGCTATCCTAGCCTCCTTCTGCGCAGCTTGGGCAAGCGCTTCTTCCGTCTCCTTTTCCTGTCGAGTGTATCATCTCAGATACGCGATAAGGCGTAAACAAAGAGAACTCAACACTGAAACTTTTACCTGTATACGGAGCATCCCTTCTACCTCCGCAGCACGCTGTGTGGCGTGAGTAAGTTGCTCATGAAGCAAGTCAAGTTCTGACGTGAGAATCCACAAGCTGGAAGAGGCACCACCTACTCCCATCGCTGGGGAAGCCGCGCCAATCTGGGCATGCTACGACCACGTGAATTAGCAGCCAACATCTGGAATCTGGGGTTTTAATTAGGAACGTACTGTACACCTACCAAGGCGCTCGTAGCTCCGTGGGCATTACCCAACTATTGTTCCATCTCTGCCAAGCGAGTTCGTAAATTCGCTATCATGGCATCTCGGACATCCTGCAGCCTTACGAGTCAGCATTTTCACCAGAAAACCAAGAAAAGGAGAAAGAAGAAAAGAGAAAAAGGGGAAACCTACCTCCATAAGTCCCCGAGGTTGGAACCGCTCTGCGTACTTTGTCCTATATAGACGCAAGTAGTCCTCGCTATCCCGCGCCTGTGATTCTACAATCGTGCCACCCCGTTGCCAGTCCTCATACTGTTCGGGGAATCGCACGCGCCAGTCAATGCAGGTCACCGGTCCCCGCGTCTTTCTCCCGACACGAGGTGGCGCAGCTGAATCCACCCATTCTTGAGCCAGTCCTAAAGTCCTCATAACTAATCGTAGCCGAAGCGGCTCGATTTCATTCAGGCAGTGCATCCACAGTTCCCGTACGAACCGGGCACGACTTGCTAGAACCCACGGCTGGTCGGCATCGACCATGTCTGAGTAGGGTCTCCAGTTTACCATCGCTGCAGGGAACTCCTGTAGCTCCCGCCTTAGCACCATCAGTTGGTAAGTTAGAGGTGCCGCACTCATGATGGGTTCCCACCGCCTGGCTAACGGCACCATCACGGGTCGCCAATGCCGAGCTCTCCCCATAGGGAGGTAATAATAGCTCCACAGCTGCTCGGCACAGGTCATCAGTACCTTGAAAAAATACAAAAAAAATACAAAATAAGCAAAACCAAAAAATACCTGGATGAATGGTGTGAAACCACTCACAGTCATCTCACGATCCGTTTCTTGGAATAGGCCTGCAAACAAGTGTGCCAGCATGGCGGCTCCCCAGGCATAATACCCTACTCTTTCAAGGTCTGACAGCAGCTCCAGGAAGCGACATTGTATACCATCTCCTTTCGAGCTCAGTACCAATCTCTCCAAAAGAAAGAGGAGAAATCTCCTCAAATCTATGTTGCATCTTTCCCAGTTGCCGAAATCTGTGCAGTACACGGCATGGTATCCTATTTCCATCATTTCCATGAACTCTTCTGAGGATTCGTCGTCCCGCCGATGAGTGTCGGCGAGCCCTAATGCATCCATGAGGGACGCCCTGGCTACAGACCTATTTTTTCGACCATCTAGGTCCAAACCCAGTAGCTTCTGGGCACCTTCTCGGTAATCCGCATAAGTGACCCCGGTCACTGCCTCGCCCTCCACCTTCAGGCTTGTGATCCGGACCACATCCTCCAAGCTGGGCACCATGTGCCCCCAGGGCATCAGGAATGCCTGACTCACTGGGTCCTATCTCTCACACAAGGCTTGGATCAGGACCAGGTCGAGCTGGATTGGCTCGATCCGAAGAAAGGTGCCAAAACCCATCACGTCTAGCCTGGCCTTCTGAAAATCTGGGAGACCTCGGTATGCTGCCACTACCAACTCCCATGAGATCTGTGATTTCATCACACACTACGCATGCAGGGAATGGAGAGGATGTTTGGTAAGAAAGAAAGGAAGAAAAAAGAATGGAAAAAAGGGCAGGAAAACTTGGCTTACGAGTTGTGATTGGGCCCTTTTGCTGAAGTGCCCTTCGAGGTCTGAAAGCCTCCGGGAACTACTACCACTGGATCTGCTTCTCTTCGAGGAGTGGGAAGATTCGCCCTCCATCCAACTCTCAGAATTTTGAACTCCTCCTCTCCCGTGAGAACTTGTGCTCCTCGAGTTAGCTCACGATATACCAGGGAGGATAAAAGGGACACGAATTTATAGAAATGGAAGGAGTGCAGGTCAAGATTACCTCCATCACCTGTTAATGATAGCCCTCGCGATAAGGCACCTGCCATGCGGTCCCGTGTGTCACTTCACCACTCGCACAAGGTGATTGATTGGACGAAGATATGACAACTAGCCCCCTATGTTGTCTAGGGATACCCTATCATGTTTTGGAGGACGTCCGCAAAATTTGACGCAACATCCGGGAGAAGGAACTAGGGCCGTCATTATTGACTTCGACGGTAGATTCCCGTGGAAAATGGTCACAACAAGACGCGATTCTCTGTTTAGGGTGGAGTATCGGCAGACCCATCACATGGGAACAGTGCAAAGGAGAAGAAGTGTAGGGAAGAAGGAACGCACAAGAGAACAAACGAGCAGCAGAAAATCAAATCACTCCCTTCATAATTCTACATGAGCTGTCAAAAACATCATAAACATAAGGAGGAGGCGAGTCCACCAGCTCGCCGATCCTCACCATCACTCATCTCTCTGGGCGCTCCCCTCCTCTCCCCTGAGGTGCAGGTCCCTCAGAAGCCTCTGGGATCCTTGTGTAGTAGCACCTGCCTCGCCTCTTGGCGCCTGCTCCGCAGTAGTGACTCGCTGCTCCTCCCCTGGCGTGGCAAAGAAGCCACTAGCGGCAAAGTGACCAGACTGGCGCAGTCGCTCCCCGAACTCTCGCGCTCTCTCGTAGCGCGTCTCCATCCCTCCTAGCCTCTGCACGACGGCCTAAAGGCCCAGCTGGAGCTCCCTCACTTGGACCTCCAAGGCCCTCCTCTCGGTCTGATCCCGCTGTCGCTCGGACCTTCTCTCGGCTTTCTCTCTCTCTGCCTCTCTCCTCATCATCTGCAGAAGAACCCTTAACTCCAGGATGTCTGGAGAAGGTCTCTCCTCACCGTGATGTCGCAGCTCTGCTACAGTCGCCACCCAGGCATCACGCTCCTCTTCCGCCCGGGTCGCACGAGCCACCGCATCGGTAAGTTGCTCCCGGAGGGAGGCAATCTCGAGAAAAGGGGCCGAGGAACTGGAAGATGCGCCACCAATCATCCCGCCGTCGCTGTCTGCTGGGCACGCTGGAACAAAATAAACAATGGTCGTCAGTGAAACTCCAAAATCTGAAGATAAAAGTGCGGCACGTAACTTACCAGGAGCGACAGCTCATGTTGAGCGACGGCCAGCTGCCGCCTAGCCTCTGGCAGTTGGGCGCGCGAGCCGCCGATGCCACGCGGGCCCCCAGTTTGGGGAAGCCCCGCATAACTCTCTCTCTGCCGCCGCAGGAAGTCGGCGCTGTCCTGCACCAATACACTCCCTTGCTGTCCAGGGAGACGTACGTGCCAGTCCTCGAACCTCGCCTTGCCGCGACTCTCCCTCCTGAAGCGGCTCGGCTCGTCCGCACTCGCCCACTCATCGGCCAGGCCCGGGGTCCTCGCCATGTCCTGCACCAAGAAAGGGGTCCCACATCAGTCAAAAAGAACGCGTCCCCTGTCTAGGACGCGTCCATCATTTGAGTACAACACTCGCCGAACCCTTTCCCCCCTCGCACGGCTTGCTTCAAAACTCAAAATGGATCAAAGAGGGGGAAAACCAAGCACCTACCAGACCGTGTTCACCTCCCTCCGCGACATCGGGCCCCTCGGGTCCCTCGGGGGCCCGAAGCGGCCCTTCCTCCTCCATAGACGCCGTTCCGTGCTCTGGCGCGTCCCTCCTTGGGCGAGGGGTCCCGCGTCCCTCTCCACCTTCGCCGTGGTCCAAACCGCCGAACTCCATCGATCGAGGGGAAGAAGACAAAGACGGGCGAGCAAGTTTCGGCGGAAGGCGGGCTCGTTTGCGGGTAAGGCACGGAGAAGAAAGGCCACCCGTCGCTTTAAATTTGAATTCGAGGATTAAGATGCGTCCTCGCGCTTGGAAGCGCCCAAAAGAAAGCGAAAAAAAAAAGGGGGAACAAAAAACCCTCCATGCAAAGTAGTTCCCTCCTGTCCAGGGTAAAGTCCCGTGAAGCGTGAACAACGTGGTGTGAAAGAAAGTGCAGGAAGGAAAAGGGCACACGACAAAAGGAACCACACGAAATCCATTTCATACAAACAGTCAAAAGTACATCATACAGTGAGGAGGGTGGGGTGTACAAACAACTCTCTAACTCTCACCACCACCCTCCTGGTCATCTCTCTCCTCCCTCCTCTGACGGGGATCCCTAGGGGGCCTCTGCGACCTCTGCGAGCCCTAAGAAGCCGTGCTCGCCTCTCCAGGTGGCACCATGCCAGCCTCCAAGGTGCGGCGACGCTGCTCGGCCGAAGAAACTAGAAAGTTGCCCACAGAAAAGGAACCGGACTGACAAAGTCGCGCCCCGCACTCCTTCGCCCTCTAATACCGCTCCTCACTCTCCCGAAGTTTCCCCTCCGCCGTGCCAAGACTCAGCCGGAGCTCCGACACCTGGGCCACCAGAGCTCTCCTCTCATCCCAATCTCGATATCGCTCTGCCATCCTGTACTCCCTTTCTTTCTCTATGGTCTCCCTATCCCTCTCCCTCTCTCTCTCCACGGTCTCCCTATCCCTCTCCCTCTCCTCTCTCTCCCACATCGCCTCTCTCATCGACAGCTCGAGGGCGATCCGCAGATCCACTACGTCGTGAGAAAGCTCCTCAGCCTCCCATCGCCGCTCCTCCTCTAGCTCCGCAATCCGGGCGTCACGCTCTGCCACCCAGGCATCGCGCTCCTGCTCAGCACGAACAGCACAGGCCAGGGCCTCCTGAATCTCGGCCACCTGTCAAAGCACGCATGCACCGTAAGAGAACAGTGATAGAAGGAAAGCAGCTAGAAGAGGGTCAGGGCCAAGCAAGCACTCACTCGAGCCTCGCGGTCACGCTCGGCCTCCTCAGCCCGAGCCATCGCATACGCCAGCTACTTCTGGCGGGCAGAAACCTCCGGAGGAGGGCCCCGCGAACTGGAACCCGCTCCACCAGCCGTCCCGGCTGCCGCTGTCTGGTGGGCCTGCTGAAACACAGGGCAAACGTCAGTCAAAGGCTAAGCATAAAAAATCTAGGTCACAAAAAAATGCATTGCATAGACTCACCAGGATCTCCAACTCCTGTCGGATGGCCACTAACTGCCGCCAGGCGTCTGCCAGCTGGGCCCGCAGGTCGGCAATCATGTTGTCACGAGCATCCTACATTGCACATAAGTTACTGCCACATGCATATACATATAGAAGGGTGAAGCAGTTTCATTTCACTTACCCCTGCCATACCACCCAAGGAGAGGCGGTCCCCGTACGTAGCTCGATATCGTCTCATGTAATTTGTACTGTCCTGTACATGGGATACCACTGGGACCCCGCCCTGCTGCCAGTCCTGGTACTGTGCTGGGAAGCGCGTACGCCAGTCCACAATCTTCGCCTTCCCCTTGGTCTTCCGCCCGATGCGGGCCGGCTCTTCTACATCAACCCACTCCTGGGCTAGCCCCAACGTCCTCATAACCAGCCTCAGCCGAAGCGGCTCGATCTCGTTCAGACAATGGACCCACACGTCCCGCCTAAAACGAGGAAGACCCGCTACAACCCAAGGCTGGCCAGCGTCGCCCATACCCAGGTAGGGTCTCCACACCACCTACATCATCATACATACATCATATTAGTTGCCATTCAGTCACATAAGAAAACACAAAAAAACACACGCATCATACCATGGCCTCGGGATACTCGCTCAGCTCCCGACGAAGTGACGCCAGCTGGTAGCCATGGGGTGCTGCAACCACGACCGGCCTCCACCGCCACGCCAGAGGCACGACCCTCCTGTTCCCATGCCTAGCCCTCCCCATCGGGAAATAGTAATAGCTCCACACCTACATCCATCATACATCATTAGTACAATAATTGCATATTTAACTGTGGGAATGCATAAATAAAATGTTTACCTGAAGAAAAGGTGCGAAGCCACTGACTGTCGTCTCCTTCTCCGAAGTCTGGGAGAGATCAACAATCAAATGGGCAAGCAGAGCCGCTCCCCACGCGTAGTGTCCCACTCTGTCCAGATCCGCCAAGATCCCGAGGAAACGGCAGTGGATGCCATCCCCCTTCGTCCCTAGCAAAAGGCGGCCCAGGAAGAAGAAAAGAAACCTCCGGAGGTCTAGATCCACCAGCTCCCGCTCGCTCGGGTCCTAGGTGAAAGCTGCACGAGCGTCTCCCTCCAGTCGTGCCAGAAACTCTGCTCCAGTCTCGCTAACCCGCTGGCGTGGGTCGACGAATCCGAGCGCCTCCATGATCTCCACTCGGCCGACTACCCTGTTGTCCCTGTCAGTCACGCTCGTCTCTAACCACAGCAGGTCCAGGGCACTCTCTCGGTAGTCGGGGTAGGTGACACCACTCACCGCCTCTCCCTCCACCCGTAGCCCGGTGATCCGAGCCACGTCCTCTAGTGTCGGCACCATGTGCCCCCAGGGCATCAGAAACGCCCGACTCGATGCGTGCCACCGCTCTCTCAATGCCTGGATAAGATGAAGGTCGAGCCGAAAGGGCTCGATCCTGAGGAAGGCTCCAAAGCCCATGGTGTCCACACGCGCCCTCTGAAAGTCTGGCAGCCCACGGTATGCTGCCACCACTAGGGACCAGCTGATCCGGTCCTTCATCACGCCCTGCACACCACAAAACCAACAAAGAACACATCAGCATCATGAATAATATTAAGCAATAACACTACATATTCTACTTATTTATTTTATGTTATCTTATCTTTAAAAAATTTTCAGGATTTTTATGGAGGCGTCAAAAACGTTGGACGCTTCCTCTCTATTTTCCTTTTTTTCTTTATAGAAAAACCCAAAACAAAAATTATATTAATAATATATATATTATTATGGAGGCGTCCTAGGTCCTGGACGCCTCCTTATTTTTAAAATCCTATTTTATTATTTACGTAAATAAACAAATAAATAAAAAGAAAAAGAAAATGTGGAGGCGTCCAGGGCCCTGGACGCCTCCTTTCCCTCACTCCCCGGCCTTCTCTCACAGCCTCTCGCCCATCTGTTTAGCCTATTGAACCACAGAGTGAGAGTTCCGAAGGGCTTACCGGGTCGTGATCGTCCTCTCCCACGTCGCCAGCGCCCGCAGCGGCCTCCGCGGCCAGAAGAGGCACCTCCATCTCCTCCTCCGCAGCAATCTCCTCTGCTGCGGCCTCCTCGGCATCATCCCTCAGCCTCCTCGGACGACGAGCCCGTCGTTTCGGCTTATCTCCACTGTGGCTCGATCCTCCTCGCTCCATTAGGACTAAGAATGGGTCGTCTGGGATGACGGGGTCGTCTGAATGAACAGTACAAGTGAGCAGGGGGTGAGGCCCCCCATATATATAGAAACCACTCTGATTGGGGCGTCCAGGCGCCTGGACGCCCCCACCTTTTTTTTTATTTTTTTCAAAATTCAAAAATTAGGGCCGTCCAGGACCGTAGACGCCCCCAAAACAAAAAAAAAAAAAAAAATAATAAATAAAATTTTGGGGCGTCTAGGACCCTGGACGCCCCCAAAACAAAAAAAACCAAAAAAACTAATAAATAAAAATTTAGGGCGTCCAGGACCCTGGACGCACCCAAAACAAAAACCAAAAAAATAATAAATAAAAATTTGGGGCGTCCAGGACCCTGGACGCCCGCAAAACAAAAACTTAAAAAAATTATAAATAAAAAATTAGGGGTGTCCAGGCCCCTGGACGCCCCCATAATAAAAATTTTAAAAATATATATATAATAAAAGAAAAAAAAGAGATAAGCGTATGTATATAATCCAAACAAAAGAAAAAGAAAAAGAAAAACCACAAAAAAGATAATAATAATTAAGGGGACAAGGGTCCAAAACATACATGCCAGATTTTATTCCATCAGAAAAGCAGAATAGGCTACATCAGGGGCTTAGGCGCCTTAGGCCTTAACTTCCCCAGTTCAGTTACATAAGCCCTCCACAGCTCACATTCTTCCCCCACGTGCGCTAAGGCCTTTCCCGCAACACTTGTCTTCCAGGGTGCTTTGACGGCCTTCGCTTCCTTCGCATCCGCTTCAGTACCCAACTCTCTCTTCTTCAAAGGAACGATGCCAGTCGATAGTGGGAACGAATGGCGTGGAATGCCGACTTGGAGGCAGCATCGATGCGCGTTATAATGGACAAACTCGGTCGCGCCGATCAGTTGAAGATCAACTTCGGGAGAAGGCCTCATGAGGAGATCAAGCGAAAGCAAATATGCCGGTGCGCAAGTAAAGAAGCCTTGTGTCACGGTGCGGAAGTGAGACCGCCAGTCTTCACGTTTCTTCAGCCACGGAACGCGGTTCACTACAGTACCACCGAACCCTAACACGTCGGCTATGTGATGAAGAGGGCCTTGTTGGAAGAGCTTCGAAGCGGTTGGCATTCCCTCACGGTGATCAAACTTGAAATGCAAATCCAGCCAGCAACTCAGGACAAGTGCGCAACCAAAAGGAGGCTTACCCATGCTCGACGCAGTAAGGCCACTATACAGGTAGGCGAGGACAGCGGGTCCCACCCCCTTTCCATGCCAGATCCCGCAGATAGCACTCAGTTGGTCTTCCTCCACCATGTTGTCGGTATAAAGAAACAAGAGAGCACCCGCCAGACAAATGGTGAACCCCTTCATGATTCCCTCCAAATAGTCATCGTCTGGTGACCCTCTCAGGGCGTCCATGACCCACTCCGCAATCTTTTGGAGATCGATCCCCTTTTGAGTACGGACCTTTCTGGCTGCGTCGGGCGGCATGAAGCTTCCAAGAACGCTTTCGGAAGTCCCCCGTGTCAGCATCCGCATAGCCTTCACCTTCTCGTCACTCTTGAATTTCTTCAATCCGAGTAGAAGTTCCACCTCCTCGAGGAGGATGGTCACCTCGAAGGTTGGGAAGATAAAAGTGTGGGTCTGGGGATGCCAGATCTCCACTAGTACGCCCATAGCCGCCCAGTCCATACGAATCTTCTCATAGTGTTTGGCGTGAATAAGGAGCCCCTGCAGATGCCACTTCGAGAGTATGGCCCTCATGCCGATGGAGATGTTGGAAGTTAGCTTTGAAAGCTATGGCAGTTTGGAAAACTTCCTCGGGCCTGGGAAGAGTGGATATGGCTGGAAGAGAAAAGAAAGAAGAAGAAAGGAAGGTAGTAAGAAGAAGGTTCATGTGGAGAAATTTGAAATGAATCAGCTTACCATATACGACATGATCGTCCCACTCAAATGACCCTCGAGGTCGGAGAGTCGCCTGATCTCGCTGCTAGGCCTGCTCCTCTTCATAACGCGGGAAGACTCCCCTTCCATCCTGAAAATCTCTAGATTCTCCTCTCTTTCCTCTCCTGAGCTTCCAAAACCCACCTTGGTGCTTTTGAATGAACTAGCCTAAGGGGAGTTCTTATAAGGAAGGGAAGATCGCTACAGGACGGAACATGTCACATCGGTGGTCATTGTCAAGATTTTGTATGGATCTTCTTTGTACTGTGGTGCGATTCTGCTGTGATTCTGCTACTTTCTGATGTTGCTAACCTTTGCTAGTCTGTGCAGGTTTTACTAACGGACGTCTTTGTCCTGTCTCCTGTCCCACCTTTCAATGGTTGGTCTCACCATGTCATGCATCATAGTATACGATACCTACGTTACTAGAACATGTCAAGGACCTTGCGGCCCGAACAAATCTGGGATTTGAGTTCCCCTTCAACAAAAACAGTGATGATCCCGGAAGAATTTGGGTTGTACGGATAGGCCGTTAACTTGTGGTAGCATGGGGACGACGGTTCCATTCAGTGAGTTGGTGCGCGGATAAACGGGCCCCAGCCCAGTGTCGGCTCACCGGATCGATATCCTGACCCGTTCTTAACAAGTTGACAATATTATCCTTGGCTATTTTCTATTTTAGTTTGTTTTAAATTTTTATTTTAACCCAGCATGCATTCATATAGGACTTTGATTTATTGCGGAAGATCATTCAAGTGATTCGATTGTGAAATCCGTTGTGTTTCAATTCCTACAAATATGAGATATTCCACTCCAAATGAAATAACTGAGTTTCCTTGAAACGGCCCTACGCTGCTCTTCCAAAAGTGACCCTTGTTTGGACAGACCCTCAGATATTTCTTTACTTTTTACCTTGTTTGACCCACCTTGGCTGCAGCACTTCCACATTGGCTGGTAACCGCTCCCAAAGGTGAAACCTGCAGGTTTATGACCCAGGTACTTCCACACCGAGAAGTTGGTCTCCTTTATTTTTCGTGCCTGAGTGCACATTTCACCCTCCTTTATTTGATCTCCGTCCAAGCAACCGTCAAGACTTGAAAGACCTCCTTCAAGGTCGCCTCATTGAAACTTCAGGAAAAATTCCAAACAGTACGTCAGAAGCGTGTCTCATCACACTTTGTCATCAACTTATCACTCCGCTCCCACTTCATTTCACTCCACTTCGATACCATTCCACTATGTGTCGCTCCCTTGCAAAGCAGACGCCAAGGCGGGGCAGCTGTAGACACGCCATTTCTGACGTCTCTCGAGAAAGTCTCATATTACTATACAACGCCCCGCAACGGCTTACACATTTTGAATCGCTCAAGTGCTTCCTTTTATTGAGTCTTCTTCCGCCCTTTTCGGCATCCGGAATCGTCTCGTCACGACATTCGGACGGCATCAACACCAGTCAGACGCATCAGGAGGTTCCGGAACCAAGAAGAGTGTCTACCGGGTGGCCGCCAACGCTTGAACTGAGGACCCGGGTGGGTCTTAATGGGGGCGTCCAGGCCCCGGGACGCCCCCATTCTTTTAATTTATTTTATTTCTATTTTTCAAAACCCAAAACATAAATAAAAAATAATATATTAATGGAGGCGTCCAGGCCCCTGGACGCCTCCATAAAAACAAATATTATATATATATATATATATATATATATATATATATATATGCCAGTTGGCATAAAAAGACAAAACAAAATAAAAAATTATACATTAATGGACGTGTCCAGGCCCCTGGACGCCTCCATAAAAATAAGCATAAAAAATATATAATGCCAGCTTTGGCATAAAAAGACAAAATAAATCAAAAAATAATATATTAATGGAGGCGTCCAGGGGCTCCAGGCCCCTGGACGCCTCCATCAACTCCCTCACGGGCGCCGCCCACCGAACGACGGTTTGTCGTGTGTGAAAAAAGCCAAATTATGGAGACGTCCAGGCAGTTGGACGCGCCCATTTCTGAATCACGAGGCGCCGCTCACAAAACCACGAATTGTGCCAAACCGCGTGCGGCCATCGGTGGTGTTCGGTGGACCTGTTAGGGGCGTCCGGAGCCCTGGACGTCTCCATAAAAATATTCTGAAAAAATTAATAAAAATAGAATAAAATATTAGTTCAGCCCTGATGGAGGTGTCCAGGGTCCTGGACGCCTCCACCCTCCAGAGCCCTATAAATAGAGGCCCACCCCCTCAGTTCTGGGAGAGCTTCGAAGAGATCCGATAGGCTGCCGGAGCCCAGAGGCTATCGGAGTCATTTTCTAACCCGTGAGGTCTTTTGTAGGTGGAGGTTCTGCCGGCTTCTCGGGTGCCCACGCTCGCGAGAGGAAGGTCGTCTTCATCCACCGCGCTTCCACGCCATCCCTACGCTGCCGGAGCTCCGCCGGATCTCACCCTCGGCTCCTCCAATAAGCTCTTTCTTCCCCTTTTTCTCCATAGTTCTTTACATTCATCATACTGCATCCTCTATTTCCCTATATAAGGGCACCGTCTCTTGCATACTTCTTGCATTCATCATCGCATTTTCCTCCTACTTGAGTCCGAGAGGGGTTTAAAACCACACCAACCAGGTGTGTGTCGGGTCACGATCTCGTTACTTTTATTGCAAGGAATTGTTACTACACTGCCATTTTCTAATTCCGTTCGTTTATTGTCTACTGTTTTGCAAGGGTAACCAAGGAAAGCCCTCTCCGTCGGTCGGCCGAAGGGGGAGGAAGAAGCAACCCGCCATCTCTCGCTCTTGAGGTGGGCGCGATCACTTTCTTTATTTTGGGGTCTTTCGGCCCCTGGCGATCACATCTTGTTCTCGACGCCGCGGCGAGTCACTTCCCCAATGGCCATTTAAATTCCCGTTCTTATACTCTCTTTATATTCTGTTGTATTCTGCTCATATTCTCAAGGCCGCGGTGAGTCACTTCCCCAATGGCCGTTTAAATTCCTGTGCTTATATGTTATATTCTTATCTATTCATATTCTCGAGGCCGCGGCGAGTCACTTCCCCAATGGCCGTTTAAATTCCCATTCTTATATATTATATTCTTATCTATTCATATTCTCGAGGCCGCGGCGAGTCACTTCCCCAATGGCCGTTTAAATTTCCGCTCTTTATATTCTCCTTATATTCTGTTATATTCTTATCTGCTCATATTCTCGAGGCCGCGGCGAGTCACTTCCCCAATGGCCGTTTCAATTCTTGCTATTTAACTTCTGCACCATTCCCGTCCCCCAGAGGTCGCGGCGAGTCACTTCCCGCTATGGCCGTTTAACCCCCATATCTTGCTATATTATATTTGTCCCGCTCGCCCCACCGGAGCAATCTCCCGTGGTGGCCCCTTCTCTTTTCTCTTATTTCTGTGTTGCAGCCAACAAAAAGAAGGAGCCTGCGCGCTCCGCGTCCTCTTCGCACCCCGAACCGCGTGACGTCGCTCACAGTAATGATTACTCATATCTTGACATTAATGTAACGTAAATGAGACATATTTTAATTGTTAGCCCATAGCTCTACCCAAATCTCATGGGATCCCTATAGGGTAATTGACAAAGACAACTCGATCTATAACTTGCACTTGATGACCTAAGGATTTAGAAAGCCTAGGCTCTGATACCACCTTCTGTCACGCCCCGAACCGATAGCAACAGAATGTGTCATTTGCTCGAAACGTGGCAGTTAAACAGTTGAGTCAATCAGAGCATAACCATAAGACGAGATATAATTGGACAAAAATAATATTTCATTTCAAATAGAAGTTGATTATAATTTGGACCCAATAAAAGAAAGACTCAATAAAGGAACATTACAAGAGACTTATGACTAGACAAATTTTTAACGTAGACACAAGATAACCAGACTCGGGTATTCATCTAGGTTTGCCGGAGTTCTCTTTACTCTTGCCCTTGCACATCTTGTTTGGTCTCGCCATCACTAAGATCGTTACCTAAAAAATATTGTAAAACACTAGGTGAGCGAACATTCAATAGGTCTTAATATCTCAAGCTCCAAGCTACCTTTAAGTGATTATCAATTTAACATGCACATGCAAATCATGCAAGATATTATAATCAGGAACTATAACGGTACATGATAAATTCAAGATCTATAAAGGAGAGTAGACAAGACGTTAGATATTTCAAGAGATATAAAGACAATAGATAGACGAGAGAATATATCAAGGGCATTCATAACGAGATAACAAGCACTTTCATAAG
Organism: Amorphophallus konjac; assembly: GCA_022559845.1. NCBI lineage: Eukaryota > Viridiplantae > Streptophyta > Magnoliopsida > Alismatales > Araceae > Amorphophallus > Amorphophallus konjac. Next base: position 376,061,579 of record CM040120.1, on the reverse strand, counting down.
GTAATTCCAAGAGTGTTCATGAGGAGACAATAACAATCGTTTCACTAAGGCATTCACTTTCACAAGAGCTTTTCACGTAACTATCACTTTATAAGATTGGCTATTGTATATAGGAGTTCAAACACTTGAATAATGAGTATGGAAGTCACTTGTGGAAATGTCGCAGACCAATTTTGCTATCCTTGGTGCAATGCCATACCCGATCAATCATGATACCGGCAAACGTTTGGACTTTGCCTCGCCCCAAGGATCAGATTCGGACATCGTATTTATGCTCTAGCATTGAATGTCAATTTGTTTGGACCCATAGCCCCTTTTTGTGTCCAAACCAATTCCACGTCTTTTAATGGCCAAAGAGTTCCAAGGATCAAGTCGCGTAGGAATAAATAAGATAGATTCACAAATTCCAAGGATTTGAGGGTATAACCAACTTGACTGTCTTGAGGGAATCCAAGGCTAGCGGAGATTTACAAAGGTCTCAATGACGAAAGTACCAGTCCGAAGGAAGGAATATCTTGTGGAGGGTCCAATCATCATCAAGAGTTGAGGTGTATAACGTGAAACGCCGTGAAACAGGGACTCTATCTCGGCCATGAGGTAGCAGTGCCAAAAGACCCGCGATACGGGTCAAAACTCGATAAAACTATGAGATACAAAATTCACGTACATTCATTTGCGTCTCCTTAGAGAGGTGTCAATTTTTAGAATTTATCACAATTAAATAAAATTATATTAATTGGTGTCCATGTATGGAGACGTCATTTCATTAAGTCATGTTGTTAATTCTTTGATTTTTCATATTATTTTCTTTTAATAAAATAAACAAAAATGCGCGTCTCTTTAAGAAGGCGTTAATTTATATTTCATTTCTATTTAATTTAAATATTCATAATAAATAGTGTCCCGTCAATTCATTATTTTATTAATAATTTAGATAATGACGTCTCTTTAAAAAGACATATTTTATCGGACTATATATTTATTTTGAAGGAATAAAGACATAAAGATAAGATTTTAATATATAAAGATAATTGAGAAAACTAGGTAAGACATATAAACAATTGAGGTTTTTATAGGGTTAGAGGATAAACAAAAAAATAAACCAAAAGAATGAGCGTCCAACCCATTGGACGTTCATTCTTTTCTAATTTAATTTTTTTTCATTCTAGCATTAACGGTGATACTTTATTAATTGATAATTTAGTGAAAGTTTTTATATAAAAAATAAGAAGAAAATCTAAGGGCTTAGCCTCCGAAATATCATAATTTTTATGTTTCATGATAAAAAGATAAAAATAGACAAAAGTGGTACGGGTGTTTAAATAAATCGGGTCACTTTTTATTTCGATAAATTTTAGGGAAATAAATATAACAAAATTTTTAGAAAAATCTAAGGATCTCAAATATATATATATTATAATTTTATTTTCTGTGATTTCCATGAATTTTTTGAAGGTAAGTGTAAAAGCTATTTACATATCTATATTTATAAAGAATTTAACGTCAAACATTGTTGACGTTCATTCTTAAACAAAGAATAGACGTCAACTTCCCTTGACGTCATTTTTAAAAAAAATAAATTTAAGAAAAATTGAAGACATGGTCATCTAGAGAAAAACACCAAGAATTCAAAAATAAATATATTATCATTTTTATTTTCCATAATTCGTTGATATGGAGTTTTAAAAGATGAGTGTAAGATGGGATATCAAAGAATTGACGTCAACTCTGGTTGACATTCATATTTAAATAGTAGGAATTGACGTCAACAAATTTTGACGTCAATTCTTTAACTATTTTTTTCAAGTGAATAGTGTCACTTTTTATCTAATAAGAATTTTATGAAATAAAATATATGAAAAATAGGAGAAAAATATAAGAATTTTACCCATATACTTATCAAGATTTTATCTTGTCCGGTTTACTAGATATAAAATTTTGAAGTTAGTATGAGATTTTAACCGGATAAACAGGGTCAATTTTATTCCAACAAGATTTTAATAAAATAAAATCATGAAAAATATCAAAAAAATCTAGGGAACAAGAAAACATGCACTTTACTATTTTTATTAACATGGTTCATTAGATATTAAAATTTAAAGGTTGCAACAATTATTAACTAATAGAAAGAATCATGTCTTCTTTTAACAAAACATGCAGACCGGTAACACAGAGATCATGGAAGAAGGGTGCAGTGTCATGAGGACTAAATTATATTTTACTTGGGAGAATGCCTACCTCTTATGACACTTTAACGAAAGAAGAGGTTGCAGAGAAGAAGAAGAGAGAGGAAAACGATGATGATAGCAACAACTGCACAACAACTGCAACAGGGGAAGAATAACTGCAGTGGTAGCAGCACGAGCTCGACGAAATAAGAAGAATGCAGCAACAATAGCAGCAGCAACCCACGGCAACTGTAGTAGAGGAACGCTGGAGGAAGCAGACGGGAAGAAAACCTCTGCAGCAACAGCCACAACACGTAGAAGGAAGAAGAGGAAGTGGACAATGAGGTGTCGGCAAAGCAACAGCAGGACCAGCAACGATGGCTCTGCCATCGTCCCCGGGGGTCTTATTTATAGGGAAAGGATGCATGAATCTTAATTGATGCGGGACGACATGCGACTCGAGACCAATTCGGAAGCGAACCTGAGACTCTAGGCAAGCTCGCGACTCGTCCCTTGCAAGAGAAGCGTGTGGATCTGCGCAGTTGAGAAACTGACAATGAGTTAGGGTGGTCAACACTCCTTCGTGCCCGGATCGGATCACAGGATGGGTCACTCTCTCACTCTCACAGCGGTGATAAAAATTTATCGAGCTAGATATCCTATCACTCACTAGCAGCAACAAATAAACACATACGAAGTAAGCAAATGCCGAGGGAGATAGAGGTGATACCTCCACGCTCCAGACGTGGGGAAGACGATCCCGGCCAAGACCCGTACTCCTAGTACAGTAAATAATCAATAATTATAGCAATAAATTTTACTGCCCACTCCATGCAGGGAGGTAAAGGGCTACACGTGGGATCTGGGAGTACCGATCTCGGGTTGACGGGCAACAAGCCTGAAGGGCTTTCAGGGCAGAGGCGGGTTGCTGGTCCGACTCGACACTCACTACAAAAAATGGAGATATAAGGGCAGTTTATTTAGAGACATTTATTAAAACTGCCCCAATATAATCATAATTAGAGACATTTTATATTTAATATTTCCCTTAAAATATATTAGGTTTCCTATATATGTAAAATCATGTATAGGGGCATTTTACAATTGCCTCAAATAATTATAAAAGAAAAAAATAATTCATTCAAACCACCCCAAAAGATTTTTGCCTGCCGCCGCTTCCTCCCGCGCTAACGTAACCACTCGCGCCCCAATTCCTTCCCGCAGAACGTGGAGTCTTCTTCGCGATCGATTGATCCATCTTCACCCATTCCACCTCTTCTCGCCTCTCCCTAGCCCCCTTTCCACCACGGACTCTTCGTTCTTCATCCACCTCTCCACCTCCTCACCTCCTGTGCAGACTGGCATTCCATATTCTCCTCTACCCCTCTACCTCATCACCTCCCCGGCCCGTTCTCCCCCCTCACTATTCCTCAGCAGCACCGCAGGAGTTGTCGGACCTTCTTCAGATCTACTACAGTTGCCCACCTCTATAGGAGCGCCGCAGGAACTGCAACCGACGTCGGGTGACGCTTCCCGACCACTGCCCTCTCGCTCTTGATTTGCTGCTACACCACCCCGTTGCTCATCATCGCCCCTGCACCAGCACCCCCTTCCACTGTGGACTCTTCTTCCATCTTCTTCTCCACCCCTCTGCCTCCTCTCCGGGAGTAACCGCAGCAACCATCGGGCCTAGCCGTAGCAGCCGCTGAGCCTAGCCCACCTCCGTAGGGCCTAGCTACAACGGGCGTCGGGCGACGCTCCCCAAACACTGCCGCATTGCTCTTGATCTGCTGCTATGCCACCTTGTTACTCGTCGTCGCCCCGCACTAGCACTGACTCCTAACCCGCCAGCACTGATTCCTACTCACCTATGAGACTGTGAAGGTACAGGATGCTCCGGGCTATGCATTCTATGATTCTTGTGTGATTTTTCTAGTATAAATCTACTGAATGTGCTGGATCTGCAAAATGGTTTTTGTCTTGAGTTTTATTAACAAATGCAATCAACTTCACTTAATTTTTGAACTCATCAAAGCCTTTCCTAGAGTTTTTTGATAGTTGCTTTGTTTGGTTCAAGTGAGAAAAAATCTTGCATTACTTAATTCACAAAGTTCACAGCTTTTGTTACATGACAGATTACTTGGGTCAATAGCATACTGTTTGATTACATTCTTGGCCAAGTTATTAGCTTCCATATTACAATGGCTCTAGTCCACTAATGTTAAAATAAAATTATCTTTCTATATGGTGCAATCTGTATTTATGATGAGAATGAAATGTCTAAAGAGATAGTAAATTGAATATATCTGAAATTAAGCACTAGGTGATGCAGGAAGAAGGAAGTCTTTACTTTTGCCAGTTAAGATCATGGACAGAACCTTAGTCCCTCAACAAAATTTATAGGATATGAAGAAAAATAATGTCTGGAACAATTACTGTAAGAATTCAAGAGACAAACAATGAGGCACTACGACTCCGGGCATCTTAAAGCTTGTCTACTAGTCCAATAGCCATGTCCAAGTACTATAGATAAAATAAAAGTAAATTTAAGATTCAAAATGGTTGACAGTGCTCATCTAAATGTCTATTTGACATTTCTGAATCATACACAGCCAAATCATTGAGCATTTGCAGAGAAGCTTGTGGTGGTCATGGATATGCAGCTATGAATTGATTAGGCAATCTAAGGAATGACAATAGTGGCACATGAACATGCAAATAGTTATTGGAGATGTGATTTATGCAAAGAAGAACCTTTAAAAATCATATCAACGGAACATTTGAAGAAGGAATAGTGGCACATGCATATAGTCAAGTAGATTCTTTAGGGTCAGTAATCTTTGTTAGAAGGAGATGGGTGCACGGAGGGATCTAGAGGGGGGGTGAATGGATCCACAAAAAAATATAGCCCAATTTCTATTTTTGAACAATGAAAACCTAAAAAGAAATGTAGCTGAAATCACTGGATGTGATCAAGAGAAGAAGACTCACCACAACGACGCTCACAAATAACTAGCAAGTCTCATGGAACCTAACCCGAATGCTTAGCACACAATGAGACAATCACAAGTAGATGCAGACAACAAATAAAAAGGTCAGTCCAAACCGTGATCATACTTGTGGCATGTAGAACCATCTACAACATTAAACGTGTAGACCTCATAGCAGACCATAATTCTTAGTGCTCAAAAACATCACAATGAATATGCTGCGAACACAACCGACCCTGTGAAGAGAGGTAGAGAATAAGGAGCAAACGCACAAGGTGTTGTGCCCCTTGTGCTTTGTTGATGATCTGGTGTTTTAATGATAGCAACATGAATGAGTCACCACATTGAATGATAGCAATATGATTGTTTATAACTGATATACTCTGTGGATAATGCATATGACTGTGACTGGTATATTATCTGGAGAATGCATGTGTTCTGTCTGCACAAGTCTATACACTGCAGGGTAAAGCCCAAAGTCTAGACATTGCTGCATTACTTACATTTCAGAGTCTATACATCGTTCATGCATGCACATGTTCGTGGATAAAGTCTGTACATTGCATCTTGTGCTGCATGTACTACACTAAGTCTATACATTGTCTATAGTATTTAGAAGTCTGTACATTGACCATCTCATGCAAGTCCATACACTACTGTTCATGCATCATTCGTCTAACTCCATACATTGTACTGTAGCATGCATTTGTTGAAGGCATCGCAAGTCTAGACAGTGGACCGTCTTTCCCTGCGTCTCAATTGGACTAGTCTGCAACGGCTAAGTCTGCACATTGGACCAGTCTTCATTAGCGTCTTTGCCAAGTCCATACATTGGTTGGTGGCAAGTCTGTACACTGGTCGAGCTTTCAAATATATACATTGGCATATGCATTCATAGTAAAGTCTAGACAGTGGACCGTCTTATTCAACGTCTCATATGCACAATTGAGTCGAAGTCTGCACAGCATAAGTCTATACACTGGTGCGTCTCATTTAGCGTCTCACATGCATATTTGAGTCAAAGTCTGTACAGCGGCATGCATTGCTCTTCAAGTCCACACACTGCACTATAGCATGCATCTCATGCAAGTCTGTACATCGCATTTGACGTTGAGCATCAAAGTCTATACATTGGCAGCACTGGGCAAGTCTATACATTCTTAGTCTTTACCAACGTTCAGAACCCCAAGTCCATACATTGGTTCAATCTTCCAAGTCTGTACAGTGGGTCAAGCTGCCAAGTCTATACAATCGTTTCTAAGGCAAAGTCTGTACATTGCCTTTGGACCTCAGAGTCTATACAGAGTCTGCATCCTCTGAAGTCTGTACATTCGTTTGAGACCATGTCTATACATTCATTGCCTTTGAGCTCCAAAGTCTATACATCGGTCTTGCTCAAGTCTATACATCCACAGTGGAACCCCAAGTCTGTACATCGCATCATATTATTCATGCAGTGTCTTGGTGAAGTCTATACATTCCTTCACTGTAGCTGGCACGAGGTGAAGTCTGTAAAATGTTCTTAACTTTCCAAGTCTGTACATTGGCCTCCATACCTCAAGTCTTTACATCGGATTGGTTGGCCAAGTCTGTATAGCCATTGTCTTCATATAGGAAGTCTGTACATCTTACTATACTGTAGCTTTCACGGAACCAAGTCTATACATCGTGAAAGTCTATACACTCCTCTTGGCCTTAGCATCTGTTTTGAAGTCCATACATTGGTCTTCAGTTCAAGTCTGTACAATGGACTAATAGACAAAGTCTACACATTGGAAGTCCATACATTCAGTTGTCTTGATCTGATCAAGGTTGTACAGAGCTTCTTTTGGCAAGTCTGCACATTGTGAATGTCTATACACCCGATTGCCTTTGCATTGATCAAGTCTGTACAGCCCTTTTGTTGTCTAGTCTATACACTCAACTTCTTCACTTCAAGAAGTCTGTACATCCGTTAGGCTTGCTCATGCATTGTGCTTCTTTAGTCTGCCTCGGCCAAGTCCATACATTGTTTGCTTAGCAGACTGTGAAGTCTATACATCGGTTGTTCAGCAGCAGACTGCTCAAGTCCATACATTGGCTGCATCATATGCATTGAAGTCTGCACATTGCTGAATGCTCTTCAAGTGTGCACATTCGTTCTAAGGCATAGTCTATACATTGCATTGCATTGCATTGCATTCATCAGTTGTGAAGTCTGTACATCGAGTCAAAGTCTGCACATTGCATTCTCTTCAGCAAGTATGTACAACGAGTGCCTTCTCATCTGAAGTCTGAACATTGCATTTGCTTTCACAATTGCTTCACAACGTGAAGTCTATACAATGCCATAGCTCTGCTTATGTGAAGTATATACATTGCTTTACACTTCAGCAACTCTATACACTGCTTCAGATCTGATTCATAATGTCTATACATCGGTTCTCAATGTACACACTTATTCAATTGCTGCTTATAAAGTCTATACAATGCATTTCATCTTCAAAGTGTGTACAGAGTTTACACTTGAACTGATACGTTTATTTCGACTGACTGATAGGGATTTGGTACTGGGATTGCTGACATGGCTCGTGATCCAAGGAAGGACGAGGTTCCCTGATCGTGACACGTGGAAGCACTGTGCTGAAATGCTGCCACGTGGACTAAGGTTTCTTGGCGGGAGATGTGGAGAGCACACGACCGCCCTAATCTGCTGATGCTATATAAGGGAGTCTCCTTTGTCTGAAGGAGACTGATCATGATCGACTGAAGCATAGGCAGAGTGAGAGCTTCCACGATCTAGATAGAAAGAAGAACAAAAGAAAAGAGCAGAGTGTGAAGAGGAGAGAAAAGAGAGACAGAGAGCTATCGAGAGAAGAAGAAGAGAAAGAAGTAGAGGAGAGATAGTGAGATCGAGAGAGATCTGCATTCACTGGACTGTGGATCAAATCCAGGCCAGCCAGCTCTTAGGAGCCACATTTGTGCTTTCATTATTTATAGCTTTCAGTTGCTGTTGCTACTTGTTTTCATTTTCCATTTTATCCTTTCTTCAAGCTGTTAGTCAGCGTTTGTAGAGGTGCTACCTCTGGACGGGTAAGCTGTAATACCCAGCCGTTGCAGTGGTGGATTCCACTGGACAGCAAGCTGTGTTGCTCAGCGGGCGAGGAGGCTTCCTCAGACGGCAAGCTGTGTTGCCCAGTGGTTGTATGGCAAGCTGTGATGCCCAGCTGTTCAAGCTGTGAGTCAGCGGAATCTACACTCGGTTTGAGTGTGGGGTGGATGTAGGTCTGCTGGACCGAACCACCTAAAAATCATTGTGTAGTGGTTTGATTTCTTCTATCTGATTGGCGCTAGATGAATGCTTAGGTGCGCTTTGGTTTGATGTTCTATAAGTGTTCATTTGTCTGCTGCGCATACTATATGTTTGACAGTGGTATTGAGTGTATGTTTGATTTGTTTAATTGCTACCCACATTAGATATTTGCTTAGGAGCACTCATCATATTTGTCTACAAGTTCAGTAGATGACTAGAGTAGTTTTCCTATAGTTAGTCTTAGTGTTTTTATTCCGCAGTTCTGAGCACTAGAATTCTAATTGGGTGAAAGTTTTTTAAAGGGTATATTCATTCAACCCCCCTCTGAATACTTGCACCGAACCCAACACTTGGTATCAGAGCGGGTCTCTGATCTATCAGATCTAACAATCTGCAGAGGATCCTGCTAGTGTTTGGTGCATTTCAGAGTGTGCTTTATGTGCTCGTTGTTTAGTTTCACTGAGTTAGTGCTTTGCCGTGCTTATCTGGTTGTGGTGTTTTCTTGTCGATTGCTTTGTGCTTTGAGTCTGCTTGTTATCTACTTTGATGGCTAATCCTCCGATATTCAGAGGTGATGACCTTGGCCTATGGCTGGAAAAGTTGCATCGGTATGTAAGCACAACCGATCCTGACTTGTGGAAGGTAATAACTCACGGTCCATATAAACTGTCGAATGATAAATCCAAATGGACCAAGAAGGATAAGCTGAAAGACTCTGTCAATAATAGAGCTGTAGTTTTATTAAAAGAATCAATTGACAGATCTCTAATTGAATGCATTTCCTCTTGCAGGTCTTCCAAAGACATTTTGGAAAAACTAAAGCTAATCAGGAATCACAGCAAATGCTTGATGGCTGATCGGAGAAATGCTAATGATGAAACTTCATCCGAGGTAAGCTCTGAATCTGGAGAACTTTCAATTGATGACCTATGGAATATAAATGAGGAACTTAATAATAGATGTGAACAATTGAAATCTGAGAATAAGAGATTGAAAAAGAAATGTGATCAGATAACTTTGAAAGTTCCTTGTAAAAATTGTCCAGATTTGAAACAATCTTATGATGCATGTATGTTAGATGTTTAGAATTTTCAGGAACAAAATGGTTCTCTAAAACTTGAAAATCAAACATGTCTGGACAAGATATCAGAACTTGAGAATCAGCTGAATGAGAAGAAAAATGAACATATAAAAGACATGCAAGAACTGACTCAAGTTAATTCTGAATTGGATAAACTGAAACTTGAGAATGAAGGATTTCAAAAGAAAATTAAAAATCTCATGGGTAGAATAAATGAAATCAATGGGGAGGCTTCACATTCTTCTTCTGCTGAATTAACCTGCCATATGTGCTCAGCTCTAAGAGAATGTAATGAAGATCTTTATAGTGAGAATGAATGGTTGAACAAACAAATAGTCTCACTTAAAGAGGATCACAAAAACTTGGTTGCTGAGAAAATTAAAGTGGAAGAAAGAGAAGAGGAACTAATTGAAAAACTAAAATTGATATCTGGAAGAGAAAGATGTGCTGGTAATGGAATTCATGCAAAAAATTTTGAGGAAGAAAATAATGAACTGAAGGATAAAGTTGAAAAACTAAAGCTGTTAAACACTGGCTTATCTGAAAGACTTCTCACAATAGAAAAAGGAAAAGCTGTCCATGATGAAGAATCATAAACTTTGAACATTCTGGAACAAGAAATTGAGAAGTATAAAACTGCAAATAAAGTCTTAAGTGAATGTGTCAATTGCAGTGAACAGGAGATAGCCAGTTATGAGCTTCACATAACATCTTTGGAAAATAAGATTCAGGATCTAGAAAAATTAGCATCCAATTCTGCTAAGAATGAAAGAAAAGTAAAAAGTGTTGTGAAAATGAAGGATGACAATTCAAGAAAGGGGACAAATTGTAATTCTGATGTTAAGAAAATTACTAGAAACCAGCTATACACTACTTTTGTGAAAAGCTCTGATGTAGCTGGTACTTCAAGGCAATCCCCAAAACAAAATGAAGATCATAAATCACCTTCAAAATCTGTCTTTCAGTTCAAAGCTCAGAAAATTGAAAAGCAAACAAAACTTGTTGAGAATAATCAGAAATTGAAAAGAAAAAGTCAAACAATGAAGGCAAAGAATAATTCTAGTTATACTCCGAAATTTATTAGCTCTGCTGAATCTGATGCTTGTACTCATTCGCATGCATCTAAGAAATCATATGATAGAAACCATGCTCCTAGGAAATCTAATGCCTCTTGCTACTATTGTGGTAGGCATGTGTTGTGCATCCCTTGGTTTTGATGATGACAAAGGATATGTTTAATTGCTCCTTCAATGTTAAGTAATGAACTCATGACAATTTGATGATGACAAAAGATGTGTTTAACTAATTCAATGCAAATCTGATAGTTCAAGTCACTTCTGATAGTTCAGGTAATTTCAGGTATACTGAAGTACAAGTGAAGTCAACAAATCAGAAGAAGTGTCAAAGGTTGCTTGTCGACCAGTGAAGTGGTCATTGTCGACCAACGAATCCAACCAAACACAGCTCAAGTCATTCTCCTTCTGTACGTGCTTTGGTTGTCGACCAAAGCCCTGCTCGTTGTCAACCACGGAATAGACAGAGCATCAGCCTGAACTACCAGTCATCTGGACATTGCTTCTTGTCGACCAGCGACAGGGTCGTTGTCGACCACAAGCGATACAACGTCCAGAACCGAAACTCAACTGAATTCAGTTTCTGTTCCTAGAAACCTGCAGGTTGTTGCTGCAGGTTGTTGGGCGGTTCAGATGATAAGATTCCGCACTGGATTTAAGGAGAGAATCTTGGAAAGAACCAGTCAAACTTATTCAAATCTTTCGGGTAAATCTTCTCCCTGTTTTCTAGCCGATAATCCAATGGATGTGCGCTCAATTACGAATCTGCGCGGGAAAAGCCTATGCTTTGAAAAGAACTGGTACAAAAGGTAAAGATGACAGAGAGCGGGAAGTGGAACACAGAGTAGAAGAAAAAGAAAGAATACACCCACGAAGATACTCTGAAAGAGAAAAGAAGGAGTGGCTCTTCAGAAACCACAAAAACTGCACAAGACCGAAGGCATCTTCATTGCTGCAGAAGGAAGACTGACTCAAGGCAAGCAAGACTCCAGCAGCGTCGCATCTGAAGGCAATCGTCTGGAAGTTCCACATGGAGTCTATTCCTGTTACATGCAGTCACAGGCTGAACTCTTTTTCTTTGATTCAAAAGCTCTTGTTCAGTCCTGTTGCATCTTTTGTTCTTTTCATTACATCAAGTGTCAAGCTGTGAGGCAGCGGGTACAAGCTGTGTGTCAGCGGGAAGAAGCTGTGTGTCAGCGGGAAGAAGCTGTGTGTTGGTTGAGATCAGGAGTTCTCATTTAGTGAAGCCTTGCTCAAGTTGAGTGAGGGGTGGACGTAAGTCTCGGGAACAGACTGAACCACCTAAAAATCCTATCTTGTGGTTTTGCTTGTGGTGTGTGCTCTTCTTATTGTTTGCTGTCGCTGTAGTTATCAGTTTTATCTTTGCAACCCATAGTTTGCTTAAGGTCTAGTCGATCTTTGGCTTATAAATTGAAAAAGGGACTAGATCTATTCACCCCCCCTCTAGATCTATTCAGTCCGTACGCAACACGTGGTATCAGAGCTAGACTCTCCGAAAATGTGGTCTAACAACCAGGAGAGACCTAGCGGACTGAACTCTAGAAGTCTAATGGCTGAGGGACACTCAGTGACTAGACCACCATACTTTGATGGAAATGATTACTCATACTGGAAAAATCGTATGCAGGTGTTCTTGAGAGCACAATATCATGAGATGTGGAGAGTAGTGAGCCGCGGACCCTATGATCTGCCCGAAGACGAGGATACCTGGACCAGAGAACAGGTCAGAAAATCAACCATCAACTGGGGAGCTATGAACGTAATGCAATGCGCACTTCATCCCACGGAGTTCTCAAGAGTCTCACAATGTGCAACAGCCAAGGAGATGTGGGATCGACTCGAAGTCATCTATGAAGGTACGTCAGAGGTAAGGGAGTCAAAAGCAAATATGTTAGTCTCAGAATATGAAATGTTTAGAATGAAAACTGATGAAAACATTTTTGATATGTATGCTAGACTAGTACAACTAACAAATAGCTTAAAGAGTCTAGGGAAAACCTACAAGGAGCAAGAGCTAGTGAGAAAAATTTTAAGGTCCCTCACTCCTATGTGGCATACCAAGGCCACAGTCATTGAGGACTCAAAGAACCTCACTACTATGACTGTGGATGAACTAGTAGGTTCCCTAATGGCCTATGAGGTCAACCTAAAAAGAAAGGAAGATGAGGGCAAGAAAAAGAAACAGCTAGCTCTGAAAACTAAAATAGGCACCTCTGAATTATCTGACACTGATGACTCATCTAGCACAGGTGAGGAAACTGGTGAGCTTGCCATGCTAACAAGAAAGTTTAGAAAGTTTCTGCGGAAGGAAGGTAAGGGATTTAGAAATCCGAAGGGCATGGTAAGAAGGTCACCCCAGTTTAAGTCTTACAAAACTAAAGCCTCATCTAACAAACTTGTCTGCTACAACTGCAGAAAACCAGGACACATGAAGGCTGAATGTCCAGAGGCTCCTAAGAAATCAAGCTTCAAATGGAAAAACAAGAAACCAAAGGCAATGATCAGCACATGGAGCGAGGAGGAAGAAAGCAGCGAAGAGGAAACAACTTCCGAGGAAGAAGAAGGAAACACATGTCTAATGGTCAAAGGAGACAGCAACGATCTTGAGGTAACCTCCCCTTTTCAAGACTTTTCTAGCTCAGATTGGGAAGAAGCCTATTCAGATTTACTTGATACATATGAAAGAATAAGAAGGGAAAATAAAAGTTTGAAGAAGAAGGTTAATTAGTTCAATAATGACAGCAACTCAATTGCCAACAGAACTGAACTAGAATTGGAGATCACCACCTTGCAAAATAAACTGAATCAACGCGAGATAGATGAAGAAAATGTCAAAGGGCTATTAGAAGAAAATGAAGTACTGAAAAACACAATTGACGAGTTAAAATTAAAGACTCAAGAATATGAACAGGAAACTAAGCTAACTCAAGAAAGAAACAACTCACTCAAGGAAGAAAACAGTCAACTTCTGAAAGAAATAGAAAGAATCCAAAGTGAACTGAAATACAAACAGGAAACATTGGAAAAAATGACTAAGGGTCAAAAAAACTTGAACGCTGTGTTGGGAATAAAAGTAAATTTTCAGAAAGAGGGGTTAGGGTACAACCCAACGGCTAAAAAGGAATTCCAAATAAAAACTTTAAATAAAATAGCTGACTCTAAAGGAAAAGGCCCCTTGATAAACTTATATCAAAACAAACAAAAGGATATAGCTGAAAGCTCCTCTAAACAGATTAATGTCACCTTGGAAGAGAGGAATTCTAAAGGGAAAATGGATAATCCACATCAGTTTAAAAACAATAGTCATATCAGACGAGAAGTTCAAATTCACAGAAGTAACCAGACAAACAAAGCATTAAATCATGTTAATAAACACAAACCTGTAAAACAAGGTGTCTGGAAACAAGCTGGTCGACAACAGACCCCTCCTCTGTCGACCAGAGGCTCAACCAGAACAGATACTGGTATCTGGAGAAACTATGGTCGACCACAGACTTACCAGATGTCGACTATGACCAGACACGCAAACAGAACCCACAAATTTTCTCAGCTGAAACAGAATGGAAATTGGAACTTAAGAGAGTGGACTCAGAATAGACACAACCTGAACAAATTCAGAAATGAAAAAACAAACAGTTCTAACAAAATTTGGGTTCCCAAGGTGTTGTTACAGCAGTTTCATGATTTCACAAGCTATCTTGGACCCGGGTACCATTTGGGTCCAAAAGTTTCTGTGTAATTTGTGATGCAGGAATGTCTGGCAGCCATGCACAACAAGTGGTATTTAGATAGTGGTTGCTCAAGACACATGACGGGAGACAAGACCAAGTTCTCCCAGCTGAGCGCAAAAGATGGAGGATATGTGACGTTTGGAGGAAATAATAAAGGCAAAATCATTGGGATAGGCGAGATAGGTAAGAAACCCTCAAGCTGCATTGAAAATGTATTATTAGTGGATGGACTGGAATATAACTTATTGAGCATCAGTCAATTATGCGACAAAGGCCATAAAGTGGTGTTTGACTCCAAGATCTGCAGAATTATTGAGCCAAATTCAGAAGCAGTCAAGTTTATGGGCAAGAGGGTAAATAATGTCTACATGATAGACTTGGATGATCCAGCCCACTCCAACTTGTGCCTAACCGCCAAGAAGGAGGACTTGACCTGGTTGTGGCACCGAAGACTAGGGCATGTTAGCTATAGGGTGTTGCACAAACTTGTGAAAAATAAAATGGTTTTTGGTATGCCTGAAATTTCGTTTTCTCAAAATGTCAAAGTATGTGAAGCATGTACCCAAGGAAAGCAAACAAGAAAATCATTCAAAGGTAGAACTGAAAGTCAGTCATCAAGACCCCTAGAACTTGTGCACATGGACCTTTTTGGCCCAACAAGAACTGCTAGTCTTAGTGGTAAGAAATATGGTTATGTTCTAGTTGATGACTTTTCCAGATTTACATGGGTAATGTTCTTATCACATAAAAGTGATGCTTTTTATGAGTTTCAGGAATTTTACAAAAGAATGAAGCAGGATGGTAAGTCCAAAGTGTGTTCAATCATATCTGACCATGGGGGGGAGTTTGAAAATTCTGATTTTGATGTATTCTGCAGAAACAAGGGCATAACCCACAGATTCTCCTCACCAAGGACACCGGAGCAAAATGGGGTTGTGGAGAGAAGGAACCGCACTCTTGTCGAGATGGCTAGAACCATGTTGGTTGAAGCTAATCTTCCAAAGAAATTTTGGGCAGAAGCGGTCAACACAGCATGCTACATTGTAAACCGGGCAATGGTAAGACCGTCTAGTGCAAAAACTCCATATGAAATGTTCAAAGGTAAAAAACCATCCCTAGCTCATTTTAGAATCTTTGGTGCAAGATGTTTCATTCATAACAATGATAAGAAAGTCTTGGACAAATTTGAACCTAAAAGTGACTCAGGAATATTCTTGGGCTATTCTGACCGATCAAGAGCCTATAGGGTATTTAACACCAAAGATCAAGTGGTTGAAGAATCCCCTCATATTTCATTTGATGAAATTAATGATTTTGGCAAAAATGAACAGGTCAGCAAGGAAGAAGAAGATGGGGAATTTCTGGATGGCAAAGAAAAACTGATGGAGAATGAAGAAGAACTGAATCAAGAAAGAATTCAAGGTAATTCTAATGATCAAACCGAAGGAGAGGTCAACTCAGGTAACAATCTTGAAAACTTAAGACTTCTTAGAGATCATCCCTTGGATAACATTATTGGTGGAATTCATGATCCTAGGAAGACTAGATCTCAGCTCAAGGACATTAATGAACTAGATCAACTTGCCCTTGTGTCCCAAATAGAGCCCAAGTCTGTAGAGGAAGCTTTACAAGATGAATCATGGATAAATGCTATGCATGAAGAACTAAATCAGTTTGAAAGAAATCAGGTGTGGAGACTTGTCCCTAGACCTACATCTCACCCTGTAATTGGAACCAAATGGGTATATAAAAACAAGTTGAATGAAGAAGGGGTTGTGATGAGAAACAAGGCTCGGCTGGTGGCTAAAGGGTACAACCAGGAATTTGGGGTTGACTTTGAAGAATCATATGCTCCAGTTGCTAGATTAGAAGCCATCAGGATATTGTTAGCCTTTGCAGCATCTCATGGAATTAAACTACAACAAATGGATGTAAAAAGTGCATTTCTAAATGGTATTATAAAAGAAGAGGTCTATGTGGAACAACCCCCTGGTTTTGAAAATGATGAACTTACTAATCATGTTTTCAAATTGCATAAAGCTTTGTATGGATTAAAGCAGGCTCCTCGGGCTTGGTACGAAAGGTTGAGCTCCTTCCTCACTAAAAAGGGATACACAAGAGGTAAAATTGATCAAACATTATTTTTCAAGACCCAAGGTAAGGATATACTGATTGTACAAATCTATGTGGATGATATTGTGTTTGGATCTACTGAAACCTCTTTGTGTACTGAATTTGCAAATTTAATGACCAACGAGTTTGAAATGAGCCTAATGGGTGATTTACAATTCTTTCTTAGATTGCAGATCTCACAATACAGAGAAGGATACTTTATAAATCAATCCAAGTACATAAAAGAGATGTTGAAGAAATTTGGCATGGAAAGCTGCAAGCCAATCGAGTCACCCATGGGGACAAATGCAACTTTGGAAGCAGACGTAAAAGGTAACATGGTAGAGGCCAAGAAATACAGAGGTATGATCGGATCCCTGCTATACTTAACTACATCAAGGTCAGATATTCAGTTTAGTGTATGCATGTGTGCTAGATATCAGTCTAGTCCTAGGGAATCATATTTAGGAGCTGTCAAGCGTATCTTTCGATACCTTGCCGGCACCCAAGAATTGGGTTTGTGGTATCCGACATATTGCAAACTAGATCTGATTTCATATTCGGATGCTGATTATGCTGGTTGCAAAATTGATAGGAAGAGTACTAGTGGTTATTGTCAATTCTTAGGTGGATGTTTAATTTCATGGGCTTCTAAGAAGCAGCACTCTGTGGCACTCTCCACTGCTGAGGCTGAATATGTCGCAGTAGGGAGTTGTGGTACACAAGTTATGTGGATAAAACATCAACTCCAAGACTACAATGTAGATCTTGGCTGTGCACCCATTTTATGTGACAACACTAGTGCTATTAACTTGTCTAAAAACCCCATTCAACACTCTAGGACAAAACACATTGAGATCCGTCATCATTTTCTGAGAGATGAGGTATCCAAAGGAAATTTCATGCTTCAATTTGTAGAAACTGAAAAACAATTGGCAGATATTTTCACTAAACCCCTTAACAATGACAGGTTTTCAACTCTAAGAAGGGAGTTGGGGATATGTAGAATATCTCCTGAAAATTCTTGAAATGCACATATTCATGTGTTCTCTGTATAGCTTTCTGTCATTTCTATAATTAGATATGTCAGTTAGATCTCTGGTACTGGTTGTGTTTGGAAGCTCTGGTGTCGGCTGTTACTCAAGCAACATTCTGCAAATTCCTGGCACTGCTACTGGTTAGCTCTGGTGGTCGACCAACGACAGGGCATTGGTCGACCAAGGCATCAAGACAGGAAACTGTTTGGTTCTGTGACTACGCAGATGTCGACAATAGACAGTCCCATGGTCGACAATGGATCTGTACGGAAGCAAATGTCCACTTCAGACAGGTTCCTGGTTGACACTAGTTCTGGTAGGGAATCTTCTGGACTGTTTAAACTGTTTGGGCTCAGATTCATCTTCACTCATTCATCATCATCCATACTGTCCATTCCCTGTATCTTTCTATCTCATCCTGGCCAACATTATTTCTTATTTCAGCATGGATTCTCAAATTGAGGGGGAGAAAAGTGTAAACTCATTCCTTGATAAAACATTGAATAACCTAACCATATCTTCCAATAAAATCACCAATGTAATCAATAAGAGTAGAGGTTGAGTGTAGTAATGAGGATTTGGACTGTACTACTTCAATAAATTCAAACCATAACTATGATTCTGTCACATGATTTTGAAGACTTATGATTGTTAGTAGTAAGTCGGTTTCTCTACTTGTGCCCGTGCTGAACAGTTAATATAAATCCAAAAATATAGCATGAATGCACGTGGAATACGCCATAACTCTGTCTTCATGGTAGAGCAATGGATTGGACTCTGAGAAACTACTGCCTCCCATTTTAAGAAAAAATGGATGAAAAATAAGTGAGAGGCATGTGTGTCATGAAGAATCAATCTATCTCTGCTACTATAAAAAATTATTGAGATTGGGCATACTGAGTAACTGGGGATATTGGCGTCTGATAAACGTATATCCTCACGGATAAAAGGTGTGTCCCAGTTAAAAGTGGAATGGTTAGGCATGCTAAGTAGCCGAGGTTTCTGGCGTGTAAAAAGCGTGTCTCCTCGTGTAGAAAAGCATGTGATAAACCTGACCACAGCTTTCAAAATGATTCCAAAAGGAAAAACTCAAAATTATCTAAAAGGCAGAGGAAAATGGTTGACCAAAGGCATGGCATGCAAAGAAAAGTTGAAAACACTGTTCAGCAAGCACAGCTATTAAAATCATCTCATGAAATCTATTATAAGTTTAAGAAGTCATGTGGAGGAAATTAGATATGGGGCGTAAGCTTATTGGTGCAATACTTTCAAATTCAAGTGAACCACTAGGCCCACTCTACTTGTTTACAAGGTGGTCTCTGCTAAGGGTGGATAGGTTAAATAAATGCTTCATTAAGGAAAGGGCGTACACTTCAATAAATTCCCCAAATTTAATTCGGCTGATTTAATCCTGTCCCTTCGTTTTCATCATTGCGCTGGTTCCACAACCCTAGGATTTATGACCCAGGTCTTATCCACTGATATCCTGCCCCTATAAATTGAACAGACTGGGTCCCTAGGTATTCACCACCTTGCTACTTCGCCATTTTCACCTTTCACGGTACTTTTCTGTTTCCAGTTCCCTTCCGCTCCCTTGTGCATCCCTCTTTCGCATCCTTCCACCATGAGGTCCTCCAAGAGAACAAGGGATGAGGCCCCTGCCGAAGCATCAATGCCGTCCAAGCGTTCCAAGCAGAAGGCCACGCAGGGTCCGCCATCGACCCCTCGGATGTCGACAACGGAGAATACGGCTGGATCGGGCAGAAAGTTGGCAGCCTCAGGAGTACCCAACGTCCATCCAGTCTCTGGAGTTATCAAGCCTCGGAACATCATGCCGCCGAGAAGAGTAGATATTTCCGATCAGCGGCTGATGGAGATGTTCCCAGAGTTGCTGGAAATTTTGGATGCCCAAGGCTGGACAGAGTTTGTCTCCGCACATACTCAGTATTCCCCACAGCTTGTGCAAGAATTCTACCACAACCTGCAAGTAGTGGATGGCCAGGTCTATACAGTAGTTCAAAGGGTTGTCGTCAGCCTCGACGTCAAGTTACTCCACAAGGCGTTGAAAATTTCCAGACATGGTGTTGTCTTCAATCCTGAGGACTTTGACTTCAGATCAGCATATGCCGTGGTCACTGGCCAACCAGCCCCTGAGGTCCTTCCCAAATCCATCAATGCCAACACCTTCCCTCCTCTTCATCGATTACTCCATCATCTTCTTACTACCATAATCCAACCGAGAGGAGGCGCCAGGGAACATGTAAGTCGCCTTCACTTATTTCTTCTCCATGGCCTCATCACTCGCCAACTCATTCGCCTTCCCAAGCTCATGTTGAACACGTTCCACACCATTTTGCATTATCCTCTAAACTCTCTTCCATATGCTGCACACATAACTGCCATTCTGGA
This sequence comes from Amorphophallus konjac, assembly GCA_022559845.1. Taxonomy (NCBI): domain Eukaryota; kingdom Viridiplantae; phylum Streptophyta; class Magnoliopsida; order Alismatales; family Araceae; genus Amorphophallus; species Amorphophallus konjac. Next base: position 376,041,665 of record CM040120.1, on the reverse strand, counting down.
AACAGCAAATATACCCATTCCTCACGCTCAGCGTGTTGTCATTCCCAAATGGCACGTATACTCTTTTCATTACGTGACCACCTTTTTGGGCTATAAGAAGGTAGGAGATCAAGTCCAGCGCACCCTACCATCCAAGGGTAAATCCAAAGCACCGTTGCCACCCTTTTCTCCACCACAGACACCAATTCATGTCAGCCCTGCTGTAACACCTCCAACTGTGGTGATTCCCACTCACACTCCCACTACTACAACCACTGCTACCCATCCTTCACCTTCACTCGACATAGTGCCATGGCAACCAGGCACTGCAGCCACTCATGTTCCAGCTACTTCTGTTCCATTTACCTCCGCTCCGTCTACCTCTGCTCCACCACCTCCTTTCACCTCCACCACTGAGTTTCAAGGAGTGCTTCTCCAGATAGCATCTCAGCTGCCCTCTCTCACCACTCAATTCCAATCCTTTCAAGAGAGTATGAATGCTGCCACCGGGCGCTTGGAGCTGCGAGTTCAGAGACTTGAACAGCAGATGGAGACCAGGTTCATAAAACAATAGGAACACTCAGAACATGCTAGTTCTCGGTTTAACAGACTGGTTGGTACTTTAGCTGAAGTGTCAGCAGAAATGGGCACTCGCATTGAGTTCACCACCCAGCAGAGTAAACAGTATCACCATGATACTATATCAGAGATCCAGAAGCTAAGGCTGTCTTATGCCCACATCGTTGACAAGCTCGATCGGATGGCAGAGCAAGTGAAGCCCGAGAGTTCTTCGTCCTCCTCAGAGTGATAATCTACATGCTCCTCTTTTTGTTGTTGACAAAGGGGGAGATAGGGTCTTATGTGTCATTGTGTATCTAGGTGTGCCTAGATGTCAAGACTATGTGTCACTATGTGTCTTTCTCCTTTTTGAGTCTTTCATGTAACTAGTGTTATGATGCTTTTGTAAGACACATCAAACGGCACATCAAATGAATTATCTGGCTAAAATCTGTGTTATGATAGTCTTGAATGAAATATCAAATGAATTTTATAATCTGTTGACTGTCACAATGACTCATGGTTGTCATCATCAAAAAGGGGGAGAATGTTGTGCATCCCTTGGTTTTGATGATGACAAAGGATATGTTTAATTGCTCCTTCAATGTTAAGTAATGAACTCATGACAATTTGATGATGACAAAAGATGTGTTTAACTAATTCAATGCAAATCTGATAGTTCAAGTCACTTCTGATAGTTCAGGTAATTTCAGGTATACTGAAGTACAAGTGAAGTCAACAAATCAGAAGAAGTGTCAAAGGTTGCTTGTCGACCAGTGAAGTGGTCATTGTCGACCAACGAATCCAACCAAACACAGCTCAAGTCATTCTCCTTCTGTACGTGCTTTGGTTGTCGACCAAAGCCCTGCTCGTTGTCGACCACGGAACAGACAGAGCATCAGCCTGAACTACCAGTCATCTGGACATTGCTTCTTGTCGACCAGCGACAGGGTCGTTGTCGACCACAAGCGATACAGCGTCCAGAACCGAAACTCAACTGAATTCAGTTTCTGTTCCTAGAAACCTGCAGGTTGTTGCTGCAGGTTGTTGGGCGGTTCAGATGATAAGATTCCGCACTGGATTTAAGGAGAGAATCTTGGAAAGAACCAGTCAAACTTATTCAAATCTTTCGGGTAAATCTTCTCCCTGTTTTCTAGCCGATAATCCAATGGATGTGCGCTCAATTACGAATCTGCGCGGGAAAAGCCTATGCTTTGAAAAGAACTGGTACAAAAGGTAAAGATGACAGAGAGCGGGGAGTGGAACACAGAGTAGAAGAAAAAGAAAGAATACACCCACGAAGATACTCTGAAAGAGAAAAGAAGGAGTGGCTCTTCAGAAACCACAAAGACTGCACAAGACCGAAGGCATCTTCATTGCTGCAGAAGGAAGACTGACTCAAGGCAAGCAAGACTCCAGCAGCGTCGCATCTGAAGGTAATCGTCTGGAAGTTCCACATGGAGTCTATTCCTGTTACATGCAGTCCCAGGCTGAACTCTTTTTCTTTGATTCAAAAGCTCTTGTTCAGTCCTGTTGCATCTTTTGTTCTTTTCATTACATCAAGTGTCAAGCTGTGAGGCAGCAGGTACAAGCTGTGTGTCAGCGGGAAGAAGCTGTGTGTCAGCGGGAAGAAGCTGTGTGTTGGTTGAGATCAGGAGTTCTCATTTAGTGAAGCCTTGCTCAAGTTGAGCGAGGGGTGGACGTAAGTCTCGGGAAGAGACTGAACCACCTAAAAATCATGTCTTGTGGTTTTGCTTGTGGTGTGTGCTCTTCTTATTGTTTGCTGTCGCTGTAGTTATCAGTTTTATCTTTGCAACCCATAGTTTGCTTAAGGTCTAGTCGATCTTTGGCTTATAAATTGAAAAAGGGGCTAGATCTATTCACCCCCCCTCTAGATCTATTCAGTCCGTACGCAACAGCATGGTCATTATATGGATGACTGCAGTGTGATGAAAAGTGATGATATGATGCATGATAATTTTTTCTCAAATAATCATCACCACCCCAAAAGAAACATGTCTGCTTCAAACCAACACATCATTTGTTATAATTGTAACAAACGTGGTCATAAAGCTGTTGAGTGTTGGTTTAGGCCTTCATGGGGTTTTAATGGCTCAAGAGGTAAGCACCCAAGGTGCTTCGAATGTGGGAGGCATGGCCACAAAGTCAAAGACTGCTGGCATGCTCAGGGAAGTAGAATTAATTCTAAATCTGTAAAATTTCCTGCTCCCAATGCTGTTGATAAGAAGAAAATTGAATTCATGAAAAAGAATTGTTACTGCTTTGAATGTGGTAAGCTAGGCCACAAAGCTGCCAACTGTAGCCTGGCTGAGTATGAAAAGAAAAATTTTCATGTCAATAAAAGAAATACTCATGCTCATACACATAATTTTCATACTCATGTGCATGCACATGGGCATCATGTTTCTGCTAACATGAAGAATAAAAACAAAAAGTCTGTGACTTCATGTTATTATTGTGGAAATTTTGGACACTCTATGTCTGATTGTTTTCTAATGGAATTTGATGATGATGCTGTAAAAAGAATATTTAGAACACCTGTCAGGGTAAATGCAGGACCCAAAGCTGCTTGGGTCCCTGCAGGATCAAAATGATCATAGTGTTACAGGTGTGCCTTGGGTCAAAGAATAAGCAGGGGTTAACAGACCAAGGCACTCAAATGGAAACCCCAGGATCCTACCTTTCAGGTCAGTTCTGAACTTTGTTTAAATCTCATAATCTGAAAATGTTGATTTGTATGTTTTAATTTCATTATCTGAAATTGTTATTTTGCTTGGTTGATTTTTGATGCTCTTCTCATGCTGTTGTTTGCACTAAATAAATGAGATTGCTTTGCACTGCATATGTCATTTGCATGACCATCATGGTATATTAAATGGAACAGTGCTGAAGGGCATATGGAGTATGTCTGGATGCTACTGCCATGTGTGAGGTGGTCCTTGGACCGAGTCCTCCGCCTAGTACCATGGGTCTAGTTTTCATATAGAGCAGTGTATTGCATATCATAAATTTGAAGAAAATAAAATTCAAAAAGAAATGATTCATTGCACATCATGCATTTTGTCAGGGGGAGCTTGTTTGCTGTTGATTGATCATCATACTCTCCTTGTTAGAATTGTTGCATACTGCATATGTAGGATAGTGCATATCATAAAATTTTGAAAAATCTAAAAAGAAATTCATTGCACTTAGACAGGGGGAGCATTCCTATTTCATATCTTCTTCACCTCATGAACTCCCTTTGTTTAAGTAACCTGATTCATTCTCTTGACTATGCGCTATTCAACTGAATTCTCTGCTGGTATCTCTAAAATAGCTGATCAGTCTGTATTCCAGACTCAGCTACTGTCTGATGATAAAATCTCTTCTGATGCTCTTCTCTATTGCTGATTTACTCTTGCACCAGCCTATACTCACCTTTCACATTCTTCTCAGCTGGTGTGACTGAATTGGCTCTACTATTGATTTGTTGGTCAGCTAAACTTACTTTTCTGATATGAGGAACTTAAGCTGCATGTCATGCAATTCAGTCTGAGAACATTGTAGAAATTTCTATCATATAGGTTTAAGAATTATCATTGAATCAGACTGATATAATATTAATGTATTCTTAGATTTGTAGTTAAATGAATTGAACATATCTGAATGATAAGGTTTAATAAACTTTAACCACATGTGTCATGTAAACCTTAGACTCTCTCATCAGATATCTGAAAATTTGAATTCAGGGCTTCTTTGGTTAAGATGCATATAGTGTGTATTGTTGTTAAACATTAATTTGAAAAATGTTGACTAAATGAAAAAAAAAATTGTGATTTCAGAGCAATGACTCGGTCACTGAGAAACTGAGTTCTTTATCAATGAAATAAAGTAACTCGTGTCATGAGGTGCCATAGTTATCTCTGATAAAAATTTAGTGAAACAAAACCTGACAGAGCAATAGCTTATTTGTGTTGAGTAGCTGGGGAGTCTGGCCTCTGATAAAGGTGTCTTCTCATATAAAAAGACACTCATATTGCTAACTCTGCTCTCAAAGTGAGAGGTAATGACAGTTATCACACTGAGTAACTGGGTCACTTCAACTAAGACTTGTTGTGCCTCATGTAAAACGGTGTTGATCAACTTAAATTGCTCAGGAAAAATATAATGTGCTTCAAATAAAATTATCTTGAAAAATCTGTCAACTCATGTTCTTGAAAAAGTGTTTAACTTCAGTACTAACCTGTGTATTTTTCAAAGGTGCAATTGAGATCATATGTGTAAGATAAAAGATGATTATTTTTTAGTGTTTTCTGACTATTTGGTTCACTTTTATTAAAACTTGGATTCAGATATGAGTATTGAGTTTAATTTGGCAAATTTAGTATACATCAAAATTAAATCAGATTGGTTAAGCTGCAAATTCATAACCCCTTATGATAGAAGAGTCTAATCTTCTTAAGACTTATTGTTGTGATGGATGCTTTAAAATCTCTCATGATCAGATTCTTTTCAGTCAGCCTGATTAACATCTTGCTATTGATTGATTCCTAGAGATGTATTATGCTTGGACTATTTCTCAACCCACCACTTGGCTACACTATCAGTTGATTGACTCCTGAGATGTACTCTTCTCCACACTGTTGGAATCTTCCATCTTGTTCTGCAACAAATTCTGATTCTGTGGTTTTTTTTTACCAAAATTCAGATTCTTTGAAATGGCAGATTTCAGATTGATTTATTGGATAACCTGAGTCCATTCCTGTGCTTCAGGGGGTGTTATGGTTTATCTACAGTTAAGGGGAGAGTAGTCAATTATGCATGTTGATAGGGGGAGAGTTGTTTCATTGTCATAAGAGAGAACTTCATTTTAATGAACCATGACTCATTCTCTGAATTTATGTGCTGTGTTTGTATGCTGAATTTATCTCTCAAACCATTTCCCTTCTTTTTGATTATGTCAAAGGGGGAGAATAGTTTGACGAGTCAATGGGACTCATCATGTTGCCATCATCAAAAAGGGGGAGATTGTTGTGTCCCTTGTGCTTTGTTGATGATGTGGTGTTTTAATGATAACAACATGAATGAGTCACCACATTGAATGATAGCAACATGATTGTTTATAATTGATATACTCTGTGGATAATGCATATGACTGTGACTGGTATATTATCTGGAGAATGCATGTGTTCTGTCTGCACAAGTCTATACACTGCAGGGTAAAGCCCAAAGTCTAGACATTGCTGCATTGCTTGCATTTCAGAGTCTATACATCGTTCATGCATGCACATGTTCGTGGACAAGGTCTGTACATTGCATCTTGTGCTGCATGTACTACACTAAGTCTATACATTGTCTATAGTATTTAGAAGTCTGTACATTGACCGTCTCATGCAAGTCCATACACTACTGTTCATGCATCATTCGTCTAAGTCCATACATTGTACTGTAGCATGCATTTGTCGAAGGCATCGCAAGTCTAGACAGTGGACCGTCTTTCCCTGCGTCTCAATTGGACTAGTCTGCAATGGCTAAGTCTGCACATTGGACCAGTCTTCATTAGCGTCTTTGCCAAGTCCATACATTCGTCGGTGGCAAGTCTGTACACTGGTCGAGCTTTCAAGTATATACATTGGCATATGCATTCACAGTAAAGTCTAGACAGTGGACCATCTTATTCAGCGTCTCATATGCACAATTGAGTCAAAGTCTGCACAGCATAAGTCTATACACTGGTGCGTCTCATTTAGTGTCTCACATGCATATTTGAGTCAAAGTCTGTACATCGGCATGCATTTTGCTCTTCAAGTCCACACACTGCACTGTAGCATGCATCTCATGCAAGTCTGTACATCGCATTTGACGTTGAGCATCAAAGCCTATACATTGGCAGCACTGAGCAAGTCTATACATTCCCAGTCTTTACCTACGTTCAGAACCCCAAGTCCATACATTGGTTCAATCTTCCAAGTCTGTACAGTGGGTCAAGCTACCAAGCCTATACAATCGTTTCTAAGGCAAAGTCTGTACATTGCCTTTGGACCTCAAAGTCTATACAGAGTCTGCATCCTCTGAAGTCTGTTCATTCGTTTGAGACCATGTCTATACATTCATTACCTTTGAGCTCCAAAGTCTATACATCGGTCTTGCTCAAGTCTATACATCCACAGTGGAACCCCAAGTCTGTACATCGCATCATATTGTTCATGCAGTGTCTTGGTGAAGTCTATACATTCCTTCACTGTAGCTGGCACGAGGTGAAGTCTGTAAAATGGACTTAACTTTCCAAGTCTGTACATTGGCCTCCACGCCTCAAGTCTTTACATCGGATTAGTTGGCCAAGTCTGTACAGCCATTGTCTTCATATAGGAAGTCTATACATCTTACTGCACTGTAGCTTTCACGGAACCAAGTCTATACATCGTGAAAGTCTATACACTCCTCTTGGCCTTAGCATCTGTTTTGAAGTCCATACATTGGTCTTCAGTTCAAGTCTGTACAATGGACTAATAGACAAAGTCTACACATTGGAAGTCCATACATTCAGTTGTCTTGATCTGATCAAGGTTGTACAGAGCTTCTTTTGGCAAGTCTGCACATTGTGAATGTCTATACACCCGATTGCCTTTGCATTGATCAAGTCTGTACAGCCCTTTTGTTGTCTAGTCTATACACTCAACTTCTTCACTTCAGGAAGTCTGTACATCCGTTAGGTTTGCTCATGCATTGTGCTTCTTTAGTCTGCCTCGGCCAAGTCCATACATTGTTTGCTTAGCAGACTGTGAAGTCTATACATCGGTTGTTCAGCAGCAGACTGCTCAAGTCCATACATTGGCTGCATCATATGCATTGAAGTCTGCACATTGCTGAATGCTCTTCAAGTGTGCACATTCGTTCTAAGGCATAGTCTATACATTGCATTGCATTACATTGCATTCATCAGTTGTGAAGTCTGTACATCAAGTCAAAGTCTGCACATTGCATTCTCTTCAGCAAGTATGTACAGCGAGTGCCTTCTCATCTAAAGTCTGAATATTGCATTTGCTTTCACAATTGCTTCACAACGTGAAGTCTATACAATGCCATAGCTCTGCTTATGTGAAGTATATACATTGCTTTACACTTCAACAACTCTATACACTACTTCAGATCTGATTCATAATGTCTATACATCGGTTCACAATGTACACACTTATTCAATTGCTACTTATAAAGTCTATACAATGCATTTCATCTTCAAAGTGTGTACAGAGTTTACACTTGAACTGATACTTTTATTTCGACTGACTGACAGGGATTTGGTACTGGGATTGCTGACATGGCTCATGATCCAAGGAAGGACGAGGTTCCCTGATCGTGACACGTGGAAGCACTGTGCTGAAATGCTGCCACGTGGACTGAGGTTTCTTGGCGGGAGATGTGGAGAGCACACGACCGCCCTAATCTGCTGATGCTATATAAGGGAGTCTCCTTTGTCTGAAGGAGACTGATCGTGATCGACTGAAGTAGAGGCAGAGTGAGAGCTTCCACGATCCAGACAGAAAGAAGAATAAAAGAAAAGAGCAGAGTGTGAAGAGAAGAGAGAAAAGAGAGACAGAGAGCTATCGAGAGAAGAAGAAGAGAAAGAAGTAGAGGAGAGATAGTGAGATCGAGAGAGATCTGCATTCACTGGACCGTGGATCAAATCCAGGCCAGCCAGCTCTTAGGAGCCACATTTGTGCTTTCATTATTTACAGCTTTCAGTTGCTGTTGCTACTTGTTTTCATTTTCCATTTTATCCTTTCTTTAAGCTGTTAGTCAGCGTTTGCAGAGGTGCTGCCTCTGGACGGGTAAGCTGTAATCCCCAACGGTTGCAGTGGTGGATTCCACTGGATAGCAAGCTGTGTTGCTCAGCGGGCGAGGAGGATTCCTCGGACGGCAAGCTGTGTTGCCCAACGGTTGTATGGCAAGCTGTGATGCCCAGCTGTTCAAGCTGTGAGTCAGCGGAATCCACACTCGGTTTGAGTGTGGGGTGGATGTAGGTCTGCTGGACCGAACCACCTAAAAATCATTGTGTAGTGGTTTGATTTCTTCTATCTGATTGGCACTAGATGAATGCTTAGGTGCGCTTTGGTTTGATGTTCTATAAGTGTTCATTTGTCTGCTGCGCATACTATATGTTTGACAGTGGTATTGAGTGTATGTTTGATTTGTCTAATTACTGCCCACATTATATGTTTGCTTAGGAGCACTCATCATATTTGTCTACAAGTTCAGTAGATGACTGGAGTACTTTTCCTATAGTTAGCCTTAGTGTTTTTATTCCGCAATTCTGAGCACTAGAATTCTAATTGGGCGAAAGTTTTTTAAAGGGTATATTCATTCACCCCCCCTCTGAATACTTGCACTGAACCCAACACAAGGTAAACCACGATAGACAGGATATTTTTAGATGGTTCGGTCTGCTACCCACAGACCTACGTCCATCCCCCACTCAAACCTGAGTGAGGCTTTCCTTGCAAAAGTAAGACGCAGACTCAGTCTGCAAACAACGGCTGCCAAACAGCTTGAGACTAAGGGAGACAAATCCCTCAACACCGATCCTACAACCCACAGAATCTAAAACCTGCCCTTTCCACCAGCAAGATCAGAACCGGAGGACCAATCCTCCCTTCCTCCAAATTGGAGGGGAAACCACGAGTAGTACACCACCACTCGTGACCGGAGACACAATCTCCCTTCCTCTGACACCCAGCGGGAAACCAGAGATAAATCTCCCTTCTCCTGAATTCTCAGGAGGAACCCGTGAGTGACACCCAGTCACTCACAACCGGAGACACCAATCTCCCTTCTCATGTTCGCACAGTAGAAACCCCAAACTCCAAACAGAGTATCGGAAAAGTAAAATGGAAAACGAGAAACAACATGGAAAAATGGTACTGACGGAAAACTCAAAACAACTATAGCTCACGCAGGAGTAAGACTGTTCTGGATCTGATCCAAGAACAGATGAACACAGATCTTTAATGAGGAACTAGCTGCTTCAGTCTCAATATCTCTTCTTCTTTTTCTCTCGTCCTTCTCTTTCTCTCTTCTTCTCTTTCTCTCTCTAGCTCACACTCTCTGCCCTTCTCTTCTGATCTTTCCTTTTCTTCTCTCGTCTGTGTTGTTGAATTCGATCGCAGAACAGGCTTTTGTAGGGCCTCAGGCTTGGGTCTCACGAGCTCACGCTTTGGGCGTGTGTAGAGCTCATTCCCGCCTTTTCAGAGATGCCACGCGTCAGGTGCAGATGGTACGACGATCCACATGCCAGAATATTAGTTCTGCACCCTGCCTTAGATCTCGTGTCTTTCATCTGGAATCTTGGATCACGTGCTCTTTGATTTGGAATCTTGGATCACGTGCTCCACTTGTGTTTTTGCTGCTCTCAAAGACATAGTGTTTGCCTTAATCCTGCCAATCATAAGACAGCCATTTAGTCAAATGCTTTATTCATTAGAGTGCATACTTAAGCAATAATCAGAGAATTCATATGCTCAGACCAATGATATGAATGTATATGCAAATGCCTTAGAGCATGGAATTTTATACACATACTTAATGACGTGATTCTACATGTGCACAGACTTCAACATGTGCGTAGACCTTGAATTCCAAATGTGCACATACCTTGAATTCTATCGCTAATGCATGTGCACCGACCTGATACTTCTAACACAAACGCATGTGTACAGACCTTATGCCTATCTCTAACACATGTGCACCGACCTTATATACTATCGCTAACACATGTGCACCGACCTTTCATGTTATCGCTAACACATGTGCACCGACCTTTGCATGCAGCACTCTCTTCATGTGCACTGACCTTACATGCAACACTGAACATGTGCACTGACCTTAGTATGCAACAATGACAATGTGCACCGACCTTTGCATGCAACACTTTCTTCATGTGCACTGACCTTAGTATGTACAAATGACTATGTGCACCGACCTTACTGTGCAGTAGTGAACATGTGCCTTGACCTTAGTATGTACAAATGACTATGTGCACCGACCTTACTGTGCAGCAGTGAATAGGCACCGACCTGCATATGCAACACTATGAGCATGCACCGACCTTCATATGCAACACTATGGACATGTACTGACCTACATATGCAATACTATAAACACGCACCGACCTTACTGATGACTAAGACATGAACGTGCACCAACCTATATGAATAAAGCATTAATGTGCACTGACCTTCTATGAAGAAGCATGAATGTGCACCGACCTTCTATGAAGGAACATGAATGTGCACCGACCTTACCTGTTCATAGAGAAGGCATATGCACCAACCTTTATGCTTCATACTTGAATGTGCATTGACCTTACCTGTCAAAGAGCTGATTCACAATTTGATCAGTTGACCTGTTGTCAGTTCTTGAACAGTGGCGTTGACATGCGTTGACTTGCATTGACCTATTATTTTTTTCATGACTTCGAACAATAGTGACTGACTTTTTGTCATTTTCAGAACCTGTACTATATCATCAAGGTTATATATAATGACATAATAGTTGACATCATCAAAAGCAGACATCATCAAAATCACAGGGACACAATAATCTCCCCCCTTTTGATGATGGTAATATTATGAGTCATTGTAATAAATTCATTATGATGATCAATGTAACTCAACAGGGCATGCAACACACACAATATCTGACATTCAGAAGGGCCTGCAACACACACAATATCTGACAGAATTAATGACTCACATATACTCACATGACACATGACTCACATATTCTCCCCCTTTGACAACATCAAAAAGGAAGGAATAGTAAGCTAAACATGCATACTATATTCTCCCATCATGAATGTAAAATGCAGACAAGTATGAACTATAACAGTGCATGCATCATCTGACAAAAATATGACTCACATATTCTCCCATTTTGAAAAGAGAAGAGATATTGAAGTGAAAGAAATGTCTGCACTCTCCCTTGCTACAAAAATATACTCCCCCTGAGTAGATAATGTCTCTCTTTGGACACAGTAGAAGGAGTTGAATGAAATCAAAGCACAGGGACAGTCATGTTTAACCAGATCAAGCTGATTATAAAGATGCTGATGAAACAAGCTCCCCATTTGAGTGTACAGAGGGATTGGAGTGGAGGTAAGTCATCAGACATACAGATTTAAACTTACACAAGGTCAATGAAGGTAACATAAAAAACACAAGAACAATTATATATCAGTTCAGGTAAAGACAGATTGAAGCAAGAGCAGTGAGCACAATCTGATTTTTGGATTTCAACAGTAAATGGAAACTGAGCACAGGAATTCCAAATGATATTCAAACCCATGAGTAATTCAACAAGATTTTCAAAGAGATACCAATTTCATAAATCTAAAAATAAGAATTTTTAAGAGTCTCTCATTATAAGGGCTTATGAATGAACTTTATTGAACTACATGGTATAAATATGATGTATACACAGTTTGCCAATAAATTTCTGTACTTATATCTAAAATTAGTTTTAATAATAGTGAACCAAGCCCTCATATTAACATCTTGATTAACCTCCCTTCATCTTACTCAGTCAATTTCAATGACTTCTTTAGGAATTACAATCATTAGTATTGAGGTTAAACATCATGAAGGAATTCAGATATGGTTCCTGAGGATTAACAAAATCTTTTCAATCAATTTGAGATTTTTCTTTTGTTTAACAATACTTTTCAAATCAAATTTTTCAGGTGCAATTAAGTTCAGCGCACACCTTGTAACTAGAGGATACACGTTATTTAGACGCCAGTATCCCTAAGCACTTGGTATGACTGACTGTCATGCTTTATAAGAACAGAGATAGCATTGACACCGCATGACATATCTTAACTCATTTCATTGATGAGTGAGATATATTTCTCAGTATGCAAGCCATTGCTCTGCCTGAATTTTCAATAAAATTTCAGTAGAGTTAATTATGGCACTTCATGACACAGTCCTTTAGACTTCATGGTCAATGGACATGGTTTCTCAGTAACCAAAATCATTGCTCTGACATTATTTACCCTTAGGAACATTTCAGATCAAACAAATGTTTAAAAGCAATATTGATTTCATATATTTCAACCAAATAAAGTCATGATTTTGACATTTTGAGATTTCAGAAGATTTTACAAGATTTAACATGAAACAGTTGGTTAAAGTTTATTAAAGTTGACTCAGATATTTTCAAGACATTCATAGCCAAACTCAATGAATACATTAGACTTAAACCAATCTGATCTTCTAGACATTCATAAACCTGTATAATAGAAGCTTCCTAGAAAGAATATCTTTCAGATTTATGATCGAGGTATATGGATTGAAATCTTCCCAAATTACAGGTCAAAGAAGTTTAAGAGCACTTAGCATGAATAAGTGTAATTTATGTAGAAGTTGAATCCAAGATGGTAGCTGACAGAGAGTAAAATGAGATATGCTTCAGAGAATAGCAGAATTAGCAATTCAGTTCACATCAGGTGATATGCTCAGAATGAGTTTATGATTAACCAGCCCATCTCAACAAATGCAAAAGCAGCAGGCAACAGATGTCAAGGCCAATAATGCGATGAGCTCTAAGGATTTCATGATAGACAAGAGTGAAAACCAGATTATAGCTGAAATCAAACGAATTTTTCAAAAACGCTGGGGACAGTCAGGTAGACTTGAACTAGCAATAGGTCGACCTGTCGTTTAATCACAGAGATCAAGAAGCTGAGATGAATTCACTTCACATGCAGCAAATAATTTTCAGGGATTATTATGCATATGGGCAACCTTATACACCTAGACAAATTCCAGAATGCATGAGCTCCACCTATATATGTGCATGCATGTCAAGCACTGTTTTTGAATCTCAGTATGATGGCATGCAACCTATTTTAAAATCAGTATATGCATGATGACAAATGTACATGAGTAACTATGAAATGCAGGAACTCCCCCTATGTATGTGCATTTATATCAATTAATCATGTTGACACATGAATGATGTGCAATTAACACATGTATGCATATACATTGACTTCTCCTGACTAAATGTATTGAACCATCATATATGACATGAAAACCTTGCAGGGAGTTGATTGATACCAGTAAGCACATATGCATATGCATGAGACACAAAAATTACCCCGATTGGCTCCCCCTATCTATATGCATTGTATGACTTCTCTGAATGCTGCAAATACAATGAACATTGTGCAGGGAGTTTAATGTACTATGCTTATGAAAGTCTAGACTGTTTAATGTACAAATTTGACCCATGGTACATGGTGGAGGTCTGGTCTCTACGCATGATGTGGGTTTCCAGACAGACATAATCTGCCCTTCTCCCAGCGTACCATTTTATATACCTCTGGGTCATGCATGATGATGCAGTGCAAATGCAGTCCTATATGCAGTGTCAAATTTTCAGAGTATGCAAGATAATGCAATTGGATATGCATATGTGAAAATGTATGCATGATCTTACAAACATATGCATCGAGAAACTCCTCGATAATCATGCAAATGACAAATGCAGACATCAGACACATGCAATTCAGATTTTCAGAATATGATGTTCAATTCAATCTTAAATTGATATATGCACAGATTACTCAACATATGCATTGAGAGACATAAAATGCAAATGACAAATGCAGATGTGAACATGTATGCATGAGATTCAGATTGACAAATTAAGCACGATATGCATCTATCTAAAGAGACTTAATGAAGGCTGAATTAATCAAACCTGAAGAAAAACACAACTGGGGTTTTACCATATTCAGGTGCCTTGGTTTATTACCCCTTTTATTTCTCAGCTCCAAAGGCACTCCTGCGAAGCACAAATCTCATTTTGCATTTCTAGGTACCCAAGAGTTCTTGGGTCTTGAACTGTTAGTGGCACCTTTGGAGGGTGCTCTCCAAGACTTCAGAGCATTTAAATCATCATGTTGGAGCATGTAACAATTAGACATCGAATGTCCATGAAAGCCACAATAATGACAACAACCTGGATTCTTCACAGATTTCTGATAAGTATGTTTTCTGAAATTCTGTAAATAACGAGGTTTTTTATCATTTTTAACATAAACATTTCTTTTCTGCCAACAGTCCTTAACTGTATGGCCATACTTTCCACAATTAAAACAAGAAAAAGAATTTCTTCTTTCAACAGCCGATCAGCAATAATTAGCCCTATGGCCTAGCTTTCCACAATTGAGGCACACAACATGTTGGTTTATTAAAGCAGATTTATTCTTACCAAAGGCATGCTGGTTCTCGTGAAGATTTACATAATGAGAATGAAATTTACCCTTACTTTTAGCAGACCAGCATTCAGAGGCTCGGTGGCCTGGCTATCCACGTTCAAAACATTCAAGTGATTTTTCTTTAAATATATTTTTATTTCTACCAAAAGCATTTTCTTTTGTAGGTAAATTAACATGTTTAGAATTAAATTTTCTTCCCTGGGCATGCCAACAGTGAGCAGCAATGTGGCCTAATTTGGCACAACAAAAACAGACAATTCTCTTTTTTTGACTGGTAGAGAATTTTCTAGCATGTTTTTAACATCATACTTCTCATTCTTCTTCATTGCAAAATAATCATGCATGTAATGACCATGTTGTCCACAATAGAAACAATTATCATTGTTTTGATTTTTAGCATGAGTTTTCACATCTATTTTATTCACATTCAGGTTATTGGGTTTCTTTTTTTATTTTTCATCTTGTTTCAGAATTTTATTTTGTTTCTGATTTTCCTAAGTTGTAGGCTGTTCATCCTTAGAGGTGGTGGCAACATTAGATGTTTTTACAAAAGATGTCATTAGTTTATTTTCAAAAGATTTCTTATTAATCGGCTTGTAGCCCAGCCCTTCTTTTCTGAGATTAACCTTGACTCCTAGCAACTTGTCCAAATTTTCTTGCCCATCAACAAATTTAGACAAAGAGTTTTTTAAATTCTGAATCTCATTTTCTAGAGATGCAATGTGTATCTCATAACTTGCAATCTCTTGTTCACTGCAATTAACAAATTCATCCAACACTTTGTTAGCAGTTTTGTATTCCTCGATCTCCTTTTTAAGCTCAGCAACTTTTCTAGATTCATCTGTACAGACGATTTTCCCTTTTTCCAATGTGAGAAGCCTTTCAGATATAGCAAAATTCAACTGTTTTAACTTCTCATTTTCTTCCTTAAATTTATCAAGATGAGTCAATTCATTTATTAAAATCTGATCTTCATAAGATAATTCTTGTTTGTGTTTAGATTCAGATTTTTCCAAGCTTCTCTGTAGTTCCAAATTAATAGCTTTAATAGCATCAATTTTTTAGAGATTATTTTGTTTTCTTCTTGGAGTTTTTCATGCTTTTCTTCATCCTTTTCAATGTTTTTCTAAAACTCCAAGTTTACGGACTTCACAACATCAAGTTTTTCAAAAGTCAACTTATTTTCCTCTTCAAGTTTCTTTAGTTTTTCTTCGTTTTCTTCAATGAATTTTCTGGTATCTCAATTTTCAAATTTGACTTGATCAAGTTCTGAACTGACTACATCAAGATTTTTCAATTGTTTTCTGAGAGTTTTATTCTCAGTTTTCACTACTTCAGTGTCTTCATTTTCAGAACCAGCATTCTTGACATCATTTAATCTTCTTTTCAGGGATTTGTTTTGTTTTTTTAACTATTCGTGAGACTCTAACAGATCACTATATGCATTCACCCAATCATCTAAAGTATAGTTCTCGAAGGGGTTTATGTGACTGTCATCCTCACTCTCTTGACTGCTATGATTACTCCCATTTGCCATCATGCATGTAATGCCCCAGATTTTTTGGATCCTTGTTCGTGGGTCCCAGATCTGGTTTCTCAGAGTGTCCGACTCCGTTGTGTCCGAAATTTCGTTTCGAACATCTTTCGTGTTCGGATCGGCGCGATCCGGAGTTGTTTCGGAGGCTCGGAAGCGTTCCGCGTCTTTTCCGCGTGTGTTTTCCGATTCCTAGTGTGTGCTTCGGTAATTCCTTCGGAACCTCGTTGCGGGTGAACCGGGCCCGATCGGTGCGTTCTGAGGATCGCAGAAACGTGATTTTCCTATTTTTGGTATTTTCTGGAATTTCTGGATTTTCCTATATATATAACCCTTTTCTCTCTCTCCCCTCTCGTTTCTCTCTTCTCTCCCTCTCTCTTCTCACGCTCTCTCCTCTCTCCCTCTCTCTCTGGCGGCCGACGGGGTGGAGCGTGGGCGAGGTGGGGACAGCGCGGGTGAGGCACGGGTGAGGATGGGTGAGGATCGAGGCGGTGGAGGCGCGGTGAAGCTCGGCCGTGGGTTCGTGGAACGGCGAGGCTTCAACGACATTTTCTTCGTGGATCGGCATCCACGGTGCGTCGAATCTTCGATGGAGGTAGGGAGATGGACCCTCAACCCGCGTACTTCATTTCTCACGAGTTTTGTAGGCCGTGGTAAGCCGAGCGGGCTTATTCGAGAGATTTGGGGGGAAACTCATATTTTTGGGGTGTGAGCCGGATCTCCCGTTTTACGGTATTTTTGGCCGATCCAAGGGTTTAGATGCATGCCTAGGGGCTTGAGGGAGGTTTCCCCTTTTGTTTCCCCTTCACCTGGGGGTGAACGAAGCGTGGAATGGGTTTTTCTGTGGTTTTCGCCATTTTCGGGCGCGGACTGCGAACGCGCTAGTCTCAGGTAGCGCGTTCTTGAGGGTCACGCTGCCCCGATAGGGCGCGTTCATCGGAGAAGATGAACAGTTAGGCGGTTCCTGTCGCGCTATAGGTCTATGGCGCGTTCAGTCTTGTCACGCTATAGGGTCCAAGCGCGTTCTGTTTGAATGCGCTATGGACCAATAGCACGTTATGTTTGAACGCGCTATGCAAGGATAGCGCATTCTTGGGGTGGCCTACCGGGCTGCCCAAGGCGGGCAGTCTACGGCTGATCGTGCTCCCCTTGGGCCGTGTGTGTCCTGGACATCCCGTGGAGTTCCGTGACCGTGTCTTTGGGTGTCTGGAGGTTCCATTTACCTCGATAAGTGTGCCCGTGGGCTTGGCGGGTTCGGGTGACCCCAGGTGTTCTGGGCTTCCATGTTCTTGCTAGATCGAGTCGCCGTGTATCGGTGTGAGTGCGGTGAGATTTCCTCGCAAGTCGTTGCTTCTCTGGAAGGTGGCTTCTGAGTGGGCCATGTGTGTGGCCTTGGACTGTGAGTCCAATCTCCCAGCCTGAGGCTGGAAGTCGCTTAACTTTCCCTCCTCGAGGGATGGGTCGCGGTAGTGGTGAACTGCCTTATGAGTCTTCCCATCGTTGTTTTGGACCTAGGGATTAGGCCAGATTGACGGCTCAGTGCTGTCATGTGCAACGGTCTTGACCCCGAGTCTTGTGACTCAAAGGTCGTTGGGTTTAGTAGGTCTAGTGGGCCGTCCAGAGTCGGGTGGCTTTGAGCCACCTGTTACTCCGTGTTACTCGCAATGGGTGCATGCATGGTTTCCAGTGTTCACGTTCTGTAACACGTCCACTCATCGTAGCTTCCTGCACACGCGAGTGCGGACCCATCTGGGAGTGGTGGAGAGCGAAACCCAGTGAGAGGCGGTTTTTAGGCTGGTTTCTGTAGGGCCCCTTGCCATTGCCACCAGAGTCCGGTGGGGGAAAAACCAGCTAGAGGACCTGACCTAGAGTAGATGGTCTGTGTGTGCACACGTAGTTGGGCGCTTAGGACACGCGCTGATGAGCGTGACCCCAGCTAGTCCTTGTTGTGGTACTTGTTGCGTGTCTGAGTCTCACGCCCGGGGCGCTGTAGCTAGACACTTGTGACGCGGTGTAAGACGTCAGGGGACGCATCCGGTCATTCTCCTAGTGGGTGGTGCTCCTATTAAGTGACGTGCATCGTCGTGTACCGGGTTCTGTTTCCGTCCGCGAGACGGGACTTCGTGAGTGGCTTCGAGAGTGTTCCTGGAGTCGAGGTCTGGGGTTTCCGGTGAGCGTCACCGAAGGCCTTTCCCCAGACAGCGTTGTGTTCACGACGGTGAGGTCGTGACCGTGTTCCCTGACCGTGTGGTTTTGGCTCGGGCCCTTTTTGAGGGCAGGCCTCTGTTACGGAGGTATCGTGGCATTTTTCCTAGTAGCGTGGCCAGGGCGGTTCGTGTCTGGTGGTCCCCGATCGTGGAATCGGGTGGTCGGGTGCGTGGCTTGGTTGTCCCCCGACGGGAGACTAGGTCATGTTTTCTGGTACATTAGGAGTAGCTGTAGAGCCGAGGTTTTACCGGCCACCGTAGTTACTTTCCTGCTTTCATAGTTACTTCTTTCTATGCCGCCGTTGTTTCTCAGTTGGGGTTCCGCGGGATCCCTACTGGGCCAATGACAGGAGGCTCACCCCTGCGTTTCAGGTGCGTCGGTTCTTCCTCGGGTTCGAGGGTGCTGCACGGAGGTTCTTAGTTGCCAGCTTGCCGGGCCGAGTGTTCACTTGGCATGTGGTACGTTTTACTGCTTAAGACTGTACTTTCTGTTGGACTGGACTCTGTTGTAGTTGTTTATTTATTTCTGTTAATTGCTGAATTGTCCTGCCTTATTTCCTATTTCTTTGTACCTCCACACTCCTTTTTAGCCCTTCTGAGCCTTCCGCTCATGGGCGGCGGGCCGAGATTTGAATGGTATCGGGCTCCTCCCGGTATCCGGATCTCGGGTCGTTACAATGCAGCTGTCCTCACTTCTCCCGAGGGTTGTCTTTAGTTTGTCCAGGATGTCCTTAGCAAACCTGCAATCATGAAAACATGAATGGAAGGCCTTGTTAGTAGCTTCTTTCATTAAATCCAGAGCTTTCTGATTTTCACCACACATCGATCTATGACTGTCAGTCCATTTGGACTGATTCTTTGGTAGTCTGTGAGGACCGTGTGAAATTAATTTCCATAGATCAGGATCAATTGATATAACAAACTTATGCATGCTGCTAAACCATGAATTGAAATTGGAGCCATTGAAAACCAGTGGATGAGCCATGGAAGCTAATCAGACAAATGAACTAGAAATTACTGTGCACCAAGAAGTAGCAAGATCCTCTACAGATCGTTGGATCTGATGAATCAGAGACTGCTCTGATACCAATTGTTAGAAGGAGATGGGTGCACGGAGGGATCCAGAGGGGGGGGTGAATGGATCCACAAAAAATATAGCCCAATTTCTATTTTCAAACAATGAGAACCCTAAAAGAAATGTAGCTGAAATCACTAGATGTAATCAAGAGAAGAAGACTCACCATAACGACGCTCACAGATAACTAGCAAGTCTCATGGAACCTAAGTCGAATGCTTAGCACACAATGAGACAATCACAAGTAGATGCAGACAACAAATAAAAAGGTCAGTCCAAACCGTGATCATACTTGTGGCATGTAGAACCATCTACAACATTAAACGTGCAGACCTCATAGCAGACCATAATTCTTAGTGCTCAAAATCATCACAATGAATATGTTGCGCACACAACTGACCCTATGAAGAGAGGTAGAGAACAAGGAGCAAACGCACAAGGCAAACCACAATAGACAGGATATTTTTAGATGGTTCGACTTGCTACCCACAGACCTACGTCCATCCCCCACTCAAACCCAAGTGAGACTTCCCTTGCAAAAGTAAGACGCAGACTCAGTCTGCAAACAACGGCTACCAAACAACTTCAGACTGAGGGAGACAAATCCCTCAACACCGATCCTGCAACCCACAGAATCTAAAACCTGACCTTGCCATCAGCAAGATCAGAACTGGAGGACCAATCCTCCCTTCCTCCAAACTGAAGGGGAAACCACGAGTAGTACACCACCACTCGCAACCGAAGACACAGTCTCCCTTCCTCTGACATCCAGCGGGAAACCAGAGATAAATCTCCCTTCTCCTGAATCCTCAGGAGGAACCCGTGAGTGACACCCAATCACTCACAACCGAAGACACCAATCTCCCTTCTCCTGTTCGCACAGGAGGAACCCCAAACTCCAAACAGAGTATCGGAAAAGTAAAATGGAAAACGAGAAACAACAAGGAAAAATGGAACTGACGGAAAACTCAAAACAACTATAGCTCACGCAGGAGCAAGACTGTTCTGGATATGATCCAAGAATAGACGAACACATATCTTTAATGAGGAACTAGCTGCTTCAGTCTCAATCTCTCTTCTTCTTTTTTTCTCGTCCTTCTCTTTCTCTCTCCAGCTCACACTCTCTGCCCTTCTCTTCTGATCTTTCCTTTTCTTCTCTCGTATGTGTTGTTGAATTCGATCGCAAGAGAGGCTTTTGTATGGCCTCAGGCTTGGGTCCCACGAGCTCACGCTTTGGGCATGTGGAGGGCTTGTTCCCACCTTTTCAGAGATGTCATGCGTCAGGTGCAGATGGTACGATGATCCACGTGGCAGAATATTAGTTCTGCACCCTACCTTAGATCTCGTGCCTTTCATCTAGAATCTTGGATCACGTGCTCCACTTGAGTTTTTGTTGCTCTCAGAGACATAGTGTTTGCCTTAATCCTACCAATCATAAGACAGACATTTAGTCAAACACTATATTTATTAGAGTGCATACTTAGGCAATAATCAGAGAATTATTATGCTCAGACCAATGATATGAATGTATATGTAAATGCCTTAGAGCAGGGACTTTGTTGCACAGACTTAATGACGTGATTCTACATGTGCACAGACTTCAACATGTGCGTAGACCTTGAATTCCAAATGTGCACAGACCTTGAATTCTATCGCTAATGCATGTACACCAACCTAATGCTTCTAACGCTAACGCATGTGCACAGACCTTATGCCTATCTCTAACACATGTGCACCGACCTTACATGCTATTGCTAACACATGTGCACTGACCTTTGCATGCAGCACTTTCTTCATGTGCACTGACCTTACATGCAGCACTGAACATGTGCACTGACCTTAGTATGCCACAATGACAATGTGCACCGACCATTGCATGCAGCACTTTCTTCATGTGCACTGTAGCAATGCAGCTCCCAGAGGGGGGTGAATGTGAATATAAATAAAATTACGTTCTAAAATGGATTCCTAAATAATATTGCAGAAACACGATGCGAACTGAAAAGTGTTAGGTTCAAGTGGCTAGAATAAAAAAGATATGTAAAAGTGCACGCAAGACAAACTACAAGAGACACCAAGATTTTATAATGGTTTGGACACCCTTCCTAGTGACCTACGTCCAGTGTCCACGTCTAGGGTATCACTACTTCCCTCAAGAATTACACCAGTTGAGTTTTGATCAAGTGTTTAATTCACCAAGTTTGTTAGACTTTTTGATTTGGTGCCAAAATATCAACACTCTGATTTTTGATCAGGTGCTCAGTTCATCAACTTGTTAAGAGTTTTGATCATGTGTCAACACACTAACTCTTGCTAAGTTTTGGTCAGGTGATTAGCACACCAAGTTTGTTGAGTGTTTTGATTAGGTGTAAGCGCACCAAGTCTGTTGGACTTTGATCTGGTGCTAGCACACCGACTCTTGTAAAATAAGAGTTACCCTACTAAAAAAATGTCTCTCAATAGGCGAATGGAAATGCAAGAAAAAAAGCAAAGAGAATGCGTTGAAGTAGGAATGGAATAGGCATGTTGACGCTTTATGCTTGCAGTAGCTTCGACACTTGATCTCTCTTTGTTGGGCATAAGCTCTCAAAGGACAAGCTTCTTCAAAGCTATTTGATCTCGAATGGTTTGCTCACAACACTTGGATAGGATAACTCTCAAGATAATTAGAATATCTCTGATTTGGTTATGCTCAGGTTTGCCTCATTGTTCATCTTTGATTAGGCCTTGTATTTATAGACATCTTCTTTTGACACAGTTTGTCTTGAAGTGAATTATTTCTCTAATCTTATCGTTGCTTGAGATAGAGAGAATGCTAGGTAGCTTTTGTGTCGGGCCTTCTTTCATAATTTCATGTCTCGTAACCCGTCCATGTAGGGCTCCACTTATTTCTTGTATAGTATAATCTCATAGAGAATCTTACTATCTTGAATCCATACGTTATGAGAAAGAAGTACTGTTTTGCAGCCATATTAGCATCATAAACGAGTGTTTTTGACACTTTTATATTAGAAGATTTCATGTAAAAGATATGGATTTGTCCGTGCTCGAAATATTTGCAAAACGAAAAAGAATATTTCTATTGGTCTTGGACCAACCTGTTAGATGCAATCTCTTGTGATTATTCTATTCTGATATTACAAAGATTTATATGAGAAATATACTCTGCATTTGAATTTGATTTAATGTGCATCAGAGTTTTTCATCTTTTGAGCCAAACAGAATGATTACTGTTGATGTTTGTTTTGGCTATGACATACAGTTGATACATGTAAGTTAAAAGTAGGTTCAACTGAATATATGGATAAGCGAGGTATATCAATCAATCATTTGAAAGGCATAATCAAAAGTTAGTTTAAAGGATATTTCTTTGAAGCACGACTGCTTTCATAATTAAGTGTTTACAGGAAGAATAATAGAATGTATCATAATATAGTAGATTGATTTTAATTACCACACATTCAAACAACATAATGCTCTAGCAAAAGAATGACTCAATAAAAGTACAACTGAGTTAATCAAATAAAGTATTCGATGGAATAAGTTGAATGATGTTTAGATTGGGCACAAGTATCATTTCAGTTGCAGTCACAAGGAATATCTTGACTATGTTTAGTTGCAAAATGTCCAACTGAGTCTTAGGCTGCGTTTGGAAATCAAATGAAGGGGAGTAAAATTATTATAATCTGAATTATGGTAGTGCATGGGAGAATGGGAGGATTTGTGGGGCCGGTTTTTGAAACGTGGCATTTCATTGAATGTGCAGTCAGTGTTAAATGATTAAGATGTGTGATTTACATTTATACTTTTATCATTTCACATGCCTCACCTGGACCAAGCCCTCCTGTGACATTTTACTTGAATAATCTACCTTACCTGTGTAAAATCCACCTGAGACTTGCTTCGCCAATTTTATTTCATGTGCTCATTTTGTGTCTAACACTCTCACCTTTGAAAATTTGTCATGCACCAAAGTCGATGAACACTTCAAAACATTTGGTAAAAATTATTTCATGTCGGGGGATTCCAATGATTGGAATCCCCCTCGACCATTTAGTTCTCAAACGCGCCCTTAAGAGAATTGGAGTTGCACAGAAGCCGAGGGGGGGACAACGTCGTTTGGTTCAACTCAATTCCTGTCGGGGGATTTCAACCCCCCAGGAAGTAAAACCAAACACAACCTTAGTAAGCGCTTTGACTTAGTTGCTTCTGATTGAGAATAGCTGAAGGATTTTGACTGGATTTCTATTGATTGTCATTCACAACATTTTGATTGAGTTTTTGAAGCTTTTCCAGTTGAAGAAATTTATCAAGAAATTTGACTGGATGAAGGCTCTGACTCAATGTATCAACTTAAATGAAAAGTCTTGACATTCAACGATTGACATTTCATTGGCTTTTGTTTTTTTAAGCTTAGATAGGTTTTTCCTTGTTCTTTCAGTAATTCTTTTATTTTTCTAAAGTTTCTACTCAACATATTGCTGGGTTCGGTGCAGGTATTCAGAGGGGGGTGAATGAATATAGCCCTTTTAAAAAATTCGCCCAAATTAAAAACTTATGCTCACAAGATAGATTTAGACAATCTGAAGATCTAATTGAATTCTCTTATAAGCCACTAAGCAGAAAAGTATGGAATCTCAATATCACACTCAAGCATATAATGGGCACAGTTCGCTTAACTAGACAAACTTGAAGTCTAATAAGCGATGGCAGAAATAAACAAACACTCAGTGTGCAATCAAAATAAGATTTCGCTCACTTGATAACTGGAATGCTAACAAGACAAATTAGACACTCATCTACTGAACCTATGATCAAACACATGGAGCGCCCCTATGCAATCATCTAGCGGAAGCAAACAGATAGAAACATCAAACCACTGCACAAGGGGTTTTTAGGTGGTTCGGTCCAGCAGACCTACATCCACCCCACACTCAACCCGAGTGTGGCTTCCTGCTAACTCACAGCTTGAACAGCTGGGCATCACAGCTTGCCATACATCAACTAGGCCTCACAGCTTGCCATCCGCTGAGCATCACTGGTGAGGACACGCGTCACACTTTACGACGGAGTACACGGATCTCGCCGGCATCCCTTTGGCTCGGCGACCAGTTGACAGATTAGCGGAGCTATCATCACTTATTTTATGCTTTGGGCCATGTTGGGCCTTGGTTTAGTCCGTGTGTGGACAATTTTCTTTCAGTCATGGACCTTTTCTTAGGCCAATTAGGCTTTATTTGTGTTTTGTAGGCTTGCTAGAGGCTAGGGGGGTTATTGGGCCACTTCTTGGTTCACTCCTCTAGCCCACTTGGGCTGTCCACTTTCCCCCCCCCCTGGGCCCACCTTGGGAGGCGCGCCCCACCTAGGGTTAGGGTTGGGGGCGGACCATTCCCTCCCCTCTTGGTGGGAGTGGCAGCCGCCCTTTCCCCCTTGCCCTCTCCCTCTTTTGGCCGCCCCCCCCCACCTTTCACTCCTAGAATCTAGGAGATTTGAATGGCCTTCCTCGGTTGTGGCCGCCCCCCCCCATTTCCTTTCCCCCTTGGCTAGGGTTTAGACCTAGCATTTCCCCATCCCATATAAAAGACCTTGTATTTTCTTTTCAAAAGAATAATGGAAAAAATTGATGCTTGAGTGTTTGTGTGGAGTGCCACATTGCGAAAAGGGGCGACCCCTTCTTCTTCCTCCTCCTTGAGGGTGCGACGCCCTCACCTCCTCTCCAGTCCTTGGGTGCGACGCCCAGGGGT
Organism: Amorphophallus konjac; assembly: GCA_022559845.1. Taxonomy (NCBI): domain Eukaryota; kingdom Viridiplantae; phylum Streptophyta; class Magnoliopsida; order Alismatales; family Araceae; genus Amorphophallus; species Amorphophallus konjac. The sequence goes on along the minus strand of CM040120.1, from coordinate 376,016,287 downwards.
AGGAGATCTCCCCCAAGGGATTCCAACGCCAGCAGCCTTCAACCATCGTCCACGGCGACGAGTTCGGTGGAGCGACGGTGCACGCAGGATCGTCTTCCTCTTCCCCGGGCGTCCCTGTGCTGACAGCAGATTTGGTGTCCAGAGATCGGTCCGGTGCGTCCGTTTCCCGGCAGCGTCTCATCCAAGTTTCTTCACGACTTTCGTACCCCTTCCAGTCATCTTTCCAACCCCACCGGCCTTGGCCAAAAATTCCACCCACAGAGAAAGTTGTCTTTACAGACACTTTCGTCGCGCTGTCTGCCTCCCTGACAGTCTCACCTGTGATCCGAGACGACTTGGGTCACCGTTTGCATGCCTCTCCTACCACCAAACACCGCCAGTCCCTTCATAACATTTGTTCCTCTCCCAGTCACGAATCCAACCCCTCTGGCCTCGCCTTCAAACTCCATCGGGGTAAACTTTTGTCTTCAAGCACACTTTTAGTGCGCAATCCTGCGCTACAGTACCCGAGCGGGACTGTCAGCAGAGGGCCTCCAAAGGGGGTACCACTTCCCGTCCTCGGATCGATCCGCAACTTGGTAGGTCGACTACTCACATCCCACCACACCTCCAGTAATCATCTCGGGCCGGAACTCCTTCTGTACCCTTGCGCCATCACCACCCCACCCACGGTCACAGATCAGACTGCCCTGAAGTGCTGTCTGTGCACCCCTGTTGTCACCCCCTTCGCACCCAATTCCTCCACAGGACCCCATCTGCCACCACTGCCCCTGGAGAGCCGCCCCTGTCAGCCTTCCACCAGAGAAGACGCCGCCACAAACGCTGTCCGGACGGCCGTGTACCAGCGCCATCTCTGCCCGCTGTCACAGGGACCAGCCAGCTACCTCTCGTCGGACCGACATCCTCCCTCGAGGCTGTAGCAGCAGCGTGGCCCCTCCATCCGGTCCGGCATCCCAGCAGTGCCCGCGGCGACGTGGACCTCCTCCTCAAAGGCTACTACAGGAGCGATCGGCATTGCGAGGGTCGGCATCCGGCTTCATCCCCGACCTCGGCTGCTGCCCGTCAACCCGTGCGCCGGCCGCCCCGTGTGTAGTTATGGTTGTAGCCTATTACCTCCCTGCGAGGAGTGGGCCCTTTTGATGTTTGTATTAGTTTTCTCACGCGTGTATCGGGGTGGTTGGACTCGGCCGGGGTTCCTTCCCCACGCCTAGGCGTGGAGGTACGTGTCTCGCTCCCGCCCGTAGTACTTGCTTATCACGTATATGATTGATTGTGCCGCGTGAGTGAGTGTAGGGTCTAGCTAGTTTCATTTATTACTGCTGGTTGAGAGAGACGAGAGCGGCCCTTTTTCCCTTGGCCCTAGTCGAGCACCGAGCTCGGACTAGACTCCCGTGTCGTCCAGCGGCTTCTCGCCCGTTGTGACCCCGTTGCGCCTCCCTCCGTGGGACGGCCGTGGTTCGGAGTTCTGTTGAGAGACGCCTCCGCCCGGAGGGAGTTCACGTTAGTCGGTCACACCGGCTTGCCTTGTCTCGTGCGCGTGCTGGTCGCGTTCTTTAGCATCCTAGGTTAGCTAGCGAGTCAGTTGTCCCGCATCAAATTTGGTATCAGAGCATAGGGAACCAGTTTGTTCTTACAAATTGGGGTCTTAGGCCATTTGAGTCATTAGATTTGTCTTAGGTTCTTTGCATCCTTAGTAGTCCTAGGCCAATCGAGTCTCATCTTGCATTTGAGTCTGTGTTCCATTTTGTGGTCGTGTCTATTTCACCCTTGTTCCCTAGGGTCTTGCATGCCCACCCGGCGTGGTACTTCCTACCACCGCCCGCCCCCTATGGCTGATCCTAGGAACCCCGTACCCAGCGATCTCTCCATGCAGGAGATGATGCAGACCATCATGGAGTCCATGAGACATGAGATTAGGGGTCAGACCGACCGGATAGAGGGCCAGTTGAAGGTCATGGAGGACCGAATGGGAGATATGGAGGACCGGATTGAGGCCTCTAACCGGACCATTCAGGGTCTAGTTGATCGCCCCCAGGGTAGAGTCCCACCCGTAGATGTTCCCGAGCAGGCCCATGGCCAACGTGACCCTGCTCTCGACCCAACCAGCCTAGGGGAGGCGACGGTCATAACCGTGGTCGACAGGTCCACGCACGTGAGGTTGAGGACTTTGGGTCCGACAATGAGAGTGAGGGTTATGGCCGTGGACGACAGGGCCGACGGTACCATCGGGATGAGGATGAGGAGCGTATCCTCCGATCTGTGCGAGTAGATCCACCCTCCTTTGATGGGTCCTTGGACCCTGACCTGTTTAGTGACTGGGCCACTAGCATGGACCGCTATTTCGAGTGGGTAGACATGGCCGAGCATAGGAAAGTCAGGTTTGCCAAGATGAAGCTGGTTGGCAGGGCCCAGACCTACTGGGCTACAGTTGAGAGTTTGATTGGGCAACGGCATGAGCCCCCGATTGAGACCTGGGAGGAGATGAGGGCGAAACTAGAGCAGAAGTATGTCCCCCGATCCCACCGCCACCGGCTCATTGATCGGTGGCAGAGTCTTACCCAGGGGAATCGGCCTGTCATGGAGTACATTGCCGAATTTGATGAGTGCCTGCTGAGATGTGGGGTCAGGGAAGAGACTATCATGACGGTAGCTCGATTCCGTCGGGGCTTGAAACGGCACCTTCATATGGAGTTACTCCGCCGTCATGTGCAGACATTAGAGGAGGCCTACCAAGTGGCCCGCGAGATGGAGCAGTTCGAGTTAGATTTTGCTCCCGCCCAGCGCCCCACACCCACCTATTCTCGAGGAGCGGATCCTCGCGCCACTACGGGGCAGTTTTCTAGGGGACCCTTGATCCGACCTCAGGATATTGCTAGGGAGACCCCTCGCCAGGACCTTGCCCCTAGGCCTCGACCTCCCGCCCCGAGGGACTTCCTCCCTCGACCCCAGGCCCCTTCCACCGAGGTTCCTCGCCCTCAGCAGCCTGCCATTCCTACTAGGTCCCAGTTTCCACCTCCCCCGGCTCGTCGTGACGACAAGGGGAAAGGGCCGATGACTGGTGGAGCACCGCAAGGCCCTAGGCCTCGTGGTGATTGCTATCGTTGTGGAGGAGCCGGTCATTACGCTGTTCAGTGCCCTACCCGACAGCAGACCGTGGCTCTAGGAGAGACATCCGCAGGGGAGACCATACCTGAGGTTGAACCTGTTAGCTATGAGGCCGACCTTGAGCTCGCGGAGGAGTTTTTTGATGAGTTGTTAGAAAGCGAGCAGGTCGACACCCAGGGTACGCAGCACCAGGATGATGTTCAGCTGGGAGTTGTTAGGTGTACTTTGACCCAGCCTTTGGTGAGTGATGACTGGCGTCGCACCACCATCTTTCATACTTTCTGCAGACTAGGAGGGAAAGTCTGCAAGGTGATTATAGACAGTGGGAGTTGCATCAATGCCATCTCCACGGGCACAGTGAAACGCCTAGGATTGAACCCCGTGGACCACCCCTCCCCTTACCGTGTGTCTTGGGTAGACACTACCTCCATTCCGGTCAGACAACGTTGCCTAGTGCCCTTACAGTTCCACGCCTACCAGGATGAGATCTGGTGTGACGTCTTGCCTATGGAGGTAGGTAGTATCATTCTAGGGAGACCTTGGTTGTTTGATAGGGATGCCACCCTCCATGGTCGTTTGAACACATGCACTTTTGATCACAGCGGCCAGAGGATCACCCTTCACCCTTCCCAGCCCACACGTCCTCCCGTTCGGGGACCCACCGGTCCTAGCACTCCGAGCACTGATGTCCAGGGGCCCAGTGCCCCTTCCCCAGCCCAGGACCCAGCCCCACCCATTGCTACCACTGGTCCTCCGGCTAGGAGGTTGATGTTAGTCAGCTCCCGGGAGATGGAGCGCGACTTTGCGAGAGGAGATCCCATCTTTGCTGTAGTAGTCCGCGAGAGGCCTAGAGAGGCAGAGGGGGAGTCCCCACCCGATGTGGCTGCTATTATTCAGGAGTTCTCCGATGTTTTCCCCGATGACCTTCCCGAAGGTCTTCCTCCCATGAGAGACATCCAGCATGCTATAGATTTGATACCGGGGTCCTCATTGCCCAACCTGCCACACTATAGGATGAGCCCCACTGACCACGCTGAGCTCCAGCGCCAGGTGAATGAGTTGATGTCTAGGGGATCTCTCCGAGAGAGTATGAGTCCTTGTGCCGTCCCCGCCCTACTTGCCCCCAAGAAAGACGGTACTTGGAGGATGTGCATAGACAGCCGTGCTATCAACAAGATCACGGTGAAATATAGGTTTCCCATTCCCCGTCTGGATGATATGATGGATATGATGGCGGGAGCCACTGTGTTCTCCAAGATTGATCTAAAGAGTGGCTATCACCAGGTAAGGATCAGACCTGGAGATGAATGGAAGACGGCCTTCAAGACCAAGGATGGTCTTTATGAGTGGCTGGTCATGCCCTTTGGGCTGACCAATGCTCCCAGCACCTTCATGAGGCTGATGACTCAGGTCTTGCGACCCTTGATAGGAATCTTCGTGGTAGTTTACTTCGATGATATCCTCATCTACAGCCGTACCCGGGAGATCCACTTAGACCACCTTCGGCAGGTCTGTTTGATTCTGAGGAGAGAGAGCTTGTTTGCCAACCCTATGAAATGCGCGTTCATGACCTCTCAGGTCACCTTCCTAGGGTTCATTGTTTCTAGTGAGGGAGTATCTGCCGACCCTGAGAAGGTCAGGGCAATTGTTGAGTGGCCCGAGCCTCGTACCCTACATGATGTCCGTAGCTTTCACGGACTGGCGACCTTCTATCGCCGTTTTATCCGAGGCTTTAGCTCCATCACCGCCCCTATCACGGACTGCATTAGGAAAGGGGCCTTTGAGTGGACCAAGGCTGCTTCAGCCGCTTTCGCGCTCCTCAAAGAGCGCATGACCCAGGCACCCGTCCTTCGTCTTCCAGACTTCACGAAGGTGTTTGAGGTCTCTTGTGATGCCTCAGGGGTAGGCATAGGAGGAGTTCTTAGTCAGGAGACCCATCCCGTTGCATTCTTTAGCGAGAAGCTGAGCGATGCGAAACTGCGTTACTCTACATACGATAAGGAATTCTACGCAGTTGTGCAAGCTTTGAGGCATTGGAGACACTATTTGTTACATCAGGAGTTTGTGTTGTATTCTGATCATGAGGCACTCCGATATCTCCATGCCCAAAAGAAGCTCAACTCTCGCCATAGCCGATGGGTCGAGTTCCTCCAGGAGTACACATTTGTGCTGAAGCACAAGGCCGGTGTGGAGAACCGGGTTGCTGATGCCTTGAGCCGCCGTACTCACCTATTGACCACCATGAGTGTGGAGGTGGTTGGGATGGATAGGATGAGGGAGCTGTATGCCGATTGCCCGGATTTCGGTCCGATGTTCACCACCCTCCAGTCAGGTCCGTCCCATGAGTACCCCGACTATACGTTGCAGGATGGCTACCTTTTCTATGGGAGCAGGCTTTGTGTCCCACGGACCTCGGTCCGTGATTTTCTTACTTGGGAGTTGCATGCTGGGGGTCTAGCCGGCCACTTTGGCCGGAATAAGACCATTGAGGCCGTTGAGTACCGCTTCTTTTGGCCTAGCCTGAAGCGGGATGTTGCTAGGATTGTGGCCCAGTGCCGCATTTGTGCCTTGGCCAAACAGAGGAAACAGAATACCGGCCTCTACACTCCCCTCCCAGTGCCAGATAGTCCATGGCAGGACATTAGCATGGACTTTGTCTTAGGCTTGCCCCGTACCCTCCGCCGACACGACTCCATTTTCGTGGTGGTGGACAGATTCTCTAAGATGGCCTTGTTTATCCCATGTTCTAAAACATCAGATGCCTCTAGGGTTGCCCGTCTATTCTTCACCCATTGTGTCTCTAGGTTTGGGTTGCCGCGTACTATTGTGTCAGATAGGGATGTTCGCTTTACTAGTTATTTCTGGAAGACCCTATGGCACATGATGGGCACACAGCTGAAGTTTTCTACTGCTTACCACCCCCAGACCGATGGTCAAACAGAGGTTGTGAATAGGAGTTTGGGGGATCTTTTGAGGTGTCTAGTGCGTGAGCGTGACCGGGATTGGGATTTAGTTCTCCCTCTAGCGGAGTTTGCTTACAATGATTCGGTCAATAGGTCTACTGGTTTGAGTCCTTTTGAGATAGTCACTGGTCGTAGGCCTAGAAAACCGATAGACTTGGTCCCATCCCCTGTCCAGGCCCGTGTCTCAGAGTCAGCTGAGTCCTTTGCTGAGCATGTTAGGCAGTTGCATGAGCATGTACGTCGTCACATTGAGGCCAGCAACGCACGATATAAGGAGTTAGCTGATGTGCATCGACGCACGCGTGAGTTCCGCGAGGGAGAGTATGTCATGATCAGGGTCAGACCTGAACGGTTCCCTTCGGGGGCCGTAAAGAAACTCCAGGACCGCGGTGCCGGACCCTTCCGAGTTCTGAGGCGGATTGGGTCTAACGCGTATGAGATTGAGCTGCCAGATGATTATGGGATCAGTTCGACGTTCAACGTCTCTGATCTGGTGGCCTATCGGGATCCAGCAGTGATTCCCAGTGAGCTTCTTGGGCCTCCCCTTCCTGTTGTGAGCGATACACCTTCTGAGAGTCCACCTCCTCCAGCCCCATTACAGAGACGCGAGCACATCGATTGTATACTGGATGAGCAGGTGACCACCACCAGGAGCGGGGCCTACCAGCGCTTCCTAGTGCGTTGGAGAGGGCGCCCTGAGACAGACGACACCTGGATCACGCGGGGAGAGCTGGAGCGGATTGACCCGGACTTGCTGGAGCGTTACCTGAGCGACCGTGACCCTTACTCGACGGGGTCGAGTTCTTCCCACCCGGGGAGAATTGGTGAGGACACGCGTCACACTTTACGACGGAGTACACGGATCTCGCCGGCATCCCTTTGGCTCGGCGACCAGTTGACAGATTAGCGGAGCTATCATCACTTATTTTATGCTTTGGGCCATGTTGGGCCTTGGTTTAGTCCGTGTGTGGACAATTTTCTTTCAGTCATGGACCTTTTTTAGGCCAATTAGGCTTTATTTGTGTTTTGTAGGCTTGCTAGAGGCTAGGGGGGTTATTGGGCCACTTCTTGGTTCACTCCTCTAGCCCACTTGGGCTGTCCACTTCCCCCCCCCCCTGGGCCCACCTTGGGAGGCGCGCCCCACCTAGGGTTAGGGTTGGGGGCGGACCATTCCCTCCCCTCTTGGTGGGAGTGGCAGCCGCCCTTTCCCCCTTGCCCTCTCCCTCTTTTGGCCGCCCCCCCCCCCACCTTTCACTCCTAGAATCTAGGAGATTTGAATGGCCTTCCTCGGTTGTGGCCGCCCCCCCCATTTCCTTTCCCCCTTGGCTAGGGTTTAGACCTAGCATTTCCCCATCCCATATAAAAGACCTTGTATTTTCTTTTCAAAAGAATAATGAAAAAATTGATGCTTGAGTGTTCGTGTGGAGTGCCACATTGCGAAAAGGGGCGACCCCTTCTTCTTCCTCCTCCTTGAGGGTGCGACGCCCTCACCTCCTCTCCAGTCCTTGGGTGCGACGCCCAGGGGTAGGAGATCTCCCCCAAGGGATTCCAACGCCAGCAGCCTTCAACCATCGTCCACGGCGACGAGTTCGGTGGAGCGACGGTGCACGCAGGATCGTCTTCCTCTTCCCCGGGCGTCCCTGTGCTGACAGCAGATTTGGTGTCCAGAGATCGGTCCGGTGCGTCCGTTTCCCGGCAGCGTCTCATCCAAGTTTCTTCACGACTTTCGTACCCCTTCCAGTCATCTTTCCAACCCCACCGGCCTTGGCCAAAAATTCCACCCACAGAGAAAGTTGTCTTTACAGACACTTTCGTCGCGCTGTCTGCCTCCCTGACAGTCTCACCTGTGATCCGAGACGACTTGGGTCACCGTTTGCATGCCTCTCCTACCACCAAACACCGCCAGTCCCTTCATAACATTTGTTCCCCTCCCAGTCACGAATCCAACCCCTCTGGCCTCGCCTTCAAACTCCATCGGGGTAAACTTTTGTCTTCAAGCACACTTTTAGTGCGCAATCCTGCGCTACAGTACCCGAGCGGGACTGTCAGCAGAGGGCCTCCAAAGGGGGTACCACTTCCCGTCCTCGGATCGATCCGCAACTTGGTAGGTCGACTACTCACATCCCACCACACCTCCAGTAATCATCTCGGGCCGGAACTCCTTCTGTACCCTTGCGCCATCACCACCCCACCCACGGTCACAGATCAGACTGCCCTGAAGTGCTGTCTGTGCACCCCTGTTGTCACCCCCTTCGCACCCAATTCCTCCACAGGACCCCATCTGCCACCACTGCCCCTGGAGAGCCGCCCCTGTCAGCCTTCCACCAGAGAAGACGCCGCCACAAACGCTGTCCGGACGGCCGTGTACCAGCGCCATCTCTGCCCGCTGTCACAGGGACCAGCCAGCTACCTCTCGTCGGACCGACATCCTCCCTCGAGGCTGTAGCAGCAGCGTGGCCCCTCCATCCGGTCCGGCATCCCAGCAGTGCCCGCGGCGACGTGGACCTCCTCCTCAAAGGCTACTACAGGAGCGATCGGCATTGCGAGGGTCGGCATCCGGCTTCATCCCCGACCTCGGCTGCTGCCCGTCAACCCGTGCGCCGGCCGCCCCGTGTGTAGTTATGGTTGTAGCCTATTACCTCCCTGCGAGGAGTGGGCCCTTTTGATGTTTGTATTAGTTTTCTCACGCGTGTATCGGGGTGGTTGGACTCGGCCGGGGTTCCTTCCCCACGCCTAGGCGTGGAGGTACGTGTCTCGCTCCCGCCCGTAGTACTTGCTTATCACGTATATGATTGATTGTGCCGCGTGAGTGAGTGTAGGGTCTAGCTAGTTTCATTTATTACTGCTGGTTGAGAGAGACGAGAGCGGCCCTTTTTCCCTTGGCCCTAGTCGAGCACCGAGCTCGGACTAGACTCCCGTGTCGTCCAGCGGCTTCTCGCCCGTTGTGACCCCGTTGCGCCTCCCTCCGTGGGACGGCCGTGGTTCGGAGTTCTGTTGAGAGACGCCTCCGCCCGGAGGGAGTTCACGTTAGTCGGTCACACCGGCTTGCCTTGTCTCGTGCGCGTGCTGGTCGCGTTCTTTAGCATCCTAGGTTAGCTAGCGAGTCAGTTGTCCCGCATCAATCACAGCTTGCTTCCGCTGGGCAATACAGCTTAGCCATCGCTGACTCACAGCTTGAACCCGCTGGGGATTACAGCTTAACCCGTCCGAGACCAAGTCTCGCCAGCTGAGGATTACAGCTTTACCTGTCCAGTGGAGACCTCCACTGCATCCGCTGACTAACAGCTTGAAGAAATGATAAAGGATAAAACAAAAGATAGACAAAACAGCAACGTAAAGCTGAAATAATGAAGCACAAATATAGCCCTCGAAGGAGTAGTTCTGGCTTGGATTTGATCCAAAAGCCAGACAACCTCAACCTCTCTCTCTTTCTCAACTCAAGCTCTCTGTCTCTCTCTTTCTCTTCTTTCTCTTCTGCTCTTCTTCTCTTCTCTCTTCTTTCTTCTTCTGCTCTCTTCACTCTTCTTCTTCTCTTCTGCTGGATCGAAGTCTCTGCAGTTCTACTTTTTCTTTCTCCACTTCGATCACTCCTCATCTGAAGATGAAGACTCATATATATAGCAGCAGCAGCAGCCAGGGCGCGTGTGGCTTCCACAGTTCTCGCCCTAAGAATTCGGACCACGTGGCAGCATCCAGCAGGCTGTCAGTACACGTGTCCTCATCTGGGCACTCTCCTTATCCTCGGATCACGTGCCCTTCATTAGCCTTACGAGCAGAGCACTTGTCAGACTGAGTATCGGAATATCAGGTTAAGTGAAGAACTCTGTATAGACTTGTAAAGACGATCATGATGTATAGACTTGTAATGTAAAGTGCGTTGTATAGACTTCATGAAGACACTGTGAACTCAAGTGCAGTGTATGGACTTCACTATGCAGACTTGTCAAAGACACGGCTGTACAGACTTTGATGTCCAAGGGCAATGCAAACCAATGTACAGACTTTGGCGAAGCAAAAGGCTGTATAGACTTTAGAGAGACGATGCCTAAGACGATGCACTGTACAGACTTAGTGTTGCGACACTAGCCCAATGTACAGACTTGGACGCCTGCATGCTATGCAATGTACACACTTGGTGACTTCGCATGTTGTGCAATGTGCAGGCTTGAAGTTTCACATGCAATGCAGTGTGTAGACTTTGAAATGCCTGCAGCTGTGCAATGTGCAACCAGTGTATAGACTTTAATGCCTTCGTCAAAAGCGATGTACAGACTTGCATGAGATGCATGCTCCAGTGCAGTGTATAGACTTGCGTTCAGCAGCAATGTATAGACTTTACAAACTGAGATGCAAAATGAGACGATGCTTAACCTGCACTGACTGTACAGACTTATGCATGAGACGCTGAGGAAGACGGTGGATGTACAGACTTCTAAATGTACAGACTTTCCACCAACCAATGTATGGACTTGCTCAGCCTGAGGCACTGTATAGACTTTATGCATCTCTGCCCAATGTATAGACATCATGTATGCAGTGCTGTGCAATGTACATACTTTATATATGAAGGCACTTGCTGTACATACTTGCTGAAGAGAATGCAATGTGCAGACTTTGACTCGATGTACAGACTTCACAACTGATGAATGCAATGCAATGCAATGTATAGACTATGCCTTAGAATGAATATGCACACTTGAAGAGTATTCAGCAATGTGCAGACTTCAATGCATATGATGCAGCATGAGACGCTGAACATCCAGGACTGTATAGACTTCTAAATGCTGATGAACACTGTACGGACTTGACATAAGACGCAAGTTAAGACGGTCCAATGTACAGACTTATGCTGTGCAGACTTAGTCCAATTGAGACGCTGGGAAAGACGGTCCACTATCTAGACTTTAAGTAAATGCATATGCCAATGTTTATACTTCAAAGCTCGACCAGTGTACAGACTTGCCACCGACCAATGTATGGACTTTGCAAGCCTAAGACGCTGAATGAGACGGTGGCTGAGACACTTTAAGTCCAGTGTATAGACAATGTCTTAGACTCTAAATGAGATGCTAAGAAGATGCATTGTATGGACTTGCTAATGCAATCTAGGGCGATGTGCAGACTTTATCCACGAACTGTGCACATGCATAAACGATGTAAAGACTCTGAAATGCTTTACCCTGCAATGTATAGACTTGCTAGTCATCAAACTACATGCAGACAGAAAAGCAACGCACAGAGCAGAAATCAAGCACAACCAATATATCAGTCATACACATGCATTCTCCACAAAACAAGTTATGTTGCTATCATCAAAACATAATCTCATAAAGCACTCACTGTGTTGCTATCATCAACATACAATTTTCAAAAATTAAAGTATAAGAAATCAAGCACAACCAATAGTTAAAGTATAAGAATCATCAACATACAATTTTCAAAAATTCAGGTTTAACAGTGATAAATCTAGAGTAAAACACTCGACCCCTGAAAAAGAGTTTTAGATTCCATTTATAGCAATGAATCTAGGGCACATGGTATTAATAGATAAGTCTGAAATAATACCCTTTTGTGATTAAACATGGAATTTCAGATAAGGCAACTTGAATATGTATTGATAAAAATAATTTTCACTCATTGACTTTTGATTTCGAAGGGTTACAGCAATTTGATTTTCATTTTTTTTCAATTTCTGAACCTGAACTAAGTGAATAGACTAGTGGCATTTATGCTGTTGACATTAGGTGTACACCTTGATCAGAGATAGGTACCCCCAGTTACTAGGCATAAACTACTAGATCTATTTCAGATCAAGACCTACAAGGAATAGTCTTCACTTTTGACATTAAGGGTATACCTTGATTAGAGGCCGGTACCCTCAGTTACTTGGTGAGGACTCCCCTTATAGATTTGACCCTATGAACAGAGTTAGCTTGAAGCACTTCATGACATGTGAATTTTTCTGCTTCATTGGAGGAGTTCACAGTTTCTCAGTACAATCAACCATTGCTTTCTCACAATGTTCAGTTCTTTACATTTATGATCTTATTTACTGCTGCCCTTAATTCTTTTAGAGTGATTGTTTGAAAAACATTACACACTCTTGTTCACCTGTTCTAGACATTTCCAGATTAACACATTCATGTATAAAAAAAAAACTTTTTCTATTCTTACCATGAAATAAAGATTAAGAGCTATAAAAGTTTTCATTTATCTCAAATTCTGAAGTGCAGACACTTAACTCTCCAATTTATAAAGGTTAAACCTTTAATTCCTTTCAATTTGCAAGAGTGATTCTTATAAGTGAACACTTGCAATAATCACAACTCAATATACTAAACCAGAAACAGTTGCTGTTGTTCAGTGAAACTGATGGGGAAAAGATAGCAATTGGCAAAATGGTCCAATGGCATCTGATGTCAAAAGATATGAATCAATTGAATGGGGACAATGAGGAGTAAATAGGATTCAAGAATTGAACTAAACTCACAGCTCCCCCTGACACCATGATGCAAGGATTATGCTATGCAACACACTGTTCTACATGCAGACTATGCACCAAGGATACATGAGACAAGTATGCAATCAATTCAGGTTTATGCATCCAAGTCATTAACATTTTTATCCTTTTTCAGATTTTTCAAAATATGACGCAATGCACTGTTCTACATGAAGACTGGACCCATGGTACTAGGCGGAGAACCTGGTCTCAAAGATCATCTCACACATGGTAGGAACCTCCAGGTAGATTTCCCTGCCTTTTAGTAACTTACCATTTGATATACCAGGGTTAACAAGGACAATGCAACATAAAGCAGTCCTACATGCATTGAACAGCATCAATGACAGTCATGCAAATGATGTATGCAGACATAAGACACATGCATTGACTGTGTACACTAAATGAACCATTCACATTCAGTCCAAGTATGCATTCAACAACAAGCATGCATTGCACTGACACAAAACACAGGCATTTACACAAAGTCTATATAGTGCATCAACTGTATACACTAAAGAAGCATTCAAATTCAGTTCAACATATAGCAAGAGAAGAGCATCAGATATGCAGAATTGAATTCAATAGCTGAGTCTGGAATGCAAACTAATCAGCTAGACATGAAGAGATCATCATAAATCAAGCAGACAGTTCAACAATTTCAGTTAATGAATTTAAAGCAAAGTTCAGAACTGACCTGAAATATAGAATCTTGGGGTTTTCTGTTGAGTGCCTTGGATCATAAACCCCTTTATTCATCAGCTTCCAAGGCACACCTGCAGCATGTCAATCAATTTGATCCTGCAGGGACCCAAGCAGCCTTGGGTCCTGCATTTACCCGGATAGGTGTTCTAAACACCCTTTTTGTAGCATTATCATCAAATTCCATTAGACAACAATCAGACATAGAATGTCCAAAATTTCCACAGTAATAACATGAAACAACAGATTGTCTGGTCCTATGATGCATATCAGCAGCAGCATGAGACCTATGAAACTTAGCATGAAATGTTCTGTTGTTTACATGGACATTTTGTTTCTTACCATCAACATTGGGAGAAGGAAATTTTACAGATTTAAAATTAAATCTACTTCTTTGAGCATGCCAACAGTCCTTGACTGTGTGGCCATGCCTCCCACATTCGAAGCACCTTGTGTGCTTACCTTTGGAACCAATATTATTTCTATCAAAAGCATCTTTGTTAACATGGAAATTAACAAATTCAGAATTGAATCTTATTCTCGGATTCTGCCAACATTGAGCAGCAATGTGACCAAACTTCCCACAACAAAAATAATTTAGATTCTTTCTCCTAGAAGCATGATTTCTAGCAAGAAATTCTTTAACATTCAGATTACCCTTTTTCTGATCAGACAGAACTTTTCTAGCATGCTTTCTGTCATCTTGTTTCATCACAAAACACTCACTCATAAAGTGTCCATGCTTACCACAATAATGACAAGAACAAGAACCATTAGATTTCTTTAAAACATGGCACTTATCAGATGAGTTTTTAGCATGCAGATTATTCCTTTGAGTTTTTGGGGTTTTCTGATCTTTATTTCGTTTTTGAATTTCATGAGCAGCAGCTTCTTTCAATGATTTATTTGAGGGACCAGCTACTTTAGAACTCGGCACAAATGTGGTGTATAGCAGGTGTCTAATACCATTCTTAACTCCAAAGCTACTTTCCACCCTTTCACTTTGACTACTCACTTCATCTTCCAGAAACATTTTCATCTTGCCTTTATCCTTGGCCAACTTAGATGAAGTACTATTCAGCTCAGTAATTTTATTTTCCAAGAAGATTATAAGATTTTCTGAATCAACTTTCTCCTTCTCATAACTAGCCAGTTTTTCTTTTAACAGACAAAGTTCTTTTTCCAAATCAGCAGTGTGTATTACAAAGCTAGTAATTTCTTCGTCACTGTAATTGATATACTCTTTCAAAACAGATTTTTCTTTTTCAATTGTCATCCATCTTTCAGAGAAAACAGTATTCAGAACCATCAACTTTTTATTTTGATCTTTCAAGTAGACATTTTCTTCTTTTAGAGATTTGATTTGTTCCTTTTGAAAACTGTCATCAGAATCAAAATCATTAATCATGTCTTCGAGAATGGCACATGCTTTACAAGAATTATCTTCACTGATGAGTTTGTTTCTAAGATCTTCATTCTCAGATTTCAAATTGTTGTTCAACTCATCTTTTTCTTTATTCATGTCAGATTTCAAGTTTTCATTTTCAGCTTTCAGACTTCTAACCTCATTCAACATTTCTTTTCTTATTTTTCTCTTTTCAGATTTCAGTCTATCATATTTATTCAATAAATGCTCATTCAATTCAATCATATTTTCCTGAGAAAAATTATTAGTATCAGAGTTTACCTGTGACGAATTGTCCTCCTCATAATCTTCGTCTTCTTCTGTTGCCATGAGACAATTCACTTTATCCTGGGTTCTGCTGCTTGCTATCATTTCAACCACTTCGGAGGCACTGCAGCAATTAACTACACATGGAAACTTGTTAGTGTTTATAGCCCTTTAAGTTAGCTCCAGGGCCTTCTGATTATCAGAGAATTTTTGTCTGTCTAAAGTTTTTCATAAGGATTCATCCTTTGAAACTTCATAGGAACTGTGTGCAATGACTATCCACAGATCTGGATTAGTTTGCATCACATATTCTCTGAACTGATTAAACTAATTATAGAAACCCGAACCTTCAAACTTCGGAGGATCAACATTGAGTTCCATGCTTTAGACAGAATAATAGTTCTAGGAAGAACACTAATCAAGCACAATGAATCAACTCAAATAACACCAAAAATAAATGAGCAAAGCAAAGCACAAGTCAATGAAGCAACACACGATTTCAAAAGACCCACTCTGAAATGCACCAGAAGCTAGCAGGATCCTCTGCAGATTGTTAGATCTGATCAGTCAGAGACCTGCTCTGATACCAAGTGTTGAGTTCGGTGCAGGTATTCAGAGGGGGGGGGGGTGAATGAATATAGCCCTTTTAAAAAATTCGCCCAAATTAAAAACTTATGCTCACAAGACAGATTTAGACAATCTGAAGATCTAATTGAATTCTCTTATAAGCCACTAAGCAGAAAAGTATGGAATCTCAATATCACACTCAAGCATATAATGGGCACAGTTTGCTTAACTAGACAAACTTGAAGTCTAATAAGCGATGGCAGAAATAAACAAACACTCAGTGTGCAATCAAAATAAGATTTCGCTCACTTGATAACTGGAATGCTAACAAGACAAATTAGACACTCATCTACTGAACCTATGATCAAACACATGGAGCGCCCCTATGCAATCATCTAGCGGAAGCAAACAGATAGAAATATCAAACCACTGCACAAGGGGTTTTTAGGTGGTTCGGTCCAGCAGACCTATATCCACCCCACACTCAACCCGAGTGTGGCTTCCTGCTGACTCACAGCTTGAACAGCTGGGCATCACAGCTTGCCATACATCAACTGGGCCTCACAGCTTGCCATCCGCTGAGCATCACAGCTTACTTCCGCTGGGCAATACAGCTTAGCCATCGCTGACTCACAGCTTGAACCCGCTGGGGATTACAGCTTAACCCGTCCGAGACCAAGTCTCGCCAGCTGAGGATTACAGCTTTACCTGTCCAGTGGAGACCTCCACTGCATCCGCTGACTAACAGCTTGAAGAAATGATAAAAGATAAAACAAAAGATAGACAAAATAGCAACAGAAAGCTGAAATAATGAAGCACAAATATAGCTCTCAAAGGAGCAGTTATGGCTTGGATTTGATCCAAAAGCCAGACAACCTCAACCTCTCTCTCTTTCTCAACTCGAGCTCTCTGTCTCTCTCTTTCTCTTCTTTATCTTCTGCTCTTCTTCTCTTTCTCTTCTCTTCTCTCTTCTTTCTTCTTCTGCTCTCTTCACTCTTCTTCTTCTCTTCTGCTGGATCGAAGTCTCTGCACTTCTGCTTTTTCTTTCTCCACTTCGATCACTCTTCATCTGAAGATGAAGACTCATATATATAGCAGCAGCAGCAGCAGCAGTAGCAGCCAGGGCGCGTGTGGCTTCCACAGTTCCCACCCTAAGAATTCGGACCACGTGGCAGCATCCAGCAGGCTGTCAGTACACGTGTCCTCATCTGGGCACTCTCCTTATCCTCGGATCACGTGCCCTTCATTAGCCTCACGAGCAGAGCACCTGTCAGACAGAGTATCGGAATATCAAGTTAAGTGAAGAACTCTGTATAGACTTGTAAAGACGATCATGATGTATAGACTTGTAATGTAAAGTGCGTTGTATAGACTTCATGAAGACACTGTGAACTCGAGTGCAGTGTATGGACTTCACTATGCAGACTTGCCAAAGACACGGTTGTACAGACTTTGATGTCCAAGGGCAATGCAGACCAATGTACAGACTTTGGCGAAGCAAAAGGCTGTATAGACTTTAGAGAGACGATGCCTAAGACGATGCACTGTACAGACTTAGTGTTGCGACACTAGCCCAATGTACAGACTTGGACGCCTGCATGCTATGCAATGTACACACTTGGTGACTTCGCATGTTGTGCAATGTGCAGGCTTGAAGTTTCGCATGCAATGCAGTGTGTAGACTTTGAAATGCCTGCAGCTGTGCAATGTGCAACCAGTGTATAGACTTCAATGCCTTCGTCAAAAGTGATGTACAGACTTGCATGAGATGCATGCTCCAGTGCAGTGTATAGACTTGCGTTCAGCAGCAATGTATATACTTTGCAAACTGAGACGCAAAATGAGACAATGTTTAACCTGCACTGACTGTACAGACTTATGCATGAGACACTGAGGAAGACGGTGGATGTACATACTTCTAAATATACAGACTTTCCACCAACCAATGTATGGACTTGCTCAACCTGAGGCACTGTATAGACTTTATGTGTCTCTGCCCAATGTATAGACATCATGTTTGCAGTGCTGTGCAATGTACATACTTCATATATAAAGGCACTCGCTGTACATACTTGTTGAAGAGAATGCAATGTGCAGACTTTGACTCGATGTACAGACTTCACAACTGATGAATGCAATGCAATGCAATGTATAGACTATGCCTTAGAACGAATATGCACACTTGAAGAGCATTCAGCAATGTGCAGACTTTAATGTATATGATGCAGCATGAGACGCTGAACATCCAGGACTGTATAGACTTCTAAATGCTGATGGACACTGTACGGACTTGACATAAGACGCAAGCTAAGACGGTCCAATGTACAGACTTATGCTGTACAGACTTAGTCCAATTGAGACGCTGGGAAAGATGGTCCACTGTCTAGACTTTACAGTAAATGCATATGCCAATGTTTATACTTCAAAGCTCGACCAGTGTACAGACTTGCCACCGACCAATGTATGGACTTTGCAAGCCTAAGACGCTGAATGAGACGGTGGCTGAGACACTTTAAGTCCAGTGTATAGACAATGTCTTAGACTCTAAATGAGATGCTAAGAAGATGCATTGTATGGACTTGCTAATGCAATCTAGGGCGATGTGCAGACTTTGTCCATGAACTATGCACATGCATGAACGATGTAAAGACTCTGAAATGCTTTACCCTGCAATGTATAGACTTGCTAGTCATCAAACTACATGCAGACAGAAAAGCAACGCACAGAGCAGAAATCAAGCACAACCAATATATCAGTCATACACATACATTCTCCACAAAACAAGTTATGTTGCTATCATCAAAACACAATCTCATAAAGCACTCACTGTGTTACTATCATCAAAATAAAACATCATTGCTATCATCAAAACAACATAGCACATGCTTGTGCCTAAGGGGCACAACATATATCATAATACTATTTTTGCTAAAATTATTGTCATCATTTAAAACATGCAAAACATGATCCTTCATGAGCTGGAGTTGAACAAATTTCCATCTCCTTTCTAAGGTATTATAGTGAGCCTACAATACTCTCCTACTAGATGCAGACTTGAACTGACAAGTGCTAGATAGGAGGTAAGACATTGAGGATGTAAGATTAGAATAATGAGTGAAGTTGCATTAACTATGGTACCCATGACTTGAAAAGCTTGAAATGGTCCTTAGAATTTTGGGGCAAATGGTTGGCTGAAAGTGGATGTTTTTCCCCCCTTTTTTGAGACAGAAGTTGGGTTATTTGTCTAGGAGAATAGTAAGAGAGGACTCCCATGAGCTAGAAATCTTTATGAAGGTTGACAACATCTACCTTTGGTATAGAATGACCAACTTTAAGTGCTTACTCTTGATATTTGAAGGATTTATCTATGGGGTGCCCCTAAAGAGAGGCATTTCACAACCCAACTCCAAAATGCACCCACTTAGGTTGCATTTACATTGTTCTCAATCTCAAAAGTGGGTTTGCAAACACATTTATGTTTGACGTGCATGGATCATCCTTAAAGAAAGCAGGTGTCGAACAATCTATTAAAGACCTAACAAGGGGTTCTAGCATGCAATAGACCTAGTGCTTTTAAAATTTGAGGTGGCCACTTAAGCAAATTATGCCCAAATGGATTGTTAATGAACAAGTTTATTACAAATATCCACATGGTTTTAGGTTTGTTTTACTAGTGTGATTAACCCATTTTGGAATCGAACGTTTGCTCCAGTGGGCAATAACTCTAGGGTGGGATTTGAACTTCTTTGGACAACTGGGGATGGTGAAAATCCTCAAACTGTGAGCCAAATTTGACCAGAGGGTCTGCCTATATATGTTTAATTGTCAACACAACAGTTTTCTGTGAACAATGCCTAGCAGCCTGATAATCAGTCATTCAGAGGCCCATATCTGAAATTTTGATGGTTTTCAAATCTGGATAAGGTTGATTATGCATAAAGGACCTGCATGTGGCTTTCGTAGAGGCAGATGTTGTGGGCCCTACCTGCCTTCTCCTCATCCAACCCTTCACCCTGGTGTCCATGGCTTCCTTACAATCATGAGCTAATTAATACTTAAAACAAGTAAGCGTTTAAGATGAAATGCATAATCTACGATTGGGGGCGAAGGGATTATAAGGGGCTTTAGTGCATGCAAGATGGTGATGGATGGAGGGTAGTGTGATGTGATGTGAGAGGGGAAGGGAGGGATCCTATCAATGTAAAGGGCCTCAAAAGGAGGTATAATTGATGATGGTGAGCTCCTTACAAGCCACTAGATGCACACCTACTCCATCTAATCCTTTCTAGTTAAGATTCAAGAAAACTATAAGGGAGCCCTATTCCATCTTGTGGGGATACCTTTCCAGCATTCTTGAGTACATTTAAGCTTCTCTTGCTTGGACATGTCTTCCTTCATTTTGGGTTTTCCCTTGGGTTCTATGCTGTTTTTATGGCTCAAAATGGTTCACATGGATGTCAAAGGCTCAAAATTAGGTTGCCCAAAACTACACCTAATCATTTCCATAAGGCTTCATATAAGGGAGTAGTCTCCTACCATAAGGGACTCCTTTTAGGCATTCACGAGTACATTTAAGCCCCTCTTATTCTCTCTAGCTACGTCAACATTTCTCTCCTCCCCCCTCTCACTCCCTCTCTCAAGAAAATATTGTTTTCTTGTGTTCTTTCATTTTCGTTGTTGTCTTTTCCTCGGGTAATGTTTGAGTCTTGCATAGTCTTTTATTATGCTTGGAGGCTTAAGTACTAAGGTTGGTGAGTTCAGCACCTTATCAAACTACCTTTTATATGCTAGATTTGATTCACCAGGGGACTATTCCCAAGGACGTCTTGGGGAGTGGATGTGGGCATAGGGATGGCAGAACACTGTAGAAACCTGTCTCTTAGATTGCAATCACTTGATCTTTCTACACTTATCTTCTGCAATTTTTAAGAATTAGTTGCCATTTTTCGCTGATTCTCCCTAGGTTTGCCATAGTCCAGGCGAGCAACAGATTTTTGGTGCAGACAAACTTTTGCGGCGAATTTCATTCTCTCTCCATATAAGATCTTTAGTTTCGTCTTAGGGTCCCAGCTATATATCCCCTGCATGTATTCTAGAATATCAATGGATAGGTGACCATTCTTCAGTTTCCAACATTCCTTGGCACCCTATCATCACACAGTATGAGTTGATAAACAGCATGTGCAAATTTTTATTCCCCCTAAATTACTCCATCACATGTACACTAGCATCTTCTACTGTAGAATGTGTGATAGAGATATGTATAACATATCTTAAACATGGGATATATAATCGTCAGTGAACATACATGTAAACTCTATAAAAGGAAATGAAAATGCCACATGCAGCCCCTAGAAGTCAAAAGATTAAAATAATGGTGAGATCAAAAGGTGTTGTTTCTAATGATGAGAAATGGAAAAAATGCAACCAACCCAAATGAGTGGAGAAACTACAGATTGAGGAGGAAAGTGATTTTATTAAAAATATTTTGTAGCCTCTTGAAATTCCCTTTTTTGTGTTTTACCTTGTACCTTCTTGTTGTCTCGCACTGAAAGATTCCTTGGTTTCAACCTTGCAACATAAGATAAATAGGGAAAGGATAGTGAAGCTATTTTAAGGCATATCAACAGGCATGACCTATGAATCTGTTCCAACTACCAGTGAATTCCTCAAACTCTAGGCAAAATGAAGATTTTTATTCTTTCTGTTTTCAAGGTAAAATGACAAACTAAAAAGGCAACGTACGTAGCAAGGGGATTATGTATGGTGACCATTTTCTTATGGAATCCAATGTTTTCCATAATGTGTGCGTATGCCACCATGCTGTCCTAATATATTAGCTGAATGATATTTATTTCTTTGGAAATGCTTCCTATCTATCTGAATCTATTACATATAATTCTTGTTCCACCTGTAACAATGATTTTTACATTTTTGAGTTTGTTGGAAGGACATCTAAAAAAATCCATTAATAGTTAAGAGAGTTATACTAGGGGATAGTAAAGCAGTTAAACCATTCAATCTTCATAAGCCAAAGGATCTTTCAGCCATAGAATGACAAAGGTGAATCGAAGACTTGATCCAGGTGAGGGGAGGGATAGATATCAGTCTATCCAGATAGGCAGATATCTGCATATGCAAAAAGCGGTTTGTGCACAATATTTGGCAGTCGCAACATTTAGAGGTAACCTTCATCCTCTTCTTCTGCTCCATTCATTCTGTTCTTCTTAAAGTTGGTTGCTGTCTCTTTTGTTGTTGTTGCTATAAGCTTATTGTGTTGACACTTAAAAAGTCATAGTTTAGAGTGAACCTTGCCCCAAGATTGGAAAATATCTTCATATGTCGCAACTAAACAAGTAATCTGCTGGAGTGCATAGCATCGTAGTAGGGATGGAGCTCATGGAGAATGCACCTTCACCAATTCGTCTTAATTCTCTTTTTATTTTTTTTTATCACTTTAAGGTAGCATCCAAAGGAAAATTTTCCTAGATTATTGCATTTTCTTCCAACAAATATCTCTCCCTGCCATCTTAGAGTAATTTCTTATTTTCAATTACTACTATCATGGCTCATTAAACATTTGTCAACCTTGAAAATTTATTAACCTTTTCTTTTCTAAGAGATGCTCGCAAAAATACACTAGACTAGATACCTTTGTCTCAATTTTCTACAATCGAGATTAATTAATTAAAAGGGAAAGAAAGAAAGAATTGCCAGGTCGTGGGACACGGTGAAAGACATTAAAAAAAGCATTCCACAATGCTTCCCTGAAAGTTTTCATGTTATGTAACTTAATGACTTAATTCCATTCTAGTTTTATCACCAAGTTGGTATCTCTGTGTTCAATCAATCTGTCAAATCCGATTCCTTGCAATGGACATTCTACAATGCAGAAGGCATTTTTGTTGGGATGCCTTTGATGCTTGGGCAGATGGGTGGCGGTGAAAGCTATAGGTTGGAATACCAGGGAGCATAGAAATGGATTCCATAGCTATTTATTTATTTATCTTTTTCACAATGTTTCTTTTGCTTTCTTTTGACTTTTATCATAGGATTGGTTGTACAATGCTTACATTGGTAATTCCTCTCCAATTGTTGATGTTTTTTTTATTTCACTCTTAATTCTTTCTGTAAAGTTGACCCTTTGACCATGGACATTAATTAGTATAAATGTCAAGCTAACTCTTAAATCCTTATGCCCAGCTTTGATAGCGGGTTAGCCTATTCTCGGGTTAACTCAAGAGGGCTACATTATCCTAAAGTTAGCCCAGTTTTGGTTCGAGAACTTGGGGGTTAACTCACAAAGTTGAGCTGTGTTAACCCAATGGCTGCAGGTTGGGCTTTGGTAAAGCTTGGGGTTAACCCGCCATTTGGGTGCTTGAGTTATCAAAAATGCCCCTTCCACATCCATCCTATTGAAAATGAGCTCCTCAGTGCTGGGAGTGTCCACTCCATAGTAGCACGAACCCATAATTGGCGGGCTAGCAATCCTCATATGCACCTGCTTCGCCCTAACATCCCTGATGAGGTGTATGATCTCGAAGCTCGTGGTTCTCTTGATAAAGGAGCCATCCACCATTATCACCCGCTTGCCCTCAAGGCTGTCGTGCACAGGTGTGAGCTTTAGTTGGACTCTGAGGGCCTTGATCTTCTGGCTGAGAAGAGAGGGCTGGATGAAGGTGCGGCCGACATAGTGGTAGCAGATTAGGCCATGTTGGAAGGGGACCCCTGACATCTCGACATAGATGAGGGTGGAGATGAAGCCCAAGTTCGGGATGGGGATGACGACGTTCGTGTCATCGGGGATGGGGGACTTGACGGCGAGGGTGGCCCCGAAGTTGTAGCACTCAAGATGGACGGGCGATTGAAGACTAACAAGTTGGGAAGAACGAAGTAGATGTGCTTGAAAATGCAGGCTGTGTGGTCTCGACGGGGGATGAGGCAGAGGGGCAAGATGTTGCCGTTGGCGTCCATGATGACAACCTCACTAGTCTATACCTCCCGCTTGTACTCGACATCGATGAGGTCGAGGGTGCAAGTCTTGGAGGCGAGGATGACGGCACCGTTGGAGTGGTGGTGGCCCATGGTGAGGGTCCGGAAGCCGTAGGGGTCATGGATGGTGTAGAGCTTGTTGGAGGTGAGGGAGATGAGTGAGTAGGTGTCCTTGAGCTGCTTGTAGGTTTTGACGACCCGGGTGACGAATGGTTAGGACTTGGAGATGGTGATCAGGTAGAGGACAACCTTGGTGTCCGAGGTGGTGTTGAAGATGGAGCCCTGGTTCTCTGGGCGTGCCCACAGGGCGATGTAGTTAACTAGGTTACCATTGTTGGCAATGGGGACCTGGCCGAAGCGATAGCTAACGAGGAAGGGCTAGATGTTGAGGGGGGAGGGGGTGGCACCTGTGGTGGACTAGCAGATGTGCCCGATGGACGCATCGCCTAGGAGGGTGTCGAACCTAGATGGGTCCTTGCCGAAGACCTTGGAGATGGGAGGTCGGACTCGTGGCGGATAGCTGCTCATACGAGAGAGTAAATGGGAGAAAAAGAATACGGTTAACTTAACCGACCTCCACACACCCGAAGTTAACTTTATTTAATTTAACGGTTAAACTCTAGGATTTTTTGAAGTGAAGAGTTCTAGTAAAATGAGTAGGAAAATTATTCTTGAAATTGCTTATAAAATAGTTTATTAGTTAGATTGAAAGAAGCATGCATGCATGAAAAACTGTGACTATAAATATGATATGTATTATAATTGATAACATTATATAATTTTGATATATGTTGTTTTATATATATTTGTTTTCATTTTATAGAAAAAATTAACTTTAATCATTAAATAAGATGAATGAGGTCTATACTTTTTAGAATATTTTAGACTATTGAGAATGTGCCTAAATTAAATGAAATGGAACCAAGTCATACTGAAAAGAGAATAAATACTTTTAATGTTTCTATACCTATTCTGGGAGTCGAAAGCTTAAAATGGTTAAAAGGTGACATGTCATCTATAGACTGCTTTTTTAGCAAGAGGTGTAAGCGAACCGGAGTACCTGTAGAGATGGACAAGCAACAGGGAAGGAAGAAGAAAGGGGGAAGAAAAGATCAATCCACAAAAACACCGAGATTTACGTGGTTCGGAGACGATGTGTCTTCCTACATCCACGGCCGCATCATGGTTTCCTCTATTATAACACACCAAGATACAATACAAAGAGAGTCTGTAGCCCTTTTATACAAAGAGATTAGGGCGCCCGGGAACAAAGGATAATAATGCCCCTGCTATAAATAGAAATTTTGTTCCGGGGGCTCCGCCCCCGGAAACCCCCGCAAGGGACACTGTCCCCTTGACCCCCGCGACCTGACCGCGCAGGTCGATCCGTGTGCGAGGGCGCACGATGGCGAGTTCGGACTCCACAATTTAACAATCTCCCACTTGGAGTCTGAACTCCAAAAAAAAAGGCAAACATCTCAATGTGTTGATCCTCCTTAATGTAGCAAAGGAAATACTTATTGCGGCATCCCTCCATCAATCATCCATGGAGACCAACTGAGGCTTTGCACAGCCTCAGTTTCTCTGTAGTCACCATCTTGGTCAACATATCTGCTGGATTCTCTGTCCCACGTATCTTTTAATGTGACAAAGTCACATCATCTAATAGCTCTCTAATGAAATGATATTTCACATGTATATGCTTTGTCCTTGCATGAAACACTGGATTCTTTGCAAGATGAATTGCACTCTGACTATCACAGAAAAGAACATTACTATCTTATTTTCTACCCAACTCTTCAAGAAAATTCTTTAGCCAAACCATTTCCTTGCTAGCTTATGTAACTGCAATGTATTCGGCCTCAGTTGTAGAAAGAGCCACAATCTTCTGTAACTGAGAAACCCAGCTCACTGCGGTTGCACCCAAGGTGTAAATGTATCATGTTGTGCTCATTCTGCTATCCACATCTCCAACCAAATCTGCATCCACAAAGCCGTATAAATTAAGACCACTCAGTGTGAAACACAAACCCATACCTGTGGTACCTCTCAAATACCGAAGGATCCATTTGACAGCCTCCCAATGTTTCTTGCCTGGATTTGCCATGTACCGACTCACTACTCCCACTGCATGTGCAATATCTGGTCTAGTACAAATCATAGCATACATTAGGCTACCTACAGCTGAAGCATAAGGAACTTTGTTCATGTATTCATGTTCCTCCTTTGCCTTAGGTGATTGCTCCTTTGAGAGCTTGAAGTGATTCGCCAAAGGTGTGCTTACTGCCTTTGCATCTTGCATATGAAATTTTTTCAACACCCTCTCAATGTAGCCTTCTTGAGTTAACTTCAAGGTTTTAGCCTCTCTATCCCGAACAATCTCCATCCTGAGTATCCTTTTTGCGGGTCCCAAGTCCTTCATGTCAAACACCTTTGACAATTATTCCTTCAGCATATTGATCTCTTGTATGTTTGATCCTGCAATGAGCATATCATTCACATACAAGAGCAAAAGAATATAGCAGTCATCAAGTTTCTTGAGATAGCAACAATAATCAACTTGACATCTACTAAAACCACTGCTGCACATGAAACCATCAAATTTCTTATACCATTGTCTGGGGGCCTGTTTCAAACCATATAGACTTTTCTTCAACTTGCACACAAGGTTTTCTTTTTCACGAACCTGAAAACCTTCCGATTGTAGCATATAAATATCCTCATCTAGATCACCATGAAGAAATGGTGTCTTCACATCCAGCTGTTCTAGATGCAAGTCTTCAGCTGCCACAATACTCAACACTAGCCTGATTGTGGTTAGTTTGACAACAGGAGAAAAAATCTCTGTGTAATCAATACCTACCTTCTGCTGGAAGCCTTTCACAACTAACCTTGCCTTGTACCTTTTGTTGCCATCACATTCTTCTTTTAACCTGTACACCCATTTATTATGGAGTGCCTTCTTACCCTCTGGTAAAGGAGTCAGTACCCAAGTCTCATTCTTCTGCAAAGAGTTCATCTCCTCTTTCATAGCATTCTCCCACTTGACACAATCCTTCATTTGCATTGTTTCACTGAAACATCCTGGCTCACCATTATCAGTCAATAACAAGTAATGCAAAGAGGGAGAATACCTTTCAGTGGGTTTGGGTACTCTATTAGATCTCCTTGGTGGTGCTGCCGTTGTATGGGGTTCTAGTTGTGTCATGACATTCTCAGGACTAGCTTGAGTTCTCCTTGGAACATCTTCCTCTAAGATTTCCTCCAGCTCCACCTGATCTTTGGTTTGCTTCTCTACATCATCAGATTCTACAACATATCTGTCTTTGTACAAGACCATTTTATTAAATATCACATTCCTTTCTCGTATGATTTTTCTATTCTGATCATCCCAGAAACGATATCCAAAATCATCAGAACCATATCCAATGAAAAAATATTTCTTAGACTTAGTCTAACTTGTCTCTGTTTTCAGAATTAATAAGCACATAGGAAGTACAACCAAAGACTTTTAGATGTGAAAGAGTTACCTCCTTTCTTGTCCATACCTCCTCCAGTAGCTTGCCATCCAAGAGAACACACGGTCCTCTATTAATCATGTATGTTGTTGTACTCACTGCATCTGCCCAAAATGTCTTGGGCAAACCAGCATGAATTCTCATGCTTCTGGCACGCTCATTCAGTGTTCTATTCATCCGTTCTGCAACACCATTTTGCTGAGGTGTTCCTGGAATGGTCTTCTGCATTCAAATTCTATTCAGTGCGCAAAAGTCTTTAAACTCCTTGCTGTCATACTCTCCACCATTATCTGACCTTAGACACTTGATTTTCAAACCAGTTTCATTTTCAACCAGAGACTTCCACCTTTTAAAAGTAGCAAACACGTCAGATTTATTTTTCAGAAAATAAACCCATACCTTCCTGATGGAGTCGTCGATGAAGGTGACATAATATTGTGAGCCTCCAAGAGATGATACCGATGAAGGCCCCCACACATCTGTGTGCACAAGCTCCAGCTTTTTAGACTTGGATGTCCTGCTTACTTTGGAGAAGCTAACCCTTTTCTGCTTCCCAAATACACAATCTTCACAGAACCCGACATCTATAGTCTTCAAACCAGACAACATTCCCTTCGCCTGCAGTACCTTCATTCCCTTTTCACTCATATGCCCAAGTCTGCAATGCCAAGTTTCTGAATCACCATGAGAATCAGCCACTGCAATTATGTCTCTTGTATTTGTTGTCATGTACAGGGTACCCATCTTACTGCCTCGTGCTATGATCATAGCACCTTTAGTGATCTTCTAGGAGCCACCTACAAAGGTAGTGATATAACCTTCACTATCAAGCTGTCCCACAGAAATCAGGTTTCTCTTCAGCCCAGGCACATGTCTGACATTAAGCAACTTCCATACAGTCCCATTTGCTGTCATGATTTTCACATCTCCCTTCCCCACAATATCCAAGGGTTCATCATCAGTAAGATAGACCCTATAAAAATTACCAGTAACATAATTTTCAAGGCAATCCTTTTGTGTGGTAGAGTGAAAAGATACTCCAGAATCTAACATCCACGATTCTATAGGGCTGTCAACACTCAAGACTAAGGCATCCTCTATTTCTTCTGTTGTTGCATTCATAGACTCTTCCTTTTAGTTTTGATTTTGGTTTCGATTTTGGTACTTCTTCTTCGGTGCTCTGCATTCTCTTTTCAAGTGCCTTTTCTTACCACCGTTCCAACAACCATCACCACGAAATCTCGACTGACTTCTTCCTTTTGACTTAGACCTACCTCGATCTTGACCACGATGATTTGCTCGTCCTCTGCCTTTGACATTCAAGGCAGAACATGATGATTCACCTGATTCTTTCTTGCGAATGTCTTCACTTAGAATCAAGTCTCGAACCTCATCCAACCTCAACTTATTTGGGCCTGAAGAACTACTCACAGTGGTCACAGTCGCACCCCAACTTTCTGGTAGAGAGGAGAGCAAAATCAATGCCCTAACCTCATCCTCAAAGTTGATGTCCACCGAACTCAACTAACTCGTGATCAGATTGAACTCATTGATATGATTTGTAACAGAAGCACATTCGACCATCTTCAAATTAAATAAACGACGCATCAAATATACCTTGTTAGAGGCGGAGCATCAAATATACCTTGTTAGAGGCGGATGATTTTTCGTACATATTTGATAGTGCCTTCATCAACCCTGTTGTGGTCTTCTCGTTTACGATGTTGAACGCAACGTTTCTGGCCAACGTCAACTGGATGACCCCCAGAGCTTGTCTGTCCATCAGATCCCAATCTTCCTTCTTCATCCCTTCCGGCATCATACCAGCAAGAGGTTGATGAAGTTTCTTCTGATACAGGTAGTCCTCCATCTGCATCTTCAAGAAACCAAAATCTTTGCCATCAAACCTCTCGATCTTGACCTTTCCCTCTTCTGCAGCCATCGCTTCCACTACTCTCCCGAACTAGAACAAGGCTCTGATACCAGTTGTTAGTGAACCGGAGTACCTATAGAGATGGACAAGCAACAGAGAAGGAAGAAGAAAGGGGGAAGAAAAGATCAATCTACAAGAACACCGAGATTTACGTGGTTCGGAGGCGATGTACCTTCCTACATCCACGGCCGCAGCAGGGTTTCCTCTATTATAATACACCAAGATACAATACAAAGAGAGTTCACAGCCCTTTTATACAAAGAGATTAGGGCGCCCAACACAGCAGAGAACAAAGGACAATAATGCCCCTGCTATAAACAGAAATTTTGTTTCGAGGGCTCTGCCCCCGAAAACTCCCGCAAGGAACACTGTCCCCTTGACCCCCGCGACCTGACCGCGCAGGTCGAACCCCGCGATCTGATCGCGTAGGTCGATCCGCGTGCGAAGACACGTGATGACGAGTTCGGACTCCACAATCTAACAAGAGGCTAGTATACCTACCCCTTTTAGAAACGCCGCCCAATTGCAATTGCTAGATTTCAAAATGAATATGACATATAGTAGCTGCTTCATCGACCAGGATGTTTACCTAGGCTAGGCTAGGCTAGGTTGTTGGAAGTAGCAATAGACAAGGGCACACGTGTGTGACCTCTTAGATGGTTATTAGGTTGGCTATGATTTAGATGCTTCATGTGTTATCTTCCAAGCTCAAAGGACTTGCACATCGTCATCATTGATGGGGTTTTATTTCCTGCATTGTATTTGTTGCAAACAAAGGTTGAGGTGGTGTTGTTGGGGTGGATCGCACCGTGCAATCACATGACACCACCTGTATCGACACCACATAGGGGCCACTGTTTGTCACCCTTGTTAGATGTGTCTTGATGCCATTAGATGTGTGCCGACGTCATGCACATGTCAACGCAGCTGAGACGCCCATTTTTTTTATTTCATAAAAATTGTCTTTATTTTTTTTTAAGAGAGCATTACGAGTTGTGGCGAGCATGTGGGTGGTCCCTAGACTCTCTCCTTGCACTAAAAAAAAATAGCTCTACCAAAAGGGGAGTAATCTTTTTTGTTTTAAATTGATTGCTCCATGTGCACGCACTGATGCATGCATGATGTTGGGAGTGTATTTAACGACGCTTGGGCACGTACAAGGTGACGTCACCCCCATGTGGGGCAGAGACAGGTGGCTTTAAGTGATTACGTGGGGTGTAAAAATCTCAACCGTGGGGCAGCAAGTAAAGCTTTTAGGCGGACTTTGTTACGGAGTTATACTGAGTTAACTTAATCTGATTAAAATAGTTGGGAGTCAGTGACGGAGTCAGAAATATTTGAAAGGGGGATAAAATATAATTAATATAATAAAAATTATTCATTTTCATTCAAATAGAAGATATTTTATAAGTAAGTTATCCACGACGGATCTTCGTATTCTGAAAGTGCTACATTATTATCTCATTGTCAATACTCTCGAATGCCTCCTTCTCAATATATGTCACAAAATTATAATTCATCCATTGATCACCACAAAAATTACTTCAGTTTCAAAACCAGGTGCAGTGTTTCCGACGAGTGGGAGTTGACTTTATATTATATACTCGAGATAATGAATCACAAATAGGAATAACTGAGAGGGAGAATCAGGTTAAGCTACTGAGACATGTAAAATTCCCGTGATTAAAAATACACGAAACAAGAATTAAAAAGAAAGACAAAATCAAAGTTGTGAATGAAATGTCTTTCCGAGATAAAATCTTATGGTAAAGTCCTATGATTCTAGCAAAAGTCATCAAATAGATAACAGGAGAACTGAGCAAGAGAGAAAACTCACCGTATTGACATAGAAACTCGTTAGAGTGGAGTGGGGTGGGGAGGGGCAGACGTGCGGATCGGAGAGACCTTCTACAAGCCTGTAAATCAACCATGTGCACAGTCCGATAGTCTTTTTTTATTTATGTTCAACCATCAAAAAATAACCCTACATAGTCACAGACAAAGTTTCTCAGCCGATAGTTGCAATATTTTTTTACGGTTCTACTGTGATGCTTTTATCCTCTTTGTCTCTTTTAAGTTTCTATCTTACAAAAGAAAATCTCCATCGTTGATTTACGGTTGAACAACCAACCAATGAATGTGGGTGATAAATACCCACCATCAGTAGATATTTTAATTTAATCGTAAAACCTAGATATCCACCATGATAGACATTAAATAGGCCTAAAAAACCCAACAGGGGTGGGAGGCAAATGCAAAAAGAGAGAGAGGGGGGGGGGGGAATTTACCCAAGTCAAGGGGGGGCAATTGCCCCCCTGGCTTCGCCACTGTTCGGAGTTAACTCACTTTTAGTCTGACAAGAGGAGAGTTAATCCGAGAGTAAAGAGATGGGTTAACTTAGTTTTAATCCATTGTAATTTCATAAGTAGTAAATTAATCTAATAATGATGATAATTAAAATATAATATTTATATATTTTTAATTTATTTAATATATCTCTCATTCTCTCTCTCTTTATCTCTCTCCTCTCCCCTCTCTCTCACGTCACTCTCTCTCTCTCACGCACACGTTAATTACTAGTTTAGAATACTATTCATTTATAATTTTTTTTATTTTAAATTATTTTTAATATATGTTACAAATTGATATATATCATAAAAATAAAAATATTTTTGATATAAATCATAATTAATCTCATTAATTAAAATTCAAAACACAAAGACGTCATTAATTACAGGCCAAGGTTATTATTCATCTTTAAAAATATTTTATTTTAATTTTTAAATATTTTTATTATATTCGATAAATTGAATATACTATAGAATTAATTATTTTTTGATGAATAACATCAATCATCTCAAAAATTAAAATTTAAAAGTTAAAAATGACATTATTACGGGTTTAGATTACTATTCATCTTAAAAAATATATTTTATTTAAAATTTTAAATATTCTTAATATATTCTATAAATTGAATACATCATGAAAATATTTTTTTGATAAAACATCATTAATCTCACTAATTAAAATTTAAAAGTCACACATGTTTTTAAAACTACTATTTATTTTAGTGGCTTTATATTTTAACTCATAAAAATATTTTTAATAAATTTTGTATGATAAATATACCATTATAATAATAAAATTTTTGATAAAAATTATCATTAATATTACTAACTATAAATTTAAAGATGATACCAGTTATAACAATTTTATGTTAAACACAATTTAACCAATAAATAGGAGAGAGAGAGAGAGAGAGAGAGAGAGAGAGAGAGAGAGAGAGAGAGAGAGAGAGAGAGAGAGAGAGAGAGAGAGAGAGGACACATTTAATGCCCTTAGTCCATTATAAACCCATCTCTATCGATGGGTTTCATAATCCGGAGATAACTCATAATTAGTCCAAATACAACCCCAATTAGTCTAAACTATCAACCAAAACATAAAAGTGGTTAGCCCTAGGTTAGCTTTGGGCTAACTCAGTGCTAACCCAATATCAAAGAGGGGCTTATCGACGAAGATGATCATGAATTAGCCAATCATATTTGTAATTTAGGTCCAAGAGGGCGAGATGTACAAGATGGTGCTTATTCTTACTCTAAGCAAATGGATAAGAAAATTTGTCAAGTTTACTCACAAGGTTTTCAAACGTGGATATAATAAATTCTTGGAAAAAGTATCTGTATATCCCTAAAAAATATCTAAATTATTACTATACCCCTATTTTTATAGAATTTATCGGTAAACTCTAAAAATCTCAAACAACTTCTCATTGTGTCTCCACCGTCGACGGACTATCACAGTGGTTAACCTCAAGTGAGTTAACATAGGTTCAATTACTAACTTATCCTTAGTTAACTCTCTCTCTCTCTCAATCTAACCTTAGTCAAAATACACACTCTCCTCTCTCTTTCTTCATCTCTCTCCCTCTTTGCTCTTTCTCTCTCTCTAGCTCATTATTCCTGGCCGCAGGGGTCGTTGACCGGGTGAGGGGTGCTTGGGGAAGGTGGGGTGATGCTCAACGGCTGATTGGGTGATGCTCGACACTATCCAATTATGTGGGGGCAGTGCTTCCAAGATGGCAGACGAAGAGGAATAGGTGAATGGAGCGGAGGCAACGACTTCTCCTTGCAGTGGTGGGTGAGAGAGAGAGAGAGGCCGATGAGGTTGTAGAGGTGGTTGATTTGAAGCACGATCAGCGTTGAAGTTGGTGATGGGTCGATGCAAGGGCGGTCGGGGGTGGTTAGGGAAGCGGAGCAGAGTTGACCGTGGAGGCTAGTCGCGGTCGTGCAGCTTGTCGTTGGAGAAGGCCGCGGCTGGCTAGCCATGGTATGTGAGGGAGGAGGAGGCAGCGGTGCACCTGGAGGACCTGATACTATTGGCAGGGCTGAACATTGCAACGGTGTGGATCGAAAGGCAGATCCTCCGAGATCTCCCGCTGGCAAGGCTGAAGGTGTCCCTCCCCCTCTTCTGCCCTCTCTCTCTCTCTCCCTCCCCTAGACCATTCTCCCGCTAGCGAGGCTGAAGGTGTCCCTCCCCCTCTTCTGCCCTCTCTCTCTCTCTCCCTCCCCCAGACCATTCTCTCTCTCTCTCTCTGTGTGTGTGTGTTGTCGGGGGTGCTAGCGCCAGAGGGGAAGTGATGCGAGACGGAAGTGGGGGGTCTTCTTCTTTCTGCCCATAGTCGCGCTATAGCCTCCTAGCGCCTTCTTGAAGAACGCGCTATATCGTCCTAGCGCGTTCACAGACGTTGGTAGAACAGCGAACCTCGACGTTGGGGCTCCCGTGGATGACTCCGGGGGTTCAAAACACAAGGGGAAAGCACACGGGATGATGGACAACACACGGGGAACACTAAAATTGAAATCAAACCAACCTAATACTATCTAGGATAACTTTGGTGAAGGTGGATGTGGGGGTGAGCGGCGGGGAAGGAAGGTGGGTGTAGATGATGCTAGGGTCGTGAGGAAGCTTGGTTGGGGCCTCTCACCCGAACCTTTCGTAGGGACGGTGCAGCTGAGCTCCATCCTAATCTTAGCAACATCCTTAGCGGTGGTGAGGGGAGGTGAACGTTGGTGGAAGAAGAACGAAGCTCCGAATAGAGCCTCACACTCGACCCCGTCTCAGAGCCGGTACATCCGGGGCTTCGATCATCCTCCATTGAAGGGGAAAGGGAGAGGATCAGGAGAAGAAGGTTGGGCATCGCACCCGGAGAGGTGAGGAGGAAGGAGATTTCCAAAGATTGGGGGAGATAGCCATTGCTACACTCATAAACTCTTTCATAGATTCATTGCTTCTTGTTTAATCAAACGAGAGGGGATACATATATAGGGGAAGGGGAAGACAAAACGACGCTAGATCATCGATTACAACCATGGAAAACAGCACACATCGAAGACTTTGGGGAGTTTTGGCGCCGGGATGTTTGACCGTCTGCAACTCCGTTTCTGTCTGAGATCGCGCTAGGGATACCTAGCGCCTTCTTCAGGTAGCGCTACCCAAGGGTAGCGCGTTCATCCTTGGCATGGAAACTTCCTCGATTCGCTTCGGCTCGACAGCTTGCTTGATTCCCATCAAAACTCCTCCACTTGGGAAGGTTCGTCCTCGAACCTCATAGCTCAAGATCCCAGTATGTGAGAATAGCCTGGTTCCCTAAGCTCTGATACCATTTGATGCGGGACGGAAGTGCGGGGTCTTCTTTCTGCCCATAGTCGCGCTATAGCCTCCTAGCGCCTTCTTGAAGAACGCGCTATATCGTCCTAGCGCGTTCACAGACGTTGGTAGAACGACGAACCTCGACGTTAGGGCTCCCGTGGATGACTCCGGGGGTTCAAAACACAAGGGGAAAGCACATAGGATGATGGACAACACACGGGGAACACTAAAATTGAAATCAAACCAACCTAATACTATCTAGGATAACTTTGGTGAAGGTGGATGTGGGGGTGAGCGGCGGGGAAGGAAGGTGGGTGTAGATGATGCTAGGGTCGTGAGGAAGCTTGGCTGGGGCCTCTCACCTGAACCTTTCGTAGGGACGGTCATCCTAACCTTAGCAACATCCTTGGCGGTGGTGAGGGGAGGTGAACGTTGGTGGAAGAAGAACGAAGCTCCGAATGGAGCCTCACACTCGACCCCGTCTCAGAGCCGGTACATCCGGGGCTTCGATCATCCTCCATTGAAGGGGAAAGGGGAGGATCAGGAGAAGAAGGTTGGGCATCGCACCCGAAGAGGGGAGAGGAGGAAGGTGGTTTCCAAAGATTGGGAGAGATAGCCATTGCTACACTCATAAACTCTTTCATAGATTCATTGCTTCTTGTTTAATCTAACGAGCGGGGATACATATATAGGGGAAGGGGAAGACAAAACGACGCTAGATCATCGATTACAACCATGGAAAACAACACATATCGAAGACTTTGGGGAGTTTCGGCGCCGGGATCTTTGACCGTCTGCAACTTCGTTTCTGTCTGAGATCGCGCTAGGGATACCTAGCGCCTTCTTCAGGTAGCACTACCCAAGGGTAGCGCGTTCATCCTTGGCCTGGCAGCTTCCTCTATTCGCTTCAGCTCGACAGCTTGCTTGATTCCCATCAGGAAGACCTCGTCCGGTGGCCTCCCCCTCTTCTCTCTCTCTCTCTGTGTGTGTGTGTGTGTCATCACCTGTCAGGGTTGCTAGTGCCGAAGGGGAAGACCCCCTCCGGCACCCTCCCCCCTCTCCTATCCTCTCTCTCTCTCTCTCTCACTCACATTAGTGAGGGTATGATAGTTCAATCGTCTCCGTTAGGATGGAAAGTAACCTCAGAGACATAATTATTTGTTTTAAGGATTTTTGACGATTTTCGGTTAAATTTTATAAAAGTTGGGGTATAGCGGTACTTCAAACATTTTTAGGGCTATACAGGTAATTTCCCCTAAATACTTTGCAGTAAGATAACTAGTGAATGACTTATACTTTGCTGTTGTGTTTGATAAAAAAACTCTATGATACTAAAGACTGATTTAGTGTTGGTTGAACATACAAAGTTATCTTGAACTGATAGATTTTCATGTGGGATCTAGTCGAAGGAAAGGTAACACTGGGAGCAAAACTCGTGAAGGATTAGAATAATAGGAGAAATTAGGGCTAAAACTTGAATAATATGTGGTTTATGCATTATCTCTACGACAATATATTGAGGAAATATTAGCAATGCTTTGATGTCTGTGCTTCATGTATTCATAAGATCTTGGCGTCCAAGGAAAGTGTTAACAAGCAAATCTAACACAATTAATTATTAGTTTGAATTTTTTCTCTAGATGTAATAGGTCCTCATTTCCTCTGCTACAAAATATGTAAAGTAAATACATGTTCATATTATCACGTATCTTTGCATTTTCTAAAGGGACAGAGTGACGGTGGGTGACTCCTCGAGCTTAAGTTATAAGGGGTATCGCCAGCTAGAGGGCGGTCTCAATCAAACATGTAAGCTCTATGAACCACTCACGGGCGGTCTCGATAAATTAAAACAATGGTTCGGCTGATTCGACTAACCACGTGAGCCAAACATGAATAGATCGAATTGGGGGTCCATTAACAGTGAATTTCTATAGAAATTCTTCAATCTTCTATGCTAAGACTTGATTTCATGCATTTCTTTACTAATACTGTCTTGTTCATTTATTAGCTCAATTAAAATTCAAGTATATCTTATTAAATAATATAAATATGTAAATATTGGAGGCAAATGCTTTTCTTCATTCATTTTAGTAGTCCAAATAAGTTGGTAAATATCAAATGACATAAGATTATTCCAAATTCAAAGAGCTCGAATTAGATGAGATTCTTAAATTAGCCGAGCTTGGGCAAAAAGTACAACTCTGCTTGTTTAATATTACTCTAACAACTCGAGCTCATAAAACTCCGACTCGGTAACAAAGGAACTGAGTTTTGATGGAGTGTCGCTTCGTCTGACTCGGCTCCTTAATTTGCACCCATACTGTCAGCCATGTTTCGAGATTTAAAAGCTGTTGGGCAAGTAGTCATACAAAAAAATATTGGGGGGGGGGGCGGGGGGCGGGGGGGGACACTATCCTTACCATATACCATAATAGAGATTTGATGACCGAATATTATGGGATTCCTTTTTTTTCATCGTTCTCCTTTGTCATCTCGTTATCTTGTGATCTTGCCACGACATGTATCGCCGGTGCAATGATAACATGAAGACGGTTGCTGGATGGAACTTTGCGGGTGAGAATCCATCTAGAGCTACAATTCACAGAAGTGTGGGAATCAACAATACTTGTCTCCGCATTTGAAAAAGGCATGGCGAGAAAGCGAGTCAAAGAAGGATGATGCTAAAGTTCATAAAATGATAATTTGTAACGACACGTCAGCTTGCTCTTCAAATGAAGACGTGAAGATTCAAGTCCGATGTTCTTCAATTTGTTAACTATACGGGTATACATATGCAAGGAAGATTAACCTGGGATTACAAGCAAAAACCCCGGGCTATACCGGGGGACCGAGTGGGTTGCATGGTTCACCCTCCTCAAAAAGAGGGAAAAAGAAAGAAAAACTCAAAAGAAAAGATAGAAGAGAAAACACTTTGAGGAGGGTAAATCTGGTTTGATCCAGAAACGGCCTAATCATGAGCGGCCCACTAAGATTCATACGCGTTAAGCCCAACCAAGAGGCGAGCGCCCACGCTCAACCCAATAAGAAGAGGACCGGCCCAGTAGAGCATCAGATTCCACGACGAACGATGGAGCCGGCCCAAGCGCAGTTCTCGCCGGAGGACACTCTGACGACCGACCGTTGCTCCCACGACGTCGGCCTTGACCCCGTAACAGGTGAGCACTCGTCATGAGCGCCGTAAGACTCGCCCAGGGACCGACCGACGCCGAGGCTATCGCCCTCCAACGAGAAACTCCCGCCAACATTGCGGGAGAACGTTACTCTACTAAACAAACCATTCCCTATCAAGGGATGAAGTCCCTCGATCTAGGCCAACCCATATAAAAAGGACATCGACAGAAGAGAAAGGAGACGGTAGATTCTTCTACTAAACCCCATACTACTATGCAAGAGGATACGGTGGAGCCTTCCGCCACAAGAGTTTACTACTGAGAAGAGAGCAATCGA
This sequence comes from Amorphophallus konjac, assembly GCA_022559845.1. NCBI lineage: Eukaryota > Viridiplantae > Streptophyta > Magnoliopsida > Alismatales > Araceae > Amorphophallus > Amorphophallus konjac. Next base: position 375,978,216 of record CM040120.1, on the reverse strand, counting down.
CCCTGCTACTACGACAGAGAGGCAACCCATAGCGACTAGAGAGAATCTTCCTCCCGCACAGTCTTACCACCCAGCGAGCACTCTCCGAGTACCCGCTGGGAGCGGCGAGCACGCGTGCAGGGGACCTACACGCCTCTCGGATCATCTACTACGGCCTCTACTCTTCTCTTATTTCGCTCTTCTCTATTGCTCATTGATCCCTTGCTTACTTAAGCATCGGAGGGTTGTCCCCTGGGGTAACACCCGGGACTCCTTCTGACCGCCAAGAATCGCGGCCTTATCGACGACGATCTGGACTTCCACGCTCCCTTCTCTAGTGAGGTCATGGAAGCCCCCATCCCACCGAAGCTCCAACTGCCGTCCTTCACCTTCTACGACGGCACCACCGACCCGGCCGACCACCTGCACGGCTTCGAGTCCCACCTGGTGTTTCACCGAGCCTCCGATATCGGGAAATGCTTGCCGTTCGTTACGACTCTCCAGGAGAACGCCCGAGCATGGTTCGAGTCCCTGTCGGCCGGGACAATCTCCTCCTTTCAACAGCTCAAGAAGCTGTTCAAGGAAAATTTTGTGGGCTGCCGAAAGGTAGCCAAGTCTACTGTAACCCTACTCGCTCTCAGGCAGGGGAAGGAAGAAACGCTAAGGGACTTCACCTCTCGCTTCCGCGCAGAGCCACTCCGAATCCCCCATCTCGACGTCGACATCGCCACCACGGCACTCACCCAAGGGACGCGGGACCACATCCTCCGGCGCACGCTCGGAGTTGAAGCCCCGACGACCCTCCCATACCTCCTCGCGCTGGCCCAGAAGCACCCGCGCTGCGAGGAGAACACTGCGGCCCTGCGCCGCACGGTCGGGACTGACCAGCCCGACTGAAAGAGAGCTGCCGACCAACCACGAGAGGGTCGAGGTAAGTGGGAGCGACGCGACGGGGACTGCCGTGACCACTCCGACAAGGAAAGGGGTGGCTACCGCCATTACACGCCCTTGACAGCCCCGCCCGACCAGATCCTAATGGAGATCCGCGAGGAGCCATTCCTCAAATGGCCTTCGCGGATGAAGTTGAATCCTAACTCGCGGAATAAGAAGAAGTACTGCCACTTCCATCGAGACCACGATCACGACACCACTGACTGCATCAACCTGAAGGATGCCATCGAGGACCTCATCCGTAGGGGGCTCCTCGACAAGTTCCTCGCCAAAGCCTCCGAAGGACGACAGAAGACGCCTCTTCCGATCGACAATCGTCCCAACGGCAAGGAGATCATGATGATCTCTGGAGGACCCGCCGCGGGGGGTGATAGTGCGAGCAGAAGGCGTCGGTACGCGACGGCCATCAACATGGCGGACCAAGGTGATGGCACCCCAAGGGAACTTTCCCCATCGGGTCGTTTGGGAGACCCCATAGTCTTCTCCGAGGATGACCTGGAAGGCATCACGATGCCCCATTCTGATGCTCTGGTAGTTTCTGCCACCATCAACCAGTGTACTGTACGACGCATCTTGGTGGATAATGGAAGTGGACCCGATGTTATTGCGTACGACTGTCTTGTACTCATGGGTGTGGACGTGTCTCGACTCGCGCCATTGAACATGCCACTGTACGGATTCTCTGGCACGACTGTCCGCTCGGAAGGGCGTATCTCGTTCCCGATCACGTTCGGGATAGCACCAAAAGAGGTAACCTTCCTCGCCGACTTTACTGTGGTTTGGGCAATGACAGGGTACAATGCCATCATCGGCGGAGGGATCCTCGGCACGCTTCGGGGTGTCCCTTCCTCCTACCACCAGAAACTTAAGTTCCCCACCCCCCGCGGGGTAGGGGAAGTCCGAGGTGATCAACGGGAGTCCAGAAGATGCTACCTTATCTCCACCCATGATCGACGTTCCCAAGAAGTGCCTCCAGAAAAGAAGGCAAGGACCGAAGATCTGGGTCCGAGCATGAGCACGCTAGTCGAGGATTTATACCTCATCTAGGTTGGGGACGACCCAAGCAGATCACTGAAGATCGGCGCTACCTTGGCAGAGCACGATAAACAAGCGTATGCGAACTTCCTCGCGGCCAACCAGGACGTGTTCGCTTGGTCCGAGGATGAACTTCCCAGAATTCCTCCAGAGGTCATCACTCACCAACTAAGGTTGGACCCCTCCTGCCACCCGGTACAGCAACGCCGAAGGCGGTGCAACCCCGAGTAACAAGCTATCATCAGGGAGTAAGTAGGAGAGAATTATGATCAGGGCTACTCAGACCTACCTAGTATCCGGATTGGGTAGCCAACATAGTCTTGGTACCCAAAAGTAACAGGAAGTGGTAGATGTGCGTGAATTACACCGACCTCAACAAAGCCACGCCCAAAGACAGCTTCCCCATGCCACGGATCGACCAGTTGGTTGACGCTACGGCCGGGCACGAGATGCTGAGCTTCCTCGACGCCTATTCCAGGTACCACCAGATTAGCATGCACCGGCCCGACCAAGACAAAACGGCGTTCGTCACCGACCACGGCCTATACTGCTACACTTGCATGCCATTTGGGCTGAAGAATGCTGGAGCTACATATCAACGCTTAGTCAACCACATGTTTGACTCGCAGATCGGCCGTAATATGGAGGTCTACATCGATGACATGCTCGTGAAAAGCCTCCAAGTAGCCGAACACTTGCGCGACTTGGCGGAGACCTTTGGCACACTCAGAAGATACAACATAAAACTCAACCCTGCTAAATGTGCATTCGGGGTACGGTCAAAAAAATTCCTAGGTTTCCTCGTCACCCACCGAGGGATCGAAGCCAACCCCGATCAGATCAGAGTAGTGTTAGAGATGGAGCGATCGAAATGGGTGAGGGACGTACAGTGCCTCACCGGGTGTGTCGCCGCTCTGGCTCGGTTTCTATCCCGAGCCGCCAAACGATGTCTACCCTTCTTCCGACTGATCAAGCAAGCCAACCTGGCGCCAAAAAAGAAGGGATGGATCGACTAGGACCAGGAGTGCGAGCAGGCGTTTGAAGAATTGAAGCACTACCTGATGACACCTCCTATCCTCGCCAAACCCCAAAGGGAAGATCAGTTGCTCCTGTACCTATCCGTGACGTCCAGCACCATGAGCGCTGTGCTCGCACGAGAAGAAGCAGGAGTCATGAAGCCCATCTATTATGTTAGCTGAGCACTACAAGGACCAGAGTTTCGGTATTCACGGACCGAAAAGTTTGCCCTCGCTCTAATTATGGCTGCTCGCAAGCTACGACCATACTTCCAAGCTCACCCGATCGTCGTCCTCACCGATTAACCCCTCCCGCAAATCCTTCAGAATCCTGATGCATCCGGGAGACTGGTCAAGTGGGCCATCGAGCTAGAAGAATTCGACATCAAGTTCCGACCGAGGACAGCGATCAAGGCCCAGGCTCTCGCAGACTTCATCGCCGAGTGCACCCTACCCGCCGAGGACTCACCCGAGCAGTCCTAGGGGCCCACCTGGGAGCTATACGTCGACGGATCTTCCTGCGCTACTGGTGCGGACACCCGAGCAGTTGAGAGGCGCGATACGCCGAGCCACCGGTACCGCACACGGAGCACGACTCGAGCCACTTCAGCGTCCATCTGGCTCGGAGACAGCCTGGAGACTCCCCCTTGAGTCCCGACATTTATCATATTTGTTTAGATTTTATTTGTGTGTAATATGTATTTGTTCCATTTTATTCGGTTTGTAATTTTGATTGTAAGAGGGGTTTATTTGCAAAATGGGACCCCTGGGTCCCACGGGCCCCCCAGACCCCCTCCCATTGATCCACCTCAGCCCTAGGGCCCCATGTGGGGTCAGTCAACATTTCAAATGGGGGCTTCTAGAAGGGTGGGCCAAGTGGGGGACAAGTGCATTAAGAAGTCAAGGTTGGCCACCAACCTTGCCCCTTGGTCAAGGGGGCGCCCCCCTCTCACCATCATGAGTTTTTTTTTTTTGTGTGTTGGTCACATCTAATCCAAGCCATCCATTCCCCCATCCCTAGATCCAATGGTGGAGATTGGATTTGATATGTAACCTATAAAACCTTGTATTTTCCCATTTGGAAGAATTAATGCATTTGAAATCTGAAAATTTGCTTGGCGCAGCCTTGGGCGCACCCCTCCTCTCTCCTCCCTCACCCCCTTGCAGCTGTGAAGGTTGCCTTCTGGAGGTGTGACTCCTCCCCTATCAGTTCCGGTCGCCGCCGCCGCCGCCACGAGCCGCCATCGCACCGCCATCGTGTTCGTCGGTATTCTATCCGCGCAGTACAGCAGCAGCTTGTCCGAATTTTGCAGCCCTCCCCCGTGATCTTATGGGCACCAAATTTGGAGGGGATGTTCTAGGGATGTCAACCACACCACAGAAAATTCGGTTGGCCTTCTAGTTCACTTTTTCTAATTTTCCATTTTTGTCCAACTTTCAATTTCAGTTCTGCCAGTTTCAGATCTGATTTCCAACTTTCCTGCGTTTCCCATCTTCGATCCCTCTTGTGATATTTCCCAGAGCCCTCAATTTTATCGAGAGTTATATCCATCAACCCCTGCACCCAAGATTTTTCTTTATTTTTGTTCAGCCCTCCATCTATTTTCTAAAAATCATTTTCAGAGTCATCTACAGTGCTGTCAGCCAGTTTCTAGATCCGACCACCTGTCAGTTAACAATTCATAACAATTCGTAGCCTCCACCAATATTTCCACAAAAAAAATTGACGTTTTCCTTGTTCAAATCTCTACAACTTTTGTGAAGAGCTCCGGAGCTGAATCGGACGTCTACCTCACGGTCAACGATAGTTCTCAGACAACTCACCTGCTGATCTGAGAGTTCGGGTATTGTACAATAGAAACTTCAAAATTCCGCAAAGTCCAGATCCGAGCAGATTCAGCAAATCCTTTTGGCCCTAGATTGAAGAACTTCAAGAGAGCTTTCCAACGATAGCTCCTGTGCCCCGATCCGACATTGGGATTGATCGCAGCGTCCGATCTCGCCGGAGCACGCGCCGAAAAATAGAACCGGAAATCCGTGGACAGCAACTTCAAGAATTGGAGATCGGAGCCGATCGGCCACCGATCGGTGTTTCCGACCGACCGCCATCCAAGGAGGCACGCCCCCCATCACAGTGGGCCCCACCCCAGGAGACTCGGAGGACAGAGCGGTCCGTGGGCCCCACGGACCCGTAGATTGCGCCGTCCAGACAGCACTATAGACGCGTGTTCGGCACCGCCGGGCGACATCAAGATGCTGCCCGTCAACCCGATTCGCGTGATTCCTGGGCCCCGCATGTGACCTTTTACCTCCCTGCGTGGAGTGGGTCAAATATTTGTACCGATGTAACATTGTTTAACTGGGAGTCCGTAAATCGGACGGGGTTGTCTTCGCCACGCCAGGTGTGTGGAGGTAACGGTCTAAACTTCTCGGCGTTACTTTGCTTAGCTAGTATACGGTCTTATGCCACTGCGAGAGTGTAGGTTCCTAGCCCGTGTGTTCATGTCGCCACTGTGAGTGTGAGAGTGACCCGTTCCGCGACTCGATCCGAGTCCGGAAGTTGAGTCAGACTACCTTGAACTCTGCCGGTTCCTTAACCGCGCACGATCCACGCTTTCCCTCGCTTGGGACGACGAGTGAGTTTGCACTTCTATTAGCGACGTGTAGCCCATAGAAGCTCTTAGTGTCGAGCCGAGGTCGCTCTAGTAGTCGTGTCATTGTTGGTCGAGTCGTGTCCGTCTCATATAGCGTCGTCTCCTTAGTCCGTCCCGCATCAGTTTGGTATCAGAGCGAGTTGAGTCTAGGGTAGTCTTGCATAAGTCTTGCATGCATCATGGTCTAAGTCGAGTCTAGGATCATCATTATTTTTAAAACAAAAAAAAGTGTTTTAAAATTACATTTCATCCCGATAATTCGGTATCTTAAAAGGTGTTGTCCGAACGTTAGGCTACGCCTATGAGAGGTCGCACACTTGCGGGAGTGATCTTCGGATCGATTAACTCCGCCACGTACCAGATATTGGTTTAGGTCTAAGTGCGTCTCTTTGCATTAGTCGGTGTCTTCTAGGTCGTGTGTCAGTTGCATGCCCACCCGTCGAGGTACCCAATACTCGCCACCACCACCTATGGCGGACTCCCGAGCCCGTAGCTCCGAAGAGTCCTCGATGGTCGAGATGTTCCGAGCTATCATGGATCGTCTTGACAAACGTATGGATGGTCTTAATACGCGTATGGATGGCATAGGGACTGTTGAGCTATGGTTTTGATGATAACTAAACTTCGTGTGTAATGGAGATTGTAAGCTATGACTTTGATGATAACTAAACTATGTGACATATTGTGTACTTGATTAGTGGAAAACATCTTCATGATAAATGAACTCACATGTGGCTATCTTATCTTGCAGGTTGCTTTACTAAGTAGGTTGATGATTGAATCATGCATGCTGTACATTAGTCTTTGGAGGTTCCATGTGAAGACTATGCTTCTCAGTGAAATGGTTGAGTCTTTATGGATATGAAATTGATTGCATGGCCTTGTGTTGTATAAATGCATAGCCATTTCATTATATACTCTGTTGAGGATTTCCTCTGGTTCCTGTATATCATGAATGCATGAGTGATGCCTCCTAGTCATTCTAATCATATGGCTTAAATGCTTTGAAATGGTTTGTGGGAGAATTGGGTTGAAGTCGGGATCTTCAGATTCATTGGCTTAATATCAACTTGCCTCTAAATTCCCAGAAAGTGCAGGTTAATGTTTCCTACATTGTGATGGATTCAAGGTAAGCATTTACATTGGAATCCAAGGTGATACTCTAATAATCTTGAGTTGGATAAATAGGTTCTCAAGTGCTTTCATATAGATCTTTCATGTGGATTCTTATATGCCTCATGATAATGCTGTCGTAATCATATTTCATGTCATTTGGGTCTTGGTCTCAAAACTAGCTTCATATGTTAATGCATGACCCATATATTTTGATCTTGATCTAACCTCTTGGTTTATCATATTTTTCAGGATGTAAAATCATTGTTGATCTTCATGGGATTATGGTAACATTTAATCAATTATTTCCCTTTGGTTTGATGGAGGTTTTAGTTGTTTTTCAAACTCAAACTGTCTTACAGTCTTCACCATTTTCAATCCCACCGTTGGATCTCCCCATAAAAATTATATGTTGTAGCTCTGCGAGTCCTCTTTCCAACGCCTCCAGTCTCGCTTCGATCGGAGTTCGGAGCTAGGAGAAATAATTCCTGCCGCCGGAGCGCGCAGTGCTATTTTTTTGTAACTTACCTGAAAGGGTCGACCCCAGGGGTCGACCCCAAGGGTCGACCCCAAGGGTCGACCCCTGTAACACAAGGTGCTGTTTTGTATTTTTCAACAACCTGTTGCCCGAGGGTCGACCCCAAGGGTCGACCCCTTCCGGACGGGACTTCCGTAAGTGTTTAAAACTCATCCTAAACCCCTTGAAACTTTACCAAAACACCCCCCAATGGTTCCTAATCATACTAGGGTGTTTCTAACATGTTTTGTGAGGGTTTTATGTGTCTTTTCATGCTTCTCATATTGGCCTATATAGGAGTTACGAATTTGGGAGATGAGAACCCTAATGCTTATATTGTTCTTTCTTGTAGGTGAAGAAAAGGGGGAAAAGAAGGTGGAGCTCTTGCAAGGTGGTTATCATCTACATCCATGAAGATTTGGAGCTCGTGGTAGAAGAAGAAAAGAAGCGGATTGAGGAGAGGAACAAGAGGACTCCGAAATCGCCATCATCCGACATCAAAGCAAGAAGAACCGGAGATTCAATTGAAGGGTCGCAACAGCCACCTCTAGTCCTTGTTCCTCTTGTGTTTGTGCGTGAATGTGAAGGGAAGAAGGAGGATTCGAAGTTCCAATCAACCCTCTACTGCTGGCTGTGAGTGAAATCAAGATTCAAGCTCATCCGAATCAAGATCGTCAAGAACGTCTTCCTGCTGCACAAGTGTTCGATTAAATTCCGAGAAGAGAAAGGGGGAGCTTCCACAAGGATAATCCATTCTCTCTTCACTCCTTTCATTCTGATTCTTTGAGTTTAAACTTCAGCATATGTTGTAATCTTTATCTCAGATATTTGTGTGTGTGTGGATCATTGTTGGATCCGTGATCGTGTGTGTGTCGTGATTTATTCGTGTGTGTATGTAGGTCTTCCTAGATCTACGTTTGTGTGTGTGGGTGTCTAGTTAGATCCGTGTTGTATCTTGTGTGTGGTTTGCTGCACGTGTGGCAGCGTGTGTTCGTGTTGGTGATCCGGCCATCGGATCGTGTGTGTGTTGTTATTCCGGTCGTTGGACTGTGTGGGAGACTACGTCTCCGTGTGTGTGTGTGTGTGCTTTGGGGCGTGTCCCCGTGTGTGTGTGCAGGCGTCGTCCTGCGTGTGTGTTTGGAGCGTCGTCTCCGGTTGGGAATTTATTCTCGAGTGAAGCCTCACCTAGTTTGGTGAGGGGTGGACGTAGGGAGCCCGTCGTGGTCCCGAACCACCTTAAAATCCTTGTGTATTGTGGTTTGCTTTGTGCACTGGTTTGGTTTATTTTGTGTATCCATCTATATGATCGTGTGGGATCGGTGAACTTGAGAGAATCGGTTTAATGGCTTAATCAACTTCCTTAATTCTGTTATATGTCTTTAACTCCACCGTGTGCACTTGTCTTGTCTTATAGTGTTGTTGTTATCGAGCTTGCCAGATCAACAGTTTTGGGTGTTTTAATTGTTATCTCATTGCCTTTGATAAAAGGTCAAGAGTTTTATTTAAAATTTATAGTCACCCAATTCACCCCCCTCTTGGGTGTCATTGATCGAGGGACCCAACAATTGGTATCAGAGCTAAGGCTCTTATTTCATAGATCTAACGATCTAGAGTGATCCGGATCAATGACTACCAACACTTACACCTTGAATTCTCCACCGGTGTTTGATGGTTCCAAGTTTGATTTGTGGTTAGGAAGAATGTGCAGTCTTGTCAACTCATATGACCCTAAGCTATGGAGGCTTATTTCATATGGTCCTTATGAGTTGCCCAAGGACAAGAATATCTGGACTAAAAATCAAAAGTCTAAACATGATCAAAATTGCTTAGTTTTAAAGTTACTTACTACTGCAGTTGATTCTAATCATTTCCCTTTTGTCTCCCATTGCAGATCCGCGAAGGATATCTTGGATGGCCTAACCAAGATTTGGGAAGAGCATGGAGACCAATGTCTTGTGGCAGGGATGAGTGAACAAAGGAGTGATCAGCCAAGTGAATCAAGCTCACCAAGTGGATCAAGCTCAAGGGTAAATTCTGAATCTGATTGTGAAGATGATTTTAACTACGAAGAATTGTTGAATGCCTATGAAGAGCTTGCTGAAAAATACAAGAAGTTAAAATCTGAAAATAAAAAATTGAAAAAGAATGTTGGTCAAAATAGAAGTGATTCCTCTTGTAAAGAATGCTCACACCTTAAGGAATTGATTGATGGTTACATGTTTGACATTGAAATTCACAAAGATCAAATCTCTACCTTAAGAAATGAAAACAAAGAGCTGAGAGAGAGAGTTAGTCTTATGAACAATGGTCAAAATGAGCTTGCTCATGATAAAAATCTTGAAATAGAAAATGAGAAACTGAAGGAATTGAATAATACCATTTCTGAAAAATTGCTTATTTTTGAAAAAGGAAAAGGTTTGCTTGTTGATCAATGTAAAGAAATGCATGTGATGAAACAAGAAATGGAAACCTACAAAATCATCAACACCCAACTACATGAACAAGTCAAGACTTGTGAGAATAAGATGGTCGCCTATGAATTGCACATTTCATCACTTGAAAAAGAAATTTCTGATTTGAATGCTTCTTTATCTAGATTTGTCAATGGTCAAGAAAACTTGGATAAACTGTTGGGAATGAAAGTAAACTTTCAAAGAGAAGGGTTGGGGTTCAATCCTGTGAACAAAAAGAAATTTGAAAGTAAAATATATACTTCATTTGTTCATGACAATTGTGCACCTACCACCTCCACATCTTACTCCCAGCAACCCACTGTATCAAGAACCCAATCAAATCAGAAAAACAATGTGAATGTCCAAAAGCTTCAAAAAGAAAACAAAAATCAGAAAATCAACATGCATCAAAAATCCAAAAATGCTGCTAGCATCTCCATGCATGTTGAACATACTTCTTCCACACACACACAACCACCTAGAAAGAAATTCTCATGTTTTTATTGTGGAAAATATGGACATGCCATGCATGATTGTTTTATGAGAAAGAATGATGATTTAGAAGCATGTAGGAAAAGAATGAAACCTTTTGCAAATGGGAAACAAGAGTGGAACAAAAAATCACATGCTTCAAAGAATCCTCGTGCTTTTAAGAACTCAAAGTCATGTTGCAACTACTGTGGTAAATTTGGACATATGGTGCATGATTGTTTTCTAAAGAAAATTGATGATTTGAATGTTGTTATGAAGTGGAAGCCACGTGCCAAAGATGCTGCTAACCCACAAGGACCCAAGATGGTTTGGGTACCTAAGAATGCCAAATGAGAAATTTGTTTTGCAGGTGTGCCTTGGGAATGTAAAGCATGAAATCTATTTTTCTCACGAAGGTAAGGCACACAAGTGGGATAAATCAGGTTAAAAGAAAAAACCAAAACTGAAATTTGAAAATTCAGGTGATATCCCTCTCACTCTCTTCAGTAATTATGTCATTGTTTGATTCATATTGTGCTGAATTGTCTTGTGTTAATGCACATGTTTGTTCATGCATTCCATCCATAGATAGTTGCATACACTTGTGCATATCATCCTCATATAGCATCTTGTTGAAGTGGTGCTTTGAAACTATCAATAAAGTTCACTACATTTGTTGAGCTTGCATGCACCCTCATGTTTGCATACACCCTTTCACATATTATCTTGCATAAGTTGAACATTGTGAAGTCATGTCATAATGCATAGCATTCCTCCTACCTTCATCACCCTTGACTACATAGTATATCAAATGGTGACATGTGGAAGGGAAGGTTATGCCTGTCTGAGAGCTATCACTACGCGTGAGGTGATCTTTGGATCCAAGTTCTCCGCCTAGTACTATGAGTCGTTTACTTAAAAGGCTGCATATGACATTGGATTGTTACTGAACATCTTGCATTCTTGCACACACTAAGGGGGAGCAACCACATTCTTCATATGAGCTCAGTGTTTAAGGTTCACACATGAGTCATGCATTGCATCTTGAGCTATCTAGTGGATTTTGGTTGTTAAAATAATTTGTTATGCCAAAGTTAATAAATTTGAATCAAAATTGACAAATCAATTCTTGTTGTTCTTGGATACAGATTACACTCCCAAAATCCAAATGCTGATGGGCTGGCCGTGACCAAGTTTGAATCAAATGAGGAATACCTTGCAAGGATGAAAATGATAAAAATTTTCTCAATCCCCCACTGGGAGATAGGAAGTGATTTTGATAGTACCCAAGACATGGTATGAAAAGTGCGCGTCTCTGTTAACAAAGGATGGGTTCAATAGGTGAAAGACTTGGAAGAAAAAAGATTCTCAAGGCAAAGGTAAGAAAGCAAAATCTGAAATATCAACCCCTGTGAGGTTGGCAATCTCAGTGATTGAAGGCTTCCAATCTTGTCTCCTGAACCAAGGTAATTCAACCTTGTTAAATCATGCAATGGTCTTTTTATCACTTGGTGATACCTTTAGATGACAAGTGTTAATTCTAAAAACTTGAGTTGTCATTTACTAGCATGCTGTGACAAATTGGTTGAATCTAGTTTGATGTGATGAACATACTTAATTGATTTAACAGAATGAATCCTTGAGATGAGTTATGTGACTTGAAAATATGTTTGTGATTATATGATCCATACATTTTACTTCTGGATGAACTCTCATTTCAAAACTTGTGAAAGACCTTTCAAAATCTATTTTTGAACAATTCTGAAATTTGGGTTGCACTGCTTACTTTTGATCATTTATGCACCTTCATTCATAAAGGTCTTGTCATAAACAATGTTTGCTGATTCATGGATTGAATGTGGATGAACTTAATAAGAATTCTGTCACACTGACTTGGAAATGAAAGCTCTCATCTTCTTTTTGCATCCTATCCTTCATTCTCATACAGTAATAGGCTGCATGCATCAGAATCCAATGCATTAGGTGCATTTAGTTCTCTCAAATGAAAAACCAAAAACACACACCTTGCACCCATGTTAATTTCTGCATTGCATTAGAGCTCATGCATTCGTCACACTTAGTTCATTCGTTTGGCATCTATTCAATTAGTATCAAATTGACATCACATTGCTCGCATACATGTCATAGTGCATTTGCATAAACTCCCAATGTGTGCTTGTGTGTTATTATATGCTATTCACCCCCATCCTTGAAAATTCTATGACCTTATGCATTCTTGATAAATAATGTTGCATTTGAGTCATTATTGGTGTGCTTCATGTTGTACACTTTGGGGGGAGTAAAGTGCATCTATTTAGGGGGAGTTGTATTGTTATGTATTCATGGTATTTTCGGTATACATGTTGAATCAAATTCACACAATTCATGCACAGAATATGAAAATGAGTGTTAAGAATAAGGATATATGTTTTTCTTTTCAACACTCTCGAGATGTTAAACTTGTTGCATGTATGTTGTAGAGACAGTTGAGGAAAAAGCTGCCTACCTATCTTTGTTGAAAAATCTGAAATGAAAATGAATGGTAGAGCAATGCTTGGTCTCACTGAGTAAACTGGGCACATGTCACCTGAGACGTGATGTGGTTCATATCTGAAAAGTGTGGACTAGTACCTCTGTTCAAAATGAGGTGAGATGGTTCAGTATTCTAAGTAACCGGGGATTCTGGCATGAGCTCCATGCGTCTACTCGCGTAAAAAGGAATCATTTTGGACCTGATCACTCTTGAAAAATTCTGACTATCATGTGGTACTGGTTGAGTTGAAAAAATGATGGTGAAAACTCATTGTGGTAGAGCGAAGCCTCCAATACGCTGCTCTCAAAATTGAAGTGCAGTCTGTAAAATGTCTCCCTGTGTTGATCTGAAAATCTGAATATCCATATTGAAACTATCACTTTTCATGTTACTCACTTACACATCTGAGAATTTGATTTAATATGTATTCAGAAAGTTAATTGATTGCATTAGCAATTGCATTAATCTCCTATATGATTAGAAAATCTCCCATGTGATACACATGTGTATTCTAATTGCCATGACTCTCTTGCATCTTTCCTATACCCATCCCTTCTTAAGTACGTACGGGGGAGCAGTGTTGCATGTATATATATATATATCTTTTTGTTTGCTTGTGTATGCATCTCACATGCCATGCATCTCATGCATTTCAAACCACAAATCCAAAATTAAAAATCTGGAAAATACTGAAAACCAAAAAATTGAGTGAACTTCCCATGCTATTTACTTGCTCGATACATTCTTGTGCTTGCTTGGCTAATGGGGAGAAATATTGGGCACAACCAAGTAATCAACATTTGGTATCCTTTCTCGCCAACACTTGGTGTTTCCCATACATTCCATGAACCCACTCATTTATAACTTACTCCTGCTTTATCAGAATTTCAAATGTGGGTTACTATTCCTTGCACATTTATCATGCTACAATGTGCATCTCCTCTGTTTCTTCATCGTGAGGGAGTATGTTTGGCCTTACCCGGCTTTTTGATAATGTCAAAGGGGGAGAAATATTTCATGTGATTCATGCTTGCTAGATTCATGATTGGGGTTTCATGAAAAACATGCCACTCGTTTGTCATCTTCACTAAGATTGTCATCATTCATCACTAAGTTTGTCATCATCAAAAAGGGGGAGATTGTTGAGCTATGGTTTTGATGATAACTAAACTTCGTGTGTAATGGAGATTGTAAGCTATGACTTTGATGATAACTAAACTATGTGACATATTGTGTGCTTGATTAGTGGAAAACATCTTCATGATAAATGAACTCACATGTGGCTATCTTATCTTGCAGGTTGCTTTACTAAGTAGGTTGATGATTGAATCATGCATGCTGTACATTAGTCTTTGGAGGTTCCATGTGAAGACTATGCTTCTCAGTGAAATGGTTGAGTCTTTATGGATATGAAATTGATTGCATGGCCTTGTGTTGTATAAATGCATAGCCATTTCATTACATACTCTGTTGAGGATTTCCTCTGGTTCCTGTATATCATGAATGCATGAGTGATGCCTCCTAGTCATTCTAATCATATGGCTTAAATGCTTTGAAATGGTTTGTGGGAGAATTGGGTTGAAGTCGGGATCTTCAGATTCATTGGCTTAATATCAACTTGCCTCTAAATTCCCAGAAAGTGCAGGTTAATGTTTCCTACATTGTGATGGATTCAAGGTAAGCATTTACATTGGAATCCAAGGTGATACTCTAATAATCTTGAGTTGGATAAATAGGTTCTCAAGTGCTTTCATATAGATCTTTCATGTGGATTCTTATATGCCTCATGATAATGCTGTCGTAATCATATTTCATGTCATTTGGGTCTTGGTCTCAAAACTAGCTTCATATGTTAATGCATGACCCATATATTTTGATCTTGATCTAACCTCTTGGTTTATCATGTTTTTCAGGATGCAAAATCATTGTTGATCTTCATGGGATTATGGTAACATTTAATCAATTATTTCCCTTTGGTTTGATGGGGGTTTTAGTTATTTTTCAAACTCAAACTGTCTTACAGTCTTCACCATTTTCAATCCCACCGTTGGATCTCCCCATAAAAATTATATGTTGTAGCTCTGCGAGTCCTCTTTCCAACGCCTCCAGTCTCGCTTCGATCGGAGTTCGGAGCTAGGAGAAATAATTCCTGCCGCCGGAGCGCGCAGTGCTGTTTTTTTGTAACTTACCTGAAAGGGTCGACCCCAGGGGTCGACCCCAAGGGTCGACCCCAAGGGTCGACCCCTGTAACACAAGGTGCTGTTTTGTATTTTTCAGCAACCTGTTGCCCGAGGGTCGACCCCAAGGGTCGACCCCTTCCGGACGGGACTTCCGTAAGTGTTTAAAACTCATCCTAAACCCCTTGAAACTTTACCAAAACACCCCCCAATGGTTCCTAATCATACTAGGGTGTTTCTAACATGTTTTGTGAGGGTTTTATGTGTCTTTTCATGCTTCTCATATTGGCCTATATAGGAGTTACGAATTTGGGAGATGAGAACCCTAATGCTTATATTGTTCTTTCTTGTAGGTGAAGAAAAGGGGGAAAAGAAGGTGGAGCTCTTGCAAGGTGGTTATCATCTACATCCATGAAGATTTGGAGCTCGTGGTAGAAGAAGAAAAGAAGCGGATTGAGGAGAGGAACAAGAGGACTCCGAAATCGCCATCATCCGACATCAAAGCAAGAAGAACCGGAGATTCAATTGAAGGGTCGCAACAGCCACCTCTAGTCCTTGTTCCTCTTGTGTTTGTGCGTGAATGTGAAGGGAAGAAGGAGGATTCGAAGTTCCAATCAACCCTCTACTGCTGGCTGTGAGTGAAATCAAGATTCAAGCTCATCCGATTCAAGATCGTCAAGAACGTCTTCCTGCTGCACAAGTGTTCGATTAAATTCCGAGAAGAGAAAGGGGGAGCTTCCACAAGGATAATTCATTCTCTCTTCACTCCTTTCATTCTGATTCTTTGAGTTTAAACTTCAGCATATGTTGTAATCTTTATCTCAGATATTTGTGTGTGTGTGGATCATTGTTGGATCCGTGGTCGTGTGTGTGTCGTGATTTATTCGTGTGTGTATGTAGGTCTTCCTAGATCTACGTTTGTGTGTGTGGGTGTCTAGTTAGATCCGTGTTGTATCTTGTGTGTGGTTTGCTGCACGTGTGGCAGCGTGTGTTCGTGTTGGTGATCCGGCCATCGGATCGTGTGTGTGTTGTTATTCCGGTCGTTGGACTGTGTGGGAGACTACGTCTCCGTGTGTGTGTGTGTGCTTTGGGGCGTGTCCCCTTGTGTGTGTGCAGGCGTCGTCCTGCGTGTGTGTTTGGAGCGTCGTCTCCGGTTGGGAATTTATTCTCGAGTGAAGCCTCACCTAGTTTGGTGAGGGGTGGACGTAGGGAGCCCGTCGTGGTCCCGAACCACCTTAAAATCCTTGTGTATTGTGGTTTGCTTTGCGCACTGGTTTGGTTTATTTTGTGTATCCATCTATATGATCGTGTGGGATCGGTGAACTTGAGAGAATCGGTTTAATGGCTTAATCAACTTCCTTAATTCTGTTATATGTCTTTAACTCCACCGTGTGCACTTGTCTTGTCTTATAGTGGTGTTGTTATCGAGCTTGCCAGATCAACAGTTTTGGGTGTTTTAATTGTTATCTCATTGCCTTTGATAAAAGGTCAAGAGTTTTATTTAAAATTTATAGTCACCCAATTCACCCCCCTCTTGGGTGTCATTGATCGAGGGACCCAACAGGGACGCGTCTAGAAGGGCGGATGAAGGCCCTCAAGGATCGGGCCGGGGCTTCAGAGCAGTCCATTCAAGGTCTTGTAGGGAGGATCGCTGTCCTAGAGAGGGGCCCAGTAGCGGCGCAACCCACGCCGACGAACGGCCAACAAGAGTCGGCGTAGCAACCCGCTGTGCCAAGGGCTCAGGCAGAGAATGTTGGGGGACAACAGGTGCATGTGGTGGATGATTATGCATCTGACAATGATCAAGGGGGTCACGGTCGTCCGAATCAACGACAGAATCGTGATGACGATGATGACGACCACATTCTTAGGGGCGTGCGTGCGGACCCTCCCACTTTTAGCGGGTCCTTGGACCCTAGGGTGTATCTAGATTGGGAGGCCGGCATGGACCGGTACTTCGAGTAGTTTGAGATGACGGACCACCGAAGAGTCCAATACACAAAGATGAAGCTGCAAGGGCAGGCCCAAACTTATTGGACCAATGTGGAGAGCCTGCTCAACCAGCGACGTCAACCCCAAATCGGTACTTGGGATGATATGAAAACCAAGTTGAGGGAGAAATACCTTCCTGCCTCATATCTCCAACGTCTCATAGACAAGTGGCAAAGCATCATTCAAGGGAACCGATCCGTGACCGAGTACACCGCCGAGTTCGATGAGTATTACTTACGGTGTGGGGTCATGGAAGAGAGCACCATGGCTATATCCCGCTTTCGAAGAGGTCTGCGGCCCAACTATCAGTATGAGCTCTTTCGCCGTAATGCGACCACTTTGGAGCAGGCATATCAGATTGCTCTCGAATTGGAACAATTCGAGGCCGAGTTCGAGTCACCCCATCGGCTGGGCTCCTTCCCCCTTCGTAGTGTCGAGCCCCGTGGCTCATCTGGCACGTATCTGAGGGCCCCCATGGCTCGACCTCAGGAGCCCGCTCACCCTGAGCCCTTTGCTCTTAGGCCTCGTCCTCCACCCCCAAGGGACCTTCCTCTTCCCCAGCATCTTACGGCCCCACCCATAGCCCGTCCACCGGCACCCGCACCTCCTGCACGTCCTTTGTTGCCTACACCTCCTATCCGTCAGGAGGATAAAGGTAAAGGACCTATGATTGGGGAGCCTAGTGGATCATGGCAGCAGTGTTTTCGCAGCAATGGGTTTGGCCATTTTGCCAACCAGTGTCCCACCCGCCCATCTCGTATCATTGGGGAGGCACAGGCCGAGGATACCACCCCTGTGGGCCTCGAGTTAGTCAGCTATGAGGCAGATCAAGAGCTAGCCGACGAGTACTATGAGTTGGGAGGTGATGCCCAGGATGCCCAGCATTCCGATGATACTCACGTTGGGGTCGTCAGATGTATCCTCACCCAACCACAGGTCAATGATGACTGGCGTCGGACCACTATCCTTCATACGCTCTGTAGGCTGGGCAAGATAATTTTTAAGGTGGTCATCGATAGTGGGAGTTTCATCAATGCAATCTCCACGGGCTCTATCACTCGTCTTGGGCTTACACCCGTGGACCATCCGTGCCCCTATCGAGTATCTTGGGTGGATTCCACCTCCATTCCGATCAGGCTGTGGTGTTTGGTCCCACTGCAGTTCCATGCCTACCGCGAAGAGATCTGGTGTGATGTCCTCCCTACGGAGGTGGGTAGTGTCATTCTTGGTAGGCCATGGTTATTTGATCGGGATGCCACGCTTCATGGCCGGTCGAACACATGTACCTTCGACCATGCTGACCAACGGATTACCCTCCACCCCTCTCAGCCCAAGAAGCCCTCAGTCAGGGGTCCTACTGGCCCAAGTACTCCGGAGCCTTTCGCCCCCGGGCCTAGTACCCCATCCCCAGCTCGGGCTATGACCGTTACATCTGGCCCAGGTGAGCCCTCGACGAGGAGATTGATGTTGATTAGCTCCCAGGAGATGGAGCGGGAGGCTAGTCGGGGCTGCCTTGTGTTTGCCATTGCGGTCCGAGAGGTAGAGAGAGACTCCGAGGGTGAGCTTCCACCCGAGGTTGTCCCCATTCTGCAGGAGTTTGCTGATATCTTTCCCGATGAGCTTCCCGAGGGACTCCCACCTATGCGGGATATTCAGCATGCCATCGACCTTATTCGGGCTCTTCATTGCCCAACCTTCCAAATTATCGCATGAGCCCCACGGAACATGTCGAGCTAAAACGGCAGGTCGATGAGTTGATGGAGAGAGGATCTGTTCGGGACAGCATGAGTCCATGTATTGTACCCGCTTTACTCGCCCCGAAGAAGGATGGCACGTGGAGAATGTACATTGATAGCCGTGCCATCAACAAAATCAGCGTGAAGTACAAGTTCCCTATTCCCCGCCTGGATGACATGCTAGACATAATGGATGGTGCCACTATCTTCTCAAAGATTGATCTTAAGAGTGGTTACCATCAGGTGAGGATTAGGCCAAGTGATGAGTGGAAGACCGCTTTCAAGACCAAGGATGGTCTCTATGAGTGGTTGGTTATGCCCTTTGGGCTGACCAATGCCCCTAGCACTTTCATGCGGCTCATGACTCAGGTCCTTCGACCTTTCATTGGAGTCTTTGTGGTCGTATATTTTGATGATATTCTTATCTATAGTCGCACCACGGGGGACCACTTAGACCACCTTCGGCAGGTCTGTCTACTTCTTCGGCGAGAGCAGTTGTTCACGAACCCACAGAAGTGTGCCTTCATGACACCTCAGCTTACCTTCTTGGGTTTTATTGTGTCTAGTATTGGGGTCTCTGCCGATCCGGAGAAGGTCCGGGCCATTGTTGAGTGGTCGGAACCCCGTACGGTTCATGATGTCTGCAGCTTTCATGGCCTTACGACGTTCTATCGTCATTTCATCCGCGGATTTAGCTCCGTCACCCCCCCGATCACGGATTGCATCCGGAAGGGCACATTTGTATGGACGAAGGCCACAGCTGCCGCCTTCCAGGACATCAAGGAGCGCATGACCCAGACACATATCCTTCAATTGCCTGATTTCTCGAAGGTGTTTGAGGTCTCTTGTGATGCGTCAGGTGTTGGGATAGGAGGTGTGTTGAGTCAGGAGGCCCACCCGGTCGCATATTTCAGCGAGAAGTTGAATGACGCGAAACTACGATATTCCACTTATGACAAAGAATTCTACGAAGTTGTTCAGGCTCTTAGGCATTGGAGGCACTATCTTTTACATCAGGAGTTTGTCTTATACTCCGACCATGAGGCGTTGAGGTACCTCCATTCCCAAAAGAAACTTAATTCGCGTCATAGTCGTTGGGTCGAGTATCTCCAGCAGTTCACCTTTGTGCTTAAACATAAGGCTGGAGTGGAGAACAAGGTGGCCGATGCCTTGAGTCGGCGAGCGTGTTTGCTTACCACCATGAGTGCCGAGGTCATAGGGTTAGAGAAGATGAGAGAGGCCTATGTTGACTGTCCTGACTTTGGTCAGATTTATGCCAATCTCCAGGCCGGACCCTCGAGAGACCTTGATGACTATGTGCTTCAGGATGGCTACCTCTTTCGAGGAGGCAGGCTATGTGTTCCCCGAGCTTTGGTTCGAGATTTTTTAGTGTGGGAGCTACATGCGGGAGGTCTAGCCGATCACTTTGGTCGGAACAAGACCATTGAGGCAGTTGAGCATCGATTTTATTGGCCGAGCTTGAAGCGCGATGTTGCTCACATCGTGGCTTAGTGCCGTACATGTGCTACGGCCAAGATGAAGAAACAAAGCTCGGGCCTCTATACGCCTCTCCCCATGCCTGATGCCCCGTGGTAGGATGTTAGCATGGATTTTATCTTAGGATTGCCACGTACCTCCAGGAAGCATGATTCGGTCTATGTTGTTGTTGACCGTTTCTCGAAGATGGTCCTCTTTACCCCTTGCTCGAAGACTTCGGATGCTTCGAGGGTAGCCTGTGTTGTGTCCCCTGTGGTTCTGGAGTTTTGATGATGACAGTATTATGTCTCATTATGTTTACATCCTTGATGATATAATCTTGTTGCATTATGAGAAACTGTCAGAACATGGTTGAGGATGTCTCACAGGTCATGAAGTTAACCCAAGTCAAAGAGTCAAAGTTAAATCATGACAGGTAAGGTGAATGCTCAGATCAGGTAATGCTTTAATTAGTTCTCCTGCATACATTCAGTTCATGTCTGCTATATGCATTCAATTCATTGGTTCATGTTTATTGTGCATTGCCTCACATCAAGTCTAGACATCCTGGTTGCATTCTAAGTCTACACAACCTGCTAGGTCGGTCTTCAAAGTATGTACATTGATCCTCAAGGCATCAAGTCTATACACTAGATTGTTAGCCCTTTCAACTCTATACATTCGAGTGTTAACCTTTAAGTCCATACATCGCTTCAGACTAAAGCCTGTACATCGGACAGTGTTCAGGCGAAGTCTATACATCAGTCCTCAAGTGTTACAAGTCTGTACATTGGCCATCAAAGCCTTCAAAGTCTGTACATCCGTCAAGACTCTCAAAGTCTGTACAGCCTGCTTTGTCGATTCAGATTTCAAAGTCTATACAATGTGGGCTTCAGTTCTTCAAGTCTACACATCATCAGTTGAACATAAAGTGTATACGTTGCAGCGTCAACTCATTGGGCTGCAGCGTCAACTCAGCAAGTATGCACATCGCCATTAGACTTTCAAGTCTACACACTGGAAGCTCCTCATTTGATAGAGTCTATACATTGTCCTAGGCTAAGTGTGTACAGCGTCTCATTCATGCTTTGATTAATGAAGTATGTACATTAGTCTTCACCTTCCAAGTCTGTACAGCCGTTTGCACTGAATTTCAAGTCTAGACATTGCACTGTTGCATTCATCGTCTTTGTGTTGTGTTTGTGTCTTCGTGTTGTGTCTATGTCTTTGAGTTATTTTTGTGTTTGAGTCTTCACGTTATTTTTGTTATTCGTGTCTTCGTGTTGTTTTTTCCTAGACCTCGTGTCGCTCTTGTTTTGTAACCACAATTCGTGTCGTTTTAGTTTTAGTACTGTTTGTGTTTTCAACACGCCGTGTCATCCTTTCGTACCTCGTGTTGTGTTAAGTTGTGTGCTGATTGACTTCGTGCTGATTCTTCTGAAGCAGCTCAAATTGTTCTGATGAACTTCGAGTTGCTTCTGTATGAACCTAGTGTCGTTAGCACTTAGTTGCTCATCTCGAGTCAGTCCTCTATGTTTGCTCTTGTGTCTTCGTGTCAATTACTGTAGTTCCTCGAGTTGTTCTTCTGCTTCCACCGTTTCATCACGTGTTGTTGAAGACGTGTCTATCTCATGTCTTCGTGTCGTGTTTCCTAGACCTCGTGTCTTTGTCGCTTTGTGACCTCACCTCGTGTCGGTTTCTATTTTCGTCTTCGTGTTGTTTTCAACTCGTGTCGCCTCATCTTCGAGTCGTTCATTCGAGCTATTGTGTGCTCGAGTTGTTTTTCTTGTGTTTTCAAGTGTTGTCTTTGTATTTGTGTCTTCGTGTTTCTTTTGTATTTGTATCTCCGTGTTGCTTCCTTCTATTTTCGTCCTGGTCTCTTCTGATCGCGTGTCTTTCTATTGCTTCACTCTGTGTTATCTTCTTCTCACCTCATGCTGTCTTCATCTGACTTCGTGTCGTCTTCGTTGTTGTGTTAGCTGTGTTCTCGAGTACTTCGTGTCGTTCTCGTGTTATCTCGTTCTAAACTCATCTAACATACCTCGTGTCAGTCACAGTATAGTGCACCTCATTTTGTTATCATATATCTCGTGCAGTTCTTTGTTCTTATGGCCAACCAACTTATCTCAGCTACATATAGCGAACCCTGAGCATTAATGTAATTAATCTGCTTGCAGGGATCCGAGGAAGATTGCTCCTCAGTGTCTGGGCAGCACGTGATCCAATGCTAGAGGAACCAATCCGATGAGGACACGTGGCAAGAAGGTTCTAGATCAAGCGTGGGAGGCACACGCATTCTGAACCGGATCTGCTGCTGCTACTGATATAAATAGAAACCTTTGTCTTCAGATGGAGTATGATCGAAAAAGAGAAAGATATAGAAGAAAGAGCAGAAGAGCAGAGAGTGAGAGATTTGGAGAGCAGAAAAGAAAGAAAGAGAGAAAGAGAGTGAGCGAGAGAGCTCGTGGAGAAGAAGGAAGAAGCTGCTTGAAGATCTGTCTTCACTGGACCGTTGATCAGATCCAGGCCAGTCAGCTCCGTTGAGAGCCACATTATGCATTTCGTTTTACAGCTTTCTGATTGCTGTGTCATTTCCCTGTATTATTTTTCCTTTGTTTTCTGATCATCTTTGTTCCTCCGATTGCCCTGTTGGGGATCGGGTTCCTCCTGTTGGTTCAAGAGAAGGGAGATTGCTATCTCCGGTTGCAAGTAGCTGGGTGCTACTTGTGGGTTCCCTCTGGTTAGAGGAAGGGAGGCTCATCCTCCGGTTCTGGGCTTGTAGGTTTCAAGTCCAGGGGTCCCTCCGGTTAGGAGGAAGAGAGGTCCTAGACCTCTGGTTTGCAGGTGACTTAGTGTCTCTTGTGCTTCCCTCTGGTGTTCAGAGGAAGAGAGACTTGGGTCTCTAGGTTCCCCTCCGGTTTGGAGGAAGGGAGGATTGGTCCTCCGGTTCTAGTCTTGTGGGTTGCAAGACTAGGTGTTCCTTCCGGTCTGGAGGAAGAGAGACCGTGTGTCTCTGGTTTCCAAGCGGCTGGGAGTCACTTGGGGTGTCCCTCCGGTTGGGAGGAAGAGGGGAGGTTGTTCCCCTGGTCAAGCTGTTTGGCAGCAGTTGTTGCAGACTGAGTCTGCTGTGCTAGTGCTACTAGTGGAAGCCTCACTCCTGTTGGGAGTGAGGGGTGGATGTAGGTCTTTGGACCGAACCACCTAAAATCTTTGTGCAGTGGTCTGTTTGATTGCCTGCTTCCGCTAGATGCATGCTAGGACCGTGATTTAATTGATTATCCATTGCCTAGAGTTTAATTGAGTCTGCATATCTTGTTTGATCAACTGTCCAATGATCTAGTTGTTATCATTCCATGCGAATTATAAAATTGGGTAGAATTCCTTGAAAGATCCATTCACCCCCCCTCTGGATCAGTGAATATCGTTCGCACCTAGCTATCAATTGGTATCAGAGCAGGTTGTCTGCTTAGAAGGTCCAGCGATCTGTAGATTCGATCCTGCTGTCTTGGTGCTTCAGTATTCCTGTTGCATTTATCTGATCAGCTTTCATGGGTGATCCCCCGGTTTTCAATGGTTCTAATTTTAATGCGTGGTTTATCAGTTTACGAAATTATGTTGATGCAGTTAATCCTGATCTGTGGAAATTAATTTCACAAGGTCCTCACACATTACCAAAGAAAGTGTCCAAATGGACCAACAGCCACAGATCAAAGGATGGAGAAAATCAGAAAGCCTTCAATCTGATGAAAGCAGCCACTGACAGAGCCTTACACTCTTGTTTTTATGATTGCAGGTCTGCCAAGGACATCCTGGAGGAGCTGAAGCTAACTCACAGGTTAAATGAAGACAACTACATGATGGCTAAAGGAAGTATTCCTAGCAGCAGCCAAAATGAAGAAGAAGATGATGAGGAGGAGGTAAACATCTTCGAGAATTTTTCTTTGGATGATTGGGAGAATGCATATGCTGAGCTGTTTGAGTCTCATGAACAGTTAAGAAAACGATACAAGAACTTGAAAAAGAAAAGTGATCAGGGTAGTTCAAGTTCACCATGTGAAAATTGTTCAAAGATGAAGCAAGCTCATGATGCCTATTTGTCAGATATCCATATGCATAAAAACCAGAATGAAAAATTGATGAATGAACTTAAATGTGTTTGCTCTGAACTAAGTAGACTGAAATCTGAAAATGAATGTCTTGAGAAACAATGTGAAAAACTCCAGGTTCAAACAATATGTTCGGTTAAATCTGTATGCAATGAGTGCCCATTCCTCAAGGAAATAAATGAAAATCTTCACTCAAATTTAGAATGGCATAAGGAGTTTATTGTTTCTCTAAAGGAAGAAAACAAAGATCTGTTAAACAAGATTCTAGAGCTTGAACAGATAGAGGAAGAGTTGAATGATAAAATGAGCTCACTAAAAATTGATAAAGACTCTGTTGAAGAAATTGAAAATCTGAAATCAAATAATGACAAACTAATTCAAGAGGTTGAAGGTTTGAAGCAGTTGAACACTGCTATGTCAGAGAAACTTCTTCTCTTAGAAAAAGTAAAAATTGTTTACATTGAAGAGTCTGAAAAATTGAGAAATCTGGAACAAGAAATTGAGGAATGTAAAATTGCAAACAAGGTGCTAAGCGAATGTGTAACTTGCAATGAACAAGAGATTACCAGTTATGAAATACACATCGTTTCTTTGGAAAATGAAATTGAAGATTTGAATAATTCCTTGTCAAAATTTATGGACGGAAAAGATAATCTGGACAAAATTCTAGGAACTAAGGTAAATTTTCAGAAGGAAGGGTTGGGCTATAATCCCTCAAATAAGAAGAGTTTTCAAAACAAAGTTCAAACTTCTTTTGTTTCCAGCTCAACCTCTCACAGCCCTCAAAACCTTCCAGGTTATCAGTCTACTGCTCAAGAGAAAATAACAGAAAAATAGAAAGAAAAGCATCAACATGTTCCTCTTCCCACTCTGCATGTTTCACCCACTCACTCGCATGCATCTAGAAAGAAAATGATCTGTCACTACTGTCACAAATATGGACATTTGATGCATGAGTGTAATTTGATGGAAAAAGATGACCTAGCAGCTGCTCAAAACAATCAGGGTAGAAATCATATCCTTAGGGAAAAGAAAATTCATTGTTATAACTGTGGAAAAATAGGACATGTTACTGCACAATGCTGGTTAGGCCCTCATAGAAATACCTTTTCTAATTGTTCTCATTGTGGAAAACATGGCCATACAGTCAAGGACTGTTGGCATGCTCAGGGAAGAACTTTCTCTCAGAATATAAAACTCCCTGCAAATAGAAATGTTTTTGGAAGAAATAAAACTATTTTTAAAGAAAAGAGTCTGGCATGCTTTGAATGTAGAAAATTTGGCCACCGAGCTTCGGAATGCTGGTGGGCAGGTAAAGGTAAACCAAAATCTCATGCAAGTAACAGAAATCTTCATGCTAATGCACATAAAATTTATGTTCAGAATAATGAACACAGATTCCATGCTAACAATGTTGTGAATAAAAAGAATTCAAGATCTGCTGTTTCCTGTCATTATAGTGGACAGGTTGGGCACTCCATGAGTGAGTGTAATTTAATGAAGTCTGATGACTTACATGCCCAAAGAATGTGGAAAGCACCTCTCAAAGGTGTTACTAACAAAGTAGGACCCAAGAAGTCTTGGGTACCTAGAAACACAAAATGAGATCTGTGCTTTGCAGCTATGCCTTGGGATGAGGAATAAAAGGGGGTCAAATAAACCAAGGCATCCAAAGTATGGTAAACCCCAACTCTGCTGATTAAATGTTTCTTCACCTGAATTTTTTTTAATTAAACATCATGCTTAATATGTCAATGCATACATGTCCAGAACTGCATCTGCCTTTTGTAATTTTCTTTTATCATGCACTGATGCATACATGAGTTTAAAGAATGTCTGCATTTAATGCATACATATGTTAATTGCAGTTAGTTGATATTTGTTAAAATGCATAATCTCTGAAAACAAATTGCATTCTAAAAAATCTGAAAAGGTGAGTTGAGTAAGTCTGTTGCTTGGATGATGTCTCAAGCTTAAAAATGTTCATTTGCACATTTGACATGCACATGCATCACAATTGCATTTAAGTGGCACAGTGTTAGCTAAAAGATGCATGTAGAACTGCATATGCATTGGATTGTCATGCATGACTCTTGGTATATAAATAGTAAGATACTAAAGGGCAGATGAACTCTGTCTGGAAGTGCTTACTATGTGTGAGGTAGTCTTTAGACCAAGTCCTCCGCCTGGTACCATAGGTCAGAGTTGCATACATTTAGGAATGTTAGATCATGCATACATTTAGGGGGAGCATTATTCATATTCTACCATCTGAACTTCCCATCTTCAGATTGAATTGCTATCTTGCCTAAATCCCTGTGATGAATGTGTAATGCAACACATTTCAGCTTCCTGCTTCAACTGCTATCAGCCATCTTCACTCATCCTATTCATTGGTATCATCTGTTGAGTTGGATGTTCCCAAAAATGTTTCGGCCTTTCCTGAAAACTCAGAAAGAATTCTCTATACATATCCTGATCATAAATCTGAAAAATAACTTAAACAGGAATCTTCTATTATATAGGATTATGAATATCTGATTCTTTCAGCCGGTTGATGTTTCATGTATGTCTTGTGTTTGCTTATGAACATATCTTGAAAATATCTGAGTTGGTCTTAATAAACTTTAACCAACATTTTCATGTTGAGTCTTTTAAACTCTTCTGAATTCTGAAAATTCTGAAATCATGATATTCCTTGATTGATATGTATGAAATTAGTATTGATTTTTTAAACATCTGAGAATATGGATTATGTCTAAGGGTAAATCTTGTCAGAGCAATGACCTTGGTCACTGAGAAGTCATGTCCAAAGGACTGTGTCATGAGGTGTCATAGTTAACTCTGCTTAAAAATGATTGATAATCTGGCAGAGCAATAGCATGCACACTGAGAAATACATCTCACTCATCAAAGAAATGATCTGTAGTGTATCATGAAGTGTAAATGCAATCTCTGTTCCTATGAAGCATGACAGTTAGTCCATCAAAGTACTTAGGGATACTGGCGTCTAAATAACGT
This sequence comes from Amorphophallus konjac, assembly GCA_022559845.1. Classification (NCBI taxonomy): domain Eukaryota; kingdom Viridiplantae; phylum Streptophyta; class Magnoliopsida; order Alismatales; family Araceae; genus Amorphophallus; species Amorphophallus konjac. The sequence goes on along the minus strand of CM040120.1, from coordinate 375,950,986 downwards.
GTATCCTCTAGTTACAAGGGTGTACTAAACTCAAGTGCTCATGAAGAATGTTATGAAAACTGCTGCTAATCTAGTATACTATTTGAAAGATATGTCCAAAAGAAATATTCTATTGGAACCCTTGACAGAAACAAATGTTTTTCTTATGTGTTTAACTTCATTACTATTGATTGCATCTCTTAAAGGAATCTTTGAAATTAAGTGAGTAAGGAAGAAGAAGGTTAAACAAGACTGTCAATGTGAAAGCAAGGTTCACCTTTATTAAAACTGATTTCAGATATGAGTACAGAAAGCTTATGAACAAGCCTTGCATACATCATATTCTGATCTGACTTGTCAATGAAGATCATTCATAAATCTCTATAATAGAAGAGTCTGAAATACCTATTTAATCAGATTTATGAAATTGATATCCCATTGAAAAACTTTCTCATTTATTCTGAGTGTCTTCTTTCTCACAATGGACTCCATTATTTCAAACTTAACTGTTGATTTCTTTATCTCCTGTGCTTCATTCCAATCACTGTCCATCTAAGGGGGAGAACTTTTGCATGTCCCTGTGGTTCAATGTTCATTCAGGAGAGTATCCTGTCAGGGGGAGTTTTAGATAATAGTAACTCTATTTGCATAATAGCTCCTATTTCAAATTCTTAAACAGTCTATGACCACTCCATTCTTTTTGATGTTGATAAAGGGGGAGAATTTTTGGTGTGAGTCATTAGTCTTTATTGGTGCATGCATTAGTCATTATGGGTGCATGTTTATGAACTGTCACATGGTATTTCATAATCATCATGATGGACCTATTGCAATGACTCATAATATTGCCATCATCAAAAAGGGGGAGATTGTTGTGTCCCCTGTGGTTCTGGAGTTTTGATGATGACAGTATTATGTCTCATTATGTTTACATCCTTGATGATATAATCTTGTAGCATTATGAGAAACTGTCAGAACAGGGTTGAGGATGTCTCACAGGTCATGAAGTTAACCCAAGTCAAAGAGTCAAAGTTAAATCATGACAGGTAAGGTGAATGCTCAGATCATGTAATGCTTTAATTAGTTCTCCTGCATACATTCAGTTCATGTCTGCTATATGTATTCAATTCAATGGTTCATGTTTATTGTGCATTGCCTCACATCAAGTCTAGACATCCTGGTTGCATTCTAAGTCTACACAACCTGCTAGGTCGGTCTTCAAAGTATGTACATTGATCTTCAAGGCATCAAGTCTATACACTAGATTGTTAGCCCTTTCAACTCTATACATTCGAGTGTTAACCTTTAAGTCCATACATCGCTTCAGACTAAAGCCTGTACATCGGACAGTGTTCAGGCGAAGTCTATACATCAGTCCTCAAGTGTTACAAGTCTGTACATTGGCCATCAAAGCCTTCAAAGTCTGTACATCCGTCAAGACTCTCAAAGTCTATACAGCCTGCTTTGTCGATTCAGATTTCAAAGTCTATACAACGTGGGCTTCAGTTCTTCAAGTCTACACATCATCAGTTGAACGTAAAGTGTATACGTTGCAGCGTCAACTCATTGGGCTGCAGTGTCAACTCAGCAAGTATGCACATCGCCATTAGACTTTCAAGTCTACACACTAGAAGCTCTTCATTTGATAGAGTCTATACATTGTCCTAGGCTAAGTGTGTACAGCGTCTCATTCATGCTTTGATTAATGAAGTCTGTACATTAGTCTTCACCTTCCAAGTCTATACAGCCGTTTGCACTGAATTTCAAGTCTAGACATTGCACTGTTTCATTCATCGTCTTCGTGTTGTGTTTGTGTCTTCGTGTTGTGTCTATGTCTTTGAGTTATTTTTGTGTTTGAGTCTTCACGTTATTTTTGTTATTCGTGTCTTCATGTTGTTTTTTCCTAGACCTCGTGTCGCTCTTGTTTTGTAACCACAATTCGTGTCGTTTTAGTTTTAGTACTGTTTGTGTTTTCAACACGCCGTGTCGTCCTTTCGTACCTCATGTTGTGTTAAGTTGTGTGCTGATTGACTTCGTGCTGATTCTTCTGAAGCAGCTCGAATTGTTCTGATGAACTTCGAGTTGCTTCTGTATGAACCTAGTGTCGTTAGCACTTAGTTGCTCATCTCGAGTCAGTCCTCTATGTTTGCTCTTGTGTCTTCGTGTCAATTACTGTAGTTCCTCGAGTTGTTCTTCTGCTTCCACCGTTTCATCACGTGTTGTTGAAGACGTGTCTATCTCATGTCTTCGTGTCGTGTTTCCTAGACCTCGTGTCTTTGTCGCTTTGTGACCTCACCTCGTGTCGGTTTCTATTTTCATCTTCGTGTTGTTTTCAACTCGTGTCGCCTCGTCTTCGAGTCGTTCATTCGAGCTATTGTGTGCTCGAGTTATTTTTCTTGTGTTTTCAAGTGTTGTCTTTGTATTCGTGTCTTCGTATTATCTTTGTATTCGTGTCTTCGTGTTTCTTTTGTATTTGTATCTCCGTGTTGCTTCCTTCTATTTTCGTCCTGGTCTCTTCTGATCGCGTGTCTTTCTATTGCTTCACTCTGTGTTATCTTCTTCTCACCTCATGCTATCTTCATCTGACTTCGTGTCGTCTTCGTTATTGTGTTAGCTGTGTTCTCGTGTACTTCGTGTCGTTCTCGTGTTATCTCGTTCTAAACTCATCTAACGTACCTCGTGTCAGTCACAGTATAGTGCACCTCGTTTTGTTATCATATATCTCGTGCAGTTCTTTGTTCTTATGGCCAACCAACTTATCTCAGCTACATATAGCGAACCCTGAGCATTAATGTAATTAATCTGCTTGCAGGGATCCGAGGAAGATTACTCCTCAGTGTCTGGGCAGCACGTGATCCAATGCTAGAGGAACCAATCCAATAAGGACACGTGGCAAGAAGGTTCTGGATCAAGCGTGGGAGGCACACGCATTCTGAACCGGATCTGCTGCTGCTGCTGATATAAATAGAAACCTTCGTCTTCAGATGGAGTATGATCGAAAAATAGAAAGATATAGAAGAAAGAGCAGAAGAGCAGAGAGTGAGAGATTTGGAGAGCAGAAAAGAAAGAAAGAGAGAAAGAGAGTGAGCGAGAGAGCTCGTGGAGAAGAAGGAAGAAGCTGCTTGAAGATCTGTCTTCACTGGACCGTGGATCAGATCCAGGCCAGTCAGCTCCGTTGAGAGCCACATTGTGCATTTTGTTTTACAGCTTTCTGATTGCTGTGTCATTTCCCTTTATTATTTTTCCTTTATTTTCTGATCATCTTTGTTCCTCCGATTGCCCTGTTGGGGATCGGGTTCCTCTTGTTGGTTCAGGAGAAGGGAGATTGCTATCTCCGGTTGCAAGTAGCTGGGTGCTACTTGTGGGTTCCCTCTGGTTAGAGGAAGGGAGGCTCATCCTCCGGTTCTGGGCTTGTAGGTTTCAAGTCCAGGGGTCCCTCCGGTTAGGAGGAAGAGAGGTCCTAGACCTCTGGTTTGCAGGTGACTTAGTGTCTCTTGTGCTTCCCTCTGGTGTTCAGAGGAAGAGAGACTTGGGTCTCTAGGTTCCCCTCCGGTTTGGAGGAAGGGAGGATTGGTCCTCCGGTTCTAGTCTTGTGGGTTGCAAGACTAGGTGTTCCTTCCGGTCTGGAGGAAGAGAGACCGTGTGTCTCTGGTTTCCAAGCGGCTGGGAGTCACTTGGGGTGTCCCTCCGGTTGGGAGGAAGAGGGGAGGTTGTTCCCCTGGTCAAGCTGTTTGGCAGCAGTTGTTGCAGACTGAGTCTGCTGTGCTAGTGCTACTAGTGGAAGCCTCACTCCTGTTGGGAGTGAGGGGTGGATGTAGGTCTTTGGACCGAACCACCTAAAATCTTTGTGCAGTGGTCTGTTTGATTGCCTGCTTCCGCTAGATGCATGCTAGGACCGTGATTTAATTGATTATCCATTTCCTAGAGTTTAATTGAGTCTGCATATCTTGTTTGATCAACTGTCCACTGATCTAGTTGTTATCATTCCATGCGAATTATAAAATTGGGTAGAATTCCTTGAAAGATCCATTCACCCCCCCTCTGGATCAGTGAATATCGTTCGCACCTAGCTATCAGCCCGCCTTTTCCTTACTCACGTGGTGTGCAAGTTCGGGTTGCTTCACACTATAGTGTCTGACCGTGATGTTAGATTCACCTCCTATTTTTGGAAGACACTATGGCACATGATGGGTACTCACCTCAAGTTTTCTACTGCATATCATCCCCAGACAGATGGTCAGACCGAGGTGGTCAATAAGAGTCTGGGAGACCTTTTGAGGTGTCTTATTAGGGACCGCATAGGGGATTGGGATCTCATTCTACCCATAGCTGAATTTGCATACAATGATTCGGTGAATAGGTCTACCGGCATGAGTCCATTCGAGATTGTCATAGGTCGTAGGCCTAGGAAGCCAGTTGATCTTGTCCCCATGCCTATCCATGCACGTGTGTCGGAGTCGGTCGAGTCGTTTGCTAGGCATGTTAGGAGTTTACATGACGACATCCGTCGTCACATTGAGGCCAGCAATGCACGTTACAAGGAGTTAGCCGATGCCCACCGACACCACCGAGAGTTCCAAGAGGGCGAATATGTCATGATCAGGGTAAGACCTGAACGGTTTCCCTCTGGAACCGTCAAGAAGCTGCAAGCTCGCGGAGCCGGTCCATTTAGAGTGTTGAAACACCTTGGATCCAATGCGTATGTTGTGGACTTGCCCGAGGAATATGGTATAAGCTCTACTTTCAATGTATCGAATCTAGTTGCATATAGGGACCCAGCGGTGATCCCTAGTGAGCCTTTCGAGCCATCCCCTCCCATTGAGAGTGATCCCACACCTGAGTGCCCACCTCCAGCCCCCTTATCACGGCAGCGTGAGCATATAGATTATATACTGGATGAGCAGGTGACAGTTACCAGGAGTGGATCCTACCCGCGCTACCTAGTGCGATGGAGAGGATGGCCTGCTACCAAAGACACATGGATCACACATGGAGAGTTGCAGCGGATTGATCCGTACCTTCTGGAGCGATACCGGAGCGATGCAGACCCTTACTCGACAGGGTCGAGTTTCTCCCACCCGGGGAGAATTGGTGCTGACACCCGAGCAGTTGAGAGGCGCGATACGCCGAGCCACCGGTACCGCACACGGAGCACGACTCGAGCCACTTCAGCATCCATCTGGCTCGGAGATAGCTTGGAGACTCCCCCTTGAGTCCCGACATTTATCATATTTGTTTAGATTTTATTTGTGTGTAATATGTGTTTGTTTCATTTTATTCGGTTTGTAATTTTGATTGTAAGAGGGGTTTATTTGTAAAATGGGACCCCCGGGTCCCACGGGCCCCCCAGACCCCCTCCCATTGATCCACCTCAGCCCTAGGGCCCCATGTGGGGTCAGTCAACATTTCAAATGGGGGCTTCTAGAAGGGTGGGCCAAGTGGGGGACAAGTGCATTAAGAAGTCAGAGTTGGCCACCAACCTTGCCCCTTGGTCAAGCGGGCGCCCCCCTCTCACCATCATGAGTTTTTTTTTTTTTTTGTGTGTGTTGGTCACATCTAATCCAAGCCATCCATTCCCCCATCCCTAGATCCAATGGTGGAGATTGGATTTGATATGTAACCTATAAAACCTTGTATTTTCCCATTTGGAAGAATTAATGCATTTGAAATCTGAAAATTTGCTTGGAGCAGCCTTGGGCGCACCCCTCCTCTCTCCTCCCTCTCCCCCTTGTAGCTGTGAAGGTTGCCTTCTGGAGGTGTGACTCCTCCCCTATCAGTTTCGGTCGTCTCCGCCGCCGCCACGAGCCGCCATCGTGTTCGTCGGTATTCTATCTGCGCAGTGCAGCAGCATCTTGTCCGAATTTTGCAGCCCTCCCCCGTAATCTTATGGGAACCAAATTTGGAGGGGATGTTCTAGGGGTGTCAACCACACCACAGAAAATTCGGTTGGCCTTCTAGTTCACTTTTTCTAATTTTCCATTTTCGTCCAACTTTCAATTTCAGTTCTGCCAGTTTCAGATCTGATTTCCATCTTTCCTGAGTTTCCAATCTTCGATCCCTCTTGTGATTTTTCCCAGAGCCCCCAATTTTACTGGGAGTTCTATCCATCAACCCCTCCACCCAAGATTTTTCTTGATTTTTTTCAGCCCTCCATCTATTTTCTAAAAATCGTTTTCAGAGTCATCTACAGTGCTATCAACCAGTTTCCAGATCCGACCACCTGTCCGTTCAAAATTCATAACAATTCGTAGCCGCCATCAATATTTCCACAGAAGTTATTTTCGTTTTCCTTGTTCAAATACCTACAACTTTAATGAAGAGCTCAGGAGCTGACTCGGATGTCTACCTCACGGTCAACGGCAGTTCTCAGACAACTCACCTACTGATCTGAGAGTTCGGTGACTGTACAACAGAAAATTAAAAATTCAGCAAAGTTTAGATCCGAGCAGATTCAGCAGATCCCTATGACCCTAGATTGAAGAACTTCAAGAGAGCTTTCCAACGATAGCTCCTGTGCCCCGATCCGACATCGGGATTGATCGCAGCGTCCGATCTCGCCGGAGTGCGCGCTGGAAAATAGAACCGGAAATCCGTGGACAGCAACTTCAAGAATTTGAGATCGGAGCCGATCGGCCACCGATCGGTGTTTCCGACCGACCGCCGTCCAAGGAGGCACGCCACTAGGGGTCCCCATCACAGCGGGCCCCACCCCAGCAGACCCGGAGGACAGAGCGGTCTGTGGGCCCCACGGACCCATAGATTACGCCGTCCGGACAGCACTATAGACGCGTATTCGGTAACGCCGGGCGACATCAAGATGTTGCCCGTCAACCCGATTCGCGTGATTTCCGGGCCCCGCATGTGACCTTTTATCTCTCTACGTGGAGTGGGTCAAATATTTGTACCGCTGTAACATTGTTTAACCGGGAGTCCGTAAATCGGCCGGGGTTATCTTCGCCACGCCGGGTGCGTGGAGGTAACTGTCTAAACTTCTCGGCGTTACTTTGCTTAGCTAGTATACTGTCTTATGCACTGCGAGAGTGTAGGTTCCTAGCCCGTGTGTTCATGTCGCCGCTGTGAGTGTGAGAGTGACCCGTCCCGCGACTCGATCCGAGTCCAGAAGTTGTGTCAGACGACCTTGAACTCTGCTAGTTCCTTAACCGCGCACGATCCACTCTTTCCCTCGCTTGGGACGACGAGTGAGTTTGCACTTCTATTAGCGACGTGTAGCCCATAGGAGCTCTTAGTGTCCACCCGAGGTCGCTCTAGTAGTCGTGTCATTACTGGTCGAGTCGTGTCCGTCTCATATAGTGTCGTCTCCTCAGTCCGTCCCGCATCAGCTACGGGCAGCGGCACAGGGTTGGTCTTACTCTCACCAGAAGGAGTGGAGCTATAGTATGCCCTGCGTTTCAACTTCTCGACCATGAACAACGTGGCCGAGTATGAGACACTCCTCTCCGGGCTATGCATGGCGAGACACTTGGGGGCGACAAGTGTACGGGCATACATCGACTCCATGCTCATCGCCAACCAAGTCAGGGCGGAGTTCGAAGCCCGCGATCCCTCCATGATGAACTATTTAGAGAAGGCAAAGGCCGAGACACATGAATTCACCCACTTTGAAGTGGTCCACATCCCACGCGAAGAGAACGTCCGAGCAGACGCTCTCGCCCGCCTAGCGTCAGCCACCGCAGTCTCCAGTTCGAGGTCAGTCCTGATCGAGGAGCTATCAGCACCGAGCATAGATGATCCAGCACTCCAGGTAAATGTCATTGACTACGAACCTTCTTGGATGGATCATCTACTCGATTTCCTCCTTCGACAACAGCTCCCGAGCGACCACGTCGAGGCGCGATGCACGCGGGCAAGGGCGGCCCACTTCACCATGGTGGACGGCCAGCTATATCGCCGGTCCCTCTCAGCTCCTCTACTTAAGTGCCTCTTCCCCACGGAGGCCAACCAGGCCATCCAAGAAGTCCATGAAGGACTTTGCGGAAGCCACGTGGGAGGGCGAGCACTCGCAAGGACGCTGATCTGAAAAGGGTATTGGTGACCCACCTTACAGCAAGACTGTCTCAACTATGTTCGAAGGTGCCCTCAATGCCAGAAGTATTCCCACCTGCACCACCAGCCAGCGATGCAACTCCACACCTTGACGGAGCCTCGCCCGTTCGCTCGATGGGGGATTGACATACTGGGACACTTCCCTGAAGGACAAGGAAGGAAGAAGTTCCTCATAGTCGCCATCGACTACTTCACCAAGTGGATCGAAGCCGAACCATTGGGGACGATAACAAGTGAAGCAACCTGGAAATTCATGTCATTTGCCAGTTTGGGATCCCCAGGGTTCTCACTACCGACAATGGCAGACAGTTCGCGGGCACTACCTTTCAGGAGAAGTGCTCGGAGTTGGGGATTTGGAACCACTACACCTCGGTGGGGCACCCCCAAGCCAACGGGCTGGTGGAAAACGCCAACCGAACTCTACTCCACGGCATCAAGACCCGCCTGGACCAAGCAGGCAACTCATGGATTGATTCAACCCCCAGCATTCTATGGGCCACCGGAGCACCGCTAGAGCCACCACCGGGGAGACGCCTTTTCATCTCGCTTACGAGGCTGAGGCAGTAGTTCCGATGGAGATATCAAACCCTCGTTACGAGTGGGACATTTCGATGAGGCCAGAAACAACCAAGCAATGCGAGAAAACCTGGACTTGCTCTAAGAAGAAAGAGCCAACGCCCAAGTAAAACTCGTGGCATATCAATAGAAGCTGGCCCAATACTACAACGCCTGGGTTAAGGAGCGACACTTCTTCCCCGGAGATCTGGTTCTACGGTGAGCAAGCGTGGCCGACCCACGGGGAGCCGCAGGTAAACTCGGACCAAACTGGGAAGGCCCGTACCGGGTAGCAGAAGCACTCGGCAAAAGAGCGTACAGGCTAGTGACGCTAGGGGGGGGGAGAGAGGTACCCAGGACGTGGAACTCCGTCAACCTCAGGAAATACTTCTAGTAAAATGTCACTAGCCTTACTCCACTAAGGTAAGTTGCCCACGAACGATGAAAGAGGTAACCTAAGGGTTTTCTAGAGGCGAGCACTGCTCCCCTCGAAAATGAGAAGTTAGCTCAAGGGTTCCCTAGAGGCGCGAGCACTACTCCCCTTGAAAACGAAGAGGTAGCCTAAGGGTTTCCTAGAGGCGAGCACTGCTCCCCTTGAAAATAAGAAGGAAACCTAAGTGTTTCTTAAAGGCGCGAGCACTGCTCCCCTTGAAAATGAGAAGGTAACCTAAGGGTTTCCTAAAGGTGCGAGCACTGCTCCCCTTGAAAATGAGAAGGTAACCTAAGGGTTCCCTAGAGGCGTGAGCACTGCTCCCATTGAAAATGAGGAGGTAGCATAAGGGTTTCCTAGAGGCGAGCACTGCTCCCCTTGAAAACAAGAAGGTAACCTAAGGGTTTCCTAAAGGCGCGAGCACTGCTCCCCTTGAAAACGAGAAGGTAACCTAAGGGTTTCCTAAAGGCACGAGCACTGCTCCCCTTGAAAATGAGAAGGTAACCTAAGGGTTCCCTAGAGGCGCGAGCACCACTCCCCTTGAAAATGAGAAGGTAACCTGAGGGTTTCCTAGTGGCAAGCACTGCTCCCCTTGAAAGCGAGAAGGTAACCTAAGGGTTTCCTAAAGGCACGAGCACCGCTCCCCTTGAAAATAAAGAGGTAATCTAAGGGTTCCCATGATGGATGTGAACACTGAGGAGTACGAGCACTGAGGATCGCCGAGAGAGCACGCAGAAGCACTCCCACAAAAGGTACACAACAGAAAGTAAAGAATTTATATTTCTTTAGTCAAAATACAAGCTGCCAGAAATCGGTAAAATACCCTCACATGGGCCAAATACAAGTACGTAAAAAGACAAAACGCGCTCAACTATGGCGACGTACGACTTTCAATGGCTCGCTTTCCGGGCATCGTCCTCTGCCAATGATCATGCTGAGTCTCTGAGCAGGTACCTAGTACCCATTTTTGTTTTGTGGAAGGGTACCGACGGAGAAGCCTCCTATGCCAAAGAAGAGGGACAAAACCCCTAGGCCAACAAAGGACTTCACTGGTAGAAAGCCTGCACCGGAAAAACTAGGCCCTCCACTGGCCACCGACGCTTCTGGAGAACGCACCAGAGGAATATTGACGGGGACCGGATACTGCAACCTCCCAGGGGCGAATGCGACCTGGGCTGGGGGGGCGACGACCGACACCTGACTGGCTCCTGGAGCAACGTGATCCACGGGGCGAGGAGCGTGCTGTGGCAGCCGAAGGGTCTCGAGGGTCCAACCCTGCGCTTCAACCACCCCTGAAAATAAGGATAAGGTTAGTCAAGCATCAATTACTACCGCCGCAACCCTACGGGAAGATAGAACCAGTACTCTGCGGCAACGGAGGACACAACCCCAGCTCCCGAAGTAGCACCGGGGTTAGAACGAGGTCTACATCTGCAAGGGGATACCAGGAGACAGCCTTCAACTTCCGACGGTCCTCGACATTGAGGGAAGGCTTCGAATCACGTCAAGGGTGAGGAAAGCCACTGCGCATCCAACTATCGGAGGCCCTTTCCCAGTCCTTCGACTTGATCAGGTATACGTACCGCTCCGCCCACCCTTTACGGTTGGATGCGGTACGGGAGACTGTGATGAAATGGTCACGGGCATGAGCCTTGAATTAGACGAAATAGGTGTCGGACGGACAACTCTGGAGGAGGAAGAATTGCCGGAATAGATCGACACTCAGCTCCACCAATGCTCTATGGCATGCATAGACAAACCCACAGAGGATGCTGTGAGAATTGGGGGTTATTCCCCTGGGATTCCACCCATAGTGATGGAGGACAGATTCGATGAAGGGATGTACTGGAATACGAGGCCCGCCTGGAAGGAGGCCACCGGAATCATGATCCCGCCGGAAGGGTGACTCATTATGTCGTCTCCCACAGCGGGGAAGATGATGTCGTACTCAGGGGGAATTTGGAAGGCCTCCCGCAAGCCATGGAATACTCTATAGATCACTATAGGAGGGGAACCAGGCCGACTAGTGTCCGCACCCGAGATGCTCGACATACCACCCTGACCTTGAGGCATCTACTCCGAAGAGAAGACTCGACGCTGAGGGTTCTCCTACGCGGAGGCATCGCTACCGAAGGGGAGAAAAGCATAGAAAGAAGGATCCTCACTAGGCAAAGGGAGAAAGACGCCTACGACAGAGTGCGACGATCAGGAAGACGTGGGTATGGCTTGCGAAAGACCTCGCAGCACTTCTTATAAATTGCCCACTATAGATCGACAGTTGTCCCCTGAGGGTCAGGTGAAAGGACGTTGGCCGCTATGGCGGTACGACTACCGAGGCCAGGAGACTATTCTGAGCCCACATCCCCAGAATAGGACAAGACCTGGAGTCATCATTGCCAGTGTGGCTTCTGCCACCACTAGAGGTGCCTTGCGCGCCAAGCAGGCTCTCGAAGCAACCAACTCCCATCGTACGATGAAATCATTCTCAGATCACACCCTCCAGAAGAACCCTCTCTTGGGCTAGTCTCAGCCCCCTGCGAGTGCTCGGTAACTAAGTGTAGGGGGGAAGTGAGGAGGGTAAATCTGATTTGATCCAGAAATGGCATGGCCTAATCACGAGCGGCCCAGTAAGATTCATGTGCGTTAAGCCCAGCCAAGAGGCGAGCACCCACGCTCAACCCAATAAGAAGAGGACCGGCCCAGCAGAGCATCTGATTCCACGACGCACGATGGAGCCGGCCCAAGCGTAGTTCTCGTCGGAGGACACTCTGACGACCCACCGTTGCCCTCACGACGTCAGTCTTGACCCCGTAACGGGTGAGCACGCGCCCTGAGCGCCGTAAGACTCGCCCAGGGACCGACCGGTGCCGAGGCTATCGCCCTCCAACGGGAAACTCCCGCCAACATAGCGGGGGAAAGTTACACTACTAAACAGACCCTTCCCTATCAAGGGATGAGGTCCCTCGCTCCAGGACAACCCATATAAAAGGGACATCGATAGAAGAGAAGGGAGACGGTAGATTCTTCTACTGAACCCTATACTACTACGCAAGAGGACATGGTGGAGCCTTCCGCCACAAGAGCTTACTACTCTCCCCTTGGTATTTTTGTGGGATATTTTTTATTATTTATTTATTTTTATTTTATGAACAGACGTGTCAGTCACGAGATGAAAAAATATTTCAATTTCAGAGATCGAGAGACTCAAAGTCGTTGATGTGTGCGTGTCGTCTAACTGATCAGACGATAGTGGATATCGAGTCGGGACTCGAGATCCGTCGTGCTATAAAGGTTGCGATGTTAATTATATCTCTTCAGAAGGAGAAAATTCTTGATTAATCGTTAGGAGAAAAGACTCGATGACCTGAAATTTGTATTAATGCAAGAAACAAAATAGAAGAAAATCAATTGTAACAAGGTATTCCACGTCGGCAAAAAAGATGTTCGGCCTATTTCGTTCACCATTTTCATTCCTTTTTATTTTGTAATGATTTCATTACTTATTATTGTTTCATTCATTTTCCATCATTTTTTGTTATTAAATTTTTTTGTTCATTTGTTTTCTTTTATTGTTCCGTTACCATGATTATCTCATTTTTTGTTGTTCATTATTTACTTATTATTACTTTTTTATGAGTGGTAGCACATGCAAGAAGAAAATCCATCCATAATGGTTCAAATCAAATTCTCCGAGAATTTTACAAGCTTATAATTCTGATGAAATTTCGACAACATCTCTCCCTATCTCGGAGTATGTAGCGGGACGAAGGGTGCTCGTCCAAAAAAATCTGAGACGATCCCTTAATCATTCAGGGGAGCCAAAAGTGTTAACACCCGAGCCCGTGTCGAATGTGGTACCCTCGAGGTCTAGCCCACCAGAGAGTCCAGATCATCCGAGATTTTCAAATCGCATCTACGCAAGCAGTTTGACCTGCTGTTGTTGCCATTACTCATGTATGGAAGTTCGAAGATGAATTGCCATGACTTCATGGCAATCGGGCCTAGAATTGAGGAGCGTCGTAAACTCGGACAGTTGATGATGAAAACTCATTCGAACATTCATTTGGGGACTAATTTATGCTGAGAATGCAGCAATGCCATGGCTAATCCCATGGACATGTGTTTGCCTGTGATTCAGCATAATTCGATATTTCTAGAATGGCAGAAAGAGGGACAAAGCTCTGCAAATGCAGATCAAATTCAAGTGGTTGTTGACACAAAAAGAGTTCAGGTCATAGCCACGACGGGGTAAGTCTAAGGATCCAAACCTGACTTGCAATAGGCGCCATTCCTATTCCCCTCATTCATAGTTTAGGGGCGCCAGATCAGGCTAGATGTCGCAAGGGACAATCCCAGGGGTTCTGGCAGGGACATTATGATGCAAAAGTAAACTCAATAGCCGATGGTAAAATAGACGGTGAAGGAAATTTGTTTCAGGACGTGCAATCACACTCGAGACAAAATAAATGCAATTTAACCCTTAATGGGCTCAAAATGAATAGTTAAATAGCACTACTAATTATTATTCAACTTTCTGTCAATAACTGGTCATCGGGCAACGAGGAGAGCCTCTCCCCGAGACAGGGCGAAGGGGATCACTAGCTCGAGCTTCTGGATGAACTAGACCGGTGGTACGGGGTGAACGGTGACGAAATTATACGATCAATAGAGCTCCTGATCATTTGATATAAGAAAAGAAGGGGTGCCCAGTGGGTGCGCCGAATCACCGAATAGGAGGGAAAAAGGGGTGCACAGTGGGTGTGCCAGATCACCCAATAGAGGAGAAAAAGGGATTCCAGATCATGGCATCCCATGGGTGGAGCAGTCATTTTTTCTTCCTTTTTGCCATGCATTTATTTCTTTTCTTTTTTGTTTCGATTTTGTTATATTATTTTTTATTATATTATATTTTTATTACTTTGATTCTATTATATATTTTGGTTATTTTGACTTGATTATAATTTTTTGTTGTTTTATTTGTATTATTTATTTATTTATTTTGTTGCCTTGATTCTAAACCATGTAAATTTCTCTCTTTTTTATTTTTTATTTCTTATTTTTTATTCATTCCCCGTTTTTCCTTTTTTTTTCTTTTTTATAGAAAAGGCACGCATTCGTCTGATTATATATTCTTTTGTTGTTTTGACTTTATTATTATTATATATATATTGTTGTTTTAATTTGTTATATTTTTTGTATAATTTTTCTTTGCCGTTTTGATTTCATTATATTTTTTTGTCATTTCGTTTGGTTGTTTTTTATGTTATGCATTTTTTTTTATGACTTCTTTGTCATTTCTTCTTCTTCTTTCTTCAATTTATTATTATTATTTTATTATTTATTTCTTTTATTCATCAGTCCATGGTTTCAGCAAAATTCCAGCAACATCTCCCCTAGACTCGAGACATCTAGGGGTTAATAACATGGGTGCTCATCCACGGAGAGTCCTAGATGGTCTCTTAACTGACTGAATGCGCGCAGAGCGGCGACATCCGCAGTCATCCACAACACCATATCCCTGAGAGCCAACTTGCTAAGGGATCTGAATCCCCTGGATACTCTAAATATTGGAGATAAGAAGTATGGGGTTGTGATCAAACCAAAATAAATAAAATTTCATCCTTATTGAGCCCAAAATGAATATTTAAAAGTCACTATTCATTGGTGCTCACTTTTTCGCCAATAATCGGTCATCTGGCAGCAAGGGGAGCCTCTCCCTAGAAAAGGGTGACTGGGAGCACCGACTTGAGGCCCGGGGTGGACAGGATTGGCGAGACAGTGACAAAAGGAATAAAAAATGATTTTTAAGAGGCTGTCGGATCACTTGCTAAAGGGAAAAATAGAAAATAGGGTTCTCGGTCCACTGGATAGAGGGGGGAACAAGGAAAAACAACGCTGTGCCAGATCAAGGATGAGATATAGAAATGATTTCTTGCGCTCTTGAATGCGTCATATTCTTAAAATCTGAATGACTACAGTGACAATGAAGTAAAGAAAAGAGAAAAAATGATATGTAGCCTTCTTAGTGGGTAGGAATGACACGACTTATATCTTCATGTTAACCACCTCCTTCATAGCCGCTCTTAGGGAGCCATCTTGCTAGACATTTTGAACTTATCTCGAATTAATTCGTATACACTTGATGCTCTGTTCCAGAACTCTAGCAATAGGAGCCTTGGCGCGGGTTGAGAGGGACTCCCCAACTTCGTTGGCCTTTCTTGTATCAGGAGGGAGAAATGATGCAAGAAGTGGCAATAACGGCACAAACGGCTCAAAAAAAAACCAAGTGGAGGAATTTCAGATGGCCTTCATCCTAGGTTCATGTCCACGGCTCGGGGTAAATTTTGGCATGCACCTCTAAGGGGGAGGGTTTTTTTCTTTTCTTTCTTTAATACATTCACATTCCCTCAGGTGAATGAGATCATTCTAAGCAAACAACCAACTGGCTAGTGCGACTGAAGAGGAGTAGTAAAATAAACTGATCAACGGCGATGGGGATGGGAGATTTTGGAGAAATAGAAAAAAAATAGAAAAGATCAAATGGGAACAACGCTATGCAATGGCCTTAGAATACACACATACTTTCATTCACTTTCATTGAACATGTGTTCCAATACATGAGGCACCCATCGGGTATAGAGTAGCACACACACTCTCTCTCTCCCTTTCTTTTCTTTCTGGCTATCGTAGAACGCCACCCTAGAGTACTCCCTGGGAAAGAGAAGAATTCCCCCCTACACAAGAAGCCTCGCCAAAAAAATCCCCCTTCTCTTCTTACAGAACAACCCCTTTTATAGGGGTACAAGTGAGTGAACCGACACCATTTTGTAAATCGGCACCATGTGTAACGACTTAAGATCCAGATATCGGGAAATACCTGATACCATTCGAATCCTGGCTCGCCACCCACGAGCCGGAGGGCTCGGAAGAGTTATTAAGAGTGTGGAGATACATTAAAATTTAAAATAATACAGGCAACAATTATATAATTAACAATTTAAATAATAAGAAATAAAATTACATTTTCAATTAATAATATACCTACAGAGTCCAGTCCAACAAAGTATAGTCTACAGGGAAAGAAACGTACTCTAACGCCGGGTGTACTCCTAACTCTGGAGAGCTGGCAAGTACGAACCTTCGCGCTGCACCTCTGAATCTCGAGGAGGAACCATAACACCTCAAAAGTCAAGGGTGAGGCTCATCTCATTGGCTCAGTAGGGGTCCCGTAGAACCCTACTGTAAACGTGCCACATAGACATTAAAAAGAGAAAAATAAAGGTAAAGATTGAATTATAAATATGAATATGATGATGATGTGATAAAAAGGTGGGGGAAGGGAACATGTGATGCTACTTAAGTGTTGCATCCCCTAATTCATGTTTGGTTTCAATGATATCAAAACGATTGTGTTTGTGTGTGTATGTGTTTCATTGAGCAACATGTTTTATATCTTGATTTGATGAGTTGAAAGATGGAGTCAATGTTCACTCTTGAAAGTCATGTGAACCCTTGGTGTTTAAAGAACTAATGTTATATTTATGTTGGTTTGTAGGAACATAAATTCATGACTCATACTTAGAATCTAAAGGAGTCCATCAATGAAGCTCTTCTTCTAAAAGGGAGTTAACTCTGTTCATATTTGAAAGTCATATGAATGATTTGTATTTAAGGATATCATGCTTTGAATATTTTACTTTGCAGGATAAAAATCTATGATTCATGTTTGTAACTCAAAGGAGTGCATCAATGAAGATCTTATTGAAAAAGGGAGTTGACTCACTCATTGCATTGCATTGACTCTGCTATATTTCATGCATTTCATCAAATAACTTTTCAAAGTCTTGGTTGGGTATTTTCATATGTTTTTCTCATAAGATATTTGGGCTTGAAATATCCTCAACCTTGTAACTTAAAATATGATGGATGTGATTTTAATGATGCTTGCTCGTTTCTTGGACTCATGGTAATTTAAATTTGGGAAGTTTATATCAATGCTCCTCTTGAGATAATGATTCATAAATGTTAGTTTTTAATCAACAAGATTGCTATTTGAATGAATGTGATTCCATGATATTATGCATGCTAAACATTTGGCATAATTGTTAACACTTGTGCGATGAAGCATTTTACTGTTGAATATTTGGTTGTCTTGTGATTGAATGATTGAGCTCCCATATCATTGTATATGCCTTGGATGCAATGGAAGGTTAAAAGTTCTTCAAATGCCAAAGCTTGTGACTTATGTCCTTATGGAAACATTTATTTATGCAATGAGCATTTGGATGGTTGACCAGTTATGGAGGTTCTTTTGGAAGAATCTAGTTTATGAGCTCTTAACTTCACACCTATAGTAACTTGATACTCTAGTGTTTTTGCAGGTTCAAGGATGGTTTTTATACCCTCCCATATCAAGTGAATCATGATAATATCTAACCACCTTGTGTGCTTGAAATGGAGGTAGTTGAGGTTGAGCCTTCATGCCTTTGTATTTGGACAATTGAGAGATTCAAGTTCATCATATCAAAACCTTGCCATTTGGTGGAATGTATTTTTTGTTGATTGATTTGAGAAGCTAAATACATATTTGAATGAGTTCAATGATATATTTTTGATGAGAACAAGTTCTAAGTGTTAATGCTTGATTACATGGTTGCGGATAGTTGAATATGAGCCTCATCATGTTTCTAGTATATTTCGTTGAGCTTCATTTGAAATGAGTGAAAGAGCATCTAGAAGTTGGATTGTGTGAAAATAGTTTGATTGGGTTTTTCATGAAAGCATAACAACTTCAAATCCTTGTTTTTGACTATACAAGTTGGTGCACGTGACTTGGCTGAAATGCTAACTTGATAGATTCTTGTTTTGAACTCACATTTTCACTCTTGAGATCATGGCCTTTGAGATGATAATGTTTAGGATTCATTTGGATGCCATTATGTTCATATTCATTCTAGAAAAGCTAGTTTCAATAGATAAGTTCATTTGATTTTCAAATCCATAATAATTTGATTTTTCTATGGTTATGCAGGTTCAAATCATTAGAATTAATCATCCGGAATCAAGGGACTTTGGCCATATTTATTCCATTGGTTTTGCATAGCTTAAAGGGGCTAAAAATGGTTTTTTCCATCATTTACCTGCAAGGGTCGACCCCATGGGTCGACCCTCAGTGTTTCTGTTCAAGACAAAAACTAGTTTTTGAACCCTGCTTGCAGGGGTCGACCCCCCTGCAAGGGTCGACCCCTGTGGTCTGGGTGGATTTTTTGTTGTCTGTCCGCCTCTGTAAGCCCGAGGGTTGACCCTTCCATAACGGGATTTTCGAGAGAGTTTAAAACCTTATGAAAACCTCTCTAAACATTACCATACTACCTCCCATCAATTCCCATTGTTATTAAGGTGTTTCTAACATGTATTGGGAAGGTTTTATGAGTCTTTTCCCCACCCCTTGAGTTACATTTATAAGAGTTACGATTTTATGAGAGGATCAACACTAATGCTCATTCGTTCATTCTTGTAGGTGAAGAAAATGGGGAAAACATGGTGGTGCTCTTGCAAGGTGGTTTTCATCTACTTCCATGGAGATTTGGAGCTTGTGGTAGAAGAAGAAAAGAAGCATCTCGAAGAGAGGAACGCGAGGACGCCAAAATCGCTATCATCCGACATCAAACTAAGAAGAGCCGGAGATTCAATTGAAGGGGGAGCCTTGTGCTTATTGAATCTTTCTTGTTTTAGTCTTTAGCACATGTTTTGGGCTGAGAGCATTCATTTGTTAGCTTGTTACAAACCTATAAATGATTTTCTGTGTGTGGGTTCGGAGAACGGTTTCTCAGAGTGGTTTGAGTTGACGCTTGTGCGTCGTTTGGTGCGGAGCATATCCGCGTGTGTGTTGGGGTTTTTGCCTCGTGTGTGTGGGGAGAAATCCCCGTGTGTGTGTGCTACTTTTGTAGCGTGTTTGTGTTGGGGTTTTTATCCTGTGTGTGTGGGGAGAAATCCCCGTGTTTGCTGCATTTGCAGCGTGTGGAGAAAGCCTTACCAGTTTGGTAAGGGGTGGACGTAGGGAGCCCGTCGTGGTCCCGAACCACCTTAAAAATCCTCGTCTCCTGTGGTTTGAATTGTGTGATTGTATGGTTAGCCTGTTATACTTATTTGTGTGATCACGTGTGAACGGAGAGAGTAAGAGAATCTAGTTAACTTGTGTAGCATTAAATTTCTCTATCTTATCAATCTTGTTAATTCCGCTGTGCGCTAGTTTGTGTTTTTAATTGGATATAGTTTTTAGTAGAAGGATCTATTCACCCCCCCTCTAGATCAGTGTTCCTGCACTACGGGACCCAACAATTGGTATCAGAGTGATGCTCTGCTGTCCCTAGATCTCACGATCTACAGAGTGATCCTAGTGCATTCTACGATCATGAAGTTTTCTGTTGAGCACATGTCGATGAATTACCTTCCTATTCTTAATGGTTCTGATTTTACTTCATGGATAGGTAAAATGTGTGGACTGATCAATTCAGTTAATCCTAATTTTTGAAAGTTGATTTATGATGGTCCTCACATATTGCCTCTGGATGAGACCAGGTGGTCTATTCAAGATAAATTGAAGAACCATGAAAATGTCATTGTCTTAAGTTTATTGAAAAGTGCCATTGATACTCATATGTTTCCATTTGTTTCTTCTTGTAGAACGGCAAAGGAGATTATGGATCAGTTGATCAAAGCTCAAGAGATGGAAGAACAAAATTGTCTCATGGCCGACAATGATGATCAACTCAATGAAGAAAATTATGATGAGGTAAATTCTGAATCCAAAGAACTCTCTATTGAGGAATGGCAAGTGGCATATGCTGAACTGCATGATAAATGTAACAAACTCAAATCTGAAAATAAAACCTTGAAAAGGAAGATTAATGAGAATGTGCATGATAATCCTTCCTATGAAAATTGCAAAACTTTGGTGTCAAAGATTGAGAACCTAGAATATGAAAAAGAACTTCTAGAATCTAAAGTTGAATTATTTTTAGATGAGATGTCGTGTATGAATGAAGAGCTTGAGATGTTTAGAAAATATAATACTACTCTTGAAATTGATAATGATTCCCATGATTTACTTGATCAAAACAAACACTTGTTGTCTAAGATTTCATTGCTTGAAGAAACAGAAAAATATCTTAGAAACAAGTTAGCTTCTTTGTCTGATGATGATAAGTTGTTTGAGAAATTACTTGATTCTGAAGTTGATAACAAGAGCATCATGGATGAAAATGAAATCTTAAAAAGAAAAATGGTGCTATGTTAATTCAGAATTCCTTGCTAGAGGGAAGATTGAGATGCTTTGATAAGTTTGAAAAAGAAATCTCAGTGTTGAAACATGAGAATGAACAGTTGCTTGCTAAGATCTCAAAGCATGTTGAAACTGAAAATGTTCTTGAAAAGCTTGTTGAAAAACATCACTGCACAAATCTGGCAAATAAAAATCTCTTGCAAGAAAATAAAAAACTCACATCAAAGAATTGTTTGCTTGACGATAAAATCCTTGCATGTGAAAAAGAGATCAACAACTTGAAGCTTGATTTGTCTAGATTTGTCAAAGGGAAGGAGAATTTAGACACATTGCTAGGTGTTAAAGTGAACTTTCAAAAAGAGGGTCTTGGTTACATCTCAGCCAACAAAAAATCTTTTGAATAAAAAATGAAAACCTCTTTTGTTCACGCCTCTGACATTCCTAGCACCTCCAAAACACCTCCTCACGTTGCTCAAGTGAAAATCTCTGAAAATGATTTTGATAAAAAGAAAAATCTCAACAAAAAGCCTTCCATGTCAAATAGATCTCAAAAATCAAAGTTGAATGTTGAATGCTTCTATTGTGGCATGTTTGGTCATGAAATGAGTGATTGTGTTGTCTTCAAAATGGATGATCAAAATGCATGCAAAGATAAATCTTCATTCAAAAGAAAGAAAAATGTCTCATGCTTTTATTGTCACAAACTTGGTCATGTCATGGATGATTGCTTTGTGAAAAAAAATGATGATTATCGTGCCATGAATGCTAAGTTTAACTTTCAAAGAAAATTCAGAAATGAACATACTTCCCATGCTAAAATATTTGCATCCCATAAGAAAAAATCATTCACGAACACTCATGCAAACAATGGAAGGTCATTCCATAGAATCGAATCTCCATGTTATTTTCATTGTGGCAAGTACGGGTATATTATGAAAGAGTGTTAGTTTTTGAAAACAAAAAATTTTCATACTTCTAGAATGCATGCTTGGTCTAATTTTGTTAAATCTAGACCTTTTGAAAATAGAAGATAGAATAGATTTGAAAATTTCTTTACTCCTAAAAGGAAGTCTTTTGGTAAAACTGCTTCTCCTCAATGCCTTTATTATGGAAACCATGGACATGTTATTGAGGACTGCAGGATCATGAAAAGTGATGACAAGGTGGCAATGAAAATGTCAATGAAAACTTTTGGAAGAAATGTTTCTAACATCCAAGGTCCCAAGAAGGCTTGGGTGCCAAAATCCAACAAATGAGTCGGTTGTGATGAAGGTGTGCCTTGAGGTAAATAAAGAATAAAAGGGGTTCCAGTAAAATGGAACAAGGCACACTCATATAGTAAAACACCAACTTTGCTCCTTCATTGTCAAACTTGATGGTTTTGATATTTTGGAATGAGATTTTGGTATGTTCTCATGTTATGCTCTAAATTCTTCACAAGCCATACATGTCCTTATTGAATGAATATTTGGTATTGGAGAGGGGGATTTCTGTAGCCCATTCATAGAGCAGCCGAACTAGGCCCATCAGAACCAAACAAGGCCACGCTCGCCCAAGTGACAGGCCACAGGGGCCACTTAGGACAGAAATCCCAATAAAAGATTCGCTCGAGGATATTACCTTCCTAGGCGGCCTCTAGGCTCGGAAGGCCCGAGCGTCGGTCAGGTCACAGGAAAGGTCCATGCCCGAGCCATCTCTCCGCCCAGGGGAAGAAGGCGCATGTCGACCAATCCGACCCATCTTCGTCCGAGCTAAGCCTACCGCCCGGATAGGGCTGGCCTCTCTGAGCTCGGTACGGCCGACGATTACTTATCCATGTAGCCGTTAAGAGTCCTCTGTGGGCAGGAATTTATAAAGGTGAGGGATTCTTGCTCCCTAAGGTGATAACGCTCCCACGATAAGACAATAAAAGCCCATGTCGAAGATGTAACCCCCACCTGAAACCCCTCTACTTACAGGACTCCAGAAGATGGCGCACTATTTAACCCAGGGATACCCTCCGGCGAAAGGTAAGGGCAATCACACGCTCAAAACTCCTGAGCAGGAACCACTTCACCCTTTTGGTGGAGAGGGATCTCGCGCAGAAGCTACTTCTTCCCTATATTGCTCCCACCATAGCTCTACTGACTTAAGCATCGGAGGGTTTTCCCCAGGGACTCATCCCTGGGCCCTCTGATCCGTTTCCCTTTCTTACAGTTCATTATCCGATGATCCACTGCCCGCTCAGGACCAGCGCGAGATCTTGCCTCTTCATCTGGCGCCGTCTGTGGGAAACGTACAAGAAGCCGATATGGTGCGAAGGAGCTCAGGGAGGAGGTCCACCGGCGACAGGGGAAAGGCCATGGCAGCGGCAGGGGATGGCCCCTCCCGGGCCTCACAGAACCCTCCCTCCAACGCCAGCGCCCCCGCCGACGAACCACCACCCCCTCCTGCGGCAGTAGGGCTACCGCTCAATGGTGGCGCCGAAGCCTTCCAGGCCCTCAACGCGAAACTGGATGTCCTCGTGGAACTCATGAGGACCCAGGTAGCTAGGGATGGAAGGTCCCGTGCCCCGTCAGGGAGCCCTCCCCGCGAGAATGCATCCCATCACACTGCCGGAGGCCGCTTCACTCTCCGCGGCCAGCAGATCATCCGCAACAGGATTGGAGGACCCTCGCAAGCTCCGCCTCCGGAGCAAGAGGCTTCCTCCACACCAAGGCGGGGAAAACCTGGGGCGCGCCGTCCGAACCCGGAGACCGATGTCCCCGGATATCACCAGGACGCTCCTCCCAGCCCCACGGCACGACAATAGCCGGAGTTATCCCTCCGACTGCGAGATTTCAAGAGGCGTTTCACAGAACAGGAGCGCGCCCTCCGCGCCCTGCAGAAGACCTCTTTCCCGGAGGATGATGAGAAATCCCCATTCTCCGAATACATCTTGAAGGCAGAGGTGTCTCCCAGAACATCCATCCCTACCTTCAAACTCTACGATGGCCAGGGTGACCCGGCCGATCATTACGACAGCTTCGACACTTTGATGACCTTACATGGAGCGTCGGACGCCATCAAGTGCCGAGCCTTCGCGACCACCCTGGTCCAGGGCGCCCAGGCTTGGTTCTGGGCCCTCGCCCCCGGATCCATCCGAGACTTCAAGTAATTTGGGCGAGTCTTCAAAAAGAGTTTCGTCGGAAGTGCCCCCCCAAGGTCGGTAGCGGGGCTCCTGGTCCTCAAATAGGCGCAAGGGGAAAGACTCCGGGCTTATATTCACCGATTCAAGTCGGAAGCCCTGAGAATCCCCCGCCTGGACGTGGCCTCAGCCATAACTGCGCTGACTGGGGGCACCCAGGACGAGAATCTCTGCCGCGAACTTGTCCTCCACCCTCCCTCGACCATTGCCGAGCTAGTGACTCTGGCATTACGCCACGTCGAGTGCGAAGAGGTGCTCAGCGCTTGCCGAGACGCAACCGGCTCGGGTCGGGAGGGGGACAAGAAGCGGGCTTCCGAGCCAAGCTCAGGTTCGGGGAAAAGGCAGAACCATGACGGGGAACGCAAGGAACCGTCACAGAAGTACGAGCGGTACACCCCACTAGCCGCGCCGGTCTACGAGATCTACGAAGGCATCAAGGACTCGGGCCTCCTCCGCCAACCCGAGCCAATGAGATCGAAGAACCGTAATCGTAACAAGCACTGCTGGTTCCACAGCGATCACGGGCACCACACCGGCGACAGCCACCAGCTCCAGGACGAGATTGAGCGCCTCATCCGTTAGGGACATCTAGCTCGGTTCATAGCCGAGCGTAAAGAAGACCGAGGCGCCCCAGAGGAGATCGACAATGCCCCCCGCGGGGTACACATCAATGTCATCTCCGGAGGAGCTGCATCAGGCGGCGACAGTAGCCGAGGAAGGAAGCGTCATGCCGAGCGGGTGAGCCGGGCCATAGAGCCTCCCAAGGCCCCGCCGAGTGAGCCCCAGGTCATAGTCTTCTCCGATCGTGACCTGGAAGGGCTGAGCACCCCGCATGACGACGCCCTCGTGATTTTGGCTACGATAAACCATTGTAACGTAGATAGGATTCTAGTTGACAATGGGAGTGCCCCTGATGTACTATCTTATGATTATTTCCTTAAGATGGGGGAGGAACCATCCAAACTCCGCCCGATCCAAACCCCTCTCTGCGGGTTCAATGGCCTGGCCACCTATCCCGAGGGAGCCCTAAGCCTGCCAGTTACCTCGGCACCCCACCCAAAACCGGTATGGTCATGGTGGACTTCATAGTGATTAAAGGTATGATAGCATACAATGCCATCTTCGGCCGGGGAATCCTCAGTCGAATAAAAGCGGTGCCGTCTACCTATCACCAGAAAATGAAGTTCCCCACCAAAAATGGGTTGGGGGAAGTCCGAGGTAACCAGGCCGTGGCCAGAAGGTGCTACAATATCTCGGTAGAGGCCACAAGGCCGGACGGGAAGGACAAGGGCCCTCGGGGAGTCAAGGATAAATCTGCAACCACCGAACCTGGTGGCGAATTACTGGCGATTTTCCTAAACGATGACCCGGCCTTAGGAGTAAAGATCGGAGCCGACCTACCGTCTGAGGTTCAACATCAATATAAAAAGTTCCTTTCTGAGTACATCCGAGTTTTTGCTTGGGCTGATGATCAACTCTCTGGGATACCAGAGGAGACTGTAATGCACAAGCTCAACCTCGACCCCGCCGTGAAGCCCGTACAGCAGCGCAGGAGGAAGCATGCACCGGAGAAACAGGCGATCATCAAGGCGCAGGTCACCAAGGGGCAAAAGACTGGCCTTTTTAGGCCGATCCTGTACCCGACGTGGCTAGCCAACGTCGTCCTGATACCGAAAGCTTCAGGCAAGTGGCGGATGTGCGTGGATTTCACAGACCTGAATAAGGCCACCCCTAAGGACTGTTATCCGTTGCCGAGCATCGACCAATTGGTTGACTCAACCTCGGGCAATGAGATACTCAGCTTCCTAGATGCCTATTCAGGTTACCACCAGATCAGAACAGATCCAGAAGATGCTGAGAAGACCACCTTCATCACCGACTACGGCGTATACTGCTACACCCAGATGCCTTTCGGGTTGAAGAATGCCAGAGCCACGTACCAGAGGCTGGTCAACCACATGTTTGAAGGACAGCTAGGTCGGAACGTCGAGGCCTACATCAATGATATGCTCGTCAAGACCCCCAAGGCCGAAGACCACTTCACCGACCTCGCTGAGACCTTCGACACCCTCCTGAGGTACAACATGAAGCTCAATCCTGCCAAGTGTGCCTTCGGGGTGAGATCCGGGAAGTTCCTGGGTTTCCTAGTCACTCAGCGTGGGATCGAGGCCAACCCCGACAAAGTCCTGGCCATCCTGGACATGCGCCTACCCACCTGCATCAAGGACATCCAACGCCTAACTGGGCGTGTCGCCGCTCTCAGCCGGTTCCTGTCCCGTGCGACTGAACGATGCTTGCCCTTCTTCAAGCTGTTGAGGGAGCCCAAATTGGCCTCTGCTACGTTCGCATGGGATGAGGAATGCCAGAGAGCGGTCGCCGAGCTCAAGGAGTTCTTGGCCTCGCCCCCGGTGCTCTCCAAGCCCGTTCCGGGTGAAGTCTTGCTGCTCTATCTCTCGGTAACACCATCTACGGTTAGCTCGGTCCTAGTCAGAAATGACTCGGGAGTCGAGAGGCCGGTCTACTACACCAGCAAGGTGCTCAACGAGGCTGAATGGAGGTACCTCGCAATCGAGAAACTCGTGCTAGCGTTGGTTACCTCCGCCAAGCGCCTCCGACCCTATTTCCAGGGTCACCCCATCACCGTGCTAACCGGTGAACCATTGAAGAAGATCATGGCCCACCCCGAAGCCTCAAGATGACTCGTCAAATGGGCCATTAGCTGTGAAAGGCCAAGCGCTCGAGCACCATCCCGACTGAAGAAAGATCCCCGTCCGCGCCCGGGCCGACCTGGGAATTGTTCATTGATGGATCCTCCAACTCGGTCGGTAGTGGTGCCGGAATCCTCCTGAAGTCCCCCGAAGGAACAGAACTGCAATACGCCTTGAAGTTCAGCTTTCAGGCATCCAACAATGCTACCGAGTATGCGGCCCTTATCTCGGGAGCGCACATGGCCCGACGGTTAGGGGCTGAGCGAGTCAAAATCCATACTGACTCCCAGCTGGTCACTAGCCAAGTCAACGGCGAGTACGAAGCTCGAGAGGCACCAATGATCAAATAGCTCCAACTGGTCAGAGACCTGGCCCAACAGTTCGAGAGATTCAAGGTAGTCCGAATAGCTCGGGAGGAAAACTCCCGAGCGGACGCCCTCTCTCGGCTGGCCTCCTCTCTCGACCCCGAAGGTACCCGATCGGTCCTCCTTGAAGAGCTAGAGCGCCCGAGCATTGACTCGGAGCTCCTTACTGTTGACTCAGCCATTCCAAGTGACTGGCGCACCCCCTACCTGTCATGGCTCCGGGACTCTCAAGAGTCTTCTGACCCTCGAGAGGCCCGTAGATTGAAGTACCAAGCCCGGCGCTTCGTCGTTCTAGATGACACTCTCTACCGGAGATCTTTCTCCGATCCCCTCCTAAATTGTCTCGGCCCCGACGAAGCCAACCGAGCTATCCAAGATATTCATGAAGGCCTGTGCGGAGCGCACTCAGGAGGAAGGTCACTCACCTGGATCCTGCTACGGCAGGGTTACTGGTGGCCCACTCTGCAGCACGACTGCATGGCCTACGTGCAACAGTGCGACCGATGCCAGCGATTCGACCACTTAGTCTATCAGCCGGCTATGGAGCTCATCACCCTGACCGAGCCATACCCCTTTGCTTGGTGGGGGATCGACGTTCTTGGGCCGTTCCCTACGGCTCAGGCCCAGAAGAAGTTTATCATCATCGCCATCGACTACTTTACCAAGTGGATCGAGGCCGAAGCCACGGCTAGGATCACCGAGACAGTCGTCTGGAGTTTCGTCTGGAAGTCGATCATTTGTCGTTACGGCATCCCCGGGTGATAGTGAGCGATAACGGTCGGCAATTTGACTCTCGTTATTTCCGAGACAGATGTGCCGACCTAGGTATTCGCAACCACTTCACTTCGGTTGCCCACCCTCAGGCCAACGGGCTAGTCGAGAATGCCAATAAGACTATCTTAAAAGGCATAAAGACTACACTCGGCAAGGCCAAGGGCAACTGGCTCGAGGAACTGCCTAGTGTACTTTGGTCCCACAGAACGACTCCCAGAACTACAACCGGTGAGAGTCCTTTCCAGTTGGTATATGGCACCGAGGCCGTCATTCCGTTGGAGGTCCCCAATCCCTCCCTCCGAGTCATCTGCTTCTCGCCCGAGGTAAACGAGCAAAAATTACTCGAGAACCTCAACCTAGCAGATGAACTCCAAGAGATTGCCAGCATCTGAGCAACGGAGTACTATCACTGCCTCACTCGATATTACAACGCCAAAGTCCGAGACATGCACTTCCAACCGGGAGACTTCGTCCTCAGGAAAGCCGAAGCCTCTCGACCGCTAGAGGCGGCGGGCAAGCTATCCCCTAACTGGGAAGGCCCCTACCGAGTGGTCGAGACGCTCGGGAAAGGAGCATATCGGCTATCTACAATGGAAGGGGAACCCATCCCTCGAACATGGAATGCAGCCACACTACGCAAGTTCTACTTTTGAAGTTGTTCAAACAATTTGAGTGAAATAAAATTTTCTCATTTTCATTCAAACGATTGTTGGTACGTCAGAAAGGCAAAAGCCAATACATTACACAACAGAAAGTAAAAAATCCATCTGGCACCACTGCAAGAGGCCATTGCTCGTCTGACTCGGTTGATCTCCTTACGTCCAGCCACTGACTCTGCCTCGCATAGAAACTGGCTCGGATAAAAGGCTGTCGACCCAGTTGGCTCGGGTGGCCCATGACAAAGGTGACAGAAGGGACTGCGGAGGGGAAGGCTACCTTCCAAGTTGACAGAGGCTGGGGAAGAGGGAACACCTATGAAGGCCTCCTCTCTTCCAACCTGCCAATTCTTTGGAACGTACAGAGAGCAAGTAGCCTCCGCAGAGTGAAAGAAATGACGGGGGGAGAGCATAAGAGGAGAAAAGAGAAAAAGAAGTCCAGCATAGTTGGATGAGGAGGCAGGGGAAGGCCCGGAAATGAGTGATGTGGGACGAGACCACGGACACGACAAGCTCGTGACTGTCCCTTAACGAAGGAAGCGTCGGACGTGCGCGGTTGAGAAACCAGCAATGAGCTAGGGTGATCGGCTCTCTCGTGTGCCCGGATCGGGTCACTGGACGGTCTCGCACTCTCTCGCAGTAGCGGTAATGAATAGATAAAGCGCGCTAGATATCCCTACACATGCTCTCTAGCAGCGGCATAAACAAATATATATGAAGTAAGTAAAATGCCAAGTAAGGGAGCGAATGCGATACCTCCACGCGCTCGGCGTGGGGACGACGGACCCGGCCGAAACTCGTACTCCCGGGATAAATATTACACAATGATGACAGCAATGAAATATCGCCCACTCCACGCAGGGAGGTAAAGGGCTACACAATTGGGCTCGAGAGGACCGAATTCGGGTTGACGGGCGGCTTCTCGCGTTGATTCGGTAGCACCCGAACTAGTGACGGTGGGGCCCACGTGCTGTCCGGAGGGGTCGAGTGGGACCCGGTGACACCGCTATAGTGGGGACACTTAGGTAAGTGTTCCCCGGGTTGGTGGCACGCTGGTTCACCGGCCGGAGGCCGGGCGGCTCCGATCGGCACAGATCGGAATAACCGGCCATGGACCTACCGATTCTATTTTCTGGCACGCGCTCCGGCGAGAACGGACGCTGCGATCAGCCCCGATGTCAGAATGCGATGAAACTGGCGCCGTTGGAAAGCCATGAAGGGATTAAACCCTCTATGATTAGAGAAAAATAACAAAGCATGTACTTCTAATTGGAGAATTTTGAAGGTTGCTGTTGTACAGTGGCTTAACTCTCAGATCTGCAGGGCTGTTCTCTGAGAACTGCCGTTGACCGCAGGGTAGATGTCCGATTCAGCTCTTGAGGTCTTCATCAAAGTTGTAGGCAATTGAGATAGGAAGACCGAAAAATTGGTTTTGACAAGTTTAGATGTGGCTAAGAATTGATAGGATGTTAGTACTAACAGTGGGTCGGATCTGGAATCTGACTAAAAGTACTGTAGGATAGATAGAACACGAATTTTGAAAAATAGGTAGAAGGTGGATTAGAAATTAAGAAAATTCATGGATGTAGGGAATGATGGACAGAACGCCCAATAAAATTGGGAGGGTTTGGAAAAATCACAAAGATGGTCGGAGGGGGGAAACACAGAGCTGTTGTCACTGTAGATAGACATAGGACAGATCTGGGAGTGAAAGATGAACGAAAATGAAAAGATATCAAATGAAGGATTTTGGACCTGAATGTTTTTGTGGAGATGGGGATACAAGATAGGAACAACCTCTAAAAATTTCAGATCAAGAGGACGTCATGGCTGACTGCAGAATTTAGTGGAAGTCACCTCTATCCAGCAGGACAGAACCTTGAAGATGACTCCGCGGCGGCTCGTAGGTGGCACGAACGGCGGCGGCGGCGGCACCGATGATCACCGGAGGTAGGGGGAAGAAGATAGCACTCTAGAATGGGGGTTGGGGATGAAGAAACCAGAGGGAGAGAGAGGGGAGGTCGAAATTCACTCAGGGGGGGGGGGTCTTGCACAATGCTCTTTCTCATTTCATTAATTCTAGAATAATAGAAATACATGACTTATATAATAAATAAAAAAAAGACCATGAATACCCTTAGATCTAGGATCTGGAGGGGCATTTAAGGGACTTCATATTTGATCCAAATAAAATAAAAAAATGAGATTCCTAATTAATTCTAATGGGGGGACAAGGTAGGTGAGGTAGGTAGCCTACCTTTGAATTTTTAATCCACTTGTCTACCCATGTGGCATTTGACATTCAACCCTTCTAGGTGGCCACCTAGGATGGTTGACCAGCCCCACATGGATGACATAGACCAATGGGAAAGGGCTGAGGGCCCCCTTGCTGGTCCTACTGTATAATTGCATTAAAACCCACACAATCCATGGGAATGACTCCTTGACTTATAAAGCCTTACATTTACGTACATACTTTCCCAAGGATATAAACACAAACTAAAAGGACATAAATGCAAAAGAAAAAGTACATGCTCGGCGTCGATTCCCATCAACTCTCCCCGGGTGGGAAGAACTCGACCCCGTCGAGTAGGGGTATGGATGCTCGAGTACTCCGGTGGATCCGTCACCGTGCCAAGTAACGCGGGTACGCTCCACTCCGAGTGATCGTCACCTGCTCATTCCATATATACTCGATATGCGCAGACTGCTATGGGCCGAAGGTGGACACTCCGGGTGGGGCACTCTCAAAAGGGAAGGAAGCAGCTCGAAGACTCACTAGGAATCACCGCTGAGTCCCTATAGGTGACTAGATCCGGGTGTAGATATAGAACCGATCCCATACTCATCGAATGAGTCCACTCGCCTCTTACTCATAAGAGAATGAGAATGAGCTTTCCCAAGACACATGCAGACAGACATACCACACAAAGAAAAAGTACACCGACTCATCTATGACCCTAGACACACCTAATGTTAGTCCGACCCGTACATGGGTGACGGCGGACCAGGACACCCGAACGTATGCCATGCATGCATCTGACGTAACCGGTGGTTGACATCATGCGAAAATCCTAGATCTCCTCAGGTGGGCCATGCATACATATGGGATGTGGATGTGGGAGGGCCAAGAGTATCTCCCCTAGATGATGGCGTATCTTGTAAGTGTACGGGCTTGGTGGGCATAGACGACCCGGTCCGTGGGGAAGGGGTGTGGTAGCGGACTCCCTCGAGGAAGTGAAGTGAAAGTGGAGGGTCTAAGGATCCACTAGGGAGTGGGTCAAAGGGATCAAAGAAGGTATGACCCCTTATGGTGGGTTCCCACAAGTCACGGTCCCACGTGTAGAAGTTTTGAAGGTGTGGATAGTCACCTTCTTGAATTGTGACGGGTGGGACGGGGATTGTAGGCAAGAAGTATGATTCCTCCCTCAGACAAAAGGGTATGAATTCGGCCTCGTCCG
Organism: Amorphophallus konjac; assembly: GCA_022559845.1. NCBI lineage: Eukaryota > Viridiplantae > Streptophyta > Magnoliopsida > Alismatales > Araceae > Amorphophallus > Amorphophallus konjac. The sequence goes on along the minus strand of CM040120.1, from coordinate 375,919,544 downwards.
GTAGCGGAAGAAGTAGAAGAACCTCCGTGGTGACACAACCCACGGTGCACTCAGAGGTAATGGACCCGAAGGCCGGATGGGTGAAGCTAAGACTAGCGGGTTGGTCAAAGCCTCACGCCAAAAGATGTGTCAACTTCCATTGTGAATCTAATCCCATGACAAGATTGTCCAATGTGTCAACATGGTGACTAGATCGAAATGTGGTATGGAAGGAGTTGACCGGCACTAAAGGGAGGATGGGGTCCATGGATGGAAAGGGAGGTGGGACCAAGCCATCCTTGAGTCAACTAAAAAGTGGCTCGGCGATGTATAGCGTTCCCGTAAGAAACACGGGTGGCTCAGGGTGAGACGGCTCCAAGCATAATGGTTCCGAATGTGGATCGGAAGGTAAGGGTGGTAACGGAGCACTCACGGGTGGTGAAGGCAATGGCGTAGGTAGTCCGATCGGCTCGGGACTTGGGTGGGAGGTAGATGTTTGCCAAAGGGTTAGACCTCTAGAGCGAGAAAAATGAGACTCAAAGGGCTCGACCTCTAGAGTGACCTTATAAGATTGCGCCAGTGAGAACGCATCGCGAACAAGACATTCAAGTTAGAAGTGAAACCGCAAACCTCTCCGGAACTGAAATGCGGTCGTGGTGCTCTCCTCTCCCAAGCCATATTCCAACCGGTACTTATCATAGTCCCGGATGTACTCAGACACGGACCTATCACCTTGGATGGGTCGACATGGGTTGGCCATTGGTGCCGAAAAGGTGGGAATGGATCCCTAGGAATGGGTATGCAAGGCCATTTAGACAAGACACTAGACCGACTATGCACGGTTTGGGATGCATGCACACTAAGGACAAGACACCAAGACTCGGTACGTGGCGGAGTTAATCGATTTGAAGATCACTCGCGCAAGTGTGCGGCCTTCCCGATAGGCGTAGCCTAACGTTCGGATAACACCTTTTTATATACCGATTAATGGTGTGCAAATGTAACTCCTAAGACCGACTTAGACACTTAGACTTAAATGACACTCTTTTTTTTTTTTGGACACCCTAGACTCAACTTGCTCTGATACCAAATTGATGCGGGACGAGACCACGGGCATGACAAGCTCGTGACTGTCCCTTAACGAGGGAAGCGTCGAACGTGCGCGGTTGAGAAACCGACAATGAGCTAGGGTGATCGGCTCTCTCGTGTGCCCGGATCGAGTCACGGGACGGTCTCACACTCTCTCGCAGCAGCGGTAATGAATAGATAAAGCGCGCTAAATATCCCTACACATGCTCTCTAGCAGCGGCATAAATAAATATATATGAAGTAAGTAAAATGCCAAGTAAGGGAGCGAATGCGATACCTCCACGCGCTCGGCGTGGGGACGACGGACCCGGCCGAAACTCGTACTCCCGGGATAAATATTACACAATGATGACAGCAATAAAATATCACCCACTCCACGCAGGGAGGTAAAGGGCTACACAACTGGGCCCGGGAGGACCGAATTCGGGTTGACGGGCGGCTTCTCGCGTTGATTCGGCAGCACCTGAACTAGTGACGGTGGGGCCCACGTGCTGTCCGGAGGGGTCGAGTGGGACCCGGTGACACCGCTATAGTGGGGACACTTAGGGAAGTGTTCCCCGGGCTGGCGGCACGCTAGTTCGCCGGTCGGAGGCCGGGCAGCTCCGATCGGCACCGGTCGGAATAACCGGCCACGGACCTGCCGGTTCTGTTTTTCGGCACGCGCTCCGGCGAGAACGGACGCTGCCATCAGCCCCGATGTCAGAATGCGACGAAACCGACGCCGTTGGAAAGCTGCTTCGAAGGGCTTAAACCCTGTATGATTATTGAAAAATAACAAAGCATGTACTTCTAATTGATGAATTTTGAAGGTTGCTATTGTACAGTGGCCTAACTCTCAGATCTGCAGGGCTGTTCTCTGAGAACTGCCGTTGACCATAGGGTAGATGTCCGATTCAGCTCTTGAAATCTTCATCAAAGTTGTAGGCAATTGAGCTAGGAAGACGGAAAAATTAGTTTTGACAAGTTTAGATGTGTCTACGAATTGATAGGATGTTAGTACTAATAGTGGGTCGGATCTGGAATCTGACTAAAAGTACTGTAGCATAGATAGAACATGAATTTTAAAAAATAGGTAAAACGCAGATCAGAAATTAAGAAAATTCATGAATGTAGGGAATGATGGACAGAACGCACAGTAAAATTGGGAGGGTTTGGAAAAATCACAAAGATGGTCGGAGGTGGAAAACACAGAGCTGCTGTCACTATAGACAGAGACAGGACAGATCTGGGAGTGAAAGATGAACGAAAATGGAAAGATATCAAACGAAGGATTTTGGACCTGAATTTTTTTGTGGAGATGGGGATACAAGATAGGAACAACCTCTAAAAATTTTAGATAAAGAGGACGTCGTGGCTGACTGCAGACTTTCTTGGAAGTCACCTCTATCCAGCAAGACAGAACCTTGAAGATGGCTCCGCGGCGGCTCGTAGGCAGCACGAACGGCGGCGGCGGCGGCACCGATGATCACCGGAGGTAGGGGGAAGAAGATAGCACTCTAGAATGGGGGTTGGGGATGAAGAAACCAGAGGGAGAGAGAGGGGAGGTCGAAATTCACTCAAGGGGGGGGGGTCTTGCACAATGCTTTTTCTCATTTCATTAATTCTAGAATAATAGAAATACAAGACTTATATAATAAATAAAAAAAAGACCATGAATACCCTTAGATCTAGGATCTGGAGGGGCATTTAAGGGACTTCATATTTTATCCAAATAAAATAAAAAAAATGAAATTCCTAATTAGTTCTAATGGGGGGACAAGGTAGGTGAGGTAGGTAGCCTACCTTTGAATTTTTAATCCACTTGTCTACCCATGTGGCATTTGACATTCAACCCTTCTAGGTGGCCACCTAGGATGGTTGACCAGCCCAACATGGATGACATGGACCAATGGGAAAGGTCTGAGGGCCCCCTTGCTGGTCCTACTGTATAATTTCATAAAAACCCACACAATCCATGGGAATGACTCCTTGACTTATAAAGCCTTACATTTGCGTGCATACTTTCTCAAGGATATAAACACAAACTAAAAGGACATAAATGTAAAAGAAAAAGTACATGCTCGGCGTTGATTCCCATCAAGGAGGGAGCTTAATTTACTTCTCCCCCCATCCCTGAAGCGAGCAGAGAGGGACGGGCGGCGGAGATGCCGGATGCCCCCATCCGTCTTCCATCTCGCCCCCCTCCGGGAAGCCTCGTCGGAACTGATAGAGGAAATGGCATGATTTTTCCGTCAAAATCCGCTCCAGATCCGCGCGATGACCATTGGACCCGCTTCAAACCCGCGCGACGATTGTCGGACCTGCTCAAAACCTTAAGCGGCAAAAACCCGCCGCCCTCCATCATCGGTAGCATCGTCTTCGAAGGATCTTCCATGCTCTGAATGCAAAGGCTCAGCGCTACGAGAAGTGGAGAGAGGAAAGACCGCACTAGAAAACCCTAAAGCGATGTAGATGGAGAGACGCCCCTAAGTCCCTTATAAAGGTGAGGGGAGGCTGCTTTCCTTAAAAGACTCTCTCCTCGAAAACACACCGAAGGGATTTCCCCTTTATGACTGGTCACCTCAAACTCCTCGTTTTCGCCCCCAGCGGGACACACGAAGCGGCTAAGCATTCAAGGCGTGATTAAACGGAAAGACACCCTGGCAGAGGCTCGCCCAACCAACGTGCGAAAACCACGCAGGGCGTATCGGCACTTTCCAACTACTGCAGATACACTGGTCAAATCACGGCAAGTACAACAAGAAGCAAGTAGGATTTTATTTGTTACCTTATAAAGAGGAAGTCCTTTTTTGGAAAAGAAAAAGAAGTAAACAAAAGAAGGAGGCAAAACAAGACGATACATCAGGCCTAGGGCCCACTTTGAAGCTCGAAAGTGGAAGGCGCAGGTGTTTCACCCCCGGCGTCCTCGGTGACGGCCGACCCTGGCACTGACCCCACCTGCGCGGGAACTACCTCTGTCGCGAGCCCTCCCGAGGCAGCCGGAGTTGGCGACCCCTCAGGAGAAGATCCCTCTGGATCTTCCCCGCCTGACGCAGAGGAGCTGGAAGATGACATGTCCGAGTCATAGCGTTGGCCATAGGGGAAGTCGATCCCAGAATCTTGTTCCCCGGCATAAGCTACTGCCCGGCGGTAACCCTGCTTAGACCCCTTGCGGATGCCTCAGCGAAGTGCTGACTCATAGTAGGGCAAGGCAGCTTCCTGTAGGTCGGCCCGGTAGGCCTCTGAGCCCTTGTATTGCTCGATCGCCTCTGCCCCGGCCAGTCCCATCCTGTCGGCAAGCTCGGCCTTCTCCCGCTCCGCCTCGGCCGCCCGCTCCTCGGCCTCCACCGATCGTTTCTCTGCCTCGGCCGACTTCCGTTTGGCCTCGGCCGCCCACTCCTCGGCCTTGACCGATCGCCTCTCCGCCTCAGCTCGGTCGGCCTCGGCCTCCAAACGGAGGCGCTCCGCTGCCTCCGCCCGGTCCACCAACTCGGCGCGCTCGGCCTCCCAACGGCCATCCAGCTCGAGACGAAGGAGGTGCTCCTCTTCAAGGAGTTTACTTTTCCTCTCGAGCGATTCCCGGGCCTTGGTTAGTTACTCGGTCAGCACTCCGACCTCCAGCCGGCTTGACCGCGACAACTCCCTGATCGCGGAGAACTCCCGTCGGAGCCCCTCATGCGCCTCATTGAGTCGAGCTAGCTTCCACTCACACCCTCCAAGGGTCCAAGTAAGATTCGACCGCTCTGACTCCGACAGGGCATAAGTCTCCGCCATTGTGGCCCCCATCTGGGCCATGACCAGTCTGCCCTCCATAATGATGTCGAGGACCCTGGGTGGAGAATGACGCTTGTCTCCCCCTTTCATCCTCGCGGACACCTCGCGACAAAGCTGGTATAAAGTGCTCGAGATGCCGAGCCTTTCCAGAGCCACTAGCTTGGAAACCCTCTCCGCACCTGGCGCCTCACCAGGAGGCCAAAGTTGAGCTGCGGGATCGGCCGCCTCGCGCACTGCGGTCGGTTGGGGTGGCGACGCCTCCGTAGGCGAACCCCCGACCTCGACCGACGCTACGAGCCTGGCCGCTCCGTGCACCACAGTCGTTTGGGGCTACGACGCCTCTACCAGCGAACCCCCAACCTCAACCGTCGTGGCCCGCACGTCGCCCACCTTGACCGGTGCCCCTGCCTCGGCCGTGGTTGTTTCAACTTCGGCCCCCTCTGTTCCCAACGAAGGGAGAGCCGACCCGTCACCGTCACCCCCCGAGGGTGCCCCTGGTCTCCTCGGCTCCCTCTCGCTCAGCAGATGGGAGAGCTGGCTCGGTAGGGTCGGCCCTATCTTGCCCCAGAGAGGGGAGCGCCGCCGAGCCAGAATTGCCCCCAGCGGCGGGGACGGCCCAGGCCTTCCTGGCCCGTTTCCTGGCCTTCACGGCCTCCCGCAACCTCCCCTCCACGAGATCCTTGCGCTTCGCCCCGCACGGCCGAGAAGTCCCCTCGAAGGCCGCCCCTTTGCCCTTGTCCCGGGCTTGGGAGCGACCCACAGGGGCGCCCGGTTCATCAACCGTCGAGTCATCGCCAAGGTCAATGATCTCAGCGGCCTCCTCTAGAGGCTCCCGCCTGGTGTCTGCACAAAGAAGAAGGCATGATCAGGAAAAGGAAAGATGACCCCCACCTCCGAAGGAAGATCTAAGTGGTGGCACCTGAGCCCGACGGATGCAGCCGCGTAAGAAGACACCACTCTATGTTCTCCGGAGTCACCAATTCCTCGGTGGACTGGCGATTCCTCAACAGAATGGCAGCACACTCCTCCACATGAGGGGGGAACTCATCCTATCTAGGAGGGATATTTGGATGGAAATTGGCCATTACCTGGCACCTCCAGGTTTCCTCCACCGAGTTTATCCCCACCCAGAAAAATTGGGTCTTTCACCCTTTATGCGAAGAATCCTTCACTGCCAACGAAATACAGCTCCTATTCCTCCTCGCCTGGATGAAGTAAAAACCCTTCCCAGCTGATGGGTGTGCCTTCAACTCGAAGAATTAGTGGAAGAGGTCCAAGGAAGGAGGAAGCCCGCACTGATGACAGAGGATTCAGAAAGCGGAGAGGAGAAGGTACGAGTTGGCTACCAACTGAATGGGTGCCAACTAGAAAAAGTTGAGAAGTGTGAGGATGAAGGGCTCGAAGGGGAGGCGAAACCCGCTCTTCCACGCCAGAAGAAAGATGTAGATGTGGCCCGTGTGAGAATCTAGGCTCGACTCATACGGGGCAGCAGCAGCAAAGCTATACTTGTGAGGCAGGTGAAACTGATGCTCCAGCCTCTTCACCTCGGCTTCCCCCAACTCGCTGTAGTTCTGGATCGGCGCTCTCACCACCGGTTCGTCTCCCCATCCCTCGGCACCCGAACGCTAGCCCGCCATAGATTTCGAGGAAGAACTTGAAGAATAATTTTCTCGAGACCTTGAAGATTCCGGGGGAGGAGGAAGCTGCCAGACCGCCTCCGTAGTTATCTTCGCCAACTCCTCAAGCGCTGCCACAAGTTTCTGCTCCTCCGCTGTGTCCTCACGGTGCATCGAAGAGCCCCAAAAGTAAAGAAGCAAGAGAAAGCTAAAACCCTAACAACAGAAAGAGTATGGGATGACAACCAGCGCCCAACGCCTATAAACCCACGCGGGAGGCGGCGCGTCGTTCCGACCTCCGAGGAAAGGGGGCCCCTTCATTTCAAATCCGCCAGGATTGCAATTATTACGGGCCCAGGTGACAACGACATGTGGCTTCATAACATCGCTAGATCTCCACCCACCTGAGCCACGCTGGTCCAAAACCTTAAAAGGCTACTCATCCGAGCCTCATTTGGCTCGGGAGTAGGAGGGGGACAAGTGGAGAGGGGGATTTCTGCAGCCCATTCAAAGAGCAGCCGAACTAGGCCCATCAGGACCAAACAAGGCCACGCTCGCCCAAGTGACAGCCCACAGGGCCCACTTAGGACAGAAAGCCCAATAAAAGATTCGCTCGAGGATACTACCTTCCTAGGCGGCCTCTAGGCTCGGAAGGCCGGAGCGTCGGTCAGGTCACAGGAAAGGTCCATGCCCGAGCCATCTCTCCGCCCAGGGGAAGAAGGCGCTTGTCGACCAATCCGACCCATCTTCGTCCGAGCTAAGCCTACTGCCCGGATAGGGCTGGCCTCTCTGAGGTCGGTACGGCCGACGATTGCTTATCCATGTAGCCGTTAAGAGTCCTCTGTGGGTAGGAATTTATAAATGTGAGGGACTCTTACTCCCCAAGGTGATAACGCTCCCATGATAAGGCAATAAAAGTCCACATCGAGGACGTAACCCCCACCTGAAACCCCTTGACTTACAGGACTCCAGAAGATGGCGCACTAGTTGATCCAGGGATACCCTCCGGCGAAAGGTAAGGGCAATCACACGCTCAAAACCCATGAGCAGGAACCACTTCACCCTTCTGGTGGAGAGAGATCTCGCGCATAAGCTACTTCCTCCCTATATTGCTCCCACCATAGCTCTACTGACTTAAGCATCGGAGGGTTTTCCCCAGGGACTCATCCCTGGGGCCTCTGATCCGTTTTTCTTTCTTGCAGTTCACTATCCGGTGATCCACTGCCCGCTCAGGACCAGCGCGAGATCTTGCCTCTTCAGGTATATCAAATGGTGATGTGTGAAATGACAAGTTAAGCCCGTTAGGAAGCCATCACTATGCGTGAGGTGATCTCAGGATCAATGCTCTCCACCTTGTACCAAAATTCTGAAATTGAATAGTTTGGCTCATGAGGAATCATGTGCTTTGGATGACTTGAATTTGCCTTTAAACTGTAATATCTTTTAAAGTGAATCTGAAAAATTCTCTTGTTTCAAAAAGGTAAAATTTTTTGAACTGTGAAATTCTTCAATCATATGCAACAATTTGTATTGAAATGTGGAAACATGTCTTTTGAAGGAAATCAATTTGCCTTGAAATTCTGAAATACCATGTGCGTTCAAATTGATTCTGAAATTCATTCTTGCTTCAAGAAGGTAAAATTTCTGTAATGCAGAATTGTTCATTTGACAGATATTAATTCTGAACTTGATCTGTTATTCTTGTAATCTGCTATGATGAACATGTCTCATTGGTTGAATGAATTTAAAAATTTTAAGATATAAGCATGATGTATTTGCCTACTGAATACTTTTCAATCTGAAATGCATGAGCATCTGAGTGTAATTGAGTATCTGGTATATCAAATGGTGTGTAGTGGAAGGGTGGATTATGTCCACCTAGAACCTCTCACTATGTGTGAGTTGGGTTTTCGAACCTTCACCTCCACCTCGTACCGGAACCTGTAAAATCTGTTTGGTTTGTAGATGATACTCTAAGCTTTTGAAATATTATTGAAAATCTATTTTTGAACATTTATGAAAATGATTTGGGTGCACTGCTTGATTTTGATCATTTGTGTACCCTTGTTTAAAAAGGGCAAGTCTTGAAAATGGTTGCTGCTCATCATTTGAATATGTATGTCTCCTTGTGTAATTTGTCATGATGTTCTAAAAATTAAAAAAAAATTACATCCTGCATTGCATTCTCATGCTTTTATAAATTACATACATTAAGAGCTTTTAAATAAAAATCTGACATTCTGCATTGCATTGGCATCTTTGCATATCATTCACATACTATGCATATAAAATGACAAAAATATGCATATTGCATATTCATGCATATGCATATATTTCATGATAATCGCATATCTTGACTCATGAATACTTGCATGAATGTTTCATGAATCCAGACATACTTGTAAGTATTTACGCTATGAAACTATTTCTTGATCTTTCTAAGGCCTTACCTCCTTTCTAAACAGTAATACAGTGACTTTATTCATATGTGATACATGTCATATATTAAGGGGGAGGATTTGACTCCGACCGTGCATACATTTAGGGGGAGTCATAGCCGTGTCTTGTCGAATTCATTTTATGCATGTAAAATAAAAATTTACCCCCACACGCTTGCACACAATGAATTTAATGACTTTACTTGATAAGAATTTAAGAAATTCCTTCCAACACTTTAAAGGGAACTTGAATCTCTACATGGACATTAAAGAGTAATCGTGAGGAAAAAGCTACCTACCCCACAAAAATTCAATAAGTGGTATGTGGATCTGAGTAACTGGGAATCCACCCTGAAACAAAGTAGGAAGCTCGTGTCGAAAGGAGAAACAAAAATCCATAGGTATGACGAATCTAAGTAGCCGGGAATCCCCATTGAGACATATGAGGAAACTCACGCCGAAAGGTGAAGTCTTTTAAAAGAAATAAAATAGGGGTTGTGCGAAGCTACCGATAGTCGAGAATCTAAAGTGAAAGTGTAGAGAGGAGATTACCTTCTAGTGTTCTTCAAAAAATCTGAAAATCCATATGTTTTGAAGCTCATTAGTCATTGCCTCACATTTCACATGGGTATTTTTATGATGTATGTATTTTATGAATTTGCCTACATTCATGGTTTATGTAGTACTCATAGTTGTGTATGCACAAATCTCTTAGTTATACTTCATGACTTACATTCTTGAATTTAAATCACATGCCCTTTTGTTAACCCGTGCCTCATATAGGGGGAGTTACTATATGTACTATATGTGTGCATGACGATTGTGCCTGTGTGCTTGTATGTTCATGCATTCCCCTTGAGTGTAATTCTGAGCATAAACCTTACTTTTGAAGGATGGAAGTCATCATGTGCATAGCTTCATATCTTGCATGATTCGCATTCACATAGTGCATATTCATTGCATTTGAAAGATGACGCTCATCGTGTGCATATTTGCATATTTGACATTTTCAGTTTGCATATAGTTCATTCATGATATCATCTTGAACAAATGCACACTTTCCAACAATTGGCATAGTTCATTTTGAAATACATATTCTGAACACTTCACGTTGCATGAATGCCAACATGAGTTCTTCCAACAAATGGTATTATATCTTTGAGGCTCTCTCTTCAAGAATTGAAATTGCATATGTTTGTGCCTCTATCTTGATCAACATTTGGTATCATATCTTTGAGCCCCTACTTAGCATCAATTGGCATATCTTTCTGGCCTAACATGTTCCTTTCATGTCCCATAACCCCCTGTCTTTTTGTAAATGACAAAAAGGGGGAGAATGTTTGGTGTATGTGTGCTCAATGCCTTATGAATGATGTTGTCTTGGGGAGAATGGGAGAATTGGTGTATGCTCAATATTTGCAAATGTTTACAAAATCGGTACTATCTTACACATCATTTTGTCATCATCAAAAAGGGGGAGATTGTTACATCCCCTAATTCGTGTTTGGTTTCAATGATATCAAACGATTGTGTTTGTGTGTGTATGTGTTTCATTGAGCAACATGTTTTATATCTTGATTTGATGAGTTGAAAGATGGAGTCAATGTTCACTCTTGAAAGTCATGTGAACCCTTGGTGTTTAAGGAACTAATGTTATATTTATGTTGGTTTGTAGGAACACAAATTCATGGCTCATACTTGGAATCTAAAGGAGTCCATCAATGAAGCTCTTCTTCTAAAAGGGAGTTAACTCTGTTCATATTTGAAAGTCATATGAATGATTTGTATTTAAGGATCTCATACTTTGAATATTTTGCTTTGCAGGATAAAAATCTATGATTCAAGTTTGTAACTCGAAGGAGTGCATCAATGAAGATCTTATTGAAAAAGGGAGTTGACTCACTCATTGTATTACGTTGACTCTTCTATATTTCATACATTTCATTAAATAGCTTTTCAAAGTCTTGGTTGGGTATTTTCATGCGTTTTCCTCATAAGATATTTGGGCTTGAAATATCCTCAACCTTGTAACTTAAAATTTGATGGATGTGGTTTTAATGATGCTTGCCCATTTCTTGGACTCATGGTAATTTAAATTTGGGAAGTTTATATCAATGCTCCTCTTGAGATAATGATTCATAAATGTTAGTTTTTAATCAACAAGAATGTCATTTGAATGAATGTGATTCCATGATATTATGCATGCTAAACATTTGGCATAGGTGTTAACACTTGTGCGATGAAGCATTTTGTTGTTGAAGATTTGGTTGCCTTGTGATTGAATGATTGAGCTCCCATATCATTGTATATGCCTTGGATGCAATGGAAGGTTAAAAGTTCTTTAAATGCCAAAGCTTGTGACTTATGTCCTTATGGAAACATTTATTTAAGCAATGAGCATTTGGATGGTTGACAAGTTATGGAGGTTCTTTTGGAAGAATCTAGTTTATGAGCTCTTAACTTCACACATATGGTAACTTGATACTCTTGTGTTTTTATAGGTTCAAGGATGATTTTTTTACCCTCCCATATAAACTGAATCATGATAATATCTAACCACCTTGTGTGCTTGAAATGGAGGTTGTTGAGGTTGAGCCTTCATGCCTTTGTATTTGAACAATTGAGAGATTCAAGTTCATCATATCAAAACCTTGTCATTTGGTGGAATGTATTTTTTGTTGATTGATTTGAGAAGCCAAATACATGTTTGAATGAGTTCAATGATATATTTTGATGAGAACAAGTTCTAAGTGTTAATGCTTGATTGCATGGTTGTGGAGAGTTGAATATGAGTCTCATCATGTTTCTAGTATATTTCATTGAGCTTCATTTGAAATGAGTGAAAGAACTTCTAGAAGTTGGATTGTGTGAAAATAGTTTGATTGGGTTTTTCATGAAAGCATAACAACTTCAAATCCTTATTTTTGACTATACAAGTTGGTGTACGTGACTTGGTTGAAATGCTAACTTGATAGATTCTTGTTTTGAACTTACATTTTCACTCTTGAGATCATGGCCTTTGAGATGATAATGTTTAGGGTTCATTTGGATGCCATTATGTTCATATTCATTCTAGAAAAGTTAGTTTCAACAGATAAGTTCATTTGATTTTTAAATCCATACTAATTTGATTTTTCTATGGTTATGCAGGTTCAAATCATTAGAATTAATCATCCGGAATCAAGGGACTTTGGTCATATTTATTCCATTGGTTTTGCATAGCTTAAAGGGGCTAAAAATGGTTTTTTCCATCACTTACCTGCGAGGGTCGACCCCATGGGTCGACCTTCTGTGTTTCTGTTCAAGACAGAAACTAGTTTTTGAACCCTGCTTGCAGGGGTCGACCCCCCTGCAAGGGTCGACCCCTATGGTCTGGGTGGGTTTTTTGTTGTCGTCTGCCTCTGTTAGCTCGAGGGTCAACCCCAAGGGTCGACCCTTCCAGAACCGGATTTCCAGGAGAGTTTAAAACCTTATGAAAACCTCTCTAAACATTACCATACTACCCCCCATTAGTTCCCATTGTTATTAAGGTGTTTCTAACATGTATTGGAAATGTTTTATGAGTCTTTTCCCCACCCCTTGAGATGCATTTATAAGAGTTACGATTTTGTGAGAGGATCAACCCTAATGCTCATTTGTTCATTCTTGTAGGTGAAGAAAAGGGGGAAAACGTGGTGGTGCTCTTGCAAGGTGGTTTTCATCTACTTCCATGGAGATTTAGAGATCGTGGTAGAAGAAGAAAAGAAGCATCTCGAAGAAAGGAACGCGAGGATGCCAAAATCGCTATCATCCGACATCAAACATAGAAGAGCCGGAAATTCAATTGAAGGGGGAGCCTTGTGCTTGTTGAATCTTTCTTGTTTTAGTCTTTAGCACATGTTTTGGGCTTAGAGCATTCATTTGTTAGCTTGTTACAAACCTATAAATGATTTTCTGTGTGTGGGTTCGGAGAACGGTTTCTCTGAGTGGTTTGAGCTGACGCTTGTGCGTCGTTTGGTGCGGAGCGTATTCGCGTGTGTGTTGGGGTTTTTGCCTCGTGTGTGTGGGGAGAAATCTCCGTGTGTGTGTGCTACTTTTGTAGCGTGTTTGTGTTGGGGTTTTTATCCCGTGTGTGTGAGGAGAAATCCCCGTGTTTGCTGCATTTGCAGCGTGTGGAGAAAGCCTTACCGGTTTGGTAAGGGGTGGACGTAGGGAGCCCGTCGTGGTCCCGAACCACCTTAAAAATCCTCGTCTCCTGTGGTTTGAATTGTGTGATTGCGTGGTTAGCTTGTTATACTTATTTGTGTGATCATGTGTGAACGGAGAGAGTGAGAGAATCTAGTTAACTTGTGTAGCATTAAATTTCTCTATCTTATCAATCTTGTTAATTCCACTGTGCGCTAGTTTGTGTTTTTAATTGGACATAATTTTTAGTAGAAGGATCTATTCACCCCCCCTCTAAATCGGTGTTCCTGCACTACGGGACCCAACATTAAGGAGTTTGTTCGCCAGATGGGTTACCTCAAAAAGAATAGGATGATCGAGAAGAATACCTTGTGAAGCGGGGTGTGGTGTGAGTTGCACTTCCTCCTTCAACCGGCCGGCCGATGAAGGGGTTTTTTGTCTTGCTTACTCTTGAAAAGAACAAAGACAAGCAAATAGAGAGGATTAGAACACCAAGTAGTGTAGTATCAATGCTCAATAAAGATAAGATTGTGCAACAAGGGCATGAACACACCTTGTGTGTTTTGGTTTAAACCTCTTAAGAGGATTAAGGGTGGGGAGATATGAATCCTAATGCAAATAAGCACTAAATGATGATCTAGTAGGGGATGCCAGATGGGATGATGGACGTGCAGACTAACAAATAAGAGAATAAAAACAACTAAGAAAAGAGGGTGAAGAGCGTGAAGGTTGGTCCTTCAACACCACAACAGGTAGCAGAAGAGAGTTCAAAGGCACGACAGTAGGTCAGAGAAGAGAAGAGAACTCAGGCTCTCTCTAACTTCCAGCAACGCAAACACCTGCAGCATTAGAAAAAAATAGAACTCTCTCTTCTCTTTTGTTGTCTCTTCTGCTATTGCTCTTTTTGTTCATGTTCGGGGAAGGACCGCCCGAAGGATTCAAAGGGGGTATTTATAGGGCTAGATATCCTTGTTCTAATGGGTTTCAATCAAGGAAATCAATCCCAAGACGTGGATCTCCCTTCCACAGAAGAACATAGAGCCAAAATCGATAAGGACGCCAGGCAGAGGAGGTTGCAGAAGAAGAGGACACGGAAAGGAATTAGCGACCAAGAAGCTGTTGTCAATTCAATGGGCGCCCAGGAAATTGACGTTCATTCTTGGATTAAAAATGGAAATAACGAACTTCCCATAATTAAAAACAAGAAATGGCGACTGTTCGAAGAGGCGTTCATTAATGAGCGCCCGCTCAAAAAGGCATCAATTCCTTAGAATTAAAATAATAAAAAAAACTAGGAAATAGCGCCCGTTGGAACGGTCGCCCATTCTTATAAGTCGACCTACTGGAGGCCCAGGTCTCACCGGAAGGGCGCTCATTTAAATGGACGTCCATAGGACGGTCGCTAATTCCAAACAAATCCGAAAAAATATAAAAACCTTCTTATTGAGCCACTAATGAAGTCCACTTTGGGGCATTACGTCATAACATGAAATTTACTCAACATAGTATCGATTTTGGCGTGTCTACAGCTACCCCGTCTTGGCGTCTGCTTTGCAAGGGAGTGAGACGGAATGAAGTGTAGTGGAAATGAGAATGGAATGAAAATGTATCAAAGCGGAATGAAGTAAGAACGAATTGAAAAGTAGATGCCAAGGTGTGATGTGACACGCATTCGACACTAAGTGTTGGAAATCTTTCCATGGCTCTAAATGAAATAACCTCGGATGATTTTTAGAAAGTGACAATAGTTTGGATGAAGACTAAACTAAAAATGTGCATGCGGGCACGAAAAGGAAGGACACACCATTGGAGAGCAATTACCAGCCAATGTGGACATGCTGCAACCAAGGTGGATTTACAGGAAAATAAAAGGAAAGAGATAGGAATCTAATTAAAAGATGCTTTCAAGGAATCAACCTGAGTGGCTTCAAGGAGAACATAGTACTCAATTTAGAATGGAATATCTCATGTCAACTCGAATCAAGAGCGAGTGGCCCTTATTACTGACTTAATATGAGGATTTTTCAGCATTAAGCTCAAATTCCTACATGATGCATGCTGGGCTAAAAGAAAAAATAAAATAAATTAAAAATAGAAAATAATCAAGGATAATATTGTTAAGCTATCCAGACTCGGTCAGGGATCCAGTTTCCCAAGTTGACACTAAATCGAAGCCCGTTTGTCCACACATCAACTTAGAAAGTGGAACCGTCGTTCCAAGCCTTAGATGACTTAATGGCCTATCCGTGTGATCAAGACTCCCCTGGAATTATCACTATTTTTGATGAAGGGGAACTCAAACTCCAGGTTTATCAGAACCACAAGATCCTTGATGTGCTCTAATAATGTAGATAACATATAGTAAAATGCATACAGGAGGAGATACATGGGAATAAGAGATGATATGACCAAATGATGATCCGGGGCGCCTCAAGACCCTGCATGAGACCTTATCTTGCCTGCGCTCAAAGATCGTTAGTGCAAGTAGAAAAATGCAACAACAAAGCCAGTAAAATCAAATCCATGAGATTTATCGATTTTATCATATTCAACCTGGCAATTTGAACCAAAATCATCAAAGTATCAAATTTATCAGTTCAAGTTTATAGTTCATATGACAATTCTTATATATATAAAGCCAACCATTCATAAATAGCAAGAATTGGCGACCGTTCGAGAGGACGCCCAATTAAGAATTGGCGTCAATATCATGGTCACTATTTAGAGAATTAGCAGATACTGAGACGGTCACCAATTCCCTGCGCTTCCAACAACCCGTTTCCTGCTCGAAAATTGAACTTTTAGTCCCATTCAAGCTCGAATTTGAGCTACTCCAGCAAGTTGAAGCTTCCTCTTTATAAATAGCACCTTCAAGGCCCCTCCTTACATCAAATAGAAGGTCCAAAGGCTCCAATGAAGTCCTAGATCAATATTTTGGTGAAGAAATCAAGAAAAATAGGGGATTTCTATTGAAAAATAGGGAGCTAAGCATGGAGAATCTAATGCAATGCCCATTGAAGAAGCCCAAGCATTTGCAAGATTCACGGAAATAAGCGGGCACATAAGCGGGAGGATTGCCATGAATCAAGTATGTGCTCAAGATCCTTAAACAACTCTCTATCTAAATCTCCTGCTATTAAAACCTCTCACACACTCTCTTCGCTTCTTGTCTCTTTGCTCTCTTTGAATTATAGGATTATCCAAACATACCGGGTGCAAGGAGCTACACTAAGATCCGTTGGCTCCCACTTCTTCTTTCCAAGATTACTCTAGACATGAGATCCATCCTCTATAGATGGAATCTTCTTAGCCTTGTAACCCATGCAAAGCACTATGATTCAATCCACCTTGATTGGGCTGCCATGGGAGCTCTCATAGAGACTTGGCATCCCTACACCTACCTTCTTATTCTCAACTTTTGAAGCCACCATACTCCTAGAAGAGGCGGAGATGCTCCTAGGATTGAAGAGAGTGAAGCAAGGCGATGAAGAGAAGATGGCGGATATGACCAAAAGCATGAATGCTCAAGAGATGCTATCAAGCCTAATTCCTAGCTCAAACATCGTGAATCAAGTGCAGGCCACAAGAGGAATCAACTTGATGAAGCTTGCGACATGGGTTTATAAGACAATAGATCAAGCCAAGGAGGAAGATTTAGAGAAAGTGATGAAGGCCTTCGTGATATGCCTCGCGGGAGCATTGCTCTTCCCTTCGACGGATGACTTTCTAGAAGAGGAGCAAATGAGTGTAATATGGAGCCTATGGGAAGGAAAGATAATTGGACCGGTAGTGCTAGCCTATCTCTATAGTGGGCTCACCTCGGCTTCTATGGGAAGGCCCCTGTACGGGTCAATGCTATTATTCTCTAGTTGGGTGGACCTCCACTTCAAATTCGACCCATGCGAGGACGCCCAAGGTGCTTCACGGATGTATCTAAAGAGGCCACTCCACTACATGACGGGCGCACTAGGATTAAGTGAAAAAGTGATGAATCGAGTGCCCAAGCTAAAGAAAGGGTGGAATGGAGAGAGCATCTAAAGGTCATGCCCCAAAACATGTTCACGTGCGCACGAGCATCCTTAAAACTCAAGATCTTCGTGCACGGCTCTCATGCAGGGTGGAGCTACGGCTAGTAGGCGCCACCGAACTGATTCTCTATAATGCACACCGGTGCCTATCGCAACTTGGCCTACCTCGCCATATCTTCGAAGAAGCTTCACACCTCCCACTAATCAAGAAAAGGGACTTAGGCTCAAATGGCGATGAGGAGGAAATCAACACAACCAAGGCGTTATGGCGAGTTAACAAGCTACACCGGCCTAAAGAGCGAATTGAAGAAAATAGAGAGCAATGGAAAACTTATGTAATAGCTCTTAGGAATTTGAGGCCCAAAGTGGCTCACTAATCATGTAATGATCATTTCCTTTAATGAATAAAAGATTCTCCTTTGATTGAGCCAATGAAAGTGTTTAAAAGTGATTGATTCTTCCAACATCTCTTGATTCTGTCTAAAAACGAGGGTCCTGTAAGAATGGGCGACCACTACATTAGGCGCAAATTCCTGTATAAGCGTCCGTTTCCTCGCCACCAATTCACTTATCCTTTTTCCATGAAAATGTAGAAATTCCATGATTGGCGCCTTTTAAACAGCCGCTCATTAAAATATGGACGTCCTTCCAAATGAGCGCTTATTCCTTTATCCTATTATCTGATAAAGCACGAATTCCAAAATGTCGATAGATAGCGCCTCTTCACACAGCCGTTCATTATTCAAATAGCGCCCGTCCAAATGGTCGTTCATTATAAAAATCCCAAAAATGGCGTTAATGCCTTTCATAATTTTCTGACAGTTTGCAGATTCCAAAAAAACTGCCCAGAAATAGTGGCGTCCTACGTAGCCGTTCATTCTAGAAATGGCGCCCGTAAGTTGGTCGCTGGTTCTTAATATTTTTTGAAAAATTTGAAATTTCAAAATGACCGCCTGCGAAAACTGTCGTTCATTAGGAAAGGATGGCATATGCTAGGGCACCAATTCTTTTGAATCCACCACCTTCGAACTCTCCTGTTAAACCCTTCTTTCTCCCATTCAATTCCTCATTTCGTCTCTCCCATTCCCTATTCTGCTCTCATTTCTGTTCGTCCTCTGCTCATTCTACAACTCCCATCGGCGACCACCGGCGACTGCGAGCCATCACCGGCGAGTGCAACCCCTCTCTCTCTCACGCTCTCATTCCCCTCCTTACTCCTATGGCTTCTACGAGCGGCGCCGGTGCCAGGAAGAGATAGCGGGTGATGGCACCTGCCGTCGTTCACGTCGAAGAGGAAGAGGATGTCGTCGAGGAGGAGGTTCCTCCCGTGGCGACGGAAGCTCCGACGACGAAGCATGAAGAAGAAGAAGCTGAAGGAGAAGAAAGCGAAGGGGAAGACGGCGACGATGAAGATGATGAAAACAAAGAAGGAGAAGAAGAAGACGGTGATGAAGATGATGAAGACGACGAAGGAGAAGAAGAAGATGCTGACGACAGCAACAGCGAGGAAGAAGAAAATGAAGAAGAAGGAGGGGAAAGAGGTGACGATGGTGGCGCAGCGGAGGAAGGAGGGCAACCCAGGGTGCCTCCTCCCCGTCGGCCACTGTGGGGAAGCTTCATGGAACCTGAATGGGGCAAGGTAAGCCTATCACCCATCCTGCCATTTTCTTTTTTTAAAACAACAAAAACCATGGCGGTCGAAGAGGGGAAGAAGAAGACATTGTGGGAATTGGCGGCCCAACAGGTGGCGTCAATTCCTCAATATTTATTTTTTTAAGAAATTAATTCAAGAAATGGCATTAGAGGAGAAGTCGCAGGTTCTATTTTTAATTTTTGAAAATGAATAATTTAAAGAAATAGCGACTAGAAAATTGACACAATTTTGAAAAGTTTTTTTAATATATATATCTATTTTTTCATTATTTTTTTGGAAGAAAACCACCAAAGAATTGGCGTCCAACCTCTGGGCGTCAATTTAAAAAAGTCTATATAATAAGGAATTGGCAACCATGCAGTTTACACTAATTCAGGGAATTGGTGTCAACTGAGTTGACGTCAATTCCAAACACTAACAATTTATTATTATTATTATTATTTTGCTGGTTGTTGAAATTTGGTTTTTTCTTTTCTTTTGTTGTAGGGGTTGATACAGACCCACTTTTCTTGGGTTCAGGTGCTGGCAGCGTACTATGGGTTGCCTGACTTCCAGAGAGTGAGGGTGGAGGTGATGGGGTTCAGCCCCTTTCTTAGCATCGAGCCGGTATGACCCGACTTGATTCTGATTCAGGTGCTAAGGGAGAGATGGGACAGAGCTAGCCGGGCATTCTTCATACCCTTGGGGCACATTGTCACATCCCGAGCGCGGAAGATACCCTGGTGCGCGACGCATCTATATCGATCGTGTCATTCTTGTAAAGACAGAGTGCGCATAGTACTCAGTAATTTTATTGTTAACTCAAGATTTGAACATAATACCATAGTCCAAGATGACAATTATCTACTTAACCAAATGACAATATCCCATAATCATTCATAAGGCTACAAGTTTAATAAGTTCCATCTAACTAGATCATAACTGACTCAAAATTATACACGCCTTCAAAAATAACTGGAAATACAAAGTAGGTCCTACAAATACGAAAGGCACGACGAACTGACGATACGTCAAATCTAGCACTCATCACTCGGTATCGGTCCCATCCGGGTGGTGGTCGCTATCCAAGTTTCCTGAAAAATGTTAGAGTGAATTAGATGAGCGAATCGCTCAGTAGGATTTATATCTCAAGATCTAACAATCTTTAAGTTAATTACAAGTTCATGCGGTATAATGATGCATGTTGGATCGAGCAAGAATATCAAGAACTGTACCAATGAGTATCACATGAACATCAATAAGATGTATCAATAAGGAACTAGCAAGTAATTGCAAAGTAATTGCATAAGTCTTTCCAAGAAATCAATATTCAAGCAAGTCTTTTCAAGAAGACAATAATCAATATTCACGCAAGTGATCTCAAGCTCGTGTAATAACAAGTAGTGTAATGGAATTGGCTATTTCATTCAGTTCATTCAAGCAAGTAATTTGCCCTTTTTTGGGCCAAACCATTCATGTCAAGCAAATCAAGCATGTGACGAGAGAGTGAGTGGGAATGTCTCAAATCAAGCAAGCAAGTACTTCAGTGCAATGCAAACACCGTGGTCAATAAACTTCCATGGGCACAAGTACCTTCGGGTGCTCCTCCCAATACCAGACCGGGCCCTATATGCACAGCATTGTTTCATGTATATCTTTAGACATCCACTCTCATTTTTATAGCCAATATGGAATTTCAAGAAAACTATACATTGTAGGAACATAAGGTAGATTTTCAGTAATGGAGTTCAATGACATATCACATGTAAATGATGAATTATGACTAAGCTACTTAGAATGTATGACACATAGGCAAGTCTGGTGGAACTTGGCTCCCTTATCTGAGGGGTTTAAATCTTTGAAGTCCAAATCTGTGGACAAGACATTAGTTTCAAAATCAGGGCTTTAGGAAGATGGCATGGCCTTTAGGGGTTTAAGGGTTATGGAGAAGGCCAGAGTTCATACGGTGAGGGCTGGACGGAAGTCTAGAAAATGTCATACTGTAGGGAAATGGCGCCCCTGGGGCTGCCATCTCTTGTGAATAGGGCGCCATCACAGAGGGGCGCCATTCACAGTTCAATTTTTTTTCTTTTTAAATGGCGCCACTGCAGGGAGTCACCATTTAAATGGTGACCCTCTGCAGGGTCTCTATTTGATGAAATGGCTATGTAACAAATAACAGCTTTAACATACTGAGTATTTAACAGGATAACATGCTAACATGTTATGTAATTTAACAGGTTTAATAGGCTATGTGATTTAGGCTATAGAATTAACAATGCTTAACGATGGCTATGTAAATAACAAGGTTTGACAGGATATGAAATTTCCAAGCTATGAAATCAACAAGTTTAATAGGCTTAACAAGGTATGTAATTAACAGGTTAACAGGTGACAGGTTTAACAGGATTAACAGGTTAACAGGTGACATGTTTAACATGCTGGACCGGGGGTGTTGGAGCACAGTGGAAATGGCACCCTGGTCAGGGGTGCCCCATTGTGAAATGGCGCCCTGGCCAGGGGCGCCCCATTGAATGGCGCCCTGGTTAGGGGCGCCCTTCCCCCTAGGTGATCATGAGACACAAAACACTGTTCATGAGGCTAAATTTCATGAAATCCGGAAATGAAGACATGGTTAAATAGAGAAAAATCCCAGGATTTCAAAGTCATGCTCATGCAGGAGTTTCATGATTTGATTCAATAGATATAAATTTCTGAACATGGTGGTTACTAATCACGTAACCTTACTAGTCATGATTTATAACATGTTCACAGAATCAGGAAGTAGAGACATAAATAGACATGGAAAAATAGCAGGATTGTAAGGTCATGCTCATGTAACAATTTTTGATTTTAATTTCATAGATATAATTTTTTTAAACATGGATCAATTTACAAGAAAAGGGACAGGTTATGAGTAATGATAAATTATACGAACCATATGATGTACATGGGGTACTTGGCGGAGGTGAGATCGTAGATCTACTCACGCAAGAGTTAGTGCTTCAGATAGGCGTAGCCTAACCTTCTCACTAAGTTTTTTGATATACCCTTGACTCAGGTGACCAGATTGTGGCTATGAAAGGTTTAACTAGCATGCATTTTAACCTATATTAACTATTAGTTAAGCCAGATCTTGAGAACACCTACCTTTTTGACATGAATACGTAGAAGAGATAATAAAAGACCAAGCCCTTCCTGCAAGGTTCCAGCAACATGAAGAAGAACGTAAGATAAAGTTTTCCCCCCTCACGTACGTTCCTGTAAAGACCTTCTTTTACAAATGGAGATGAACGAGACATCGGCAATCACCTTCTAACCTTAGAAGGTTGGGTATAATTATAGAGAAGGAAAAATATGAGGGCTATTGCTAGGGAAAAAGAAGCAATTAAGGCTTCAATCGGTTGTCGGGTAAAAGGGTACGTTGCCAGCAAAAAGAGGCTATTCATGTTTACTTCTGGAAGAATGACATTATGGAATTAGTTTTGGCAGGTTGCTGGCATGGAAATGGCGCCCTCCCATGTAGTCTTTGTTTAGGGAAATAGCGTCCATGCATGTGGGCGTTACATCCTTTGGTTCTTACATATATATATCATATATATATATATAAGGAAATGGCGCCTGGGGTTAGGGCTCCCCATTGGGAATAGCGCCCAGGTCAGGGGCGCTATTTCCTCCTGCCCACTGTTCCTATTCTGAGCCATGCTAGGTGTGTCTCCTGTTCAGTGCCATGCTGGGTATTAAGATGTATTATTCTGTAGGTGTGTTTCCTGTTCCGTGCCATGCTGGGTATTAAAAGGTGTTGTTGTATATGTATATGTATGTGATTGGTTGGTAAAGGGAGATATATGTAGAGGTGCTTGATGGCACCAAAAATATGCTCGATGGCGACCAAGCCTAAATGACAACAATGATGCGGCCCGCTGAAGCGAAGAAGCCAAAGGACACCAATGCACCGAAGCCTTCTCAAGCTGTCAGAGCCTCAGGTCACCCGGTATGAACACCAGGGACTCCACCTCGGGAGAATCGAGAAGAATCCACAACAACCCGACAGTGCCGACAAGCCTGCCCAATGAACAGGCATCGACTCGATCGTGCCGCACGAGCAACATCCGTTGTCCGACCAAGGACAAGGGTGTACTTGGTGGCTCGCCACCTAAAAGAAAGTTCTCCCGAGGTGATAAAGCACCCTTGGCCCTTTCAGAACCAGGGAATCGAAGGCTCCGTCGGTAGAAGTCCTGGACGACCCGGCACGGCTACGGCTTACCAAAAAACTAGGGCCATTAATGACCGAATGATCGCCTAGTCGAGGCGGAAGCACTCCGGGTTGTATCCCACTCCCCGAGAAAGCTACCAATGCAAGTCAAGTCGAGCCTACAGCACAAACCACCGTGCCGAAGGCCACGTCAGTGGAAAGCCCGCGTGTCCGAGCCGAAGATGCACGAGGTTCTGAAAATATCTGTTCAGTTGCCTGAAAGCATTGTCAATGCTTCACGCCATGGTTTCGTAAGACCAGGGCAAGATGAAGGATCACAGTGACTCCCCGAGCCTGTCCGGGGCCCGCTGTTGGACTCGTACCAAGCACACATGATGGAATGGCTTAAATCTGACGCGCTCTTAAATCCGGTGCGCCCTCTTCTCGGCGCCCTCTTCCCGGTGCGCAAAGGGCAACCTCTTACCCGGTGCGCTACTCCTACGCCGGGTGAAGCCATGGTCGAGGGCTTTGTTATATATATGTCCCTTGCGTCGAATGCAAAGGGAGATAGAGAGAAGACGAGCCAGAAATATAGAGAGCCAGACAGAAAGAGATAAGAGAACCTTGGAGAGGAAGAAAGCGTGAGCGAAGAGCCCATTTTGTTTCCTTTACTCGGTTTCCCTGCTGCAGGCTAAGGTGGGTCGGTAGAAGGCTTCTGGGTTTCTTCTTATGTCTTTCTTCCCCCTTCTACTGGGATTGTAGTGCCCCAAAATATATATAAATAATTTTTGGATTATTTTAAGAATTTTATGCAATTTATTAGGAATTATAAAGCTTAAATTGATTATAAGGCCCAAGTATGTTGAATAATTAATCCAGCTTTGATAAATAAAACCCAAAAGGTTGAAGGACCAAGCCCATTAAGTTTGGCCCATATTCTAGAAGGTTATTTAGCCTATTCATGAATTTTAAGGATAAATAACCTTTTATAGATAATTATGTAGATAAAACAAATAAAAGAGTTTGAATGAAGTTGAATTATGCGCACAGTAGCTGTAGCGGTCTATCGTGCGACCGCCACAGGCATGTAACGCACCAAGAGTCGACCGTCACGCTCTGTCAGTTCCGTGAATGGAAGAAAGAGCAAAAAGATTAGATTTTTGCTAGTCTATCTCTTAGGGATCGAGATGGGAGGACTAGTAAACGTGTTAAGGACTCTTAGAAGTCATTCTAAGCTTTAACAAGGACTCTAGAATCAATCTAATCCACAAAACCCTAGTTAGAACCTATAAATAGACCCTAGTTTTGACCTGCGCGACCCCTACATTGGCTCGCATGGAATCAAGATAAGGAGATAGTATTTCGGGTAAGTTCTTTAGAGGTTTTTTGTTCCTTATACATAGGACTAATCTTCCTCAAAATTTCGTGCTAGGAGATCAACTACACAAAGAGTTTGAAGCTTCCAAAGTTGCTAGTTCGACCATAGCAACCCAGGAACCTGAGCGAAAGTCCACTAAAGACCAGGAAATTAGAACACCATATCGAGGTAATTAGCCTAAGTGTCTTTAGAACTTTCTGTTCCCCTTAGTTTCACCTCCTTACCCTCCAAATTTCACGTCCTTAGGTCAAGAGATTAAGGAGTTAGAGCGACGTGAAGTTGCTGAAAACTCACTGGAAGGAAAGAACTAGGGCATGTCTTGCAGTCCCAAATTGGAAGTTGAAAGCCCGGTAAAGAGGTAGGTTATCTCATGAACGGCAAGACTATATCATGTTAGGGATAAAAGCTCTCTGGTTTTACTTGATTTCATGCATTATAGACCATGAATTTCATGTTTTAGTAGGTCTATGCATACATGCATGTCCTTAGCCTAAATTAAAGATAAAAGATATTCTCTTGTTCATTCACTGCGACCTATGCATCTAGATGGCCTATTCTTCGTTCTATCATGACTAAAGTAGTTGTTTATTTTTATTCTTCTTGCATGAAAGGTTTTAAACCATAGATCTTTTACTTACTATCAGCAGTGCTCTAACGGATTATAGTTAGACCGTCACCTAACTCTGACGACCTTACGATAAGCCATCACACCGTCTGTTGTACTTAAATTTCTCTGTAATCTCTGACGGAGCAGGATCGGAGCGTTACAACACTCTGACGGCTCCACGATGAACCGTTACAGCCATATGACGCGCCTGTCTTAGACGGCCAGAGTGCTGGGTTCTATAATTAGCTTTTAAATAAGCCTAGTTATCTAAATTTTGACCTATCTTCATGAACTTTGATTCATGCATGTCTAAAGCACTTTGAGTTATTTTAAGTACATGTTAATTTTGTTTGCCAAAACTATATAGTTTTATATTAAAAACATGATTTTAACTGATGTATTGACGGAGTTTTATCATAGTTTCACATCGTTACACATTCTTTTCCATCTATAGAGTCAATTTCTCTAAGTGCATGGTATATATTCCGGTATACGACCATTAGTTCACACTTTACACCATAGGAACATATTCTTGGATTTGAGGACCTCTCTATTGGATATTCCTTCCAATAGACTAGGAAATCTGGTTTCAAGGCCTCCGTAATTCTCCGCGAGCTTGGGATTCCCAACAGGACGTCGAGTTGGTTGTACCATTAAAGCCCAATAGTTTAGAAAGCACTATCGATGTTTTCTGATTTTTACTATGTAATAGCCCATTAATTGACTGTCACAATACTTAACCCGAGGTTTGACCCAAGGGTTGATATTCCAAAGTTCCTAGATGGATTATTGATGGTCTAGGACTTGTCATATTATTCAAGATACTTAATTTTAATTTATGAAAGTTAAGGAATGTACCGTTATGCTGTCGATTTATTTTCATGGCATAACCTAGTTTAATATGTTTATTGAAATTCTTTAACTTAAATAGAAGCATTCTTATGATGGATTACTTTATCATGAACCTATTATTGAAATTGCACTTTCTTGGGCATATTATTTACATGCGTGGAAGTAGCTTGATTTATACTTGAAGATGCGGATCGAGCACTGATTGTGTTCAAGGGCTCTATGCTAGTCCCCTCGACTGATTGTCGAAAACATACTATTGTAAACCATGGGGTATGATACTACTGGCGTCGCATTACGCTGGGAGTACTTTCTCTATAAATAAGTGAAGATCCACGGTTCGTGAAGTGAAAATCTACGACACGACATATACACGGACATGACTTTCTAGCTTGTTACCTGATATTCCACAGAAATTCACGAAGTACTTGCTACTAAGTGAAGAATACATTCTTGATTGTTACTTGACTTTCTAGTACATTCTTGCTCATGAAAGGCCATATCATGTTCTTGTTACATTCTTGCTTGGTCATACTTGCTCATTCTATCTTACATGATCATCTTTGTTACTTTGGTTAAATCGCATGTTGATCGTATTCGCATGAAATTACCTTATTTCTTTAGAGCTAAAATGCTAATTACTTTAATAGTGTCTTCATGTTGATGTGAAGATACCTACTGGATAAGTGTGCTCATTGCCTATTTTCAATCTTTTCAGGAGATGGAAGTGATTCAAATTCGGATTCGAGTTATACAAGTAGCGGGTCCGAGAGCGAATGAAAGTCTTATAAAAATGAGAGTGAAGATTTAGGAAAGTCAATATTGTTTAGATCGAGTCTTTGTAATTTTCCTTTTTCCTTGAGTCTGATAGATTAAAGAAGGTTGAAAAGTTATTGTATTAAAATATTTTGGTTATTAATGAAATAAGTTGGAGTTTGAGTAAATTATTATGCAATTGCATTCTTATGTGTGATTGTCTTGCGCTCTGATCATTCTTGCTTGCAAGAGGCTTACCATGCCGGCTGTTCGCGATTCCCCGAGCTAGTCTTCCGCTGTAATAAAGGCTCAGGGCGTGACAGTTAAGTTGGTATCAGAGCCTAAGTCTCAGGACTTAGGGAAGAGAGTCATAGGATAAGTCCAAGGGTTAAGGACCTCTACCTATGAACTAAGGAAGAAATTTCCTCACCTATGCGAGAACTGGGTAGAGTCCGGGATAAGATAGTTAATTAGTTTTTAGATTAATCTCTTTTTAATTCCATGAGAATTAACAATTTGTTATTTCTCTCAGGTACCTCATTATTACAATGGCTCATCGCGTAGATTGGGGTGGCATGCAACAAACGGTTGTCGGCCTTACTTAGGCATTACAAACTATGACCCAGGCAGGCGCAGGGGCGAGGCCTGGTGACTTGCATCATAATTTTCGGAGCTTAAACTCTCCGCGTTTCTACGGTTCTTCCAACCCAGATGAGACAGAAAATTGGATAGATGAGATGAATCGTATCTTCGATGTTATCCAATGCACAGACCAAGAAAAAGTGCGTATTGTAACATTTCAACTGAATAAAGATGCACGCACATGGTGAAAATCAGTACCTACACCTCCGACAGATGCACCTCATATATGGGACGGTTTTCTCACTCCATTCCGTGCTAAGTACTTTTCTGAACATGTTAAAGAAAGAAAGGCTATGGAGTTCGCCTCTCTTCGTCAGGGAATGATGATAGTCGCGGAGTATGAACTTTAATTCTCCAGGCTAGCACCCTATGCACCGCATTTAACCAGCACCGATTTATTGAAGGCTAGTCGATTTATGGACGGGTTACGACCCGGTTTCATTCAGCATCTCGGGACCCAAAACATCCGTACCTATGCGGAGATGGTTCAGCAGGCATAATTATGTGAAATGACCTTAGAGATGGTCGAGAAATTGAAAAGAAAGGGAGAAGAGTCTACCCGACGATTTGATCGGCGTTATAAGAAGGAGAAATTCAGCATCACGGAACCTCATAAAAGCCATGATAGTAAGAAAAGATCCAGGAGCGGGAATGGTGGAAGTTCCTAGAAGCACAAGAAAGCCAAAGAAGAGAAGAAGCAAGTCATGGCAGCTTGCACATTTTGTGAGAAGTTCGGCCATTCAGCTGAAGAATGTTGGAAGCACCTTGGTGCGTGTCTACGTTGTGGAAACAGGGAGCATCAGTATGCCAGATTGTCCCCTTATGCAGGATCAATCATCTGGTGGAGGACGTAAGAGGCAAGCTCGCTTCAATGCTATTCTAGAAAAAGAAGAAGAAGCACCCAAGGATGGTGGACTTATGGAAGGTACTCTTCAAATTTGTTCCCGTCCTACATTTGTGCTATTTAATACTGGTGCCTCTCATTGTTTTATCTCCACTACTTTTGTAAAAACATTACCAATTGCATCAGTTCCCCTACCTTCCGATCTTGCTATTACTACACCCTTAGGTTCTGGAACAGAGATTACCGAGTATTATCCTGATAGTGAGGTAATAGTGGAAGATCACAATCTCCCCGCAAACTTAGTATGCCTTGACATGAAAGGTTATGATGCCATTTTAGGGGTAGATTGGCTTATCGATCATGATGCTGATATTAATTGTCGAAATAGGATTATATTCTTTAGAAAACCCGATCTTCCAAGATTTTCTTTCCTTGGCATCAAGTATAGGAAACATCCCACTATCACATCCTCTCTTCACGCTTGCAAACTTATCTTGCAAGGATGTGAAGCTTTTCTTGCTTCTGTCATTGTTACCGAGTCCAAGGAAATCATCATAGCAGACATCGCTATTATAAATGAGTTCCCAGATGTGTTTCCATCCAAATTACCTAGTTTACCACCCAAGAGGGAAGTAAACTTCACCATCGAACTCATTCCAGGAGCAGCACCTATTTCTATAGCCCCTTACAGGATGTCCCCCACGGAACTTAAGGAATTAAAAAGACAGTTGCAGGAACTACTAGACAAGGGTTTCATCAGACCTAGCACATCCCCCTGGGGTGCGTCAGTTCTTTTTGTCAAGAAGAAGGATGGCTCTCTCAGGCTGTGTATCAACTACCGGCGATTGAATCAACTTAAAATCAAAAATAAGTATCCGTTGCCGCGTATTGATGAGCTCTTCGATCAGCTTTCGGAGCAGAGTATTTCTCCAAGATAGACCTCAGGTCAGGTTATCATCAGCTTAGAATTAAGGAAGAAGCCATTTATAAATCGGCTTTTTGAAGTTGTTATGGCCACTATGAATTCATGGTGATGCCATTCGGGTTAACAAATGCCCCAACAACATTTATGCAACTTATGAACAATGTTTTCCAGCCATATCTGGACCAGTTCATCATTGTCTTCATTGATGACATCCTGGTATATTCCAAGACAAAAGAGGAACATGAAGAACATCTGCGGATAGCTTTACACACACTTAGAGAACATAAACTTTATGCCAAGCTTAACAAGTGTGAATTTTGGCTCAAGGAAGTTTCATTCCCAGGCCACATTATTTCAAAAGAAGGTATCGCTGTGGATCCTTCTAAAGTAGAATCTGTCAGAAACTAGAGTCAGCCAACGACTGTATCAGAAGTAAGAAACTTTCTGGGTCTAGCTGGTTATTATAGGAGGTTCATTAAGGACTCCTCAAAAATTACTGTTCCTTTAACTAGACTCACGAGAAAAGAAAATCCTTTCGTCTGGTCAGAGAAATGTGAAAAGAGTTTTCAAACTCTTAAGAACCATCTTACTACAGCTCCTATTCTATCACTACCGGTGGAAGGTGGTGGATTCGAAGTATATACGGATGCGTCTAGCATTGGCTTAGGGTGCGTCCTTATGCAAAATGGAAATATAATCTATTATTCTTCAAGACAATTGAAACGTCACGAGGAAAATTACCCTGTGCATGATTTGGAATTAGCTACTGTCATTTTCGCCTTAAAAATTTGGTGTCATTATCTCTATGGAGAGAAATTCACGGTCTACTCGGATCACAAAAGCTTGAAATACTTATTCTTTCAAAAGGAGTTAAATATGAGACAGAGGAGATGGTTAGAATATCTCAAAGACTTTGATTTTACTATTCAATATCATCCTGGAAAGGCTAATGATGTAGCAGATGCACTCAGCAGAAAACCAATGGGAAAGCTATCAAGTCTTATGATTAGTTTCACTAATCTTATTCCTCAATTTGCTCAGTTGAACTTAGATATTGACATGAAGGAAGAAGATTGTTTCATAGCTAATATTCAAGCTCAACCTACATTAATAGAATATGTGGTCAAGCTGCAAAATGATGATCCCGTATTACTGGAGATTAAAGCCAACATAGAACAGAGGTCGGATTTTTCTATTTCCAATGACAGAAGATTGCTATTTAAGGGCCGAGTGTGTGTACCAGATCATGAGGATACGAAGAAACTGATCCTAGAAGAAGCACATAAATCTAAGTACACCATTCATCCAGGTGGTACAAAAATATATCAAGATCTCAAAAGAAATTTCTGGTGGCCCAATATGAAGAGAGAAATAGCTGATTCGTGTCCCGCTGTCTCACTTGTCAACGAGTAAAGGTAGAACATTTTAGACCCGCAGGTAAATTACATCCCTTAGATATTCCAGCATGGAAATCGGAGAGTATAGGAATGGATTTCATTATGGGTTTACCAAAGACAAGAGGTGGACACGATGGTATCTGGGTAATCATAGACCGATTGACAAAATCTGCACATTTCATACCAATCAAAAGTCGATGGTCTGTGGATATTCTAGCAGCCTTATACATGAAAGAATTTATCAAGCTACATGGTGTCCCTGTCACTATCATATATGATAGAGATCATAAATTCACATTGCAATTCTGGAAGGGTCTACAACATTCACTAGGGACCAGACTGAACTTTAGCACGGCATTCCATCCACAAACTGATGGTCAGACTGAAAGAACAAATCAAGTGGTAGAAGATATGCTCAAGGCTTGTGCTATTGATTTTGGAGGAAGTTGGCATGATCACTTGCCTCTGGTAGAATTTGCATATAACAACAGTTATCAGGCCAACATACAGATGGCACCTTTTGAAGCTTTATATGGAAAAAGCTGTAGATCACCGATATGTTGGAATGAAATAGAGGAAAGGCAAATTCTAGGCCCCGACATTATCAGAGAATCTTCAGAGAAAATTAAGCTCATTCGAGAAAGATTGCAGGTGGCACAAGATAGGCAAAAATCCTATGCTGATAATCGAAGGCGCGACTTGGAGTTTCAGGTAGGAGATCATGTGTATCTAAAGGTTTCTCCGGATCATGGTATTCGAAGACTTGGCATAAAAGGCAAGCTAACTCCAAGATTCATTGACCCATTTGAAATTCTCGAAAGGGTCGGTGAAGTGGCTTATAGATTAGCTTTACCTCCACAATTAGCAGGAGTTCATGACGTATTTCACGTCTCTATGCTGAAAAAGTATGTATATGATCCTTACCATGTTATCACTTATGATAATTTAGAGATTCAGAAGGATATGACGTACGAGCAAATACCAATAAAGATTCTGGAACGGGAAGTGCATCAACTAAGGAATAAAGATATCCTATGGTCAAAATTCAATGGAAGAAATCATGGCCGTCCGAAGCAACTTGGGAAACGGAAGAGGCCATGCGAAAAAGATTCTCTGAATTATTCAACTGTAAGTACACTCTCCATATAATCCATGAATTTGGAGACCAAATTCTTCTAAGTGGGGGAGGGTATAGTGCCCCATAATCTATATAAATAATTTTTAGATTATTTTAAGAATTTTATGGAATTTATTAGGAATTATAAAGCTTAAATTGATTATAAGGCCCAAGTATGTTGAATAATTAATCCAACTTTGATAAATAAAACCAAAAAGGTTTAAGGACCAAGCCCATTATGTTTGGCCCATATTCTAGAAGGTTATTTAGCCTATTCACGAATTTTAAGGATAAATATCCTTTTATAGATAATTATATGGATAAAATAAATAAAAGAGTTTGAATTAAGTTGAATTATGTGCACAGTAGTTGTAGCGGTCTATCGTGCGACCGCCACAGGCATGTATCGCACCAAGAGTCGACCGTCACGCTCTGTCAGTTCCGTGTATGGAAGAAAGAGTAAAAAGATTAGATTTTTGCTAGTCTATCTCTTAGGGATCGAGATGGGAGGACTAGTAAACGTGTTAAGGACTCTCAGAAGTCAATCTAAGCTTTAACAAGGACTCTAGAATCAATCTAATCCACAAAACCCTAGTTAGAACCTATAAATAGACCCTAGTTTTGACCTGCGTGACCCCTACATTGGCTCGCGTGGAATCAAGGTAAGGAGATAGTATTTCGGGTAAGTTCTTTAGAGGTTTTTTGTTCCTTATACATAGGACTAATCTTCCTCAAAATTTCATGCTAGGAGATCAACTACACAAGGAGTTTGAAGCTTCCAAAGTTGCTGGTTCGACCATAGCAACCCAGGAACCTGAGCGAAAGTCCACTGAAGATCAGGAGATTAAAACACCATATCGACGTAATTAGCCTAAGTGTCTTTAGAACTTTCTGTTCCCCTTAGTTTCATCTCCTTATCCTCCAAATTTCACGTCCTTAGGTCAAGAGATTAAGGAGTTAAAACGACGTGAAGTTGCTGAAAACTCACTGAAAGGAAAGAACTAGGGCGTGCCTTGCAGTCCCAAATTGGAAGTTGAAAGTCTAGTAAAGAGGTAGGTTATCTCATGAACTATAAGAATATCATGTTAGGGATAAAAGCCCTATGGTTTTACTTGACTCCATGCATTATAGACCCTGAATTTTATGTTTTTGTAGGTCTATGGATACATGCATGTCCTTAGCCTAAATTAAAGATAAAAGATATTCTCTTGTTCATTCACTGCGACCTATGCATCTAGATGGCCTATTCTTCGTTCTGTTATGACTAAAGTAGTTTTTTATTTTGATTCTTCTTGCATGAAAGGTTTTAAACCATAGATCTTTTACTTACTATCAATAGTGCTCTGACGGATTATAGTTAGACCGTCACCTGACTCTGACGGCCTTACGATAAGCCGTCACACCGCCTGTTGTACTTAAATTTCTATGTAATCTCTGACGGACTAGGATCGGAGCGTTACAACACTCTGACGACTCCATGATGAACCGTTACAGCCTTATGACATGCCTATCTTAGACCGCCAGAGTGCTGGGTTCTGTCCATTCGAGACAGAACTGGGAAGTCAAAGTAGCTTATAAATAAGCCTAGTTATCTAAGTTTTGACCTATTGATTCATGCATGTCTAAAGCACTTTGAGTTATATTAAGTACATGTTAATTTTGTTTGCCAAAACTATATAGTTTTATATTAAAAACATGATTTTAACTGATGTATTGATGGAGTTTTATCATGGTTTCACATCATTACACATTCTTTTCCGTCTATAGAGTCAATTTCTCTAAGTACATGGCATATATTCCGGTATACGACCATTAGTTCACACTTTGCACCATAGGAACATATTCTTGGACTTGAGGACCTCTCTATTAGATATTCCTTTCAATGGACTAGGAAATCTAGTTTCAAGGCCTCCGTTATTCTCCGCGAGCCTGGGATTCCCACTAGGAC
Source organism: Amorphophallus konjac (assembly GCA_022559845.1). NCBI lineage: Eukaryota > Viridiplantae > Streptophyta > Magnoliopsida > Alismatales > Araceae > Amorphophallus > Amorphophallus konjac. Next base: position 375,886,186 of record CM040120.1, on the reverse strand, counting down.
GCCGAGTTGGTTGTACCATTAAAGCCTAATTGTTTAGAAAGCACTATCGATGTTTTCTGGTTTTGACAATGTAACGGCCTATTACTCGATCGTCAGGCCCATCTAACGGTCCCATATACAACCGTCACATTTACTGAGTCCAATTATTCTTTCTGGATTCAGCCTATTATAACGGCCCAATTATAGACCGTCACGTTCATGTAACGGCCCATTAATTGACAGTCACAGTACTTAACCCGAGGTTTGACCCAAGGGTTGATATTCCAAAGTTCCTAGATGGATTATTGATGGTCTAGGACTTGTCATATTGTTCAAGATACTTAATTTTAATTTATGAAAGTTAAGGAAAGTACCGTTATGCTGTTGATTTATTTTCATGACATAACCTAGTTTAATATGTTTATTGAAATTCTTTAATTCAAATAGAAACATTCTTATGATGGATTACTTTATCATGAACCTATTGTTGAAATTGCACTTTCTTGGCCACATTATTTACATGCGTGGAAGTAGCTTGATTTATATTTGAAGATGCGGATCGAGCACTAATTGTGTTCAAGGGCTCTATGCTAGTCCCCTCGACTGATTGTCAAAAACATACTATTATAAACCATGGGGTATGATGCTACTGGCGTCACATTGCGCTGGGAGTACTTTCTCTATAAATAAGTGAAGATCCACGGGTCGTGAAGTGAAAATCTACGACATGACATATACACGGACATGACTTTCTAGCTTGTTACATGATATTCCACAGAAATTCACGATGTACTTGCTACTAAGTGAAGAGTACATTCTTGATTGTTACATGACTTTCTAGTATATTCTTGTTCATGAAAGGCCATATCATGTTCTTGTTACATTCTTGCTTGGTCATACTTGCTCATTCTATCTTACATGATCATCTTTGTTACTTTGGTTAAATCACATGTTGATCGTATTCGCATGAAATTACCTTATTTCTTTAGAGCTAAAATCCTAATTACTTTAATAGTGCCTTCATGTTGATGCGAAGATACCTATTGGGCAAGTGTGCTCATTACCTATTTCTAATCTTTTCAGGAGATGGAAGTGATTCAAATTCGGATTCGAGTTATACAAGTAGCGGGTCTGAGAGCGAATGAAAGTCTTATAAAAATGAAAGTGAAGACTTAGGAAAGTCAATATTGTTTAGATCGAGTCTTTGTAATTTCCCTTTTTCCTTGAGTCTGATGGATTAAAGAAGGTTGAAAGGTTATTGTATTGGAATATTTTGGTTATTAATGAAATAAGTTGGAGTTTGAGTAAATTATTGTGCAATTACATTCTTATGTGTAATTGTCTTGCGCTCTGATCGTTCTTGCTTGCAAGAGGCTTACCATGCCGGCTATTCTCGATTCCCCGAGCTAGTCTTCTACTGTAATAAAGGCTCGGGGCGTGACAAGGATAGCTCCGCGGAGCGATGTAATTAAATGGGCGATGATATAAGCCCCTAGGTTTTCTTCTAGCCGATGTTCTCTACTTCTCTATGCTTTCTTTTCTTTCTCAAACAAGGGGTCGGTTTCGCGCGACAACGTCGAGCCGTAGTTGTATTTGATTTTCTATGTGATGCCTTCCCTTTGGGTTTGAATGAATGTGTAGATGCATACTTGAATTATCTTTATTATCCGATTGCAATCCCTTCCCTTATACTCTATTTGTGATCTTCCGGTTTTCCAACGCCGAATACGCCCTAGTGTTTCTCTGGGCAATATCAACATCATCACCCCTCTCCCTGGGGCTCGCTTTCCAGTGATATACCTGTATGATGCTCCCATCGTCTTGGTGGAGGGTTCAATTACCAGAGGAATATACGTCTATGCCTCTCTAGTTGAACCCCGGGACCAACCCTTTCTTACTCCTTCTGTCCCTAGTCGTGGGCTGAGGAGGATGGAATGTCCTTACAATCCAGACGCGTGGTTCCCTCGAATCATCGTATTCCCTATACCCTGCACATCAACAGTATGAAGGGTTACCTTCTCCAATCGATTCATCTTAGTTTATGATTTCCGAAGGCTAACATGCTAATCTGCTAACCAATTAACCAACAAACCAGCTAACCCTATTAGCCCTACATACTCATATCCATATGACTTTCTGTGGTCAGTTTATCTGCCGAATGCATTCTGCATATATCTCATGTACTCCTGCTTTCCTCGATGAGTTTGGTGGCCAGGGAAAGGGGACATTCCCCATTAACGTTTTCAATCACCTTCAGACCATAGGGTCATGTCCCTTGATGATATGTACCCTATGAACTACCAGGTGAACATCAACAGGGTTCTTAACCCGATATTAAATCCACATTCCCTTGGGAATGGTGGTGGTTGTGGGAAGTGTACCTCCTGTAGGCTAGCCCTCAAGGTATCCTCCCATCTCGGCCATCCCTTAATGATGTTTTTGACTCGTGGAGTGTTGATGCCCCTCGTAGGCTAGCCCTCCGGGTTTTTCTTTCTGTTGAAGTCCACCGGTCACCGTTTGGCATTCCCGACTTTAAGGAGCGTACCCCAGATACTGTGGGACTGTCTCCACTTCGCCCCCACAACCCCCTGGGCATGGGGAGGTGCTGCCCAAATTTTGACCGAATACTTAGTCTGAATTCGACGAATTTTCAGCTATAAGTCTACTTTAGACTATGCTTGAGTAGGAACCTCGCATAAGTCTGGACTTGTTATGTTTGCAGGGCACTTGGGACCTAAATAAACTCCATAATTTTCTCAATTAATACCAAAGTTCTAAGAAATTTGTCGGGCATTTCATTAAAGCACAAACTAGCCAAGTCTGCCCTAATCCGGCACGCCCCTAAACCGGCGCGCCAATTTTCGGCATGACCCCCTCCCCCCCCCCCCCCCCCCCCCCGCGCCGCTTTAGCCTCACACTCATAACCCAACTCAACCTTCTTGGCCACCACCTGGCGCCCCCCGGGTGCGCCGTTTTAACCTCAAATCAACCCCCGTGCCATTTTAGGCCGTCTCACCTATGCACCGACTCCAAATGTGCATCAATCTTCCACCTTGCACCGACCCCTGCATTGCAAAGACCTTGGCTCGCGCCTGCGCTTGCCTTGCATAGACCTTAGACTTCCAACTTGCACCGACCCCCATGTTTGCACCGACCTCATCTTTGCATCGACCTGCCACATGCATCAGCCTTTGCCCAAAACCTGCACCGACCCCAGTCTATGTCTGCGCCTACTCTTCTTCCTCTCCACTATGCACTGACCTTCATCTTGCACCGACCCTCATCTTGCACCGACCCTAACCAATCCCCTTTATTAACCTTGCACCGACCCAGCCATCCCCCTGTACTCCTTTGCACCGACCTAGCCACCAACTTGTGCACATTCATGCACCAACCTCATGCATGCATTGACCTTCAAACCCTGCACCGACCTCATCCGTTCGTGCATCAACCCCATACTAGTATCGACCCTGGGCAGTGCATGAAGTGCATTGACGTTAACCTCCGTTCAAGAAGGGCAGTGACTCAATGCATGAAATAAAATAATGCTTTGATCAAAAATAAGAAGGATGCATTGACTTTATGTGTATGTTGTTGGCTCCTGATGGTTAATGTTAAAACACCAACTGATTTAATAAATCTAGTCAAATAAATGAATAAAAAGAGTTTCAATGTCTTCAATTATGCTGAGCATCCATCTTGAAATCATGAACGTGCATTTGCATTAGCATGTATTGCTATCTAAATGAGTACGACTGAACCTTTAGTTACATGAGTTAAGTAATTAATGAATTTGTTGTATTTTGCATGAATGGTAAACCAAATGACCTCATTCCATAGCATCCATTGGTGCATTTGGTCAGTATTCTCTATGCCTTCGTATCATCCCTCGAGGCATCCTCTCTTGGCAATAAATCAAGGGTTGTCCTCTTTCTTAGATGACGTAATTAACATCATAGGCTTTATGGTATGACGGACTCTGGGTCCCAACACGAACCTCAGAATTGACTGACCAAGTCAGATTGAGCGCAGAATAAACTTGTCACTCAGTGACTGGCACGCCAATACGCATGATAACGAATGAACGACCCAGTTCGGAAAGGAAAGAGAAAATCACTCCCCCCACAAGCTGGCACGCCTGGTGGGACTTGAGTCTCCCTTCATCTCTTTGCCAAGAGGGGATGCCTTCAAGGACTCCCCCCAAGAATACTGACTATTGTTTGTTTGTCTCAGGTGGACGATGACGTCATCGGGACTCACCACTCTTGACTTCGGCCCCGCGATCATCACCGACCATGCTGAACACGGGTACCTGGCGGTGCCCACTGTCTTCGGGTCTTTCCCACCAGCTATAGGCTTCCCTAACTTTTTGGGGTTAGCCTTTGCCGATATGCTGCAAGTAGAATCCTCGGAGCCTACCGAGGAGAAGACTGTGAAAGAGGTCGAAGCCTTGAATGCTCGACGCTGTGATGGTCCACTCACGGGCCCAATTCAAGTCGCCAATTGCATGGTGCACCATGTCACTCACGGAGCCAGCCCCGTCCCTGCCAAGAACTCCGGGAGGCGCCAACATAGGAGCTTCCGGAGAAAGGCTGCTACTGCTGTTACCGGACGTCTCTTCGTGTCTGGCAAATCCATGCTGATCGGTGGAGTTCGCATCTTCTTGGACGGACGTGAAGCTCGAGTGAGCCCGGATCGAGTGATTCCCACAGTACCTGTCTACAACTCCTACCAGGCCCTCTCCGGATGGAGAGCCGAGAAAGAAGAAGCCGGCTGTCATGGCCAAGGAAGGTTGGCTCCTGAGCCAAGAATATTTAAGCAAGTTTAGGTCTCTAAGAAGACCCAGCCTACCCGCCGGGAGGCACTAGTCCGCCACCGCTCCGGATTTATTGGAGCAGAGGAGAACAAGGAAAGGGGTCTTGCCCCAAGGAAAGAAGAGACGGTCGTTGATCTTCCACGCCATGAAAGTTTCAGGACATGTGCCTAACAAGCCAACATCCCCATTGTGGGAAGAAGATTTTAGCAACCTACTGGAAGAGCCCAGCTTGCTTACATCCCTCCGATGGGAGGTCGACAACTATCCTCAGTCCTACATCAGGGGCGAGGGCAAGAAGAGATGACCAATATGGTCAGAAGTTACTTTAGGGGACTAGGCAACCCCTCATTGGGCCAACAACGGCTATTACAAGTAGCCGTGACTGAAGAAGATCACTGCCCACCAATGGCAGTGGAAGAAGAAGAAGAAGAAAGAAGGATGACATCGTCGGTCGATGACAATGGTTATGAAGATGGCTTGGACATTGAAGCCGATGAAGTTACTCCCCGCCGAGAGGAATGAAAAAAGTCTCCGTGTTCGAGAGGCTCACCTTCCCAGAGAATGCAAAAAGGAGGGTTCACAGACAAAGAAGAACGATGCAGATTTTCACTTGCAACATGGCTGGGGTGTCTGGCCACTATGGAAGATTACCTGAGGAACCTCAGGAGCTGGCCCGGTTGGCCGGAAGGCCGGGGCCGAATACTCAAAGGGTGGAAGCCGCAAGAGAAATGCTGGCAGCAGTCAAGGGAAAACAAACCCTGGCCCACCACTTGCAACATGACAAAGCTGTCATCCTAACCGCCAATGTGGTAACGGCGGAAGAAAAAGATATCTTGCTTGACATCCTCCCTGAAGGTGCGTCCAGGGAGACTACAGAAGCCATTCCTAGCACTGCAACTATGGATCCATTGGTATTGATGTTACTCCAAAAATACCGGCAAGAGACAGAATTCTTGAAGAAGCAGCTTATGGAGAAGACGGAGCAGACCTCAGCTTCCAAGCCTCTTGAGATGCAGGCCGAATCATCACGGGGAGCCGTCAACCAGAGCGACTTCCCACCACTCTATATCCCGCCTCAGCAGGTAAAACCAAGCTTGGCAATAGCTCAGCAACGCCCATCACAGCCACTGATGCCACCGGTGCTGCCACAGGTGCACCAGACACCTCCGCTACTGCGCCCTCTTCCGTAGGCGACCGCCTTGGTCACTCCCTATCTGCAGCCAACCCGTTTCTATCCAGAACCGGTTGATCCAACTATCATGAATAAGATGATGGTAGAGAGGATGATCGAGCTAAAGCTTGCTGAATGAAGTGAAGGCGACTACGTCGCATTCGATGCTTATAGGGTGCCATACCCGCCACATCATGCCGCCAAGCGACTCCCTCCTGGGATCAGTAAGCCGCCAAAGTTTGACAAGTTCAATGGGAAGGGATTCCTGAAGGAGCATGTCGCTTATTATATGACCGTCATGGGTGATCTGGCCACCAACGAGTCGTACATGCTAAAATTTTTCGGGTCCTCACAACGGGGCTCGCATTTGAATGGTACTCCAGCCTTCCGGCCGGGTCGATCAACGATTGGCCGGATATGTACAAGAAATTTAGAGAAAGGTTTCATGTCACCGAGTAGGAGGTCACGGTGGCTGAACTCTACTCAACAAGTCAAAGGGCGGATGAGACAGCCCATGAATATATCAAGAGGTGGAGAAACCTCGGAATGAGAAGCAAGCGGCCCCCGCACCAGGAGGACGCTGTACAAATCGGCAAGCAGAACCTCAGGAGAGAGGTACTAGAAAAGATGATTGGCATGGAAATCCGGTCGTTTGACCGCCTGAACAATGTTGTAGCCGAGGAAGAAGCCTTCCTTGCAAGACCTGTCCCGACATCAACTACTGCCACTGCACAAAAAGGCAAGGCAACGGAGTGGCGCTAGGCGCCTAAAGAAGCGAACGCCCTCGATATCAAGGTGTTTGAACAACAAAAAGACAAAGGTAAGTAGTCAGCTGCCCCTCAGCATGCTAAAACCGAAGATGGCAAAGAGGGCCCCTCGCTCCGGGACAAGATGAAGAAGGCCTACTCTTTCCCGAAGGAGAAGACCAAGATCTTGTTTGACTGGGTTACCCAGTATGATAAGGTCACCCTGCCTGAGCCAAAGAGGCCAGAGGACCTGAAAAGAAGAGACAGCCCAAGATTCTACCCTTACCACTAAATGCTAGGCATCCAATTGAAGACTGCTATGTTTTCAAGGACATCATTGAAGGCATGGTGAAGAAGGAAGAGATAGACTTGGGGGAGTACAAGGTTGACCCTCCACAACTGCATGAGGCGCCTCTGAGGAGAGCCGTGGTCAACATGGTCTCTCTATATCAGGCATTGCCTGAGGAGACCGCAGAAGCCAGCACTCAGCATACCTATGAAGCCTGCTTTCTGGCCCCAATGAAAGAGCAAGAGGGATGGCAGCAAGTCCCTGGAAAAATCAAGAAGAACGGCACATCTCATCCGAAAGTGGGAGTGCAGATCCGTGGCACCACGCCACGACCTCCTCTGCCAGTGGCAACACATGTGTGGACCAATCCACCTGCAGTTATCAGAATACCTACACACAACCGGAGGAGGTAGATTCCATTGCCAGTGGTCAAGGAAATTAGTCTAGAAGCCCGGCGGCTACAAGACTATATAAATGGGCAAGATGAATATGTATAACCCGAACTGGAGCCTTTACTGGTACGAGATTATGTCCCGTGGCAGGAATTAGAATAGCTTTCACTAAAGCAGGAAGAGGGAGCTGACAAAGTATCGGACAAAGATGGCAGCCTGTTCTGGGGGCAAGCACCAGCCGAAGAAAAGAAAAGAAGACGAAGAAAGAAAAGAAGGGCTAGAAAGGCCACGAAGGATATACTCCTTTATTGTAGCACCCTCTCTGCTCTGTTCAATTTGCCTGGTGAAGCGGATGAAGAAGTAATATGCTTTACACCCGTCGCCGAGGCAAGCCAAGCCGAAGCCGCAACTGCTGCACATGCAACCTGGTCGGGCCGAAGATGGGGGCGCCAGCCGCCTGCCAACCACAATATTATCTTCACAGGGGAACAACCCTAAAAGATACCTCTTTCGGAGGTCAAGGGAGTACAGATCCCTCCTCCGTCAGGCCTATACAGCCAAAGTGGGGGCAACACTGCCACCCCGTCCTTCCTGGAACTTCTGAAGTTGTCAAAGGGAAAGTAGCCATGCCAGGATGCCGAACCTGGAACTGGGGGCACTCACCCACAGCTCCAGCAAGCTTTCGGACTGCCGGATGAAGAAGAAGCTTGCCCGACGGCAGCCAATGAGGGATAGCAAGGAGATGACCCCAAGCAGAAGGGTGCAGCCTCAGAGCCCGATGAAGCAGGCCCATCAGGGGCCACAATTCAAGACTCTCCCAAGCCTAGGAGGGCAGAAGAAATGAATCTATCCAATGTCCGAGCAGGAAGCCGGGTAGTGAAGCTGTTGAAAAAGCTCCCGGTGAGATTCACTATCTGGGAAATCCTCTCTCTGAGTGAAGAGACCCAACATGCGATCATTACTGCTCCACAGATGCCTGCCCAATATGAGACATGTCTGGCTGAAGCTCTGCCAGAGGCCAACGTGACCTTCACGCAGGAGGACATGCTACTCCCCACTACCAGCCACAACAGGCCGTTGTATATGAGAGGACATCTGAATGGCCGGGAGCTAAACAGAATCTTGGTGGATCCCAGGGCAGCTGTCAACATCCTGCCATATAGGATATATGAGAGGCACTACTTCAACGTGCGCCTTGAAAAGGTCAGAGATATGCGTATTGCCGGCTTCAACCAAAAGTGTGAAGTGTCGCTAGGAGTAGCAGAATTCACACTCACTCTGGCGGACTTTGTCACGAGGGTGCAGTTTCATGTCATCGATTCTCGCACCTCGTACAAGGTGCTGCTTGACCATCCTTGGATATATGAGAACATGGTGGTGCCCTCTACGCTCCACCAGTGCATCAAATACAACCTGGAAGGGAAGGAGGAGAGAGTATTTGCTAATCTCCACCCGTTCAAGGTGTTCGAGTGTCACCTGGCGAACACCCCTCTATCTGCAGAACGGTCGCAGAAGACCTCTGAAGCCAAGACCTCTTTCGGCACATCAAAAAGCACCCCCGGCGTAGACTGGTTCCCTCCACCGCCGCGTGGGTATGTTAATCCCAAGACGGTCTCACACATCGCCATCACCGGGGACGTGGGTAGGGTAGCACCTCCCGCCATCTGCCCGAAAGCTAATAAAGCCAAGGTCGACCAGCAGCACGACCACATCGGGATTTCGGACAGCCTTACCAAGCCAATTCTCGGCCTCGATAATATTATTGTCAAACCTTTCAAAGCTTGGGAGGTGGCACAGATAGATGGTCCCAGCAGCTTATTTTACACAGCTGAGGAGCACCCTACACAGGAGGATACTGATTGTCATCTGCCTGAAGATATAGAAGACCCGTCAGTTACTGTACAGGGGTTGGCATTTGTAACAAATCGAATGGTCAAGATGTTCCAGAAGTAGCACATCCCCTCTGGCCAGCCTCGCAAGAAGAAAGAAGCATTCCAGAAGCTGTGGTATCTTGCAAGCCTGGACAAGGAGATGAGACGTGTCTCTCAGCACCCAAGGTTAGGCTTCACCCTCAAGGAACACTATTACAGTGGGCGCTATGAAGTAGACACCATCCCCGCTTTCTACCCGACTGAGGATCACTCACTAGGGGCAACTTTCGATGAACACCCAGCAGAAGTCGAACATATTGAACCAGCTCGACCAAGAGACTTGGAATCGGAAACCATATTCCCCTACCAGAGTTGGGACCAGGTCTATCCTAAGGAAGTAGTTCTTCAAGCCAAATTCGACACGTCTAGCAGTAGCAAAGCTGAAGATACTGAAGAAGGAGAGCGGCCTCCCTCTAGTGGCCCTCCTCTGATAATGATGTCGACACCTCTCGAACCGAGCGGGGAAGCTTCTTCCAAGCCTGATCAAGAAATGAAGGCTACCAGAAAAGAAAAGGCTACCTCCACTGAAGATATGATGATCCAAGAGGGCGGGACCTGTTATACTCCTGGTTTTGATGATGACAACAGTAAGATTTTGGGTATAGACACTTAACCTCCTAATAACTGTTTAATAGTTCAAAGGGGTTGTAGGGTGCTCATTGTGTCAACGCCATCAAATGGAAGCGTCGACGCAGCAGTGCAAACTCAAGAAAGAAGCCCCTGGGTGAATTTGTGCGTCAACGCAACGTTCAAGTGGAGTGGACGCATCAGAGCATTGATAGCTTGGGCACAAAGTCTATACATCAGCTGGATCCATTTAGTCTGTACATTGGCATATCTTCTTCAAGTCTGTACATCGGGCACCTTCTTAACAAAGTCTATACATTGCTGTTTGCATTGCAAAGTCCATACACTTGAAGCTCTTCATTTGATGAAGTCTATACATTAGACTTCAATTCTCCAAGTCTATACACTAGACTCTAGTTCTCCAAGTCTATACACTAGACTCCAGTTCTCCAAGTCTATACACTAGACTTCAGTTCTCCAAAGTCTATACACTAGACTTCAATTCTCCAAGTCTATACACTAGACTTCAGTTCTCTAAGTATATACATTGTTGTTTGCATTGCAAAGTCCATACATGGGAAGCTCTTCGTTTGATATCAACAAGTCTGTACACTGGATTCAACTCTCCAAGTCTGTACAGCCTGTTTGTCTTCTTGTGTGAAGTCTATACAACGCATGCTCACATAACTAACTCTATACACTCGATTGTTAGATCTTCAACTATATACATTGGTTAAGTCTATACACTGAGATCTCATGAAGAGTTGCAAGTCTATACACTCGTTGTTAGAGACCTAGACTGCTAAGTCTATACACTCCCTCACTATGTACACACTTGCTATATTGATCTCTGAAGTCTATACAATGCTTCACGTTAACACTAAGTCTATACACTTCATTTCTTGCAGAAGGGAACAGGGTCGACGCCTGAAGCCTAGAGCATCCACGCATCAGTAGACGAAGCTTTCACGATTTCTTCTATTGCATCAACGCCACAAGCAAGCAGCGTCGACGCAGCAGTTAAAGTAGCAGAGACTCTTACAAGCGATGAAGCCTTCACGAAATCTTCCACTGCGTCAACGCCATCAACAAGCAGCGTCGACGCAGCGGCTTAAGAGATGCCAGTATAGAAATGTACACGTTCGTGCGTCAACACCACCAACTGGCAGCGTCGACGCAGCAGTCCAAGAAAGGGACGACCTATCTCTGGCTGCCTTCAATACGTCAACGTAGCACGCCCATACGTTGAAGGCTTGAGCACTGGACTGCCGATACCGTTGCGTCAACGCAGCAGGCTGATGGAGTCGACGCAGCAGTTAAAAAGGTTGAAGATCTATGATGGCTGCGTCAACCCTTTGGAGCAAGTGAGTTGACGCCATCTAACTCCAGTTGTTGAGCGTACTGGTGCTGGGCACGTGATCCGAGGATAAGGAGAGTGCCCAGATGAGGACACGTGGTCTGACAGCCTGCTGGATGCTGCCACGTGGTCCGAATTTTTAGGGCGGGAACTGTGGAAGCCACACGCGCCCTGCTGCTGCTGCTGGTGGTATATAATGAATCCTTCGTCTTCAGATAAAGATTGATCAAAGTAGAAGCCTAAAGAGCAGAAAGCCCTTTCGATCCAGAAAAAGGGAAAAAGAAGGAAAAGAGAGGAAGAAGAGATAGAAGAGAGAAGCCGTGAAGAGAGAGCAGTGAGTGAGAGATTAGGAGAGTAGAAGAGAAAGAAAGAGAGATAGAGAGTGAGAGATTTGGAGAGCAGAAAAGAAAGAAAGATAGAAAGAGAGTGAGCGAGAGAGCTCGTGGAGAAGAAGGAAGAAGCTGCTTGAAGATCTTTCTTCACTGGACCGTGGATCAGATCCAGGCCAGTCAGCTCCGTTGAGAGCCACATTGTGCATTTCGTTTCACAGCTTTTTGATTGCTGTGTCATTTTCCTTTATTGTTTTTCCTTTATTTTCTGATCATCTTTGTTCTTCCGATTGCCCTGTTGGGGGTCGGGTTCCTCCTGTTGGTTCAGGAGAAGGGAGATCTGATCTCCAGGTTGCAAGTGACAGGTTGTCACTTGTGGGTTGCCCTCTGGTTAGAGGAAGGGAGGCTAGTCCTCCGGTTCTGGGCTTGTGGTTGCAAGTCCAGTGGTCCCTCCTGGTCTGGAGGAAGAGGGGTCTTCGACCTCTAGTTTCCAAGTGACTGGGAGTCACTTGGGTGTCCCTCCGGTTGGGAGGAAGAGGGGAGGCTGTTCCCCTGGTCAAGCTGTGTGGCAGCAACTGTTTGCAGACTGAGTCTGCTTGGTTCTAGCATTTGCTAGTGAAGCCTCACTTCGGTTGGGAGTGAGGGGTGGATGTAGGTCTGTGGACCGAACCACCTAAAATCTCTTGTGCAGTGGCTTGATTGATTGATTGCTTCCGCTAGATGCTTGGATAGGCACGCCCATGAGTTTGTATTTGAGTTGAAATGAATTAGTTCTATCCTGTGTCTTTCTCTAGCATCCTAGTTTTTAATTTGGCCATATTCTGTAGAAGGATACATTCACCCCCCTCTGTATCCGGGCCAAGCATACTAACAGTTGGTATCAGAGCGGGTGTCTGCATACAAGGTCCAGCGACCTGCAGATTCGATCTTGCGGTCTTAGGTGCTTATTTGCTTTTAGTGCATCAATATTCCTGTTGCATTGAATTTATCTGCTATTTGCTTCAATGGCTTGTCCACTCGTCTTCAGTGGTTTTGATTTCAACCAGTGGCACAGTGCCTTACGTGCTTATGTTAAATCTGTTGATCCAGACCTGTGGAAAGTGATTTCACATGGTCCTCATAAATTACCAAAGAAAAAGTCCAAATGGACTGACAGTCACGAAGCAATGTATGAGGAGAATCAGACAGCTATAAATCTGATGAAAGCAGCCACTGACAAAGCCTTTCACTCATGTTTCCTTGATTGCAGATCTGCAAGGGATATGTTGGAAATGATGAAGAAAGCCGGGAAAGGAAATCAAACAAGCTGCATGATGGCTGACAGAAGCAATCAAAGCAGCAGCCAAAATGAAGATGATGATGATGAGGTAAATCTCTTCGAGAACTTTTCTCTTGATGATTGGGAGAATGCATATGCTGAATTGTTAGAGTCACATGAGAGCTTAAGAAAATAGTATAAAAGGTTGAAGAAGGGTACTCGGGTAGATGGTTCTAGCTCTCCATGTGAAAATTGTACGAGTATGAAGCAATTTCATGATGCATGTCTGTCAGATAATCATATGTATAAAAATCAGAATGCAAAACTGAAGAAGGAACTCGAATGTGTTTACTCTGAACTAAATAAGCTAAAATCTAAAGATGAATCTCTCAGAAAAATCTCCAAAGAAGATGAAGAAGAATTAGAGAAACTTAAGAAGGAGAAAAACCTGCTTGCTGAAAAACTTGAAGCCATCAAATCTGTGAATGTGGAATTACAGAAAAACATTGAAAAGAAGGAAAAAGATTTGAAGGAATTCAAGGTTGGAAGAAAACTTGAAACTAACTCAGAAGATCAGACTCTAATAAATGAGTTAATTCAGAATGACAAGCTTAAGGAAGAAAATGAAAAATTAAAAATGTTGAATTCAACTATGTCAGAGAGACTTCTAGCTTTGGAAAGAGGAAAAAGTATTTGTGTTGAAGATTCTAATAAACTGAGCAATCTGGAACAGGAAATTGACAAATATAAAACTGCTAACAAGGTGTTAACTGAATGTGTGAATTGCAGTGAACAAGAGATTGCCAGTTATGAGCTACATATTTCCTCTTTGGAAGATGAAATTCAGGATTTGACAGTCTCCTTGTCTAAATTTGTTGATGGGTAGAAAAACCTAGACAAGCTACTAGGTATAAAAATCAACTCTAGGAAGGAAGAGCTGGGCTACAATAAGATAAACAAGAAGGAACTTCAGAACAAAGTTATGACATCTTTTGTAAGTGGTTCAGACGTAGCCACCACCTCTAAAGACAAACAGCCCATTGTTCAGAAAATACTGGGAACAAAGAATAATTTGAAGAAAGACGGACTGGGCTATAGTCCAATCATAAGGAAGGTCGATGGAGCCAACCTGAAAACTGTCTTTGTTAAATCCTCTGAACAGGAGAAGCCTTCTATTTCATCTCCAACTCAGTACAAGGCTAAGAAAATAGGAAAACAGGATAAAAACCAGAAAAGGACTGTAAATCAGAAAATAAATGAAAAGGCTTCATCAGTGCATGCTGATCACAGTCCTCACACACACTCACATGCATTTAAAGGGAAGATTATCTGTCATTACTGTCATAAAGTTGGACATCTGATGCATGAGTGTAAGTTGATGGAGAAGGATAATAAGAATGCTAGGAGATATCATGATAAAAATCCTTCATTTCAGAAAAGGAGAATTGAGTGCTTTCATTGTGGTAAACTAGGACACAAAATTTCACAGTGCTGGTTTGTTAGTGATAAGAATAAATATCATGCAAACTATCATGTTTCTAACAAGAACAAGTCTGTTCCAATAAACTAGCATATGACATGCTTTAATTGTGGAAAATTGGGTCATAAGAGATTTGAATGCTGGCTGAATGCTGGTAAGAAAAGTTCTAATTCATGCTTTCACTATGGCAAGATGGGCCACATTGCAGCCCACTGTAGACATGCTCAGGGTAGACAACTCAATTCTAAAACTCTTAAACTCCCTGCTAATGGAAATATGTTTGGAAATAATATTTTTAGAGGCAAGCACAATGAGTGCTTCAAATGTGGGAAGTTTGGCCATATAGTCAAGGACTGTTGGCATATTCAGGGTAGAAATGTGAATCTCAAACATGCTAAATTCCCTGTAAGATAATTTCCAAAACTTTCATGCTATAACTGTGGGAAGCCATGTCACAGGGCTGCAACCTGTTGGCTGGCAGGATATCAAAACCAAACTGGTTTTGGCAAACAGAATTTTTATTCTGTTGACAAGAAACCTCATGTTTATGCACATAGAATTCATGCTAACAAGAATGTGCATAAATCAGATCTGAAAACTACTCTTAGAAATGTGCCAAGAAAATCTGCTAGGAGTAATACTGTTTTATCAGGACCCAAGACTTCTTGGGTACCTGTTTGTGCAAAATAACATTGCTATGCAGGTGTGCCTTGGGACTGGAATAAAAAGGGGTAATGATCCAAGGCACTCAAGAAGAAAAACCCCATACTGATTTTTCTTTCAGGTGAACTTCCTGCTGTCCTTGTTTTTAGTTTTATTGCATGACAAGTTAAATCTGTTTTTGCATTTTTCATTCATCAGTTGCCATGTGCATCATTTTCTGATCATACATTTGCTGAGAGTTCTGTGCAAACATCAGATTAAGAAGGGTTGTCTGTATCTGATGCATACATAGGCTAATTACAATTGCTTGATAATTGTGTTTTGCATAGACTCTGAAAACAAATTACCTTTCGAATTGTCTGAAAAAATCTGAACTGCTTATGAGTGTGACTTGAATCATGTGTGTTGCAATAGCTCACTGAAAATTCTGAATTGCATATAGGACTGCATGTTGAATAATCATGCATGACCTCAATGGTATATAAATGGTAAGGTACCAAAGGGCAGGGAGGTCTGTCTGGAGGCTCTTACTATGTGTGAGGTGGTCTTTTAGACCAAGTGCTTCGCCTAGTACCATGGGTCATCTTGCTACTTAGGACAGTCTGAATGTGCATGAATCATTTGGTAACATATGTTCAGTTCTCAGTGCAAACATTGCATGTTTTCAGGGGGAGTTAGATGCATATCCTTGCATATCTTTCAATGTTGAGTCTTTGCATGTCCCTGCATACATATAGTGCATTGCATTTCATTATATTGAAAATGCCAAAGAGAGAGTTTGAATGCATATTGTGAGGGGGAGTCAATGCATTGCATATAGGTTGTCAAATGCATACATGTGTCAGAACTCATTGCATATCCTTTCTTATTGATTTTGTTGACAAACCTTAATCATATTTTTGAAAACTTTGAGCTTCACAATCTCTCTTAACAATTGGTATTTCTCCTATCAATTGGTATCATTTGGCTTCAGAATTCTATCAGTCTGTCATGAAGATTTCAATGGGACTATCTCGATCATAAATCTAAAAATTCTTGAACTAGAAATCTTCTATTATACATTTTTATGAATGACTGAAATAACTCATGTGGTTTAAGTTTAATGTACTCAATGAGTTTGATTTTAAAATCTCTTTAAAATATCTAAAGCATGTTTAATAAACCTTAACCACTTGTTTCATGCTATGTCTTCTGAAAAATTTCTGAAATATGCACTTTTGAATACATGACTTTAATTGGTTAAGTACATGAAACTATTATTGATTTGAAGCAAAAGAATGCCTCTGAAATGTCTAAAGGGTTAATTCTGTCAGAGCAATGACATTGGCCACTGAGAAACACAAGTCCAAAGGACTGTGTCATGAGGTGCCTTCGTTAACTCTGATAAAATTCATTGAAACTCAGGCAGAGCAATGGCATGCACACTGAGAAATACAACTCACTCATTAGAAAATGATTTGTAGCGTGTCATGATGTGTAAATGCTAACTCTGTTCACATAAAGTATGACAGTTAGTCACACTAAGGGCTTAGGGATATTGGCCTTTGATCAAGGTATATCCTCTAGTTACAATGTGTGCACTGAACTATAGTGCTCGTAAAATGTGGAGCAAGAAAATTGTTGAATAAAGTGAAATATCTGAATATTGATACACAAATCAAATTACTTCAACCCTAGACAAAATCATATGACTTCATAATAATTACTTGACTTCAATACTAGTGCATGTAACTCTGAAAGAAGTCAACAGATTTGATTGTGTAAGAGAAAGAGAGATTAATCAAGATAATTATGAGGGCTTGGTTCATCTTTATTAAACCATGGTTTTAGATATCAATACAGAATTTTATTGATGAACTCTACATACATCATAATTAAACCACGCTATTAATAAAGTTCATTCATAAGCTCTTATAATGGAAGACTTTGAAAACATGTTTTGGATTTATGAGAATAATATCCCTTTGAAAATCCAATTGAATTTCCCTTCTTATTCTTCTCATAGGCTCCATTTAGTAAGGGGGAGTTTCATTATTAGATGCATCATGCTGCATAAGGAGGAGTATCTCATTCCTAACTGCATCACTGCGTAGACGCAATGTTACATTGGCGTCAACGCGTTATGCCTCACTGACTTTTTTATCTTGTGTTTTTCGGTTCACTTGCCTCACTGCGTAGACGCAATGCCCCTCTCTGCGTCCACGCATTGCTTCTTATTCATATCTTCTTTACCCGGTTCACCCACTTGAACTGGTTGAACCGTTCACTTAAAGGGTCCTCGGTGTCTCTTTAAAAGCGAAATGAGACCGCTGCTTTTCTTCACTTTTTTCCAAAACCCTTTTTTTCATTCGACCTCTCGTGTCCCCCAAGAATCCTCTCAGCTCTCTCTCCTGCTCGATTCATCTCCGTGCCATGGATTCTCCAGCATCTACTCAAAAAGGGAAGCAGAGGGCAGAGGAACAACCAAGAGGCTCAGAACCAGCAAGAGGCACAATGGAGTCCCACTCTCTAGTAGCTCGCGAAAGGGGAAGAAGGAAGGAGACGGGTCCACGGGATCCAAGTCCGCCAACCAAAAGGTTAAAGACATCCGCAGTCAGAAAAGAGAAGAGGAAGGGCTTATCTTCAGGTTCTGCAACCGGTCAGAAAGATGCTGGTAGCTCGCGTACAGTCACCATGGAAGAACCTCTGAAGGTTCTTATTTCCCGGTACGTTGATGCTACTGATCATCATATGCTCGAAGTTTTTCCTCAGCTATTTCCTATACTGGACCATCAGGGCTGGTGGTCGTTTGTCTCAACACACAAGACTTACTACCCCACCTTGGTCAGAGAGTTCTACCAGAACTTAAAATATGAACCTTCTGTTCCAAAACTCACATCCAGTGTTAGAGATGTAAGTTTCGAAATAACAGATAAGTTGTTTGCTAGAGCATGGAAGGTTCCTAAAGTAGGAGTTCAGCTGCATGATTTTGAGTATGATGCGCATGAAGCGTATGAACTCTTGACTGAGAAACCCAGTAATCTCTCTGATGTCAGAGAGACCTACCTAGGCAGTCTCAAAGCCAATCATTTCCCTTCGCTAAATAGACTGCTCCACCACATTTGCACCTCCATGATCACACCACAGAGCAGTGGAAGAGAAAGGGTGACAGAGATGCAAAGATTTCTTCTCTACTGTATGCTGAAGAGAATACAGATTTCCCTGTCGGATGTAGCTATTCAAACAATGGGGTCATGTCTATCTCAGTCCAGAACCCTTCCTTATGCCGCCCCATTAACTGCTGTTTTTCAGAAAGTTGGTGTAGACTTTGGCTCTGAGAAGAAAATTATCATCCCTCGAGGGAATGTGTACACACTTTCTTACATTCAAAAGTTTATGGGTTTTGAGGTCGTTGATGGTAAGGCTGTCAGAACCCTTCCTAGTCAGAAATCAGCTCCATCAGAGATCGGTCAGGCATCAAGAACAGCCACTATAGATGATGGTCAAGTGCACAGAGCAGAAATACCGATTCCATCTGTGGTGAGTGAAGACATGCCAAAGGACAACTCCATGAGAGGAGAGCAAGTTTTTGAGGCTTCTGCGGAACCGAGTGGCTCTGTACCTACAGTAGAACCATCTACGTCTGGAGCCATTAAAGTTTATAGAAGAACCTCTCCAACTTCTGATGCAGCTCCACCCCCAGCAACTATTGAAGAGATGTTAGTAAACATGACTATGATGATGCAGCGTCAGGAGGCCAAGATGGACAAGTTGGTGGAGTTCACAACCCTTCATTTTAACAAGCTGACTGCTCGGATTGTGAATTTTGAAACTTCAGTTTTATGTGAGTGGTGAAATTTCTTACTCACCAAGATGGTGTCTGACCAAGCAACAAGGTCAGTCTTGAAACAGATATCATCCCTCCTTGACAAACTTGCCACTCTGGTACAAGAGATGCACAATCAACAAGGTTCAACCCTTTCCACTTTTGCCAAAATTATTGATCTGTGCTATGATCTGAAGATAGGGCTAGAAACAATCAAAGGTCATGTCAGTGCAATCCCTCCATTCCTCAAAGTTGTGCTAGAGAAGATTGACAAAGTAATAGCCAACATCCAGTCACTTGAGAACAAAGATTCTGTCACTGAAATTGGCAATGTTCGCAACACTCTAAGTCATCAGCTAAGCGAACTTTCTCAAGAGATCAGAGACCTTCTAACCAAGGACCATTCTACTTCAGGATAGCCATCTCGCCAGACACCTCCAGGCACTCAAGGACAATCTTCTCGTCAGCAATAACAACCATCTTCTGCCAGGCGTTACAATCGCTTCTTCCCATCTTAACCTATGTTTTCTTCATGCACCCCCTTTCATGATGATGACAAAGGGGGAGAGCTTAATGAGCTGCTAAATTTTGTTAATGAGCTGAATTTTGCTAATGAATGCTGAGTTTTGTTAATGAATGATAGCATATACTTTCGTTTTTGTGACTCATAATTTTTTGTTCAACTGACAAGTAACCATGCGTTTGGTTGATGCTAATCTTGTGTGATCGCAGATGTCATTAAAACAGTTTGGGGGTTGTCATCATCAAAAAGGGGGAGATTGTTGTACTCCTGATTTTGATGATGATAACAGTAAGATTTTGGATATAGACACTTAACCTCTTAATAACTGTTTAATAGTTCAAAGGGGTTGCAGGGTGCTCATTGCGTCAACGCCAACAAATGGAAGCATCGACGCAGTAGTGCAAACTCAAGAAAGAAGCCCCTGGGTGAATTTGTGCGTCAACGCAACGTTCAAGTGGAGTGGATGCATCAGAGCATTGATAGCTTGGGCACAAAGTCTATACATCAGCTGGATCCATTTAGTCTGTACATTGGCATATCTTCTACAAGTCTGTACATCGGGCACCTTCTTAACAAAGTCTATACATTGCTGTTTGCATTGCAAAGTCCATACACTTGAAGCTCTTCATTTGATGAAGTCTATACACTAGACTTCAATTCTCCAAGTCTATACACGAGACTCTAGTTCTCCAAGTCTATACACTAGACTCCAATTCTCCAAGTCTATACACTAGACTTCAGTTCTCCAAAGTCTATACACTAGACTTCAATTCTCCAAGTCTATACACTAGACTTCAGTTCTCTAAGTATATACATTGTTGTTTGCATTGCAAAGTCCATACACTGGAAGCTCTTCGTTTGATATCAACAAGTCTGTACACTGGATTCAACTCTCCAAGTCTGTACAGCCTGTTTGTCTTCTTGTGTGAAGTCTATACAACGCATGCTCACATAATTAACTCTATACACTCGATTGTTAGATCTTCAACTATATACATTGGTTAAGTCTATACACTGAGATCTGATGAAGAGTTGCAAGTCTATACACTCGTTGTTAGAGACCTAGACTGCTAAGTCTATACACTCCCTCACTATGTACACACTTGCTATATTGATCTCTGAAGTCTATACAATGCTTCACGTTAACACTAAGTCTATACACTTCATTTCTTGCAGAAGGGAACAGGGTCGACGCCTGAAGCCTAGAGCATCCACGCATCAGTAGACGAAGCTTTCACGATTTCTTTTATTACGTCAACGCCACAAGCAAGCAGCGTCGACGCAGTAGTTAAAGTAGCAGAGACTCTTACAAGCGATGAAGCCTTCACAAAATCTTCCACTGCGTCAACGCCATCAACAAGCAGCGTCGACGCAGCGGCTTAAGAGATGCCAGTATAGAAATGTACACGTTCGTGCGTCAACGCCACCAACTGGCAGCGTCGACGCAGCAGTCCAAGAAAGGGACGACCTATCTCTGGCTGCCTTCAATACGTCAACGCAGCACGCCCATACGTTGAAGGCTTGAGCACTGGACTGCCGATACCGTTGCGTCAACGCAGCAGGCTGATGGAGTCGACGCAGCAGTTAAAAAGGTTGAAGATCTATGATGGCTGCGTCAACCCTTTGGAGCAAGTGAGTTGACGCCATCTAACTCCAGTTGTTGAGCGTACTGGTGCTGGGCACGTGATCCGAGGATAAGGAGAGTGCCCAGATGAGGACACGTGGTCTGACAGCCTGCTGGATGCTGCCACGTGGTCCGAATTTTTAGGGCGGGAACTGTGGAAGCCACACGCGCCCTGCTGCTGCTGCTGCTGCTGCTGGTATATAATGAATCCTTCATCTTTAGATGAAGATCGATCAAAGTAGAAGCCTAAAGAGCAGAAAACCCTTTCGATCTAGAAAAAGAGAAAAAGAAGGAAAAGAGAGGAAGAAGAGATAGAAGAGAGAAGCCGTGAAGAGAGAGCAGTGAGTGAGAGATTAGGAGAGTAGAAGAGAAAGAAAGAGAGATAGAGAGTGAGAGATTTGGAGAGCAGAAAAGAAAGAAAGACAGAAAGAGAGTGAGCGAGAGAGCTCGTGGAGAAGAAGGAAGAAGCTGCTTGAAGATCTGTCTTCACTGAACCGTGGATCAGATTCAGGCCAGTCAGCTCCGTTGAGAGCCACATTGTGCATTTCATTTCACAGCTTTCTGATTGCTGTGTCATTTTCCTTTATTATTTTTCCTTTGTTTTCTGATCATCTTTATTCTTCCGATTGCCCTGTTGGGGGTCGGGTTCCTCTTGTTGGTTCAGGAGAAGGGAGATCTGATCTCCAGGTTGCAAGTGATAGGTTGTCACTTGTGGGTTGCCCTCTGGTTAGAGGAAGGGAGGCTAGTCCTCCGGTTCTGGGCTTGTGGTTGCAAGTCCAGTGGTCCCTCCTGGTCTGGAGGAAGAGAGGTCTTCGACCTCTAGTTTCCAAGTGACTGGGAGTCACTTGGGTGTCCCTCCGGTTGGGAGGAAGATGGGAGGTTGTTCCCCTAGTCAAGCTGTGTGGCAGCAACTGTTTGCAGACTGAGTCTGCTTGGTTCTAGCATTTGCTAGTGAAGCCTCACTCCGGTTGGGAGTGAGGGGTGGATGTAGGTCTGCGGACCGAACCACCTAAAATCTCTTGTGCAGTGGCTTGATTGATTGATTGCTTCCGCTAGATGCTTGGATAGGCACGCCCATGAGTTTGTATTTGAGTTGAAATGAATTAGTTCTATCCTGTGTCTTTCTCTAGCATCCTAGTTTTTAATTTGGCCATATTCTGTAGAAGGATACATTCACCCCCCTCTGTATCCGGGCCAAGCTTACTAACAGGACCTTCTCAACTTGTACTGTGAAGTGGCAATGCTGCTCTAGCTCGGCAATAAACAATCACCAGTCCTTAACGACTGCAAGTCCGTCAGTAGTGGATGAGGCTGTTGACTCACCCATGGAAATTACAACTGAGATGGATTCGCTGGCAGAGCAATTCACACAGCTACTACCGGCCGAACCGGAGATTCTTGATGAAGCTCAGATGAAGCAGAATGAAGAGATCGAGGTTCTCGACCTCGAAGATGATATACCCGACTTTATCGACCTCCAGCCGGCACCCTCGGAGATAGAAGACGGAGGCCAAGCCACAGTCGATGAATTGATAGAAGTCAACTTGGGAAACGAGGACGACCCCATGTCGACCTTCCTCAGTGCCCAGTTATCTACAGAAGAACAAAGGCTATACATCTAGCTGCTACAAGAATATCGGGATTACTTCATCTGGACCTAGAAGGAAAAGCCAAGATTGAGCCCCGCAGTCTCACAGCATGAGCTAGCCATAATCCCCGAAGCTGAGCCGGTGAAACAGCCGCCGCGGCGCATGAGGCCAGAGCTCATCACTCAAATATGCAAAGAAGTTGACAAGCTCATTGATGTGGGTTTCGTTGAAGAAAATCAATACACCACGTGGCTGGCTAATATTGTGCCCGTAAAGAAGAAAAATGGACAGATGCGGATATGCGTTGATTTTCAAGATCTGAACAAGCCCTGTCCCAAGGATGACTTCCCAGTATCGATAACGGTGGTCATGATTGATGCCACGACTGGCCACGAAGCTCTATCATTTATGGATGGGTCGTCCGGCTACAACCAGATATGGATCGCGGAGCATGACCGGGTCCACACTGCCTTCCGAACTCCCAAAGGCATCTATCATTATAAAAGGATGCCGTTCGGACTGAAGAATGCCGACGCAACTTACCAGCGGGCGATGACCAGAATATTTGATGAACTGCTCTACCACAAGGTCGAGTGCTATATAGATGACCTGGTGGTCAAGACCAGAAAGAAAGAAGACCATCTGCAGGACCTCCGAGTTGTGTTTTAGAGGCTTTGGCAGTATGAATTAAAGATGAACCCCATGAAGTGTGTGTTCGGGATATCGAGCGGAAAGTTCTTGGGATTCATTGTCAGATATCAGGGAATTGAAATAGACCCCGCAAAAATCAAGGCAACCCAGGAGTTACCTCCGCCAAGGAACCTCTCTGAGCTAAGATCTCTACAAGGCCGCCTGGCAAACATTCGACAGTTTATATCTAACTTGTCAGGGCGATGCCATCCCTTTCACAAGCTAATGATGAAAGATGTTCCCTTTTATTGAGACGAAGAATGCCAGACAGCCTTCGACAAGCTGAAAGATTATCTGAAGACTCCTCCAGTGCTTGGTGCGCCGGTGAAAGGACGGCCGCTAATCCTCTACATAGCAGCCACCTACAACTCTATGGGGGCAATGCTAGCCCAGAATAATGAAGGAGGAAAGGAACAAGCCCTCTACTACCACAGTCAGAGATTAGTCAGAACTGAGGAGAAATACAACTTTATTGAGAAGATCTGCCTAGCACTGGTCTTCGCAGTCAAGAAACTTCGACATTATATGTTATCGCATGAAATTAAGTTGATTTCCAAGGAGGATCCACTTAAATATATCATGTCCCAACCGGCACTCAAAGGCCGCCTAGGCAAATGGGCGGTGGTTCTGATGGAGTTTGATATCTCCTGCGCACCGCAAGGGGACGTCAAAGGCCAAGCCATTGCAAACTTCTTCGCTGAGCCCCCAGTACTAGAAGATTGTCCGCTGGAGCCAGAGCTTCCTGAAGATGAGACCCTGGAAGTCAGCCAAGTACGGCCCTCATTGTGGCTGCTATACTTTGACGGCGCATCCAGAATTGACACCCCAGCAACTGGGTCAGCCAGAGTCTGGACAGGGGCAGACATAATTCTGAAATCTCCAGAAGGAGAAGTCATATATACATCCTGTTCAATAAACAAGCCTTGCACAAATAATGAAGCGGAATATGAGGCCCTAATAATCAGGCTACAGATTGCTCTGTCCATGGGAATTCAGATGTTGGAAGCATTCGGGGATTCTATGCTAGTTATAAAATAGTTGGAGGGAGAGTTCGATGTGCGGAAGCAAGATCTCCTTCCCTATTACCAGCTGGCACTCCGCCTGATGACAAGATTCTATTTCATCAGCATCAAGAACATCAACCAAGGACAAAATGCTCAGGTAGATGCCCTCGTAAAGCTGGCCAGTTCTTTGGCAATCCCGCCAGACACAAGCCTAAATATAACGGTAATTAACTAACGATAGGTCCCCAGTGCGAAAGAAGTCCTGACCGATGAACAAGAAAATGAAGTGGCAGCTGTCGAAGAAATCCAGCAGCCCAATTGGCGGGAGCATCTCCTACGATGGTTTCAACACCAACAGCTCTCGAAAGAGAAAGAACAAAGAATGAAGCTCCTGAGAGTCAAAGACTCTTATGAAATGAGGAACAGAACTCTATTCCGAATAATGAAGGATGCCCAAAAGAAGATCTTACTCCACTGCTTGTCTCTAGTAGAGGTCTGGCAAGTAATGCAGGAGGTCCATGCCGGGTCAGTCGGGGCATGTCAGGCCGGTCCGAAAATGAAAATTGAAATAAAGAAATTAGGCTACTACTGGCCCTCTATGTTTGACGACTACTGCAAGTTTGCTAAAGCCTGCCAGAGGTGTCAGGAACACGCCACTGTGTTCAGGAAACCATCGGTGCCGCTGCATCCTACCGTACCAAGTTGGCCGTTTGCTCAATGGGGTACAGACGTGGTAGGGATGCTACCAGCATCCTCATCAGGATGCAAATATATCTTAGCGGCAATAGATTACTTCTCCAGATGGGCAAAAGCAATAGCACTAAGAGAAGTGACGGGAGAATGGGTCACCAGATTCTTTCGGCAGAATATAATATTTCGGTTTGGAGTCCCCAACTGAATTATCTCCGACAATGGTAGTCACTTCAGGAATCAGAAGGTGTATCGACTGGCCGACAAATAGAGGATTGATTGGAGAACGTCATCTCCCTACTACCCTCAAGCCAACGGACTTGCAGAAGCCTTCAATAAAATGCTATGCACTCTACTAGTGAAGACTCTTAAGGCTAATAAAAGAGATTGGGAAGAAAGGATGTAAGAAGCACTCTGGGCTTATCGTACAATTTATAAAACCCCAACTGGCTGCTCACCTTACTCCCTCGTGTACGGGTCGGAGGCTGTGGTGCCAGTTGAATTAGAGGTTCCCTTGTTGAGAGTCGCCATCCAGCATGGGTTGGTTAGCAGCGAGCATACTAACATGGAAAGAAGACTGGAAGAGCTCTCCAAGCTCGAAGGAAATCGTCTCTGAGTGCAACAAAATATCGAACTCTACCAAGCTCGCATGACCCATGCTTTCAATAAGCTAGTCAAAGGATGAGAATTCAAGAAAGGTGACCTAGTAATGGTCAAAAGAAGAGAGGTGATGGCCTCCAACCCCAAGGGGAAGTTTGTTGAAAATTAGGTCGGACCATATATCGTCCGCCGAGTATATGAAGGGGGTGCTTACGTTCTTGTAGATCACAAGGGAGTAGTTTAGTTCTCCTCTCTTAATGGAAAACATATGCAGCTGTACCATGCAGCCCCATCGGTATTCCCAGAATGCCCAAAACCCATATTGGTTTAGTGGCACTCCACCCTGACCGAGCTCTCAAAAGATACACTATTGCCATTACGGACCTTACGTCCGAATCGACAAATGCTCTTCCTTTGCGTTGGTATTTGTCCTTACCAACGAATAAACCCCTCTTTTGGCGCAAGGCTGCGTGCCCTAGCCGACTTTTGCACAATATCGCCATTATGGACCTTACGTCTGAATCGACAAATGCCCTTCCTTTGCGTTGGTATTTGTCCTTACCAACGAATAAACCCCTCTTTCGGCGTAAGGCTATGTGCCCTAGCCGACTTCTGCACAATATTGCCATTACGGACCTTACGTCCGAATTGGCGTAAAAACTCATCCCTTGCGTTGGTATTTGTCCTTACTAATGAATAAATCCCTTCTTCGGCGCAAGGCTGCATGCCCTAGCCAACTGTCATATGCTACTAGGTAAGGTCAAACATCACATGATTGACCCATCCTCGTTTTCTCACTCCAAAAGAAGAAGAAGAAAGAAACAAAAAATGAGACTTAAAACAGAGGTGTCTCGCCGGCCTTGTTCCTACACTAGGACAAGGGCAAAAATGGCTATAACCCGGCTACGGTGAAAATCCGAAAGGGCACTGCAGGTAGAATCAGGTACTCCGCCACGTGAAAATCTGTAAGGGCGTGTGGATAAAAGTAAGAGGGGGATGGCTTCGGTGAAAACCCGAAAGGGTGCTTAAGCCAGTAATGTGGTAATTTAAAGTTCCTATTCACCCTCATCCTAATGAAACTCCAAAAGGGACGATCACCACAAGTTCTGTCGGAGATCTTTTCTCTCTGCGACTTCCTTGCGACCGTTGTCATCATCGGCAAGATCGGTCAACCTCTTTGCGACCCTTGTCATCATCAGCAAGATCAATCAACCTCCTTTCGACCCTTGTCATCATCTGCAAGACCGGTCGGCGTTTCCCTTAACTTGGACCTTCCGTCCTCGTTAATGAATAAACCTCTTTTCCTTCGGCATTTAACCAATGTCGATGAACAAGCCAGTGTTCGACCCTTGTCATCATTGGCAAGACCGGTCTGCGTTTCCCTTAACTTGTACCCTTCATCCTCGTTAATGAATAAGCCTTCTTTACTTCAGCATTTAACTAACATCGATGAGCAAGCCAATGTTTGACTCTTATTATCATCGGCAAGATCGATCGACGTTTCCCTTAGCTTGGACCCTTCGTCCTCGTTAATGAATAAACCTCCTTTGCTTCAGCATTTAACCAATGTTGATGAACAAGCCAGTGTTCGACCCTTGTCATCATCGGCAAGATCGGTCGACGTTTCCCTTAACTTGGACCCTTCGTCCTCGTTAATGAATAAACCTCCTTTGCTTCGACATTTAGCCAATGTCGATGAACAAACAGTGTTCGACCCTTGCCATCATCGACAAGATCGGTCGACGTTCCCCTTAACTTAGACCTTCCGTCCTTATTAATGAATATACCTTTGCTTCGGCATTTAGCCAATGTCGATGAACAAACCTGCATTTGACCCTTGTCATCATTGACAAGGCTGGTCAACATCCCATTAGCCCTTATCCATTCTGGATTCGTTACGTGAGTCAAGTGCAAAAAAAAAAGAAAAAAATGAGGCTTAAAATAGAGGTGCCTCGCCAGACTTACTCGGATATTCAGAGTAAGGGTAAAAATGGCTCTAACCCAGTTGCGGTGAAAACCTGAAAGGGCGCCGCAGGTAAAATCGGGTACCCCGTCACGTGAAAACCAGCAAGGGCGCGTGGGCAAAAGTAAGAGGGGCTAGCTTCGGCGAAAACCTGCAAGGGCGCTTAAGTCAGTAATGTGACAAAAAAATGAGGAATAAAAAAGAATGATGACGATGAAATAATGAGGTTATATTCTCATTTGTCACTTAATTCCCATAAATGTTCTTATGCGAGCCTTGCGCCTATGAACCTACCTTTGCTTCGGCATTTATCCAATGCCGATGAATAAGCTGCCATTGACCATTGTGACCATCGGCAAGACCGGTCAATACTCCCTTAACCCGGAACTTCTGTGCACGTTAATGAACAAAGCCCTTTGCTTCGGCATTTATCCAATGCCGATGAATAAGCTGCCATTGACCCTTGTCACCATCAACAAGACCGGTCAATACTCCCTTAACTCGGACCTTCCGTCCGCGTTAATGAACAAACCCTTTGCTTCGGCATCTATCCAATGCTGATGAACAAGCCACTATTGACCCTTGTCACCATCGGCAAGATCGGTCAATACTCCCTTAACCCGGACCTTCCGTCCACGTTAATGAACAAACTCTTTGCTTCGGCATCTATCCAATGCTGATGAATAAGCCACTATTAACCCTTGTCACCATCGGCAAGACCGGTCAATACTCTCTTAACCTGGACCTTCCATCCGCGTTAATGAACAAAGCCCTTTGCTTCGGCATTTATCTAATGCCGATGAATAAGCTGCCTTTGACCTTTGTCACCATCGACAAGACCGGTCAATCCCTTAACCCAGACCTTCCATCCGCGTTAATGAACAAACCCTTTGCTTCGGCATCTATCCAATGCCGATGAACAAGCCACTATTGACTCTTGTCACCATCAGAAAGACCGGTCAATACTCCCTTAACTCGGACCTTCCATTCGCGTTAATGAACAAAGCCCTTTGCTTCGACATTTATCCAATGCCGAAGAATAAGCTACCATTGACCTTTGTCACCATCAGCAAGACCGGTCAATACTCCCTTAACCTGGACCTTCCGTCCGTGTTAATGAACAAATCCGCTTCGGCATCTATCCAATGCCGATGAACAAGCCACTATTGACCCTTGTCACCATCGGTAAGACCGGTCAGTACTCCCTTAACTTGGACCTTTCGTCCGCATTAATGAACAAACTCTTGCCTCGACATTCAGCTAACGTCGATGAACAAGCTACTATTGACCCTTGTCACCATCGACAAGACCAGTCAATATCCCCTAAACCCGGACCTTATGTCCACGTTAATGAACAAACCATTTGCTTCGGCATTTATCCAATGCCGATGAAAAAGCTGCTATTGACCCTTGTCATCATCGACAAGATCGGTCAGTGTTTCCCTTAACCCGGGCCTTACATCCGTGTTTATGGACAAATCTCCCTTTACCGTCAACCTTTGTCGCCTTCAGCAAGGCCTACAAATAAACCACTAGTTCTACCCTCCGGCCCTTGGTGGCCCGTAAACCTCTCCCCTCATCCCCTGGTGCTCGGCCTAGGCAGATCATTGGTCCCAAGGGGAAGTTGCACCGTGGTGGAGCGAACCCCTCACTGATGCGGACACCCGAGCAGTTGATCGACACGATACGCCGAACCACCGGTACCGCACACGGAGCACGACTCGAGCCACCTCAGCGTCCATCTGGCTTGGAGACAGCCTGGAGACTCCGCCTTGAGCCTCCCCATTTATTATATTTAGTTAGACTTTATGTGTGTGCAATTTGTGTTTATTTCTTTGCATTCGGTTTGCCATTTGGATTGTAATAAGGGCCTATGTGCAATTCGGACCCCGTGGGCCCCACAGGCCCCACCCCATTAGGCCACCTCAGCCTTGGGTCCCACGTGGGGCCAGTCAACATGCCACATGGGAGCATCTAGAAGTTTGAATGGGAATTGGACACATGGGGGACAATGGACTTGAAAAGTCCAAGGAGGCCACCTACCCCCACCTACCAAGTCCACAT
The DNA here is from genome assembly GCA_022559845.1 of Amorphophallus konjac. Classification (NCBI taxonomy): domain Eukaryota; kingdom Viridiplantae; phylum Streptophyta; class Magnoliopsida; order Alismatales; family Araceae; genus Amorphophallus; species Amorphophallus konjac. The sequence goes on along the minus strand of CM040120.1, from coordinate 375,856,656 downwards.
TCTACATCTAGTCCAAGGGCCGCCCCCATCCCCTTAGTTTTTTATTATTTTTATATGTGTGTGTCACATGCCATCCCAGCCCTTCATTCCTATCCCCTAGATCCAATGGTTGTGGATGGATGTGAGATGTAAGGTATTTAAACTTGTATTTTCCATTTTACTTGAATTAATGCCATTTGATTCACACAAATTCAAGAGTAAAGGGCTGATGCGCCCCCCTCCTCTCCCCTCCCTCTCCCCCTTGGATGCTGTGAAGGCTTCCATTCTGAGGTGTGAAGCCTCATTTATCAGTTCCGACGATCGCCGCCGCCGCCACGAGCCGTCACCGCACCGCCATCGTCTTCATCGGAGTTCTGCCCGCACAGTACCATAGCAACTTCCACGAAATTTGTGTCTCAGCCACGAGCTCAGATAGATCTGGGAATTTTACGGGAGGTTCCAGAGGTGTCAAGGATATCCCATAAATTTTGGTTTGTCATTCCGATTCCTTTTCATAATTTTTGATTTTCGTCCACCCTTCCATTTCAGTTCTGCCAGAGTTCTGTCCATATTCATATCCGCCCTGTGTTTCATGTCTTAGGTCCATCTTTTGATTTCTGTTAGTCCCATAAATTTTACTGGAGTTTCCTTCCATCCACCCCTTCATCAAAATTTTTTCTAAATTTCTGGTTCGCCCATTTCATATTTTTTTAAAATCGTTCTCAGTCCCATCTATAGTTCTGTCCACCTGTTCCCAGATCCGACCACTAGTCACTCCAAAAATTATATCAAATCGCCACCACCTCCAAATCCAATTCAACAAATTGTCCCAGTTTCGTGCTTTGATTCGCTACAACTTTGAAGAATATCTAGAAGCCTGATTCTAACGGTAAGCAGGCGGTCAATGGCCATTTACAGGAAACTCATATGCTGATCTGATATTTCGGGAGCTGTGCAACAGATGATTGACAAATAGTTAAAGCCCAGGTCCGTAGAGGTTCAGAAGATTCCACTAGCCCTAGGTTGAATTATTTTGAATCCTCTTTCCAACGGCGCTGGTTTCATCGTATTCCGACGACGGGGCTGATCGCAGCAGCCGTTTTCACCGGAGCGCGCGCCTGAAAACAGCAACTAAAAAATCCGTGGGCAACAACTTCAAAGCTTGGGAATCGGGATCGATCGACCCCCGATCGGTGTTCCCGGCCGACTGCCGTCCATGGAGGCGCGCCACCAGGGGTCCCCATCATAGTGGGTCCCACCCCCGCAGATCCGGAGGACAGCGCCATCCGTGGGCCCCGCGGGCCCGCAGAACCCGCCGTTCGGAAAGCACGAAAACGCGGAGTTCGGCACCGCCGGGCGACATCAAGATGCTGCCCGTCAACCCAATTCACGTGATTCCCGGGCCCCGCATGTGACCTTTTACCTCCCTGCGTGGAGTGGGTCAAATTATTGTACTGCTGTAAAATTGTGTTAACCGGGGGTCCGTGATTCGGCTGGGGTTGTCTTCGCCACGCCGGGTGCGTGGAGGTAATGGTCCGAACCTCTTGGCATTCATTTGCTTAGCTAGTATACGGTCTTTTGCCGCTGCAGAGAGCGTAGGTACTAGCCCGTGTGTCCATGTCACCGCTGTGAGAGTGAGTGTGACCCGTCCCGTGACTCGATCCGAGTCCGGAAGTAGAGTCGGACTACCCTTGGCCTCCGCCGGTTCCTTAACCGCGCACGGTCCGCGCTTTCCCTCGCTTGGGACGACGAGTGAGCTTCCACTTCTGTTAGCGACGTTTTACCACTAGGAGCTCGTAGTGTCGGGCTTAGTGTCTCCTTGGTGTGTGCTGCTGGTCGCGTCTTCATCTAGAGTCCGAGGGTGGCACCTAATAGTGTCATCTCCCGTGTCCGTCCCACATCAGTTTGGTATCAGAGCGAGTCGAGTCTAGGGTAGTCATTGCATATGTCTTACATGCATCATGGTCTAAGTCGAGTCTAGGACCATTATTATTCTCAAATCAAAGAACAAGTGTGTTTTAAATTGCATTTGCACCCTTTATTCGGTATCTTGAAAGGTGTTTTCCGAACGTTAGGCTATGCCTACCGGGAGGTCGCACACTTGCGGGAGTGATCTTCGGATCGATTAACTCCGCCCCGCACCGGATATTGGTTTAGGTCTAAGTGCATCATTTAGTGTGTGTTTGCTTTAGTCGGTGTCTTCTAGGTCGTGTGTCAGTTGCATGCCCACCCGTCGAGGTACCCAGTACTCGCCACCACCACCTATGGCGGAGTCCCGAGCCCGTAGTTCCGATGAGTCTTCCACGGCCGAGATGTTCCGGGCCATCATGGATCGTTTAGACACGCGTATGGATGGTCTTAGTATGCGTATGGATGGCCTAGGGATGCGTCTAGAAGGGCGGATGAAGGTCCTCGAGGATCGGGCCGGGGTTTCGGAGCAGTCCATTCAGGGCCTAGTTGGGAGAATTGCCGTCCTCGAGAGGGGCCCAGCAGCGGCGCAACCCGCACCGACGAACGGCCAACATGAGCCGGTTCAGCAGCCTGCTGTGCCAAGGGCTCAGGCGGAGAATGTTGGGGTTCAACAGGTGCATGTGGTGGATGATTATGCATCTGATAATGATCAAGGGGGTAACGGTCATCGTCATCAACGACGGAATCGCGATGACGAGGATGACGACCGCATTCTTAGGGGTGTGCGTGCGGACCCTCCCACTTTTAGCGGGTCCTTGGACCCTCGGGTGTATTTAGATTGGGAGGCCGGCATGGACCGATACTTCGAGTGGTTTGAGGTGACGGACCACCGGAGAGTCCGATACGCTAAGATGAAGCTGCAAGGGCAGGCTCAAACTTATTGTATCAATGTGGAGAGCCTGCTCAACCAGCGACGTCAACCCCAGATCGGTACTTGGGATGATATGAAAACCAAGTTGAGGGAGAAGTACCTTCCCGCCTCATATCGCCAACGTCTCATAGACAAGTGGCAAAGCATCTCCCAAGGGAACCGATCCGTGACCGAGTACACCGCCGAGTTTGATGAGTATTATTTGCGGTGCGGGGCCACGGAAGAGAGCACCATGACGATATCCCGCTTTCGGAGAGGTTTACGGTCCAATTATCAATATGAACTCTTTCGCCGCAATGCCACCACTTTGGAGCAGGCATATCAGATTGCTCTCGAATTGGAGCAGTTCGAGGCCGAGTTTGAGTCACCCCATTGGTTGGGCTCTTTTCCCCTTCGTAGTGTCGAGTCCCGTGGCTCATCTGGCACGTATCCGAGGGCCCCCATGGCACGACCTCAGGAGCCCACTCGCCCCGAGCCCTTTGCTCCTAGGCCTCGTCCTCCACCCCCGAGGGACCTTCCTCGTCCCCAGCATCTTACAGCCCCACCCATAGCCCGTCCACCGGCACCCGCACCTCCTGCACGTCCTTTGTTGCCTACGCCTCCTATCCGTCGGGAGGATAAAGGTAAAGGACCTATGATTGGGGAGCCTAGTGGATCACGGCAGCAGTGTTATCGCTGCAATGGGTTTAGCCATTTCGCCAACCAGTGTCCCACCCGCCCATCTCTTCACATTGGGGACACACAGGCCGAGGATACCACCCCTACGGGCCTCGAGTTAGTCAGCTATGAGGCAGATGAAGAGTTAGCTGACGAGTACTATGAGATGGGAGGTGAGGCCCAGGATGTCCAGCAGTCAGACGATACCCACGTGGGGGTCGTCAGATGTATCCTCACCCAGCCACAGGCCAGTGATGACTGGCGTCGGACCACTATCCTTCAGGTATTCTGTAGGCTGGGAAAGTAAATTTGCAAGGTGGTCATCGATGGCGGGAGTTGTATCAATGCAATCTCCACAAACGCTGTCGCTCGTCTTGGTCTCACACCCGTAGACCATCCTTGTCCCTATCAGGTATCATGGGTGGATACCACTTCCATTTCGGTCAGGCTGCGGTGCTTGGTCCCGCTGCAGCTCCACTCCTACCGTGACGAGATCTAGTGTGATGTTCTCCCCATGGAAGTGGGAAGTATCATTCTTGGTAGGCCGTGGTTATTCGACTAAGATGCCACACTCCATGGTCGGTCGAACACATGTACCTTCGACCACGATGGCCAGCGGGTCACCCTCCACCCCGTTCGGCCCAGGAGCCCATCAGTCAGGGGTCCTACTGGCCCTAGTACTCCAAAGCCTTCCGTACCCGGGCCCAGTACCCCATCCCCAGCTCGGGCTATGACCGTTACCTCTAGCCCAGGAGATCCCTCGACGAGGAGATTGATGATGATTAGCTCCCGGGAAATGGAGCAGGAGCTTAGTCAGGGCTGTCCGGTGTTTGCCATTACGGTCCGAGAGGTGGAGCGGGACTCCGAGGGTGAGCTCCCACCCGAGGTTGTTCCCATTCTGCATGAGTATGCTGATGTCTTTCCCGATGAGCTTCCCGAGGGACTCCCACCTATGCGGGATATTCAGCATGCCATCGACCTTGTTCCGGGCTCTTCTTTGCCCAACCTTCCTCATTATCGCATGAGTCCCACGGAGCATGCCGAGCTTAAACGGAAGGTCGATGAGTTGGTGCAGAGAGGGTCTGTTCGGGACAGCATGAGTCCATGTGCTGTACCCGCATTACTCGCCCCGAAGAAGGATGGCACGTGGAGAATGTGTATTGATAGTCGTGCCATCAACAAGATCACCGTGAAGTACAGGTTCCCTATTCCCCGCCTGGATGACATGCTAGACATGATGGCAGGTGCCACTATCTTTTCGAAGATCGATCTTAAGAGTGGCTACCATCAGGTGAGGATTAGGCCAGGTGATGAGTGGAAGACCGCATTTAAGACCAAGGACGGTCTATATGAGTGGTTGGTCATGCCTTTTGGGTTGACCAATGCCCCTAGCACTTTCATGCGGCTCATGACTCAGGTCCTTCGACCTTTCATTGGAGTCTTTGTAGTGGTGTATTTTGATGATATCCTTATCTATAGCCGCACCACAGGGGACCACTTCGACCACCTTCGGCAGGTCTATCTACTTCTTCGGCGAGAGCAGTTATTTGCGAACCCACAGAAGTGTGCCTTTATGACACCTCAGCTTACCTTCTTGGGTTTCATTGTGTCTAGTACTGGGGTCTCCGCCGATCCGGAGAAGGTCCGGGCCATTGTAGAGTGGCCGGAACCCCGTACGGTTCATGATGTCCGCAGCTTTCATGGCCTTGCGACGTTCTACCGTCGCTTGATCCGCGGATTTAGCTCCGTCACCGCCCCGATCACGGATTGCATCTGTAAGGGCACATTTGTATGGACGAAGGCCATAGCTGCCGCCTTCCAGGACATCAAGGAGCGCATGACCCAGACACATATCCTTCAACTGCCTGATTTCTCGAAGGTGTTTGAGGTCTCTTGTGATGCGTCGGGTGTTGGGATTGGAGGAGTTTTGAGTCAGGAGTCCCACCTGATCGCATATTTCAGCGAGAAGCTGAATGACGCGAAGCTTCGATATTCCACATATGATAAAGAATTCTACGCAGTTGTTCAGGCTCTTAGGCATTGGAGGCACTATCTTTTACATCCGGAGTTTGTCCTATACTCCGACCACGAAGCATTGAGGTACCTCCATTCGCAAAAGAAGCTTAATCGTGTCATAGTCGTTGGGTCGAGTATCTCCAGCAGTTCACCTTTGTGCTGAAACATAAGGCTGGAGTGGAGAACAAGGTTGTAACGACCCGAGAATCCGATTATCGGGAAGGCCCGATAACCCGAGACTCGCACCGCCGCCCACGAGCCGGGAGGGCTCGGAAGGGCTAAAAGGAGTGTGGAGGCACAAAGAAATAGGAAATAAAGCAGAACAACTCAAAAATTAATAGAAATAAATAAATAACTACAACAGAGTCCAGTCCAATAGAAAGTACAGTCTAAAGCAGTAAAGCGTACCACATGCCAAGTGAACAATCGGCCCGGCAAGCTGGCAACTGAGAACCTCCGCTCCGCACCCTCGAACCTCGAGGAAGAACCGCCACACCTGAAAAGCAGGGAATGAGTCTCCAAAAGAGAGACTCAGCAGGGATCCCGCGGAACCCCAACCGAAAACAACGGCGGTAGCGGAAAGGAAGCTACAACTACAGCAGGAACAGCAAACCGGTGGCCGGTCAAAACTCAGCACTACAGCTACTCCTACTGTACCAGAAAGCACACCTCGATCACGCAGTCGAAGCTACCGAACCACGCTAGCACCACCTACCGAAGTAAAAAACCCCACGGCAACCACGCCGTAGAGGCCTGTCCCCCGGACACAGCCGATCTGGACACACTATCCAAGGTGCAACCCCGACCATTCGATAGCAGGTACCGCACAACAAGACGCAACCTCGGTAAGGCCACTAGCACTAGTCTCACGGCGTGAAAACCAACACACGCACCACGGCAAAACAACCGAAAACTCAATGGTCGACACGACCGAAAACCCGAAGGTCAAAGTTACGGAAACTGACAGTCTATCACTCCCAACTCGACAGGAGTACCACCCACTAGAAGCACAGCCGGTAGCGTCCCCTAACGTCTTACACCGCGCCGCAGGTGAACCGCCTGACGTGGTAGCTCCTAGCAAAGGCGCAAAAACCGTACAAGTAACCACAAACAAGTGACTAGCTGGGGTCACGCCCGTCGACGTGGGTCCAACCGCCCCCAACCACGTGTGCACACACAGACCACGCGTCACTAGGTCTGGCCCTCTGACTGGTTTTCCCCTGTAGCTGGACTCTGGCTACCGACGAGGGGCCTACGGTAACCGGTCCACAAACCGCCTCAAAGGTGAGTGCCCGTACACCACTCCTAGGTGAGACCAGCACCTCGTACTGGTGAGCTACTACTAGTGGAGGGTCACTGAAGGAGTAGACTCTCAACTCAATGGAAAACAACGTCCGAATCCGATGATGTATGGGGACAACCCCGCGTACCAACCCCGTCGCACGGTGACCACAGTTGGAGAAGAAATAGGACTCGCAGTCCACGGTCACGCACACACCGTGCGCGAGAGTCGAGAAAACTCGAGTGGCACTTAAGCCACTAGACTCTGGACAGTCCTCTAGACACACTACAGTCAACGGTCCTTGAGTCACAAGACTCGGGGTCAAGACCGTTGCACGCAATAGCACAAGGCCGTCGATCTAGTCCAATCTCTAGGTCCAAAACCACGATATCATGAATACCGAGACAGCTCACAAGCCACCAAGAATGTTCCCTCAAGAAGGGAACGTAAGGGACCACGGCCACACGAAAAAACACAGAGGCACGATTCCCAGGGCAGCACACAAGCCGCCATGTCGATTTCCCATCTCGAAGCAAGCGGGAAACCTCCAGCCCCAGGCCGGACAACTGGACTCGCAGTCCAAGGCCAAACACGTGGCCCACACGGAAATCACCTTCCAAAGAAACTCACAATATGCGGGGGAGATCCCACCGCACACACACCGATACACGGTGACTCGATCTAACAAGAACATAGAAGCCCGGAACACCTGGAGTCACCCGGACCCACCAAGCCCATGGGCACGCTTATCGAGGTAACACGGTACCTCCAGACACCCAAAGACACGGTCCCGGAACTCCACGGGGTGTCCGAGACACACACGCCCCAAGGGGAGCACGATCAGTCGTAGACCGCCCACCCCGGGCAGCCCGACTGGTCACCTCCAAGAACGCGCTACACGTGGATAGCGCGTTCAATCAGAACGCGCTATACATACCCAGCGCGTTCAATAAGAACGCGCTACAGGTCATAGCGCGACCTGGTCTGGTCGCGCTATGATCCTATAGCGCGACAACCCTGAACGCGCTGGGGCCCTATAGCGCGACAGGAATCGCCAAACTGTTCATCTTCCCCGATGAACGCGCTCTATCGGGGCTGCGCGACCTTCAAGAATGCGCTACCCAAGGCTAGCGCGTTCTCAGTCGGTGCCTGAAAACGGTGGACACCGCAGAAAAATCCATTCCACGCCCCGTTCTCCCCCAGGTGAAGGGGAAACAAAATGGGAACCCTTCCCCAAGCCCTTAGGCATGCATCTAAACCCCTGGATCGCCCCAAAACACCGTAAAACGAGGGATCCGACTCACACCCCAAAAACAAGCACTTTCCCCAAATCACCCCGTTTAGCCCGCTCGGCTCACCACGGCCTACAAAACTCGCGAGAAAAGAAGTACGCGAGTCGAGGGTCCATCTCCCTACCTCCACCGAAGAAACGACGCACCGTGGACGCCGATCCACGAAGAAAACGCCGCGAAACCCTCGCCGGCTCGCGATCGCGCCACCGAGCTTCCACGCGCCTCCTCCGCCTCGATCCTCACCTATCCTCGCCCGCATCCTCGCCCGTGCCACCTCCACCTTGCCCCCGCCTTGCTCCGTCGGCCGCCGGAGAAGAGAGGGGAGAAAGAGGGCGTGAGAGAAGAGAGAGGGAGGGAAGAGAGAAATGAGAGGGGGAGAGAGAAAAGGGTTAGTATATATAGGAAAACCTGAAAATTACAGAAATTCAAAAAATTATGAAAAATTACCTCCGCGATCCTCGTGAAGAGCACAACGCAGTGGTAACGTCCCGGAGTCAGAGAACGCCACGGTTTTCCCTGCAAAGAGTTCCGAAGGCACATCAGGGAAAAATACGTGTAAAGCACAAAATACACTCCGAGACCCACTAAAATGATCCGAAAAATATCCAAAAAATCCGGGGCATTACAGCCCTCCCCCCTTAAAGGAATTTCGTCCTCGAAATTCACGACCAATCACGAAGTCCCAAAGGAAGAACACTGAATCAACTGACACGCTGTCAGAGCCCCAGCACAGAAAACCTCGATTCTCATGAAAACACGGATCCTGAGGAACACCGCCAGACTCACAATCACACACAACACCTCGCTCCTCGCGCCGAGCACCCTGGCCAGCAGAGCAGGCATATACCAAAGGGCACAGTCCGGCATCACCTCAGACACCACGGAAACGAATCAAGGCGCCGCTGCCACCATCTCGCTCACCGAGGAACCACAACCCTCGTCACGAGAAACAGCTACTGATCCATCCAATGGTCAGCAGACAAATCGCACATCAGCTTTACAACCAGCTGACAGGTCGCACACCCTTCTCAAGGGGACAACCAATACAGAGCCTCCACTAGCTCAAGCAGTCCTCTCAGTAGACCGCAACCAGAACATCGGTTGAGCACCAAGGAACACCCCACACATGGCAAGCCGAAAGCCGGATATAACACTGTGCCAACTCTTGTCAGAAGACAAACTTCGACAAAGCCCAGATCCCATCCGGAAAGGCACATTACCGAAACGACCACCAAAGGTCTCACTGGCACACGGCTCTCGCCACGCTCGAGCCCCGACAACCAGCATCTTGTCTGTGAAAAGACCACACGCCGACGGTCACCAACCGCTCACTCAGGTTCTTCCTTCTTTCTTGGTCCTCCACCGGGTCCAAAGGAAACATTCCAAACCTCAGCAAGCCATCCGTCGACTCCCACACAGACTGATGCCACATCTCGAGCTGCACTCCTCTCAGACTCCGCATCCGAGTTCGAACATCACGCCAACTCGACCCTCTCGGGGAGCACAACGAAACCAATTGATGGATCCTGGTGTCTTCAGTCATCACCTCACTGGGCTCAGACTTACAGGGGAACCATCCCACGTTGGTCACCAAACCAGGGATAACCATTGCGACACCAACGTCCTATCAAGGACCACCAATCCGACGCCAATCTCACAAAAATGCCTCCGCCCACAAGCGTCACTCTTTTATCTGGCCTCATCAAATCCTTTGATCAATCCAAGTGGACACCCGCCAATCTCGATTCCGCCCTTACCACAGAGCCACGGGACACCACCTGAATAATGCTCACGGTGACCTGGTTGTCGATACCACGACCAAAGCACTTTGGGTCCCCGATCGATTATACATCTCACCGCCACAATCTGACAAGACCGTAAAGCCAATAGACACTGCTGTGGTCGGTCACACGGTTAGGCTCACCAGCCACTCACAGCCGCCAACCGGGACCCATAGTCTGCCAGAGACCACATCCTCAAAGCACGATCTCAACCGAGGACACTATTGGGAACACAAGTCAGACACCAAGCCACTGACTCTAACCAACACGTCCTCGACCTCCGTCAGGCGACATCCTCAACAATCTCATCCTGGTCCAATACCGACGCCTGACACGGCTTCCTTCACCGGAACAAGGTACTCATGCGGCGCACTAGCCAGCACATTCCCAAACACTCCATCCTGCCAATGCCAAGAACCACAAAACCTCGAGCAACGGCACGTCAACAACACGTTTCGTAAAGAGGAACCAGTCCTCACGTGCTCAACGCAAACTCAGGAATCCGCCCGTAGCAACCAACGCTACGATCCTGAACTAGTGGGTCACAAGCCCACCACGCTTCCGTTGCGCACTCTGATCCACGCGCGCACAGCCGAGAAAGCAAACACCGCCCAACCGGCACTCGTCCTTTCAGAACAGCGCCAGCACACCCTCACACGACAAGGGAATGGGCACAGCTTCTCACAGGCAACCACCTTGCCAAGACAAGGAGCACGTATCACACGGACTTCATGGCACACAAGGCCAACCAACCCAGACACACAGTGCAAGACGACGAACCTTAGCCCAACACAATCTCTCCAACCAAAGGAGAAACCAGCGCACTTCCGACCAACGGAAGAACTCCATGCTCGACCTGACCTCAAACCTCACGCACGCTGGAAACAGCACCATCCAGCACCAAGAAAAACCATCGCTTTCGTCAGGTCAGCGCCTTCGACACAGTCGACGAGTGTCACGTCAGACCATAGTCACAGCATCTACCGATGTACCACCATCGCAATTCCTCGAACTGCAACACGGCACGCCAAGAGCCGCAACACGAGCCATAACAACAACCGTCGACGCTCACCCTCGAGTCCCGAAACTCACCGCGGAGCCTTCACAACCCAAACCAAAAACCAAGGCGAACACAACTCAATCGCACACAAGAGCGCGGGAGCAAGACTTACTGGGACACCACAGCCCAATCTTGCCTCGAAATCCATAAAACCATCGGGACCGACACGTCATTTCTGACGCCACAGAGCACGACAAGGACATCATGCTCGACGAAACGACAGCAAACCGAGAAGATCCTCCACTCACCCGAGCACACTTCTCGATCAGAGCACCCGCTCTGCCACCTTAAACCACGACCTGAACACCTCAGGGGCTGGATAAACCTCAAGCTGGAGTGGCCAAAATCGACAGTAGCTCCCTCAGAGCACGCTCACGGCCACTTAACCACGAAAAATCCTCTCCAGCCACCTAACCACGTCGCAGATTCCTCGAACGCAGCACCGCGAGCTCACGCCTGCCAGCAACCTCTGCCCAACGCAGCATGACTAGGGTCACCACCGATGAGGGAGGAAGCTCTCAACCTCGATCCTTAGACCCCATGCTGGCACCAAAGCCGCGGACAGCAACCACCTTCACAGCACCACATAGCGCACTCAAGCTCTCAAGCGAGAAACTAGGCGGAAAGCGAACATAAAACCCTAAGCCAGCTGCCGACTGTACTGGACCTTATGGACTTTGATCACTGCAATATTTCGAATTCCTATGTACGTCCACAACCACCGCTCTGATACCAGCTGTAACGACCCGAGAATCCGATTACCGGGAAGGCCCGATAACCCGAGACTCGCACCGCCGCCCACGAGCCGGGAGGGCTCGGAAGGGCTAAAAGGAGTGTGGAGGCACAAAGAAATAGGAAATAAAGCAGGACACCTCAACAATTAACAGAAATAAATAAACAACTACAACAGAGTCCAGTCTAACAGAAAGTACAGTCTAAAGCAGTAAAAGTGTACCACATGCCAAGTGAACACTCGGCCCGGCAAGCTGGCAACTGAGAACCTCCGCTCCGCACCCTCAAACCTCGAGGAAGAACCGCCACACCTGAAAAGCAGGGAATGAGTCTCCAAAAGAGAGACTCAGCAGGGATCCGCGGAACCCCAACCGGAAACAACGGCGGTAGCGGAAAGGAAGCTACAACTACAGCAGAACAGCAAACCGGTGGCCGGTCAAAACTCAGCACTACAGCTACTCCTACTGTACCAGAAAGCACACCTCGATCACGCAGTCGAAGCTACCGAACCACGCTAGCACCACCTACCGAAGTAAAAAACCCCACGGCAACCACGCCGTAGAGGCCTGTCCCCCGGACACAGCCGACCTGGACACACTATCCAAGGTGCTACCCCGACCATCCGATCGTAGGTACCGCACAACAAGACGCAACCTCGGTAAGGCCACTAGCACTAGTCTCACGGCGCGAAAACCAACACACGCGTCACGGCAAAACAACTGAAAACTCAATGGTCGACACGACCGAAAACCCGAAGGTCAAAGTTACGGAAACTGACAGTCTGTCACTCCCAACTCGACAGGAGTACCACCCACTAGAAGCACAGCCGGTAGAGTCCCCTAAAGTCTTACATCGCGCCGCAGGTGAACCGCCTGACATGGTAGCTCCTACCAAAGGCGCAAACACCGTACAAGTAACCACAAACAAGTGACTAGCTGGGGTCACGCCCGTCGACGTGGGTCCAACCGCCCCCAACCACGTGTGCACACACAGACCACGCGTCACTAGGTCTGGCCCTCTGACCGGTTTTCCCCCGTAGCCGGACTCTGGCTACCGACGAGGGGCCTACGGTAACCGGTCCACAAACCGCCTCAAAGGTGAGTACCCGTACACCACTCCTAGGTGAGACCAGCGCCTCGTACTGGTGGGCTACGACTAGTGGAGGGTCACTGAAGGAGTAGACTCTCAACTCAACGGAAAACAACGTCCGAATCCGACGACGTACGGGGACAACCCCGCGTACCGGCCCCGTTGCACGGTGACCACAGTCGGAGAAGAAACAGGACTCGCAGTCCACGGCCACGCACGCACCGTGCGCGAGAGTCGAGAAAACTTGAGTGGCACTTAAGCCACTGGACTCTAGATAGTCCTCTAAACACACTACAGTCAACGGTCCTTGAGTCACAAGACTCGGGGTCAAGACCGTTGCACGCAACAGCACAAGGCCGTCGATCTAGTCCAATCTCTAGGTCCAAAACCACGATATCACGAATACCGAGATAGCTCACAAGCCACCAAGACTGTTCCCTTAGGAAGGGAATGCAAGGGACCACGGCCACACGGAAAAACACAGAGGCACGATTCCCAGGGCAGCACACAAGGCGCCATGTCGATTTCCCATCTCGAAGCAAGCGGGAAACCTCCAGCCCCAGGCCGGACAACTGGACTCGCAGTCCAAGGCCAAACACATGGCCCACACGGAAATCACCTTCCAAAGAAACTCACAATATGCGGGGGAGATCCCACCGCACACACACCGATACACGGTGACTCGATCTAACAAGAACACGGAAGCCTAGAACACCTGGAGTCACTCGGACCCACCAAGCCCATGGGCACGCTTATCGAGGTAACACGGTACCTCCAGACACCCAAAGACACGGTCACGGAACTCCACGGGGTGTCCGAGACACACACGGCCCAAGGGGAGCACGATCAGCTGTAGACCACCCGCCCCGGGCAGCCCGGCTGGTCACCTCCAAGAACGCGCTACACGTGCATAGCGTGTTCAATCAGAACGCGCTATACATACCTAGCGCGTTCACCAAGAACGCGCTACAAGTCCATAGCGCAACCTGGTCTGGTCGCGCTATGATCCTATAGCGCGACAACCCTGAACGCGCTGGGGCCCTATAGTGCGACAGGAACCGCCAAACTGTTCATATTCCCCGATGAACGCGCTCTATCGGGGCTGCGCGACCTTCAAGAACGCGCTACCCAAGGCTAGCGCGTTCTCAGTCCGTGCCCGAAAATGGTGGACACAGCAGAAAAACCCATTCCACGCCCCGTTCACCCCGAGGTGAAGGGGAAACAAAAGGGGAACCCTTCCCCAAGCCCCTAGGCATGCATCTAAACCCCTAGATCGCCCAAAAACACCGTAAAACGAGGGATCCGACTCACACCCCAAAAACAAGCACTTTCCCCAAATCGCCCCGTTTAGCCCGCTCGGCTCACCACGGCCTACAAAACTCGCGAGAAAAGAAGTACAGGAGTCGAGGGTCCATCTCCCTACCTCCACCGAAGAAACGACGCACCGTGGACGCCGATCCACGAAGAAAACGCCGCGAAACCCTCGCCGGCTCGCGATCGCACCACCGAGCTTCCACGCGCCTCCTCCGCCTCGATCATCACCTGTCCTCGCCCGCGCCACCTCCACCTCGCCCCCGCCTCGCTCCGTCGGCCACCGGAGAAGAGAGGGGAGAAAGAGGGCGTGAGAGAAGAGAGAGGGAGGGAAGAGAGAAATGAGAGGGGGAGAGAGAAAAGGGTTAGTATATATAGGAAAACCTGAAAATTACAGAAATTCAGAATATTATGAAAAATTACTTCCGCGATCCTCGGGAAGAGCACAACGCAGTGGTAACGTCCCGGAGTCGAAGAACGCCACGGTTTGCCCTGCAAAGAGTTCCGAAGGCACATCAGGGAAAAATACGTGTAAAGCACAAAATACACTCCGAGACCCACTAAAATGATCCGAAAAATATCCAAAAAATTCGGGGCATTACAAAGGTAGCTGATGCCTTGAGTCAGCGAGCATGTTTGCTTACCACCATGAGTGACGAGGTCATAGGGTTAGAGAAAATGAAGGAGGCCTATGTTGATTGTCCTGACTTCGGTCAGATTTTTACCACCCTCCAGGCCGGACCCTCGAGAGACCTTGATGAGTATGTGCTTCAGGAGGGTTATCTCTTTCGTGGTAGCAGGCTATGTGTTCCCCGAACTTCGGTTTGAGATTTCTTAGTGTGGGAACTACATGCGGGCGGTCTAGCCGGCCACTTTGGTCGGAACAAGACTATTGAGGCAGTGGAGCATCGATTTTATTGGCCGAGCTTGAAGCGCGATGTTGCTAATATCGTGGCTCAGTGTCGTACATGTGCTACGGCCAAGATGAAGAAGCAAAGCTCGGGCCTTTATACGCCTCTTCCCGTGTCTGATACCCCGTGGCAGGATGTTAGCATGGATTTTGTTTTGGGATTGCCACGTACCTCCAGGAAGCATGATTCGGTCTATGTGGTGGTTGACCGTTTCTCGAAGATGGCCCTCTTTATCCCTTGCTCGAAGACTTCGGATGCTTCTAGGGTAGCCCGCCTATTCCTTACTCTTGTGGTGTGCAAGTTCGGGTTGCCTCGCACTATAGTGTCTGACCGTGATGTTAGATTCACTTCCTATTTTTGGAAGACACTATGGCATATGATGGGTACTCACCTCAAGTTTTCCACTGCATATCATCCCCAGACAGATGGTCAAACCGAGGTGGTCAATAGGAGTCTGGGAGATTTTTGAGGTGTCTAGTTAAGGACCGCATTGGGGATTGGGATCTCATTTTACCTATGGCTGAGTTTGCATACAATGATTCGGTGAATAGGTCTACCGGCATGAGCCCATTTGAGATTGTCACCAGTAGTAGGCCTAGGAAACCCATTGACCTTGTCCCCATGCCTATCCATGCTAGAGTTTCGGAGTCGGCCGAGTCGTTTGCTAGGCATGTTAGGAGTTTGAATGACGACATCCGTCGTCACATTGAGGCCAGCAATGCACGGTACAAGGAGTTAGCCGATGCCCACCGACACCACCGAGAGTTCCACGAGGGCGAATACGTCATGATCAGGGTAAGACCTGAACGGTTTCCCTCTGGAACCGTTAAGAAGTTGCAAGCTCGCGGAGCCGGTCCATTCAGAGTGTTGAAACGCGTTGGATCCAATGCGTACGTTGTGGAGTTGCCCGAGGAATATGGTATAAGCTCTACCTTCAATGTATCGGATCTTGTTGCTTATAGGGACCCAGCGGTGATCCCTAGTGAGCCTTTTGAGCCATCTCCTCTCCTTGAGAGTGATCCCACACCTGAGTGTCCACTTCCACCTCCAGCCCCTTTTTCACGGCAGCGTGAGCATATAGATCGTATACTGGACGAGCAAGTGACAGTTACCAGGAGTGGATCTCACCTGCGCTACCTAGTGCGATGGAGAGGACGGCCCGCTACTGAGGACACATGGATCACACATGGCGAGTTGCAGCGGATTGATCCGGACCTTTTGGAGCGATACAGGAGCGATGCAGACCCTTACTCGACAGGGTCGAGTTTCTCACACCCGGGGAGAATTGGTGCGGACACCCGAGCAGTTGATCGGCACGATACGCCGAGCCACCGGTACCGCACACGGAGCACGACTCTAGCCACCTTAGCGTCCATCTGGCTCGGAGACAGCCTGGAGACTCCGCCTTGATCCTCCCCATTTATTATATTTAGTTAGACTTTATGTGTGTGCAATTTGTGTTTATTTCTTTGCATTCGGTTTGCCATTTTGATTGTAATAAGGGCCTATGTGCAATTCGGACCCCGTGGGCCCCACGGGCCCCACAGGCCCCACCCCATTGGGCCACCTCAGCCTAGGGTCCCATGTGGGGCCAGTCAACATGCCACATGGGAGCATCTAGAAGTTTGAATGGGAATTGGACACATGGGGGACAATGGACTTGAAAAGTCCAAGGAGGCCACCTACCCCCACCTACCAAGTCCACATTCTACATCTAGTCCAAGGGCCGCCCCTCTCCCCTTAGTTTTTTATTATTTTTGTGTGTGTGTGTGTCACATGCCATCCCAGCCCTTCATTCCTATCCCCTAGATCCAATGGTTGTGGATGGATGTGAGATGTAAGGTATTTAAACTTGTATTTTCCATTTTACTTGAATTAATGCCATTTGATTCACACAAATTCAAGAGTAAAGGGCTGGTGCGCCCCCCTCCTCTCCCCTACCTCTCCCCCTTGATGCTGTGAAGGCTTCCATTCTGAGGTGTGAAGCCTTATTTATCAGTTCCGACGATCGCCGCCGCCGCCACGAGCCGCCACCGCACCGCCATCGTCTTCATCGGAGTTGTGCCCGCGCAGTACCACAGCAACTTCCATGAAATTTGTGTCTCAGCCACGAGCTCAGATAGATCTGAGAATTTTACTGGAGGTTCCAGAGGTGTCAAGAATATCACATAAATTTTAGTTTGTCATTCAGATCCCGTTTCATAATTTTTGATTTTCATCCACCCTTCCATTTCAGTTCTGCTAGAGTTCTGTCCAGATTCATATCCGCCCTGTGTTTCATGTCTTAGGTCTATCTTTTGATTTCTGTTAGTCCCATAAATTTTACTGGAGTTTCCTTCTATCCACCCCTTCATCCAAAATTTTTCTAAATTTCTGGTTCGCCCATTTCATATTTTTTCAAAATCGTTCTCAGTCCCATCTACAGTTCTGTCCACCTGTTCCCAGATCCGACCACTAGTCACTCCAAAAATCATATCAAATCGCCACCACCTCCACATCCAATTCCAAAAATTTTCCAATTGCGTGGTTTGATTCCCTACAACTTTTAAGAAGAGCTCGAAGCCTGATTCTAATGGAAAACAAGCGGTCAACAGCCATTTACAGGAAACTCATATGCTGATATGATATTTCGGGAGCTGTTCAACAGATGATTGAAAAATAGTTAAAGCCCAGGTACGCAGAGGTTCATAAGATTCCACTGGCCCTAGTTGAAGGATTTTGAATCCTCTTTCCAACTGCGCTGGTTTCATCGCATTCCGACGACGGGGCTGATCGTAGCGGCCATTTTCGCCGGAGCGCGTGCCTGAAAACAGCAACTAAAAAATCCGTGGGCAACAACTTCAAAGCTTGGGAATCGGGATCGATCGACCCCCGATCGGTGTTCCCGGCCGACCGCTGTCCGTGGAGGTGCGCCACCAGAGGTCCCCATCATAGTGGGTCCCACCCCCGCAGATCCGGAGGACAGCGCCATCCGTGGGCCTCGCGGGCCCGCAGAACCCGCCGTTCGGAAAGCACGAAAACACGGAGTTCGGCACCGCCGGGCGACATCAAGATGCTGCCCGTCAACCCAATTCACGTGATTCCCGGGCCCCGCATGTGACCTTTTACCTCCCTGCGTGGAGTGGGTCAAATTATTGTACTGCTGTAAAATTGTGTTAACCGGGGGTCCGTGATTCGGCCGGGGTTGTCTTTGCCACGCCGGGTGCGTGGAGGTAATGGTCTGAACCTCTTGGCATTCATTTGCTTAGCTAGTATACGGTCTTTTGCTGCTGCCGAGAGCATAGGTACTAGCCCGTGTGTCCATGTCACCGCTGTGAGAGTGAGTGTGACCCGTCCCGTGACTCGATCCGAGTCCGGAAGTTGAGTCGGACTACCCTTGACCTCCGCCGGTTCCTTAACCGTGCACGGTCCACGCTTTCCCTCGCTTGGGACGACGAGTGAGCTTCCACTTCTGTTAGCGACGTTTTGCCACTAGGAGCTCGTAGTGTCGGGCTTAGTGTCTCCCTGGTGTGTGCTGCTGGTCGCGTCTTCATCTAGAGTCCGAGGGTGGCACCTAATAGTGTCGTCTCCCGTGTCCATCCCGCATCACTCACCCCTTCCCTAAAGGTGTGAGCGCTCTCCTATCTTAGCTACTGACATACCCCGGACTAAATAAATGGGCTCAACAAGCAGATGTGGAAAATAAGAGAACGAATGTTTTCATTCAAACATAAAGGGAAAGATACATGTTACCCGGGGCACACCCCCCCCCCCCCGGAATACAAGAAGGTTCACAAAAGGGAGAGAAAATGATAAAGCTACTGCAGGGAGCGGCGGAAGATGTCCTCAAACTCAAGCAGCCCTAAGGACGGGTGACGGGCCAGCTCCTGTAAGCGGGTTTCCTTGGCCTACAGTCGCGTCAATTTATCCTGAAGCGATGCGGCCTATCCTTCTGCCAGCTCAGCCGCCTCTATATGTTGGACCCACAGCCATTCTGACAACTCCAGTTCTGCTTCGACCCGGTCAAGTTCAGCACGTAGCCCAATTATCTGAGTCTTCAAGGAGGCTCGACGTTGGCTAGAATCATCGGCAGCATCCCGCATCTGCTGGGCAGTTCCTCTTGATGACTGAAGGGAAGTCTGACACTGTGCCCTTTCAAGTTTTGTGGCCGCCATCTGATCTGTCAGGCTGTGGCTGATGAACTCCCTCATGTTCATGTGCTTCAGGAGCAGAATTACTTGCTGCACCCAGTCCTCCATGGGGCAGCCAAAGGCCAACAAGGAGCGGGAGAGGTGTTCTGCAAGACCCCTCAACTGCACATAAATTAAGTCTGGGCGAGCTGTCACGGTCTCCCGCAATGTCTCTAGATACTTCCACACTAGGCCACTCGATGATTGCAAACCAAGTGACGGTGTATCGGGAGATGAAACTCCACACGGCTGTCAATCGCAGCCCAAATGTCATCGCTCGGCACAGAAGACAAGGATGGTATGTCTTGCAAGGCGCCCGCATCAAGACTGGCCCCAGCAGACAATGCAACAGTGGGACTGTCAATGATAGCTACTTCTCTCCCAACCTCTGGCGAGAGAGCCGCGTCGTATTAACCCTCTTCACTTCAAAGGGCGCATCAAAAGAGCCACGCCGTATTAACCAAAGCCCCATGGCCACGCCAGATTAACCACTGCGTCGGGTTTAAGGGCCATTCCGAGCCTATGTCATCCAGACGGGAAAGCTGCCTAAACGGAGCTCATCCGCTGGTCCCGCTTCACTCGTGCCTTGCTCGCAGCACACGCGGCTGGGGGGCATTTGTTGGCACTCAAAATATGCTCGATGGCGACCAAGCCTAGATGACAGTAATGATGCGGCCCGCTGAAGCGAAGAAGCCTAAGGACACTAATGCACCGAAGCCTTCTCAAGCTGTCAGAGCCTCAGGTCACCCGGTATGAACACCAGGGACTCCACCTCGGGAGAATCAAGAAGAATCCACAACAAATCGGCAGTGTCGACAAGCCTGCCCAATGAACCGGCATCGACTAGGTCGTGCCGCACGAGCAACATCCGTTGTCCGACAAAGGACAAGGGCGTACTTGGTGGCTCGCCACCTAAAATAAAGTTCTCCCGAGGTGATAAAGCACACTTGGCCCTTTCAGAACCAGGGAATCAAAGGCTCCGTCGGCAGAAGTCCTGGATGACCCGGCACAGCAGTGGCTTCTCAACAAACTAGGCCCATTAATGACCGAATGATCGCCTAGTCGAGGCGAAAGCACTCTGGGTAGTATCCCACTCCCCGAGAAAGCTACCAATACAAGACAAGTCGAGCCTGTAGCACAAACCACCGTGCCAAAGGCCACATCAGTGGAAAGCCCGCGTGTCCGAGCCGAAGATGCACGAGGTTTTGAAAATAGCCGTTTAGTGGCCTGAAAGCATTGTCAATGCTTCATGCCATGGTTTCGTAAGACCAGGGCAAGATGAAGGATCACAGTGACTCCCCGAGCTAGTCCGGGGCCCGTTGTCGGACTCGTACCAAGCACACACGATGGAACGGCTTAAATCCGGCGCGCCCTTTAATCTGGCAGGCCCTCTTCTCGGCGCCCTCTTCCCGGCACGCAAAGGGCAACCCCTTACCCGGCGCGCTACTCCCATGCCGGGTGAAGCCATGGTCGAGGGATTTGTTATATATATGTCCCTTGCGTCGAATGTAAAGGGAGATAGAGAGGAGGCGAGCCAAAAATATAGAGAGCCAGACAGAAAGAGAGAAGAGAAGCTTGGAGAGGAAGAAAGGGTGAGCGAAAAGCCCGTTTCGTTTCCAATACTTTGTTTCCCTGCTGCAGGCTGAGGTGGGTTGGTGGAAGGCATCTGGGTTTCTTCTTCTATCTTTCTTCCCCCCTTCTACTAGGATAGCTCCGCTGAGCGATGTAATGAAATGGGCGATGATATGAGCCCCTAGGTTTTCTTCAAGCCGTTGTTCTCTACTTCTCTCTATTTTTTTTTCTTTCCTAAACTAGGGGTCGGTTTCGTGCGACAACACCGAGCCGCAGTTGTATTTGATCTTCTATGTGATGCCTTCCCTTTTGGTTTGAATGAATGTGTAGATGCATACTTGAATTATCTTTATTATCCGACTGCAATCCCTTCTCTTATACTCTATGTGTGATCTTCCAGTTTTCCAACGCCGAATACGCCCTAGTGTTTCTCTGGGCAATATCAACATCATCACCCCTCTCCCCGGGGCTCGCTTTCTAGTGATATGCCTATATCATGCTCCCATCATCTTGGTTGAGGGTTCAATTACCAGAGGAATATATGTCTATGCTTCTCTGGTTGAACCCCGGGACCAACCATTTCTTACTCTTTTTGTCCCTAGTCGTGAGCTGAGGAGGATGGAATGTCCCTACAATCCGGACGCGTGGTTCCCTTGAATCATCGTATTCCCTATACCATGCACATCAATTGTATGAAGGGTTGCCTTCTCCAGTCGATTCATCTTAGTTTATGATTTCTGAAGGCTAACATGCTAATCTGCTAACCAATTAACCAACTAACCAGCTAACCCCATTAGCCCTACATACTCATATGCATATGACTTTCCGTGGTCAGTTTATCTGCCGATGCATTCTGCATATATCTCATGTACTCCTGCTTTCCTCGATGAGTTTGGTGGCCGGGGAGAGGGGACATTCCCCATTAACGTCATCAATCACCTTTGGACCATAGGGTCATGTCCCTTGATGATATGTACCCTATGAACTACCAGGTGAACATCAACAGGGTTCTTAACCCGATATTAAATCCACATTCCCTCGGGAATGGTGGTGGCTGTGGGAAGTGTACTTCTCGTAGGCTAGCTCTCGAGGTATCCTCCCATCTCAGCCGTCCCTTAATGATGTTTTTGACTCGTGGAGTGTTGATGCCCCTCGTAGGCTAGCCCTCCGTGTTTTTCTTTCTGTTGAAGTCCGCCGGTCACCGTTTGGCATTCCTGACTTTAAGGAGCGTACCCCAGATACTGTGGGACTGTCTCCACTTCGCCCCAGCAACCCCCTGGGCATGGGGAGGTGCTGCCCAAATTTTGACTGAATACTTAATCTGAATTGGACGAATTTTCAGCTATAAGTCTACTTTAGACTATGCTTGAGTAGGAACCTCGCATAAGTCTGGACTTGTTATGTTTGCAGGGCGCTTAGGACCTAAGCAAACCCCCTAATTTTCTCAATCAATACCAAAGTTCCAAGAAATTTGTCGGGCATTTCTTTAAAGCCCAAACTAGCCAAGTCTGCTCTAATCCGGCGTGACCCTAAATCGGCTCGCCAATTTCCAGCGCGACCCCCCCCCATGCCTCTTTAGCCTCACACTCATAACCCAACTCAACCTTCTTGGCCTCCACCCGGCACGCCTCGGGCGCGCCGTTTTAACCTCAAATAAGCCCCGTGCCGTTTTAGGCCGTCTCACCTATGCACCGACTCCAAATGTGCATCAATCTTCTACCTTGCACCGACCCTTGCATTGCACAGACCTTGGCTCGCGCCTGCGCCTGCCTTTCACCAACCTCGGACTTCCACCTTGCACCGACCCCCATGTTTGCACCGACCTCATCTTTGCATCGACCTGCCGCATGCATCAGCCTTTGCCCAAAACCTGCACCGACCCCAGTCTATGTCTACGCCGACTCCTCTTCCTCTCCACTCTGCACCGACCTTCATCTTGCACCGACCCTAACCAATCCCCTTCATCAACCTTGCACCGACCCAGCCATCCCCCTGTACTCCTTTGCACCGACCTAGCCACCACCTTGTGCACATGCATGCACCAACCTCATGCATCCATTGACCTTCAAACCCTGCACCGACCTCATCCGTTCGTGCATCAACCCCATACTAGCATCGACCCTGGGCAGTGCATGAAGTGCATTGACGTTAACCTCTGTTCAAGAAGGGCAGTGACTTAATGCATGAAATAAAATAATGCTTTGATCAAAAATAAGAAGGATGCATTGACTTTATGTGTATGTTGTTGGCTCCTGATGGTTAGTGTTAAAACCCCAACTGATTTAATAAATCTAGTCAAATAAATGAATAAAAAGAGTTTCAATGTCTTCAATTATGCTGAGCATCCATCTTGAAATCATGAACGTACATTTGCATTAGCATGCATTGCTATCTAAATGAGCACGACTGAACCTTTAGTTACATGAGTTAACTAATTAATGAATTCGTTGCATTTTGCATGAATGATCAACCAAATGACCTCATTCCACAGCATCGATTGGTTCATTTAGTCAGTATTATCTATGCCTTCGTATCATCCCTCGAGGCATCGTCTCTTGGCAATTAATCAAGGGTTGTCCTCTTTCTTAGAGGACGTAATTAACGTCATAGCCTATATGGTATGACAGACTCTGGGTCCCGACACGAACCTCAGAATTGACTGACCAAGTCAGATCGAGCGCATAATAAACTTGTCACTCAATGACTGGCACGCCAATACGCATGATAACGAATGAACGACACAATTTGGAAAGGAAAGAGAAAATAACTCCCCCCACAGTGCTTCCACGAGAGGTGGTGGAGTTGCAGATCCTCCTTGAGGTGGAGAGGAGGGAGTGCACCTGAGAGGGAGAGATATAAGCGAGGGAGCGCACCAGAGAGAGAGAGAGAGAGAAGTGGGCGAGCGAGCACACCCGAGAGAGAGAGGAGTGGGCGAGGGAGCGAGCACAGCCAGAGGGAGAGCTGGCAGAGATGAGGATCCCGCTTGGGGCCCTCGAGGTGTGCACTCGAGCTGTCGAGGAGCGCTACCGGAGTGGTAGGGACCAAGCACAGCGAGCGGGGTGACCCAGCACCTATTCCAGCACGAGTTACCTGGCGGGTTCCTCTACACAACAGAGGAACGAGGTGGAGGCACGAGCCGGGAGGTCGGCTGCCACCCAGAGGTCGATGGGGCCCCCAACAATTTCGGCCCGAGACAGGGACGAGAGAGGAGAGGCCGAGAGTAGGAGAGAGGAGGGTGGTGGGGAGCGCTATAGAGATTACCTTTGTACACCACCTCCTACACTTTTGTACACACATATATATGAGAATAAAAAGATTATTATTTTGATATTACCTGAGTTGCTCCTTTTGTGTGCTCATGTCCTTTTGCCCCTGTGTATCACATCTTTAGCAAACAGGTTAGTTAATCTGTTCGACATGCCCCCTTGCTCAATAAGCAAGGGGATGTCCTTTTGACCTTGATAGAAAGTCAAGGGGCCAAGCCTTTATTCAACTAAGGCAGAAAAATACATAACGCAGGAAGATGCAACATTCAAGCAAGCAAATGTCAACTGGAATTGAAAAGATGATCATACAAAATGCAAGCAAGCAAATGATAATGGTGGATGGGATAAGCAGGGCAGTTGAATTGGTGACCAGATAGATTGCGCTAATTCTTACATTTTTTTTTGGAATTGGCGACCAAACAGATGGCGCTAATTAACTAACTGTCCTCTTGTGATTTGACGCTCATTCAAATATTGAGTTTTTTTATTTTTTTATTTTTTATGTATTTGTTTTTGTTTTTATTTTGTTTTTGTGGAATTGGAAGTTTTATTTGGACTTAGCATGGTACATAGGTCATAAAACCATACACATTCACCATCTTAAATTCATTAATCATTCTTAAATAATTTAACCAAGGGTCAATGTGCTTAAAGTTTGTGCTTTCACTCATAACGTCGTGCGGCCCATCCTCCTAAGTCTGTCTTTGCCATTCTTCAAGCTTATAACATACGACAGAGGGGGAATGGAAGAAGAAGTTAGGGAAGTTCACGAGGGGTTTCGAAAGACCGTGAAACTTTCCTTCCCTACCCTATTGTCTGTTGGGATTCGATCTTTGGTTTAGGAAAACTTTTGTTGCCTTTTGCCCTTTTGAGATGCATGCTTATGACCAGGATTTTTCCTGTAGGGACTTTGCCCTCTTGACATGCTTTTGATTTGATTTTTTTTCTTTTCGAAATAAAGACCTAATTATACTTGGGCTTTTGTGGCATATTGTCCCCTTTTGGGCCCTGACTTCCACCTACTAGGGCGGCGGGTAGGTTTGGTGGTCTAACCCAGAGTCTCACTTCCCCCCTCGTGAACCGAAGAGAAGAGAATGGGTAAGTCTTGCACTCTTAGTTTGGTTTTGACTTTCCTCAGATTTTGTACCGCTTGAGTTTAAGAGCTAAGCGTGTTGTGGGTGTGTATTGACCCAGGGTTAAATTACCAATAGTGAAGAATGAATTAGAGATTTTGAATTTTCAAGTTTCGTAGCCCTGTACCATGCCAGCCCATGATTTTTTTTTGACTTAGGGGTAGTACTTCTTAAGATATAGTCTGTTCCATGGGTGAGCCAATTCTTCCCCTTCAGCATTAATCAATTTATAAGCATTACCGGGATAAACTTCATGTATTACAAAAGGCCCTTCCCAGTTTGGTTGAAGTTTTGAGCGGGGTCCACCAGGTTTCACAAAGATTCTTTTAATTACCATTTCACCAACTTTAAATTTTTTCTCAATTACTTTCTTTTGATATAAACGTGAAAGCCTGTTTTGATAAATTCTTGCATGTTCGACGGTAGCCAGACGCTTCCCATCTAAGAGTTCCAATTGTGCAAGGAGAGATTCACGACACTCATCAATAGAGAGCTCCTTGTCCAATTGTACTCTAAGGGAAGGTATAAGAATCTCATAGGGAACCACCGCCTCCATTCCATAAGTGAGAGTGAATGGGGTTTGCCTCGTAGGTGTACGAATGGAGGTACGGTAGGCCCATAGAGCCTCAACGAGCATCTCTGGCCAATCAGGAAATTTGTTAGCTTCACACGTTTTCTTGATGATCTTAATTAATGTTTTATTGGTTGCCTCTGCTTGGCCATTAACCTGTGGATAATAAGGAGATGGATGATGCAATGCAATGTTATACCTGTTGCCAAGATCCTGAAGCTCTTGAGAAATAAATTAAGGACCGTTGTCGGTGACGATGGTACTTGGGATCCCGAACCTAGCGATGATGTTCTTCATTATGAATTTGCATACTGTTGACGCTTTAACTTCCACATAGGCTTCCGCTTCCGCCCACTTGGTGAAGTAGTCTGTGGCCATGAGTATGAATGATTTTGGTTTTCTGAGGAGGTTTGAATCACCAAGAGGTCCGATAATATCGAAAGCCCACATGGAGAAAGGCCATGGGGAGCACATAGGATGGAGTGAAGAAGCAGGAGAATGAATCTTATCGATGTGCAGTTGGCACTTAACACACCTTCGAACATAGATAGAGAAGTCCTCTTCTAGTGTGGGCCAATAGAAACCTAGCCTAAGGATCATATTAGCTAACATCTGGCTATTGACATGACCACCACAGACTCTTGAATGCGCCTCTTCAACGACCTTCCACGATTCATCATCGTTGAGGCATCTAAGGAGAACACCATTGAGACCTCTTCTATAGAGCACGCCTCTAACTAGAATGCTAGAATGTATCTTTGGGTGACTCTCCTGATTGCTTTCTTCTCTTCGACAGTGGCCTCTTCAGGATATGACTGATCTTGACAATATTTTATAATCTTGTAGTACCATGGCTTTTCCTCATCATCCAATTCTTCTTCTAGATCAAACAACATGACCTCTTTATTCTCAATGATCACTCCTTCCTTAACCTTCTTGATGGGGACATCACCTCCCATGCCCACGTTCACAGCTCGTCTCCTCGCCCCGGTTGCATCCGACATGGTCTAGTTATTTAATTTGAGTCCTATATAATATTTATTTGAGTCATTTGATGTATTTTCCCTTTTATTTGAGTCTTGTACCTAGGTTAATGAGTCATTTACCTAGGTTAAGTGTCATTAGATTGTTTAGAATGGTTATTGGGCCCAATTCTTTGGGCTAGGCCCAGGGGCGCCCCTACCCCCTTGGTCTTTGGTCATTGTAGTAAGAGTCAGGGACTTTTGTAGAAATGTGGGTTGCCTATATATAGGACCCCATCCCCCCCATTTCAACTTAATGAATTAATGAATGAAAATTGCCATTTTGTGAGTTCTAACTTCAGATTTATTGTGGAGTGAATCCATTAGTGAGGCGAGAAGCCTTAGGGAGAGAATCACACCCATCCCTCTCTTAATCTCTCGCTTCCACTCCCCTTTCTCTCTCCTCCACACCCAATTTCAAATTTTTTCTCTCTCCTCCCCTCCCAACCAACTCCACTCCCCACCTATCCCATTAAAGCCTCTCCCCATTCCCCACAACCCTCTTCAATACTTTACCCCTTCCCAAGACCCCTTCACCAATCCTCATCTCACCTCCCAACCCCCAACTACCCCTCCCACTTTCCCAAGCACCCTTCCCACTACCCCAAGCACCCCTCCACCTCCCTAGGCCATTTGAATTCAAATTTCCCCTTCCCTCCATAGCTTTGGCCGCCCCTCTCCCCTCCCCTTTGGTTAGGGTCGCCCCCCTCTCATTCCCTCCATCTTCCCTTGTTCACCTCCATCACCCCACCCTCTACCATCTAGAGTAAGAGAACCTGCAGAAGACCTGAAGCTTACAGCAGCGACCCCGACCTCCTCCGAACGTTCCTAGAAGCCCAAGAGCCATCGTTGGAAGCATCTCTCCATCCTCTTCGCAACAGAGGTGGTCCCGTCCCGTTCTAAGTTTGTGATCGCCCAGGGGAGTCATTCTTCCCCGACTGCGCAAAGCCTCCCTGGCAGGAGTTCAGAGCCGGAGTGGAAGCTCGACTGCGATGATCCTGTTGGGAATCTGATCAAGAGCTCTTCTTAAAAAGTCTTCTACTCTGAGTTTTCTTTCATCCTCAGAAAGCAGAGCTCAGTTAGGCGTCCGGATCTGGAAGTTATCAATTTTCTCCCCCGGGTGTGCGGTTCTGCCTCCACTCAGTCTGCACCGACCCCTCCTCAGTGTTCAGAGCCTACCGGTCCGCTCCGATAACATTGGGCATCCCCGTCAAGCTCGTGTCGAAGAGGACTCACAGGCGGTTCCGACGACTCTGGCAGCGCCTCATTCTGAGTCCGGGAGCGCTGGTGGCAACAACGTCTTCTTGCTGTTGTGATCCTGAAGCTATCAGAACTGAAGATCTACCTCCCTGTTCGAGGCTCTGCTCCGGCCAACAGCGACCTCCCGAAATTTCGGAAAAAATTGGACGACTTCCCCATCCTCCTACGAAGAATTTCCAGGTGGTTTCGTCCCCAACAAAATTCGGTAGCAGTCATAGCAACTACTTCTTCGACCTTCTGTCAGCACTCACAGAAAGCGGGCAGAGCTGACATCGGTCTCCTTATTGGTTGCGAGTTTGGTTCCACCCCTCCCCGCTTGGCCGGCTGAAGGCCCCTCCCTTTGTGGAGGTAGTTTTAGCTATAATATCAGTTAACCCCCTCTCCAAGATCCCCCTCCTGCGAGAGGTGTAGTGTTGTAATCATTCGAGCAGGTCAAGCTTCTCCGACGCGGCGTGTGGGGAACACTCGCCTCCCCGCTCGCCCTCGTCTCCGGGCGGGACCAGTTTCTTCAAACCGGTCGAGTAAGTGCTCCAACCTAGTTCCATTTTGTGCTTGTTCTTTCCAATATTAGTTCATAAACTCCACTGGCCGTGAGAGTGAGAGCGTGATCCTTGAGCTCCTTGCTTCAAGAGATCACCGTGAGGTGAGGAGTGTAACCTGTGCCTTGGCATCTCGTCGGCTCCCTTGAATTGGGCAGCCATACCCTTGGGGAAACAAACCTTGGCCTTGCTGGCCCTCTACCAGCAAGGGCCCAGCCCACACAACCTCCACTTGGCATTGCCAAGTTACCCCGGGTCTTGGTGAGCATCGGGTGAGCGGTCGCCAATATCGGTCCGTTTGATTGCAAATTGTGCTTGTTCATTTTGGTCCAAGGGTGTGTCACATCAATTGGTATCAGAGCAAGTCATTGACTTGTCTCTACAATTCAAGTCCTAGGGCATGCTTGCATTGGAGTCATCATCAATCCAACCCTTGCATTGATCCCCCCCGATCATCATGGCCACCTCCTACTTTGCTTACTCACCACCCATGGACTTCATCCTTGATAGGGATATTACCTATGACGGATCACAATCTAGTGACTATCTTAGGTGGGAGGCTACCATAGAAACGTACTTTGAAAAGACTTGGGTATATGGATCCGCGAGAGTCCGACAGGCCAAGGGACGGTTTCGGGGTCAAGCCAAGAGTAAGTGGGAACACATAGAGGGATTAAGAAGGGTTAGGAGGCAAGAGCCCATTTCCACATGGGATGATATGAAAGTAGAACTTAGAAAGATCTACATCCCCAAACATTCCCACCCCTCCTACTCAAGCACCCCTAACCCGAGGAGCACTACCACTCCTCCATCCCCACCGGGACAACTTGAGACCGACCTTTGGTCTCCACCCCCACCAACCCCAACAAATCACCTCTCAACTATCATAACTACACTTCGCAACCAAGTCCTCTCCCTTAAGACCCAAATAAACCAAGCATCCACCTCTCCACAATTCCCCTTGGTCCTCACCACTATCCCTCCATCTTCCCCTAAAAAGGGAACACCCCCCCAATCAACCCAAACTGAACCAACCCACCTTCCACTTCCAACCCCAACCCTACCCCAACCTAGGCCACCACTACTTCCACTCCCAACCCAAGTTCGACCTCACTCACCACCCCGGGTGCACCATGCCCTAACCATCATCACCCCATCTTCAAAAGACCCTCCCATTCCCTTAAGAAAAGAGGCCACACCCACTCACATAGGAATAGTTGCTAGCCCAGACCCTCTCCCCACCCATGAGGAAACCCAAGTTCACACCAATGGTGAGGAAGAGCTTCAACCCTTTACCACTTCAAATTATCCGAGTCTTCAAGAGCCACAAACCTTCACAAATGGCACCATAATCATAGATGGGCCCCTAGCTAGATGGCTAAAGGAGAAACCAATTCACCCCATCACGTCCTATGTCTACCCTCTCATGGAGCTAAACCTCCCCATAGTACCCTTCTCCACCTATCACACCACCATCCAATCATCCTACCAAGTGGAAACTTTAGGGGATCTTCTTAAGGGCCTAGCATGGCAAATTGAGTTCACTAGCATGTTGACCCCTATGGCCAAACAACCTAGGAGCCTTGGCCTCCTACACCTATGCATCGGGTCTATCACCTCGGTTTACACCATTGGTTGCTACACTAGCAACCTCCTTCTATTCCTCCCAACCCCGATGAGCCCGACCTTCTCCTCCAATTGGAGCTTTTTATATCGGGTAGAGAGCCAAGCCCTCCCCTCATGGCCAACCCACTCACCAAGAACATTGACCCAATTATCATTGAGAGAGATGACTTAGCACCTTTTGAGGACCTTGAGGACATGGAGCTCCTTCCCCCTAGTAACCCATTTTATGATCCCTATGATCCATTACAATGGGAGTCAAGGAACCCGGTTGACCCAACTACCTTAACCACCACCTACCTTTCCCTATCCCAACCCACCATGTTTGACCCAATCCACCCCATCCTAGACCCGGGTTACACCTTGGGAGCCATGACCTTGAGCCACATTTCCCTAGGTAATAAGGTTGTGCCCCACCCCATGATGACCACCTTCTTAGATCCATTCGATCCTTTCCAATGGGAGTTCAAAGGTTGTCCCACACCTATACACATGGAAGTCACCTTTGGGAAAAGCATGCATGTGTCTAGGCTTACCACACCCCTTGGCATGAACAGTATGTTGGGTCTATTCATTCATATCACCCACATGTCAAGTAGAAAGCATGAGTGGTCCAAATTCAGATGTAGTGGTCCACCTTCACTCATCATGAGTCGTAGGCATGATAGGAGTATTCATGGATATCTGGGTCCCCCAGCATTTGTCACCCCATGCATGACCGGATCACCTATGGATGCCCCGGTCCTCCCCATTCCATCAAAGTCTTCTTGACGTCAAAGCATGATTGGTCTACTTTTGATTGCCCAGGTCCACCCATCACCCCTAGAATGTCAACATTCACAAAATAGCATGAAAACCTTTGCAAGCACATTAGCAAGAAAAATGAGATCTATAAGAGGCCGGCTGACTCCCTTCGGCGTCACCAAGAATTCCATGTGGGTGACTTTGTGATGGTGAGGAAGGAGAGGCTCTCCCCGGGAGTCATCTCCAAATTGAGGCCACGTGGGGCTGGTCCCTTCCAGGTCCTGAGACGCATTGGCGCTAATGCCTATGAGTAAGATCTCCCTGAGGAGTATGGAGTGAGTCCCACATTCAATGTAGCCGACCTAGTGCCATATAAGGGACCCACGGTGGTACCCAATGAGGATATTGAGCCCATTCCCTCCGTTGAGAGAGCACCCACCCGTGAGGAGAGACCACCAGCCAAGAGAGCCCAGCGTGAGCGCATTGAACGAATATTGGATGAACATGTCACTACCACTAGGAGCAAGGCATACGAGCGCTATCTCGGCAGGTGGATGGATCGGTCTCGTTCGGATGACTTGAGGGCAGTACCACTTCTACAACCTCCGAGGAGGGAAGGACACTTACTCGACGGAGTCGAGTTCTCCGCACCCTAGGAGTATGATGGGGACCTCACCTCCCATGCCCACGTTCACAGCTCGTCTCCTCGCCCCGGTTGCATCCGACATGGTCTAGTTATTTAATTTGAGTCCTATGTAATTTTTATTTGAGTCATTTGATGTATTTTCCCTTTTATTTGAGTCTTGTACCTAGGTTAATGAGTCATTTACCTAGGTTAAGTGTCATTAGATTGTTTAGAATGGTTATTGGGCCCAATTCTTTGGGCTAGGCCCAGGGGCGCCCCTACCCCCTTGGTCTTTGGTCATTTTAGTAAGAGTCAGGGACTTTTGTAGAAATGTGGGTTGCCTATATATAGGACCCCATTCCCCCCCATTTCAACTTAATTAATCAATGAATGAAAATTGCCATTTTGTGAGTTCTAAGTTCAGATTTATTGTGGAGTGAATCCATTAGTGAGGTGAGAAGTCTTAGGGAGAGAATCCCACCCATCCCTCTCTTAATCTCTCTCTTCCACTCCCCTTTCTCTCTCCTCCACACCCAATTTCGATTTTTTTCTCTCTCCTCCCCTCCCAACCACCTCCACTCCCCACCAACCCCATTAAAGCCTCTCCCCATTCCCCACAACCCTCTTTAATACTCCACCCCTTCCCAAGACCCCTTCACCAATCCTCATCTCACCTCCCAACCCCCAACTACCCCTCCCACTTTCCCAAGCACCCTTCCCACTACCCCAAGCACCCCTCCACCTCCCTAGGCCATTTGAATTCAAATTTCCCCTTCCCTCCATAGCTTTGGCCACCCCTCTCCCCTCCCCTTTGGTTAGGGTCGCCCCCCTCTCATCCCCTCCATCTTCCCTTGTTCACCTCCATCACCCCACCCTCTACCATCTAGAGTAAGAGAACCTGCATAAGACCTGAAGCTTGCAGCAGTGACCCCGACCTCCTCCGGACGTTCCTAGAAGCCCAAGAGCCATCGTTGGAAGTGTCTCTCTGTCCTCTTCGCAACGGAGGTGGTCCCGTCCCGTTCTGAGTTCGTGATCGCCCAGGGGAGCCATTCTTCCCCGACTGCGCAAAGCCTCCGTGG
Source organism: Amorphophallus konjac (assembly GCA_022559845.1). Lineage (NCBI taxonomy): Eukaryota > Viridiplantae > Streptophyta > Magnoliopsida > Alismatales > Araceae > Amorphophallus > Amorphophallus konjac. The sequence goes on along the minus strand of CM040120.1, from coordinate 375,824,101 downwards.
CAGAAGTTCAGAGCCGGAGTGGAAGCTCGACTGCGATGATCCTGTTGGGAATCTGATCAAAAGTTCTTCTTCAAAAGTCTTCTACTCTGAGTTTTCTTTCATCCTCAAAAAGCAGAGCTCATTTAGGCGTCCGGATCTGGAAGTTATCAATTTTCTCCCCCGGGTGTGCGGTTCTGCCTCCACTCAGTCTGCACCGACCCCTCCTCAGTGTTCAGAGCCTACCGATCCGTTCCGACAACATTGGGCATCCCCGTCAAGCTCGTGTCGAAGAGGACTCACAGGCGGTTCCGACGACTCTGGCAGCGCCTCATTCTGAGTCCGGGAGCGCTGGTGGCAACAACTTCTTCCTGCTGTTGTGATCCTGAAGCTATCAGAACTGAAGATTTGCCTCCCTGTTCGAGGCTCTGCTCCGGCCAACAGCGACCTCCCGAAATTCGGAAAAATTTGGACGACTTCCCCATCCTCCTACGAAGAATTTCCAGGTGGTTTCGTCCCCAACAAAATTCGGTAGCAGTCATAGCAACTACTTCTTCGACCTTCTGTCAGCACTCACAAAAAGCGGGCAGAGCCGACATCGGTCTCCTTATTGGTTGCGAGTTCGGTTCCACCCCTCCCCGCTTGGCCGGCTGTAGGCCCCTCCCTGTGTGGAGGTAGTTTTAGATGTAATATCAGTTAACCCCCACCCAAGATCCCCCTCCTGCGAGAGGTGTAGTGTTGTAATCGTTCGAGCAGGTCAAGCTTCTCTGACGCGGCATGTGGGGAACACTCGCCTCCCCGCTCGCCCTCGTCTCCGGGCAGGACCGGTTTCTTCAAGCCAGTCGAGTAAGTGCTCTAACCTAGTTCCATTTTGTGCTTGTTCTTTCCAATATTAGTTCATAAACTCCGCTGGCCGTGAGAGTGAGAGCCCGATCCTTGAGCTCCTTGCTTCAAGAGATCACCGTGGGGTGAGGAGTGTAACCCGTGCGTTGGCATCTCATCGGCTCCCTTGAATTGGGCAGCCATACGCTTGGGGAAACAAACCTTGGCCTTGCTGGCCCTCTACCAGCAAGGGCCCAGCCCACAAAACCTCCACTTGGCATTGCCAAGTTACCCCGGGTCTTGGTGAGCATCGGGTGAGCGGTCGCCAATATCGGTCCGTTTGATTACAAATTGTGCTTGTTCATTTTGGTCCATGGGTGTGTCACATCACTTCTTGAGAAACTCCTCCATAACCCTAAGGAACCCAGGATCCTTAATAGTAGGAGAGATATGCCTATGAATAATGATAAAATGGAGGTTCCTTCCAAGAGGAAAAGACAACGAAGAAGCGAGCGAAGCAAGAGCATCAGCTAAGATATTTTGGTTGCGAGGAACATGGACAAAGATCAGTTTAGAGAAGAGCTTGGCATAGACGAATGTGAGTTCTTGGTAGGGTTTAAGTTTAGGATAAAGAGTGCGGTAGTTGGTGAGCACCTAGTGCAGAATAAGTTGACTATCACCTATAATCCGTAATTAGGTGACACCATATAGATGGGCAGGCTCAAGCCTGGCTAAAAGAGCCTCGTATTCAGCTATATTGTTTCTAATAGCAAATGCCAGTTGAAAGGCTTGTGGAATGGTGACTCCCTCAGGTGATAGAATAACAATGCCGATCCCCTTACCGTGAGAATTCAGAGCTCCATCAAAATATAATGTCCACATACGATCAGAGGGTTGATTAATTGACATTTGTTACTCATCTAAGAACTCTGAGTGAACAGGATCAAATCTAGGGAGAGGGTGATGAGCAAGATGTTCTGCCATGGCATAGCCTTTAATCACTTTTTGCTGAATGTAGATGATATCAAATTGAGAAAGGAAGCTTTGCCATCACGCCAATTTATCAGTGAGAATAGATTTTTAGAGAAGGAATTTGATGGGATTCATGGGAGCGATGAGATGGACTTCATGAGCTAAGAAGTAGTGCTTCAGTTTCTGCACCACCTAGACAAGAGCATCACAAGTTTTCTCCATAGCCGTATACTTCTGCTCATAGGGGTTGAGGATCTTAGACAAGTAGTAGGCTGCCCTCTCCTTACCTTCTTCATCAACTTGCGTAAGGACAGCACCTACTGTGTAATCTAGGATAGAAATATAGAGAACAAGCGGTTTGCCTGGAATCGGCGGCCTCAGGATAGGAGGATTTGCTAGATAATCCTTCAATCCGTCAATAGCCGCCTAACACTTGTCGTCCCAATAAAACATGACTCCCGACTTGGTGAGCTCGTAGAACGGTCTACACCTTTGTTAGTGCTGGGAGACGCATCAGTGAATAAATTGCAACCTCCCGATTAATCCTCGAACTTCCTTCAAATTCCTGGGAGGAGGCATATCTCTTATTGCCCTCGCCTTGTTGGGATCAATCTAAATACCCCTTTTGCTAATGATGAACGCAAGCAATTTCCCTGATGAAACACCAAACACGCACTTCTTGGGATTTATTTTCAATTGATACTCTCGCGCTCTTTGCAAGACCTTGGCTAGAACCCTAGAATGCTCAATCCTGGTCCTTAATTTCACTACCAGGTCGTCAACATATACCTCGATATAAATGTGGATCATATCATGAAAAATCTCCATCATAGCCCTTTGGTAGGTGGCTCCGGCGTTCTTAAGTCTGAATGGCACAACCACATAGTAATAGGTACCCCAAGGTGTAGTGAAAGAAGTCTTCTCTTGATCCTCTTCAGCCAAGCGAATCTGATTGTAACCAGAGAAGCCATCCGTGAAAGAGTGGGTCTCGAATCCTGCCGTATTATCAATCAAAACGTCTATGTGAGGAAGGGGGATGTCATCCTTCAGACACGCGCGGTTAAGGTTATTGGATATTGTGTTTTGATGATGACAAACACTATGACTCATATGTATGATGTCATATGTGTTTTTATGATTCCATATGTGCTTATTGCATACAGTATGTGTCTTGTTACATACAGTGTTTGTTGTGTGCATATAATGCTCATATTGCTGTATAGATGAATTACATGAAATGAACTGCTGCACTTGTGCATCTTAGTTCATATGTGGTTGTCTGTATATATCCGTGCATATTCGTGCATTTATGTGCATGTTTGTGGATATCTCTGTATAAGCATTACATAAACTCATGTACAACTGTTCATATAAGTCAATGCATCATAGGTCAACCAAAATTCAATGCAAAGTCAATACTGTGCACATAAAGTCAACGTGTCTGCATAAAGTTTGTGCACATGACATTTTACTGGATAACCCGTGTGCATGGCATTTGGTCGAACATGTGGTGTGCATGATCTTCATACTGCATTGTGCTTATATAGATTCAACGCCAATTGCATCATGCATAACTAGGGTTGGTGCTAGTGGTGTTTTCACACAGCTAAGGTTGATGCTAGTTGTGGTTCATGCATAACTAGGGTCGGTGCTAGTTGTGTTTTCACACAGCTAAGGTTGATGCTAGTTGTAGTTCATGCATAGCTAGGGTCGGTGTTAGTTGTGTTCTTACACAGCCGAGGTCGCCACAGAGTTCACTTCATGCATACATGAGCATTTCTGTTCTTAAGGTCGATGCATGTTTCAGAAGTTCATCACTGAGTCGGTGTCAGGTTCTCATCAGGTTGGTGCATGCATCAGACACGGTTAACTAAGGTCCGTGCATATGCTCATGAGGTCGGTGCTAGCCTACTGTGTATTGTCATAAGGTCGGTGCATCTTCTGCTCGCATATAAAGCCCAAGCATATTTGCTTGCCAGGTCGGTGCACAATTACATGCTCACTTATAAGGTCGGTGCAAGTAGTACCTCACGCACACTTCAGGTCGATGCTAGTTGATATTGTCTCATGCATTAGAGTCAATGTTAGCTGTTGTGATCATGCATCAAGGTCTGTGTTAGTATGCAGTGTCATGCATCTAGGTCGATGTTAGTGTGTTGTGTCTCGCATTCTAGGGTCGACGTTAGCATGCATTATCCTGCATCAAGGTCGATGCTAGTTAGCCTTGCCTCGTACGTAAGGTCTATGCTACCTGGCTTTGCTTCATTAATAAAGTTTGTGCTACCTGACTTTGTCATCTGCATCAAGTCAGTGTTAGCTTGCATGGTCTGTGGCTAAGGTCAGTGTCAGCAGACTAAAACATGTGTTAAAGCCAATGCATGCATTTTGTTCTCTTCCCTTTCATATTCACAACATGTTAATGTCTGAGCAATTCATTGTTCATATGCTCTGTGTATTACGAAGTCAATCTGTGTCTAGCTTATACTTAAGCTTGCACAAGTTGACTTGTGCATCCATGATAATTTGTAAGAGCATTTGAATACTCTCTATGTGACTTTCTGAATTGATAGCCTTAATTACATCACGATTAAATTCATAAACCATGAATCAATATGTCAGATTTTTTGGTTTCTTTTAGTCTAATCCGATTGCCAGGTGCTTAACTAAATGCCTCTTCTACTGTAGAGACTTAAGAACAAACCAGGTTCGAGTAACTTAAGTTCTGGAAGCGGCTAAATCAGAAACATGGTCGAACAGGTCAAGACCAATCATTGGCCCAGTCATGTGTAAATGATTAATTGGGGCACGTGATCCAAGGGATGCCACGTGGAAAGCTTGACAACCTACTTTGACACGTGGATGCTTTAAGGCGCTCATCTTATGGCGGGAACATTCCCTCCACATGACCAGGTGATTCCTTTTGGAGATTGCTGGGATCCTACCACGTGGAGCCATCTGACGGAGGGAGCATCATCGTCTTCATCAAATTACCTCCGGCACCCCTGTTCTCCATATAAAAAGCACCTGCAGAGAAGAACAAGAAGGATATAAGGCAGTAGAAGAAAAGAAGGGAGAGCGGCAGAAAGCTAGCGAAAAATAGAGAAAGAAAAACATATCAGAGAGAGAGCAGACTGAGAAGGTTCAGAGAGATTTTTTAGAGCAGAGATCTTGAGAGAGTTAGCAGCCGTTTGTGTATGAATTTCCAGCAGTTTGTGTGGTTGAAGAAGTAGAAGAGAGTGCAGCAAACAAGATCGAAGGATAAAGAAGATCTGTAGCTTCTGGATCAGATCCAAGCTACATTGCTCCAGAGCGAGCTATATTATCTGAGCTTTAATTCTAGCTTTCTATTGTAATTCGGAAATCACATGCCAATTTTGCTTGCTATTCAAATTGTAATTCTTTCTTTTACTCGCAGCATGACCTTCCCAGTTTGGCAAAGTGTGCTGCTAGATTAGACAAGCTAGGTATGCCTAGCATTCGATTAATGTAATAATTTATCCAATCAAGTGTTCAATAATATACCCCCTAGGTGTGAGTTGGCATGTGATTTCCAAACTGGAGTCACACTCTTACTCACCTCTAGGTAGGGCTTTTTATCAAAAAAAAAAAATTCTAGCTTTCTGTTGCTGATTTTTATCATTATTGTTTTTCCATTTTACATTCCATTTTGAAGCTGTGAATCAACGGTGGCAAAAGCTGTAAGGCCCAGCGGTTTAAAGCTATGAATCAGTGGTGGCTAAGCTATTGCCCAGCAGTTGCAAAGCTGTAATGCCTAGCAGAGCAAGCTGTGAGGCTCAGCTATTTGTTGGCAAGCTGTGAGGCCCAGTGGTTCAAGCTGTTTAGTAGCGGAATCCACACTCTGGTTTGAGTGTAAGGTGGATGTAGGTCTGGAGGACCGAACCACCTAAAAATCTTCTGTACACTATGGTTTGATTGTCCAGTCATTTACGCTAGATGAATGTCTAGGTTCGTTTTCAATCAAGTCTGCCTGAGTGACTCTTGAATGCATTGCATACCTAGATTGTTTCTGTAAACTGCACAGTTGCTGTCGAGTAGTCCACTGCATAGACCTACAATCTGTTCGTTAGTGTGCCTCAACATAGCTTATAGTCAGCCACCAAGTATTTGATCATGTGCTTCACATTTAGTTAAAGTCCATCAGTTTTAATTCCGCAGAGCTTACTGAAGGGGCGTGATCTCGCGCTTGTCCTGAGCTGGGAGGATGATCACCAGGAAGTGAACTACAGAGAAAGGGAAACGGATCAGGGGCCCCAGGGATGGTTCCCTGGGGAAAACCCTCCGATGCTTAAGTCAGTAGAGCACTGGTGGAAGATAGGGAGGGAGGTAGAAAGAGGTGCACGAGATCCCCTAACACCGAGGTGGTGAAGTGGTTCCTGCTCAGGGGTTTTTAGGCGTGTATTGCCCTTACCTTTCACTGGAGGGAATCCCTGGTTTATATAGTGTGCTCACCTTATGAGTCCCGTAAGCTGAGGAGTTTCAGGTGGGAGTTACGTCCTCATCATGGGCTCTTCATGGCCTTGAGGGATCATGGATCCTTTATCCTCGTAAACTCCTGTTCATAAAGGGCTCTTCAATGGCTGCGTGGATAAGCACTCGTCGGTTGGTCCGAGCATAAAAGGTGCCAGCCTTGTCCGGGCGATAGGCATAGCTCGGTCGGAGTCAGGTCGGAGTGGGCGCATGGCGCTTGCCTCTATCCCGGTGAAGGGATAACTCGGACATGGGTCCTCCTCCGTTCTGACGCTCGGGCCTTCCGAGCCTAAGGGCCGCCGAGGAAGGGGGGATCTAGAGTAATCTTTATTGGGCTTTTTAGCCTAAGTGGGCCCCGTGGGGCTGTCACTTGGATGAGCTGAGCCTCGTTTGGTCCTGACGGGCCTAGTTTGGTTGCTCATATATGGGCTACAGAAATCCCCCTCTCCACTTGTCCCCCTCCTACTCCCGAGCTTTAGTAAGCTCGGAAGAGTAGCTATTTTGGGGTTTTGGACCAGCGTGGCTCAGGTGGGTGGAGATCTGGCGGTGTTAGTAAGCCACGTGTCGTGGTCACCTAGGCCCGTGTTAATGATGATCCTGACGGATTTGAACTGAAGGGGCCCCCTTTCTCAGAGGTCGGAACGACTCGCCGCCTCCCGCGTGGGGATATAGGCGTTGGGCGCTTGTTGTAATTCTAGACTCCCTTCGTCTTTAGGGTTTTGGCTCTCCTCCATTCTTTGCTTTTGGGGCTCTTCGATGCTCCGTGAGGATGCGACGGAAGAGCAGACACTTGCAGCGGCGTTCGAGGAGTTGGCGGAGATAACTGCAGAGGCAGTCCGGCGGCTTCCTCCTCCCCCGGAATCTTCAGAGTCTCGAGATCGCCTTTCCTCAGAGTCTTCTCCGGATTCCATGGTGAACCAGCGCACGGAGGCTGAGGAGTGGGAGGATGAACCATTGGCGAGGGCGTTGGTTCCAAACTGTAGCGAACTGGGGGAGGCGGATGTGGGGAGGTTGGAGCACCAGTATCACCTGCCCCACAAGTTCAGTTTTGCTACAGCTTCTCCATACGAGATGAGCCTGGACTCTCGTACAGGCCACATCTGTATGTTTCTTCTATCGTGGAAGGGTGGATTCCGCCTTCCTTTCGAACCTTTCGTTCTTCAGCTCCTCAATTTTTTCATGTTGGTGCCCATTCAGTTGGTAGCCAACTCTTATCTCCTTCTTTCCGCCTTTCGCATTCTCTACCGCCAGTGTGGGGTTCCACCTTCTATGGACGTCTTTCACTATTTTTTTGTGTTGAAAGCACACCATTCGGCTGGGAAGGGCTTCTACTTCATCCAGGTGAGGCGTAATATGAGTTGCATCTCCCTGGCAGCGAAGGATTCTTCCCATAAGGGGTGGAAGACTCAATTCTTATGGGTGGGGATTTGTTCAGTGGAGGAAACCTGGAGGTGCCCAGTAATCCCCAATTTCCACCCAAATATCCCTCCCAGGCAGGAAGAGTTCCCTCCACATGTGAAGAGATACGCAGCCATCTTGCTGAAGCACTGCCAATCCACTGAAGAGCTGGTTACTCCAGAGAATATCGAGCGGTGTCTTCTTACGCGGCTGCATCCGTCGGGCTCAGGTGCCACAAACTAGATTCTCCTTCGGAAGTGGGGGTTATTTTTCTTTTCCTGAATATGTCTTCTTCTTCATGCAGACACCAGGCGGGAAGCTCTGAAGGAGGTCACCGAGGTGATCGAGCTTGGTGATGACTCGGCTGCTAATAAGTCGGCTACTCCCGCAGGTCGCTCCCGAACCAGAGATAAGGGCAAGGGAGCGGCCCAGGGTGAATCCTCCAGACCGCAGGGGTCCAAACGTAAGGACCCTGTGGAGGGTATGATCCGGGCCACTGCGAGGGCCAGGAAGCGGGCCAAGAAGGCTGGGGTCGTGCCCGCGGTTGAGGGTGACCTTGTCGCAGCTCGCCCCTCTGCTGAGCATGATGGGGCCGACCGTACCGGGCAAGCTCTCCCACCCGCCGAGTCAGAGGGGGGCGAGGAGGTTGGGGTTGCCCGTGCGGGCAGCGACGATGCGGGCTTGGTTCCTCCTTCGGCCGGGACCGAGGGGGCCGAGGATGCTCCTGCAACTAGCAGCGATGTCGACCCGGGTCTCCCCTCGACATGAACCGAGGGGGCCGTGGCCGAGGCTGGCGCTTCAGGTGGTGGTGCAGACGCTGAGCCGGTCTAGGTTGAGAGGCCGCAGGAAAATCCGGCCGGGGCGTGAGGGGCGACCGAGGCTGGGGCTCGATCCGAGCCATACGGTGGGGCACCAGGCGATGGGGGTTCTCCATTCCAGTGGCCTTGGAGAGGCTGGGTATCTCGGGCCCCCTGCACCAGGTATGCCGCAGTATATCCGCGAAGGTGAGGGGGGGAGGTAAGCAGCACTCCCCGTCCACGGCTCTCACCGGGGTTATGGAGGGCGGACTGGCCCTGGCCCAGATGGGGGCTACTCTGGTAGAAGCGTACGCTCGGTCAGAGTGGGAGTGAGCAAACCTGGCCTGGACCCTCGGTGGGTCGGACAGGAAGTTGGTTCGGCTCGTCAAGGAGCGTGATGGGCTTCGGCGGGAGCTTTCCTTAATCAGGGAGCTGGTATGGTTAAGCCAAGTGGAGACCTGGGCGCTAGCCGAACAGCTGGCCAAGGCCCGTGAATCGCTCGAGAGGAAGAACCGGCTTCCCGAAGAGGAGCGCCTAGCACGCGTTGAGCTAGACGGCCGGTGGGAGACCGAGCGTGCCGAGCTAGTGGACCGAGCGGAGGAAGCCGAGCGTCTTCGGCGGGAGGCCGATGCTGATTGGGCCGAGGCGGAGAAGCAGGTGGCGGAGGCCGCAGAGCGGACGGCTGAGGCCGAGCGGAAGTCAGCTGAGGCGGAGCGGAGGGAGGCCGAGCTCGCTGGTAAGGTGGGATCAGCCGGGGCGGAGGCTCTCGAGCAGTACAAGAGCTCAGAGGCCTACCGGGTCGACCTTAAAAAGGCTGCCCTCCCCTACTACGAGTTAGGACTTTGCCGGGGCATCCACAAGGGATTCAAGCAAGACTACGACCGGGCCGTCTATTACGCCGAGGAGCAGGCGTCTGGAGTAGTTGACTTTCCGTCCGGGTAATGTTATGACTCAGACTTGTCATCCTCTAGTTCCTCTGCTTCGGCACAGGATGAAGAGGATCAGGGGGGCTCATCATTCGAGGAGTCGCCAACTCCGGATGCCTCGGGAGGGCACGCAACCGAGACAGTTCCCACACCGGTGGGGTCAGTGCCAAGGTCGGCCATCGCCTAGGATGCCGGGGGCAGACCGCTTGAGCCCTCTACTTCCGAGCCTCAGGGTGGGCCGGAGGCCTGATGTATCTACTTCGCTTCCTCTTTTTGTATGCCTTTTTCCTTTTTGAAGGAAAAAACTTCCTCTTTTGTGTAGAAATAAATAAGGCAATAGCGTTATGATGGAGACTTATCTGTTCCGTATCACCATTGCCGTATCTTGTTCATCGTATCTGCATTGGTTGGAAAGAGCTGATACTTTCTGCGTGGATCTTGCCTGATGGTTGGGTGAGCGTCTGACAGGGTGTCTTTTCACTTTCTCATGCTTTGAATGCCTGGCCGCTTTGTGTATCCCGCTAGGGCGGAAGATGAGAAGTTTGAGGTGACCGTTCGTAGGGAGAAATCCCTTTGGCGTGTTTTCGAGGAGAGAATCATTTAAGGAAAATAGCCTCCCTTTGCCTATAAAAGGTCTGAAGGGCGTCTCTTCCTCTCCACCGCTTAGGGGTTTCCCTGACAATCTTTCCTCATTCCTTCTTCACGTGGCGTTGTGCCGTTGCATCTGTAGCATGGAAGACGCTCCGGAAGATGAGGCCGCCGATGATGGGGGCCAGAGAGTTCTCGCTACTTCGGATTTGAAGAGGGTTCGACGATCGTCGAACGGAATTGAAGAGGGTTCGACGTGTGGAGGCACGTCGTCTTCCCTTTATCAGTTCTGGCAGTGCTTGCAGGGGGGGCGAGATGGAGGACGGATGGGGGCATTAGACATCTTAGCCGCCCGTCCCTTCCTGCTCGCTTCACGGAGGGGAGGAGGAAGCCAACTAAGCTCCCTCCTTTCCGGGCCTTCCCCTGCCTCCTCGCCCAGCTCTGCTGGTTTCTTTTTCTTTCTCGCAGCCTCTTTTTCCCTCTTCTGCTCTGGTCCTCCTTTCTTTCACTCTTCGGAGGGTGCCTGCACCCTCTTTCTTCCAAAGAGTTGGTAGGTTGGCGGGGAAGATGCTTTCATATGCATTCCCTCTCCCCCTTCTCTTCCAAGTTCAACTTGGAAGGTAGCCTTCTCTTTCCTAATCCGTCTATCACCTTTGTCTCGAGCCACCCGAGCCAACGGGGTCGACTATCCTTTATCCGAGCCAGTTTCTACACGAGGCAGAGTCAGTGGCTGGGCGCAGGAAGGTCATCCGAGTCAGCCGAGCAATGGGCTCATACGACAGTGCCAGATGGGTTTTTTGCTTTTTTGACATGTATTTTCTTGGCTTCGGCCTTCCTGATGTACAAGTGGGTTGTTTGAATAAAAGAAAGGAGCCTTGTGTTTTATCTCAAGTCGTTTACACAATACTCAGTACTCAGAAGTAGAACTTACGTAATGTAGTCGCGTTCCAGGTCTGAGGGATGAGCTCTCCTTCCATCGTGGATAGATGGTATGCTCCTTTTCCGAGCGTCTCGACCACTCGGTAGGGGCCTTCCCAATTAGGGGATAACTTGCCCGCCGCCTCAAGTGGTCGAGAGGCTTCGGCTTTTCTGAGGACGAAGTCTCCCGGTTGAAAGTGTCTATCTCAGACTTTGGCGTTGTAGTATCGAGTGAGGCGGTGTCGATATTCCATTACTCTGATGCTGGCAATCTCTGTGACTTCATCTGCTAGGTTGAGGTTTTTGAGCAGTTTCTGGTCGTTTGCCTCGGACGAGAAGCAGACGACTCGGAGGGAGGGGTTGCCAATCTCCAACGGGATAAATGCCTCGGTGCCGTATACCAGCTGAAAGGGGCTTTCACCGGTTGCCATTCTGGGAGTCGTTCTGTGCGACCAAAGTACGTTCGGTAGTTCCTCAAGCCAGCTGCCCTTGGGTTTGCCGAGTCTAGTCTTGATGCCTTTTAAGATAGTCTGATTGGCATTTTCGACTAGCCCGTTAGCCTGAGGGTGGGCGACCGAAGTGAAGTGATTGCGAATGTTAAGGTCGACGCACCTGTCTCGAAAATAACGAGAATCAAATTGCCGACCGTTATCACTTACTATCACCTGGGGGATGCCGTAACGACAGATGATCGACTTCCAGACAAAATTCCAGACGACTGTCTCGGTGATCTTTGCTGTGGCTTTGGCCTCGATCCACTTAGTGAAGTAATCGATGGCGATGATGATGAACTTCTTCTGGGCCTGGGCCGTGGGGAACGGCCTGAGGATGTCGATTCCCTAGCAAGCGAAAGGATAAGGCTCGACTAGGGTGATGAGCTTCGTTGCTGGCTGATGGACCAAGTGGTCGAAACGCTGGCAGCGGTCACAATGTTGTGTGTAGGCCGAGCAGTCGCGCTGCAGGGTGGGACACCAATAACCTTGTCATAGCAAGATCTTGGCGAGCGACCTTCCCCCTAAGTGCACTCCGCACAGACCTTCGTGAACTTCTTCGATCGCTCGGTTGGCTTCGTCGGCACTGAGGCACTTCAAGAGAGGGCCGGAGAAGGATCTCCGGTAGAGAGCGCCATCCAGAGTGACGAATCGCCGAGCTTGGTACTTCAACCTTCGGGCTTCCTGAGGGTCGGGAGGCTCTTGAGAGTCTTCAAGCCACGACAGATAGGGGGTACGCCAGTCACTTGGGGAGGCTGAGTCAATAGGTAGGAGCTCTGAATCGATGCTCGGTCGCTCTAGCTCTTCGAGAAGGACCGATCGAGTACCCTCGGGGTCAAGAGAGGAGGCCAGCCGAGAGAGGGCGTCCGCTCGGGAGTTTTCCTCTCGAGCTATTCGGACTACCTCAAAACTCTTGAACTGTTGTGCCACGGTCTTGACCAGTTAGAGGTATTTGATCATCGGTGCTTCTCGAGCTTCGTAATCGCCGTTGAGCTGGCTAGCGACCAGTTGGGAGTCAGTGTGGATCCTGACTCGCTCAGCCCCTAATCACCGGGCCAAGCGGGCTCCCAATATGAGGGCCTCATACTCGGAAGCATTGTTAGATGCTTGGATGTTGAACTTCAGGGCGTACTGTAACTCTACTCCTTCGGGGGACTTCAAGAGAATCCCGGCGCCGCTTCCGACCGAGTTGGAAGATCCGTCGACGAACAGTTCCCAGGTCGGCCCGGGCGTGGATGGAGATCTTTCTTCAGTCGGGATGGTGCTTTCGACAACGAAGTCCGCGAGCGCCTGGCCTTTGACGGCCGAGCGAGGCCGATACGATATATCGTAGGCCCCGAGCATGATGGCCCACTTGACGTGGCATCCCGAGGCTTCAGGGTGAGCAAGGATCCTCTTCAATGGTTCGTCGGTCAGCACAGTGATGGAGTGCCCTTGGAAATAGTGTAGCACCGCGAAAATTTATAAAAAATAAATATTAATATTACCATAAAAATAAAAATGGAAAAAAAATAAAATTTTGGATAATAGATAATGGGTCTACATAATTCAAAGGTTATAAAATTCAAGCCCAATTAAAGAATTAGGACTTAATGGGCCTCCATAGAGATACACATAAATAATTGAGTAAAAAGGATCGAACCCGACTCTGATACCCAAGACAAAAAAATAAAACCCAGTAAATTGGATAAATAGTTAAGCTATAAGAAATAAGATCCTTATATATATATGAAGCATACTATTAAATAAATTTAGTTAAAGCATATTATAACTTTGGCAAATATGATTAACGTGCCTTAATAAAGGATAAGAACACATGTTAATATACAAGACTAAATCCAACCCAATTATAAAACTAAAAATCTTATAGTATATATTTATGGGCCTTCTTAGAGAAGCTTTAAGAAGGTCACGTGGAAACATGGAGGGGCCTTAGTTAATGGGCTAACACACCCATCCACCTTTATCCATATATAAACAATGGGTTTAATAAGAGGGCCTTAGTATAAAGGCATAAGAACCAAATGGGCATAGAATATAGGTATAAACATATATAGAAATAGATCATACATGGGTTTTTAAATGAATTAAATGGGCCTTACGTATGCTAGGTATGTGGGCTTAAGAAGGCTCCATCGATCATAGAGGAGGTGTTTGAGTTAGTTTAGGAAAAGGATACAGATATGGCAGGAAGGAGAATAGATTAGGAAATGTAACAGCTAATAGGATTCTACAGTGGAAACTTAAGGATTCTAATTCTATTAGGTTCGAAAGACTAATGAAACCTTATAAATAAAGACCCTACGGGCAATGGCGAGGTCATCGTGGCTTTCCCTGTTGCTCCTACTATTTGCATCGACCTCCCTCTATTGTGCGGGTGCTAACGTCGACGCCATCATCTTCCTCGTCTTCTTCCACCGTTGCTGTATGTAGAAGAAGGCTGCTGCCTTCGTCTCTTCCTCCGCATAGATGGATGCATATTAGGTGCTACTGCCGTTGCCTTGTACGTGTCACGGCTGCAGTTATTATCGTGAAGAAGAAGAGTTCTTCCCCTTCTTCGTCTTGCTGCTGTAGTTGTAGAGGAAGCTGCAGCAGTTGCCGTCATCATCATCCTTCTTCTTCTTTTATTTGTCTGTCAGAGCATCAACGAAGGTAGGCAATCTCCCAAGTTGAACTTGAATGAATAACATGTTAGATTATTAGAACATATATATTATTTGATGGGTGTCCCTGCTTTCATATATCAGATGTTTAGACTTATTTTTGAAACGTCTGCACTCGTTACGGCATGAAAATATAATTAACGACCATGTCCGGGTCATTATTTTGAAGAATAAACGCCCACGAGAAAAGGCGTCAAATAATCCGGGACAGCTTGACTGTCGCTAATTCCTGTGGTTTGATAATTAATTATATCACATTAAAAATTTTATATCTATGTAACCTTTTATCTAAAAATTGTATAGTGCATACGACCAGAGTCTCCATATTTTTCCTTAAATTTTCATGCCTTTATATAGATATTAACTAATAATATTAACTAGTTAATTAATTTAATGAGTTTATAATAGTTACACGGCGAATCTAAAAATACACTGTAGTGGTTAGTTATAGAGTTTTACTTTGTTCGACCTTTTCATGGGCATCGGAGTGTTATTTGATCATGAAATTTTATGGGAGCGTTATTGGGGAGGTTATTGAGGTAGTGAAAGTGGTTGCACCATTTTTCATGCCCCCTATCTCAAGATCCCCCATCTCTCAACGAATTTTTTTTTTGAACATCCGGTTAGGTAGAGTTTTTCGAGCCCGTCATTTCGATATATAGAACGCGTGATTCCGATGTATGTACGTCGAGAACGGGAGGTTTGAAGAAGTGACCATTTATATTTTTAAAATGACGACGTTGAGTTTGTCGTTGAAACCTTTTGATGGCATTAGAAAAAGGCGTCATATCTTTAAAAATATATATATATATATATATATATATATATTTGTAACTATATCTTTGAAAATTCATATCTTCTAAGATATGTAACAGAAAATTATAAAAATTATATATTTGGAATCCTTGAATTTTTCTCCTAATTATCATATATTCTATTTTTCTAAATTATTTTATATAAATTAATGTCTCTTTGAATATATGTTTTAAAATTATTCAATTAAGTAGATATTGACGTGAATTCTTGTTAAATAAATTAAGTTAAAAATCATAGAATTAACGTCCCTCCAAGTGGTTGCTAATTAATAAATGACACTACTCACAGACGTAAATTAATATAAGTTTATTTAATTATAGTTAACTATAGAATTGGATGGACGTGAATTCTATAATTAACGCATTCATGCTCTCACCGTTTTCTTCCGGTTTTGACCCATACCTCGGGTCTTTTGACACTTTCATCTTACGTCCGTAGATGGAGTCCCTGTTTCATGATTGGTTCACGTTATATACCTCAACTCTCGGTGACATACGAGCCCTCCGTTGGGCATTATGTTCCTTCGGACTGGCAAGTTAGTCATTTAGACCTCCGTAAGTCTCCTTGTAGCCTTGGATTCCCTCAAGGCCGACTGAGCTGGTTGTACCTAATCACCCAGATTTCCAGAATGTCATAGTTTTCATATGGTTTATCGATATAACATCCTTATTACAAGTTCTATCTTTGAACTCTATGTTCCATGAAATCTATCTTAATGTTCTTACATGCTTGATCCTTAAAATTCTTGGCCATTAATATGGAATTAGTTTAGACTAAATGTCAGGGGCTATGGGTCCCACTAAAATGACATTTTAAATGCTACGGGTCCTGATTTGACCCTATTGGGCGAGGCAAAGTTCAAACGTTACCGGTATACGATGATCGGGTGCTGGCATTCACCAACTCGGTTATTGGCATTTAGGGGCAATCATACAGTCGTGAGAACTCCTAAGTGTGCGACCAAATACTACCTAGTGTTATTTCCATGAGGGGCGGTCATATCATTGTGATTTTCCCCTTAGTGCATTGGCCAATCCTATATAGTGCTAGATGCGCAAACGCTCTCGTGATAGTGATGATCGGGAGTAATTGCCATCATAGTACACCTTTCTACAACTTATTGTTCGTCATGAAAAGATCTTGATTTGCCTTATTGGAGGGGTTATCATATCATCGTGATATTTCCTTAGTGTCTTGGCAAATGCTATGTAGTGCTTGTAGAAGTAATTGTTCTACTTCTATATCGATCATCATAGATGTTCTTAAATTATCCCATTGGTTGTACTCATTATCTTGTCATGAAGATCCTTCATAATAATGGATACATTAAAGCTCCCGTGATAGTGTTCATCATAGAGAGATGAATGTTATATTTTCTCATGAATGCTCTTGACCTAGCGTGATAAAGTACTTGATTAGATCTTGCTATACTCTCTTGATTATCGTCATCCTTACTCTTCATGAGTTTATCTAGCATCTTGCTTACTCGCTTTTATGGTTTTAATTGATCATCGCTTTATCACTCGTGTCATTATAGTTCTCGATTTCTATATCTTGCATGACCTGCATGATCATGTTAAACTGTAATTGACTTAAAGCTAGCTTGGAAGCATGAGATATAAGTCCTACTGAGCGTTCGCTCACCCTGCGGTTTTCAATGTTTTTCAGATAATGACCTTAGTGACGACGAGACCGAACATGATGGGCAAGGGCAAGAGTGAGGAGAACTCTGACATCTAGATGAACCATCTAGTCTTGTTATCTTGCGTCTTATGTCTCATTGTAGTTATTCTTTATTGAGTCTTTCTGCTTATTATGGGCCTGAATATGTAAAGAACTTATATTTGAAATGAAATTTATTATTTGTCCAAATTGTGTTTTGTGGAAATGACTATGCTCTGATTGACATGACTGTTTAACTACCACGTTCCGAGCAAACGACACGTTCCGCTGCTATCGGTTCGGGGCGTGACAGAAGGTGGTATCAGAGCCTAGGCTTTCTAAATCCCTAGGTCATCAGGTTCAAGTCCTAGATTGAGTCATCCTTGTCAGTTATCCTATATGAATCCCGTGAGATTTGGGTAGAGCTATGGGTTAAAAGATAAAATATGTTACATTCACGTTAGATACCTGCCGAGATATGAATGTCATTAATCCAAACCTTATTCTTGTAGGCTAGAATGGCCGCTGAGAGAGCTCAGTGGAGAGAGATGCAACGCACTGTCCAGGGTTTAACGCAAGCCTTGCAACAAGTTGCACAAGGTGGAGCACGGCATGGAGCCGGGGATTTACATCGGAAGTTCCAATAGATAAATCCCCCTAAGTTTAGTGGGTCGACTGACCCGGATGAAGCGGAGAATTGGGTGCAAGAAATAGAGAGGGCCTTTAAGGTGATGCAATGCACCGATGAAGAGAAGGTACGATTAGGAACATATCAAATAGAGATGGATGCTCGAGTATGGTGGGGATCCGTGGAAGCAATATTGCCTAACGAGCAAGTTACATGAGCCGAATTCTTAGAACACTTTAATGAAAATTATTTCTCGGAAAGAATTCGCGAGAAGAAAGCTATGAAATTTGCGGCTTTGAAGCAACGTAGTTTGTCAGTCGCCGAGTATGAAGCGAGGTTTTCTAGATTGGCCCGATATGCACCACATTTGGTTTACACGGATAAAATGAGAGCAAAGAGATTTATGAATGGCTTGAAGGTGGAACTTATACCTCAACTAGCTCCACTAGAAATTCAAACATATACGGAGATGGTTAGAAAAGCTCAACTCTTGGAAGATGCTATGGATATGATGGAAAGAATCAAAGGAAAGGCCGCCAAGAAGGACTTACCAAATGGATCCAAGAATAAGGAAAATGTGAACGGCAAAAAGAGAATTAATGGAGACAACAAATTCTATGAAAATAAGAAACCCCAGAATAAAGATCGACGAATTGTTCCGGCCAAGGGGAAATACAAGCATTGCAAGAAGGGAAGGCACAATCCGGACGAGTGTTGGTATAAACTTGGAAAATGCATCCGTTGTGGAAGCAGAGATCACAAAATTACTCGATGTCCACTCTTAAAGGAAGAAGCACCGCAAGCAATGGAAGGTAACCCTATAAACCTATCTCATCTTAAACTTGCATGAATCGGATATGACCTTAAGTACTTAGCATGATATGTGGATGATCTAGCCAGAATATATGCTTTAGATGTGGTGATCTTACCCCACAAATTTTGGAAGGGAAACTATGTGAATTTGGGGACAAAATTCTTTTAAGTGGGGGAGGGTGTAACACCCCGGAAATTTGTAAAGAATAAATATTAATATTACCATAAAAATAAATATGAAAAAAAATAAAATTTTGGATAATAGATAATGGGTCTACATAATTCAAAGGTTATAAAATTCAAGCCCAGTTAAAGAACTAGGGCTTAATGGGCCTCCATAGAGATACACATAAATAATTGAGTAAAAAGGATCGAACCCGACTCTGATACCCAAGACAAAAAGGTAAAACCCAGTAAATTGGATAAATAGTTAAGCTATAAGAAATAAGATACTTATATATATATGAAGCATACTATTAAATAAATTTAGTTAAAGCTTATTATAACTTTAGCAAATATGATTAACGGGCCTTAATAAAGGATAAGAACACATGTTAATATACAAGACTAAATTCAACCCAATTATAAAACTAAAAATCTTATAGTATATATTTATGGGCCGTCTTAGAGAAGCTTTGAGAAGGTCACGTGGAAACATGGAGGGGCCTTAGTTAATGGGCTAACACACCCATCCACCTTTATCCTTATATAAACGGTGGGTTTAATTAGAGGGCCTTAGTATAAAGGCATAAGAACCAAATGGGCTTAGAATATAGGTATAAACATATATAGAAATAGATCATACATGGGTTTTTAAATGAATTAAATGGGCCTTACGTATGCTAGGTATGTGGGCTTAAGAAGGCTCCATCGATCATAGAGGAGGTGTTTGAGTTAGTTTAGGAAAAGGATACAGATATGGCAGGAAGGAGAATAGATTAGGAAATGTAATAGCTAATAGGATTCTACAGTGGAAAGTTAAGGATTCTAATTCTATTAGGTTCGAAAGACTAATGAAACCTAATAAATAAAGACCCTACGGGCAATGGCGAGGCCATCGTGGCTTTCCCTGTTGCTCCTACTATCTGTGTCGACCTCCCTCTGTTGTGCGGGTGCTAACGTCGACACCATCATCTTCCTCATCTTCTTCCACCGTTGCTGTTACTGTATGTAGAAAAAGGCTGCTGCCTTCGTCTCTTCCTCCGCGCAGATGGATGCATATTAGGTGCTACTGCCGTTGCCTTGTACGTGTCACGGCTGCCGTTATTATCGTGAAGAAGAAGAGTTCTTCCCCTTCTTCATCTTGCTGCTATAGTTGTAGAGGAAGCTGCAGCAGTTGCCGTCATCATCATCCTTCTTCTTCTTTTATTTGTCTGTCAGAGCATCAACGAAGGTAGGCAATCTCCCAAGTTAAACTTGAATGAATAACATGTTAGATAATTAGAACATATAGATTATTTGATGGGTGTCCCTGCTTTCATATATCGGATATTTAGACTTGTTTTTGAAACGTCTGCACTCGTTACGACATGAAAATAGAATTAACGACCATGTCCAGGTCGTTATTTTGAAGAATAAACGCCCACGAGAAAAGGCGTCAAATAATCCGAGACAGCTTGACTGTCGCTAATTCCTGTGGTTTGATAATTAATTATATCACATTAAAAATTTTGTATCTATGTAACCTTTTATCTAAAAATTGTATAGTGCATACGATCAGAGTCTCCATATTTTTCCTTAAATTTTCATGCCTTTATATAGATATTAACTAAAAATATTAACTAGTTAATAAATTTAATGAGTTTATAATAGTTACACGGTGAATCTAAGTGTAACGGTTAGTTATAGAGTTTTGCTTTGTTCGACCTTTTCATGGGCATCGGAGTGTCCTTTGATCATGAAATTTTATGGGAGCGTTATTGGGGAGGTGATTGAGGTAGTGAAAGTGGTTGTATCATTTTTCGTGCCCCCTATCTCAAGATCCCTCATCTCTCAACGAATTTTTTTTTTGAACATCCGATTAGGTAGAGTTTTTCGAGCCCGTCATTTCGATATATAGAACGCGTGATTCCGACGTATGTACGTCAAGAACCGGAGGTTTGAAGAAGTGACCATTTATATTTTTAAAATGACGACGTTGAGTTTGTCGTTGAAACCTTTTGACGGCATTAGAAAAAGGCGTCATATCTTTAATATATATATATATTTGTAACTATATCTTTGAAAATTCATATCTATTAAGATATGTAACAGAAAATTATAAAAATTATATATTTGGAATCCTTAAATTTTTCTCCTAATTATCATATATTCTATTTTTCTAAATTATTTTATATAAATTAATGTCTCTTTGAATGTATGTTTTAAAATTATTCAATTAAGTAGATATTGACGTGAATTCTTGTTAAATAAATTAAGTTAAAAATCATAGAATTAACGTCCCTCCAAGTGGTTGCTAATTAATAAATGACACTACTCACTGACGTAAATTAATATAAGTTTATTTAATTATAGTTAATTATAGAATTGAATGGACGTGAATTCTATAATTAACGCATTCATGTTCTCACCGTTTTCTTCCGGTTTTGACCCATACCTCGGGTCTTTTGGCACTTTCATCTCACGTCCGTAGATGGAGTCCCTGTTTCATGATTGGTTCACGTTATATACCTCAACTCTCGGTGACATACGAGCCCTCCGTTGGACATTCCGTTCCTTCGGACTGGCAAGTTATTCATTGGGACCTCCGTAAGTCTCCTCGTAGCCTTGGATTCCCTCAAGGCCGACTGAGCTGGTTGTACCTAATCACCCAGATTTCCAGAATGTCATAGTTTTCATATGGTTTATCGATATAACATCCTTATTATAAGTTCTATCTTTGAACTCTATGTTCCATGAAATCTATCTTAATGTTCTTACATGCTTGATCCTTAAAATTCTTGGCCATTAATATGGAATTAGTCTAGACTAAATGTCAGGGGCTATGGGTCCCACTAAAATGACATTTTAAATGCTACGGGTCCTGATCTGACCCTATTGGGCGAGGCAAAGTCCAAACGTTACCGGTATACGATGATCGGGTGCTGGCATTCACCAACTCATTTATTGGCATTTAGGGGCAATCATACAGTCGTGAGAACTCCTAAGTGTGCAACCAAATACTACCTAGTGCTATTTCCATGAGGGGCGGTCATATCGTTGTGATTTTCCCCTTAGTGCATTGGCCAATCCTATATAGTGCTAGATGTGCAAACGCTCTCGTGATAGTGATGATCGGGAGTAATTGCCATCATAGTACACCTTTCTACAACTTATTGTTCGTCATGAAAAGATCTTGATTTGCCTTATTGGAGGGGTTATCATATCGTCATGATATTTCCTTAGTGTCTTGACAAATGCTATATAATGCTTGCAGAAGTAATTGTTCTACTTCTATATCGATCATCATAGATGTTCTTAAATTATCCCATTGATAGTACTCGTTATCTTGTCATGAAGATCCTTCATAATAATAGATACATTAAAGCTCCCGTGATAGTGTTCGTCATAGAGAGATGAATGTTATATTTTCTCATGAATGCTCTTGACCTAGCGTGAGAAAGTACTTGATTAGATCTTGCTATACTCTCTTGATTATCGTCGTCCTTACTCTTCATGAGTTTATCTAGCAACTTGTTTACTCGCTTTTATGGTTTTAATTGATCATCGCTTTATCACTCGTGTCATTATAGTTCACGATTTCTATATCTTGCATGACCTGCATGAGCATGTTAAACTGTAATTGACTTAAAGCTAGCTTGGAAGCATGAGATATTAAGTCCTACTGAGTGTTCGCTCACTCTGCATTTTTCAATGTTTTTCAGGTAATGACCTTAGTGACGACGAGACCGAACATGATGGGCAAGGGCAAGAGTGAAGAGAACTCTGACATCTAGATGAACCGTCTAGTCTTGTTATCTTGCGTCTTATGTCTCATTGTAGTTATTCTTTATTGAGTCTTTCCGCTTATTATGGGCCCGAATATGTAAAGAACTTATATTTGAAATGAAATTTATTATTTGTCAAATTGTGTTTTGTGGAAATGACTATGCCCTGATTGACATGACTGTTTAACTGCCACGTTCCGAGCAAACGACACGTTCCACTGCTATCGATTCGGGGCATGACAAATAGGGTCGGAGGCGCTTGGCCGAGGTAACCATCGCTAGCACGAGTTTCTCGGTTGTGGGGTACCTTTTCTCAGCCTCGTTGAGCACCTTGCTGGTGTAGTAGACTGGTCTCTCGATTCCCGAGTCATTTCTGACTAGGACCGAGCTAACTATGGATGGAGTTGCCGAGAGATAGAGATACAAGGCTTCACCTGGGACAGGCTTGGAAAGCACTGGGGGCGAAGCCTGGAACTCCTTAAGCTCAGCTCGCCCGCTCAGCATGACGTTTCCTTCCTCGGCCACTATCTCCTCCTGATGCAGCTCCTTCGGTGATGACGTTGATGTGGACTCCTTGGGGGGCGTTGTCGATTTCTTCTAGGGCACCCCGATCTTCCTGGTGCCCGGCCATGAACCGGGAGAGGTGCCCCTGACGAACGAGACACTCGATCTCATCCTGGAGCTGATGGCAGTCGCCGGTATGATGCCCGTGGTCGCTGTGGAACAAGCAATGCTTGCTACGACTGCGATTCTTCGACTTCACTGGGTCAGGTTGGCGGAGGATGCCCGAGCCTTTGATGTCTTCATATATCTCGTACACTGGAGGGGTTAGGGGAGTGTACCGCTCATACTTCCGTGACGCTTCCTTGCGTTCCCCATCCCGATTCCGCCTTTTTTCTTGGCCTGAGCTTGGCTCGAGTGCCCGCTTCTTGTCCCCCTCCCGACCCGAGCCGGCTGCATCTCGGCATGCGCTGAGCACTTCTTCGCACTTGGCGTGGTGCAATGCCATAGTCACTAGCGCGGCAAGGGTCGAGGAAGGGTGGAGGACAAGTTCGCGGCGGAGGTTCTCGTCATGGGTGCCCCCGGTCAGTGCGGTTATGGCTGAGGCGACGTCTAGGCAGGGGATCCTCAAGGCTTCCGATTTGAATCGGGTAATGTAGGCCTAAAGCTTCTCCCCCTACGCCTGTTTGAGGGCCAAAAGCCCCACTACCGACCTTGGGGAACCGCTGCCGGTGAAACTCTTCTTGAATACTCATCCGAATTGCTTGAAGTCTTGGATGGATCTGGGGGCGAGGGCCCGGAACCATGCTTGGGCGCGTTGGACTAAGGTGGTCGCAAAGGCTCGGCACTTGATGGCGTTGGACGCTCCGTGAAGGCTCATCAGGGCGTCGAAGCTGTCGAAGTTGTCGGCCGGGTCACCCTGGCCGTCGTAGGGCTTGAAGGTCGAGATGGAGGCTCTGGGAGATACCTCTGCCTTCAAGATATGGTCGGAGAACGGGGATCTCTCCTCGTTCTCTGGTGGAGAGGTCTTATGTGATACCAATTGTTTCGAATGCATTATTCTGATTAAGCCCATGCACAGGTTAAGTTAGTACAGAGTTTTGCCTAGACGTGTATATGTTTGCTGCATAAACCTTCAGTCGTGCAAGGTTGCTCACATGTCGTTAAGCTTGTACATGCATATATAAAGTCGATGCAAGCATGCAATAGAGTCAGTACATTGCTTAAGTCTGTACAGGGTTAATTATCTAGGCTTGTGCATTTCATAACTATGTTTCATGGTGGCCATAAGTTAGTGAATGCCTAAACTCATGCATGTTCAAGGGACAAAGTCTGTACATAATTTTGCCTAGACTGCATCAACTCAAGTCTGTACATTCCTTGGTGGCTAGTCTGTACAACCTCCGTTGTTTCACTCGACTAGTCAGTATAGCCAGTGCTCTTCATGAACATACATAGTCAATGCATTGATTTGTCTCACACATACACTAAGTCTGCACATGGTTGCTTTGATGACTTAGCAAGTCTATACATTCATAGGCATAGTCAGTGCATTCGGTTGTTTCATGTCTATGCAAAGTCTGTACATTCTTCACCCGGCATTCAAAGTCTATACATTTTTGCATCGTTGTGCTTCACGCATACACAAAGTCTGTACATCGTCTTGTCGTAGGCACAGAAAGTCTATACATCCATTCGCTGATAACTGAGCAAGTCTATACATCCGTTAGCTCAGCTCATGGCTTAGTCAGTGTAATCCTTATTCATTGTGCATGTGTGTATGCCGCTGCTGGTATGAGCATTCAAGTCCATGCATCATCACACCAGCAAATCTATACATCGTTGTCGAATGCACGCAAAGTCCATACACTCCTTGATGGCATGCCTGTGCATTCACCTTCATTGTGCATACTTCTCCATATGCAAAATGCATTACATGCATTCAAAGTCTGTACACTCGTAGATGAAATGTCCGTGCATTCATTCTCGTTGTACATACTTTCTTATATGCACACTACATTTTGTGCATCAAGTCTGTACAGGCTCAGTTCAAATATCAAACTTACTCGATGCATCCTTTCTTTCCTTTCAGATTAATTCACACTGATAACAAGTCTGTTCTAACAGGACTGCTACTCGAGGAGATTAATAAGGACACGTGATCCAAGAATGAAGATGGCTCAGGATTGTGACACGTGTAATGCAGTAAGTGAAATGCTGCCACGTGGTCTAGGCTCTTGGGCGGGAACTGTGGAGGACACACGCCCACCTATCTGCTCCTGCTATAAAAAGAAGAGTTCTCCATCTGGAGAAGATGCTCGTGCAGAGAGGATCAAAAGTTACATTAGAAGAGCAGAAGCAGAGAGAGAGAGAGAGCCTGCACGATCCAGAAAAAGAGAAAGAAAGAAGAAGAAGAGAGAAGAAAAGAGAGAGCAGAAGAAGAGCAAAGGAGGAGAGTGTTCGAAAAAGAAAGAGTGAGCAGTAAAGAAGAAGAAGAAGAAGAAAGAGAAATCAAGAGTTTAGAAGAAGAAGAAGAGAGTCTTCTGAAGCTTTGTCTATACTGGACCGTGGATCAAATCCAGGCCAGTCAGCTCTTTGAGAGCCACCTTGTGTTTTATCATCTACAGCTTTCTGTTGCTGTGTCCTTTCCATATCTTATTTTTCTTTTGAACCTTTATTCAAGCTGTTAGTCAGCAGAGCTAAGCTGTATTGCTCAACGTTGCAGAGGAGGATTCCTATGGTCAGTAAGCTGTGTTGCTCAGCGGGCAAGGTGGATACCTCGGACAGCAAGTTGTGTTGCTCAGCGGGTGAGGTGGATACCTCGGATAGCAAGCTGTGATGCTCAGCTGTTTGTAGGAAAGCTGTGAGGCCTAGCCGTTCAAGCTGTGAGTCAGCGAGAAGCCACACTCGGGTTTGAGTGTGGGGTGGACGTAGGTCTGCGGACTGAACCACCTAAAAATTCCTTTGTGCAATGTGGTTTGAATGCTTACTGTTTGCTTCCGCTAAATGAATGCTTAGGCTCGATTTGTCTTCATATGTCGAGTGAGCCAATTGATTGAACACATCGCTGTATTTCAGTTTCGGTAGAACTGAATCTATTTTTAATTTCACATCTCTCAGTGTTCTGAGTTTTTAATTGGGAGTAATTTTTAAGGACAGATTCATTCACCCCCCTCTAAATCCATCGCACCAATCCCAACATTCTACAGGGCTCGTAGGGTGCGCTCCTGCTCTGCAAAACGCCTCTCGAATTATCACAGTCGGAGGGATAGCTCCGGCTGCCGCTGCACCGTAGGGCTGAGGGGGCGTGATGGCAGGCTGTCCTGGCGCTCCCTGGGGACTTCGGTCTTCGGGAGGGGATGGCGTGCCCCATGCCTACCCCGCTTCGGCGTGGAGGAAGCCTCTTGCTCCGGAGGGGGGGCTTGCGAGGGTCCTCCGGTTCTGTTGCGGATAAGCTACCGCCCTCGGAGAGTGAAGCGGCCTCCGGTGGTGTGGTGGGACACGTTCTCGCGGGGAGGGCCTTCCAGAGGGGCGCGTGACCTTCCATCCCTGGTCGCCTGGGTCCTCATGAGTTCCACGAGGACGTCCAGTTTCGCGTTGAGGGCTTGGAAGGTGTCAGCGACACCGTTAGGTGGTAGCCCTACCGCCGCGGGGGGAGGGGGCGGCAGCCCTACAGCGGGGGGAGGGCGCGGTCCATCGGTGGGAGTGCTGGCGCCGGAGGGGGGGTTTTGGGAGGCTTGAGAGGGGCCTCCCCCCGCCGCCACCATGGCCTTCCCCCTATCACCGGCGGACCTCCTCCCTGAACTTCTTCTCACCATACTGGCTCTTTGGTCATTTCCCATAGACAGCGCCATATGAAGGGGCATGATCTCGTGCTTGTCCTGAGCTGGGAGGATGATCACCTGGAAGTGAACTGCAGAGAAAGGGAAACGGATCACGGGGCCCAGGGATGGTTCCCTGGTGAAAACCCTCCGATGCTTAAGTCGGTAGAGCACTGGTAGAAGATAGGGAGGGAGGTAGAAAGAGGTGCACGAGATCCCCCAACACCAAGGTGGTGAAGTGGTTCCTACTCATGAGTTTTTAGGCATGTATTGCCCTTACCTTTCACTAGAGGGAATCCCTAGTTTATATAGTGTGCTCACCTTATGAGTCCCGTAAGCTGAGGAGTTTCAGGCGGGAGTTACGTCCTCAACAAGGGATCGTTACTATGAGGCACGTGCCTTAATGGATACTTAGTGGTTCATACCTAGAAGTTATTCTAGAATTTCTGGCTATTTTTCTGGATTTTCAGGAATTTTTCCGGCATTTTTTAGGATTTAATTGGAGTTAATTGAGGTTTATTAAGGAAATAATAAGATTTTTATATATAATAAATATATTATATATATTAATTTTATTTTTTCCTTTTATCCCTCACCCCCTCTCTTCCCTCGTCGATCTCACTCTCACGCCCTCTCCCTCTCTCCTCGTCCGATCGCCCCTTTCCCCTCTCCTTGGGTTGCAGGCGAAACGACGACGGTTCGTGGCGTGGAAGGTGCCGGTGGATTCCTCGCGTCGAGAGGAACGCGGGGGTACCCATCTTGGCGTGATTCGTGGTTCGTGGAGACGAGGCGGAGCGTGGAGGCCCGATGAACCCTTCCTCTTGCATGCGGCTTTTCCGGCCGTTTCGGCTTGCACGAGGTAGGGGGATGGAATCCTGAACCCGCTAGGATTATTTCCTATAGCATGATTTCTTGTTTAAACCCTGGTGGCATGCATATGGTGTATTTGTCATTTTGGGGGTTTTAAGCCTATTCTTCATGTATAAGCCATTGTGGGTGTTGCATGCGGGTGTTTTAGTTGATATATTGTTGTTTAGGACGTGTGGTTTGACAGGAACAGGTTTGTTTCATCGTTACCCGGCGATTCCGGTCGCCCGGGAGGGAACCGTTTTCAAACATAACCCGTCCGTAACCCAGTCGGTGTGACGGTCCATCCAGGAACTATCACACTAGTAACAGTCCATAGGGGACGCGTTACATAAATGTAACGGCCCTTTGAGGGGGCGTCATATTGAGAGTAACGGTGGGGCTCCCAACCGTTACTCGTCCATTGATTTGCGTTGACCGGCTTTGGCGGTTGGCCTGACGGCCAGTCGGGCGACCGTCAGGTGGCTATAACGCGCCTGGGTGAGCGCGTTACTTCGTGTTCTGAGTGATTAAAAATTGTTAGTTTCAATTTTAGTCTCGGGTGGACCTGACGGCCTATCGGCCGGCCGTCAGGGCGGTGTAACGCGCCTGGGCAAGCGCGTTACGCTCTGTTTGGTTTGCTTTGAGCTAGAACTTTGGTGAATGTAATGGATAGGGGCGGACACATCATTGTTGATATAACGGGCCAGTCCCAGACCGTTACACCCTTTTGACGTGGTGGCAGTAGACCGCCACTCGCCTGTCAGGTTCAAAAAGTTGCCGGCTTATTCTTTATGCATTCCATAATGTTTAGATGCCATGTTAAGTTATTTTATAATATAATGGCACGTTTTTAAATACTAATAGAGTAGCTTTACTTTCCTTGCAATGGGACCACTGTTGTAACCCTAAGGTCTTTGAGTACCGACCCGCTTGGGGATAGCGGAGGGGAGTTCCCGTACACGGTTTGTAAGCTAGTTCCGTGGGCTCCCGGCCAACGGTAGCATCCTACCAAGGGAGAAAACTAGCTAGAGGGCCTGGCTCAGGTGAGAGTCAGTGTGTGCACACGTGGTCAGAGGCTGTGGACTGACACTGACGAGTGTCACTCTGACTGGTCACTTGGTTTGGTACTGTTTACGCGCTCAGCTTGTCGTGTTACCGACTGCGAGTGCTTGAGATGTAGTGTAAGCCGTCAGTGGACGCATCTGGTTTCTGTTCCCAATGGTTGTCCTGTTCCTGGTTACTTGGATTAGTTAAGGCATATTCTACTGGTAGATGTGGTTTCAGTCGATTAGACTTACTCGTTATTGGCATGTATTAGCTGTTATATTTGTTTAGTTAGATTTTACAACTTTATTGTGATTAGTTATTCGTGCCATTGCCTATTATTTGATTAAATGCATGCTCTAATTGCCTTTATTTTCGCATGTATGCCTGTTTAGCTCGAGGTAGGGATCCGCGTGACCCCTACTGAGTCTGGCTGTGACTCACCCTTCTTCTTTCAGGTGAGCCGCGTCCGTCTTCTCCCAGTGGTTCTCGTGTGCCCGGAGACCGTGCCTATCTGCCAGCAGTAGACGGGTTGCCTTGTTGGGCTCTCTTTTGTACTTTTGCCGGGGTATGCCCTGAGTAGTTTTACTTTTGGACTGCACTTCTGTGCCTCTGGACTAGTTTATATATTTAGCACTTGTTTATTTTAAATTGCTTCCGCACTCTTGTTAAATTTTATTGCTTAATCTAATATGCGCGCTTGTGATTACAATTCGTTATACATCCCCTCGACAAACTTCACTGACCCTTCAGGGGCCTCATCAGCCTCTTGGGTGGCTTCCCCAGTTCCTGGTATCGATATATCGGTGTTATCGGTATATCGGTATCCGACGCTCTGGGTCGTCACAGTTGGTATCAAAGCGGAGTTGAGGATTTGTATAAGGAATTGGAATTTACACTTGTCCAGAGCTAGTCCTTTTGTGTTGTCTATTGCTGGCTTAGGTTGTTTTCCGTATGATTGATGGAATTGCTATTGTTTTGTGTTTTTCGGCAGCGCAAGATGCCACCTCGTCGAGGAAGACCTCCTCGAGCCCCTAGGCGTGCGCCTAGAGAGGAGAGTGGTTCTGCTCAGCCTCCTGCAGTTCCCGTTATTCCTGCTGTTCCTGCTGTTCCTCCTCCAGCGCCAGTTGTTGCTCCTCAAGTTGAAGTGCCTGGAAGTCGAGGCAAGGCTTTGAAAGAATTTCTCATGTTTAATCCGCCTGCTTTCGACGGACAGCCTGATCCAGAGGTAGCGAGGTAATGGCTGGATGCGATCGAGCGCGTGTTCCTATCTATGGAGTGCGCGGAAGATGAGAAGGTTATGATTGCAGTGTTTCAACTTCAAGGTGTAGCCATTACGTGGTGGAAAGCCGAGTGGCAGATTGCGTTTCATTCTAGGCCCCTTCGGCAGATCACTTGGGCAGAGTTTGTTGTAGCTTTCGAGCGTGCCTATACTCCTGCCTGCTTGTAGATGGCGAAGATGTACCAGTTCATGGAATTATTCCAGGGCGACATGACTGTACTTCAATATCGTAACAAATTTATGGAATTGGGTCAGTATGCGCCCCATGTGCTGGCTAATGAAGCTTTGAAGACTCAGCAGTTCTTGTGAGGGTTGAGGCCAGAGTTGAAATTGCCCTTGATCGCGAGTCATGTTGCTGATTTAGATGGTGCGTGCCAGGCAGCTGTGGCACTTGAGCTGGAGATGGCGAGACCAGGAGGGTATCCACAAGCGGCGTCGGTTGAGCCGACGATGCAGTTTCAACAGGTTTACCGACCGCCGGTGGCAGGAGTCCCCTCAGTCGCGCCAGATGTTAGCAGTGCTTCTTCCCCTTCCAAGACCAAGTTTAAAAGGTTCAAGAAGAAGAAGAAGTTCTTTCAGCAAGAATCACCTGGTACTGGTACTGTTCAGCAGCCGACAGCACCTTCTTCCCAGACTCGTCAGAGTTCTGCTGTCAGTAAGCCATGGACTTGTAGGAGATGACGTGGTCACCATAAGGGTCAGCTGTGTTCTCTTCCAGTTGTGTGCTTTCGTTGTGACCAGCCTGGTCACGTTGTTCAAGATTATCCGTTGAGGCCGAAACTGGTACAAGCTCCTCTGTTTCCTCAGCCTCTGCAGTCGCAGTTTAGACCTCCTTCTATACCTCAACCTCAGCAACAATTTTACTCGCAAGCTTCAGCATCTTCCCTGCAGTCTTCTGCTACATCCAAGAAGCAAAAAGGTAAGGTTTCTCATATTTCTCGAACTGAAGCGCTTGCATCCCATCTGGTGGAAGGTACGATTATGCTTTATGGTCATTCAGCTCATGTCTTATTTGATTCTGGTGCTTCTCACTCTTTTATCTCTGAGGATTTTATTGCATGCATTGAGGAGCCGACATCAGAGATGACTTGTGAAATGTATGTTGAGATGCCTTCTGGAGATTTCATGATTACACCTCTGTGTTTGGAAGAGTCTCCTGTTATGATTAATAATCATCGGTTGCCGGCGAGATTGTATGCGTTGCAGCTGGCAGATTATGATATTATTCTGGGAATGGATTGGTTGGAGCATTATGGAGCTGTGGTTGACTGCAGATCGAAGAAAATCTATTTTCAGCCACAGGGAAAATCAGCTTTTTATTTCCAAGGTATTCGATCCCGCTCTTCTCGCATGATTATTTCTGCTATTCGAGCCTATAGGTTACTTAGTGCAGGTTGTCAGGGATTCTTAGCTTCAGTGGTTGCTGTTGAGAAACCACGACAGGACGTCAGTGATATTCCTGTTGTCAATGAGTTCCCTGATGTGTTTCCTGACGAGTTGCCAGGCTTGCCTCCAGAGCGAGAGATAGAAATGGTGATTGAACTGATTCCAGGTACAGCCCCGTTAGCAAAGGCACCGTACCGAATGGCTCCAGCTGAACTTACAGAACTGCGAGCACAGTTGCTTGAATTGCTGGAAAAAGGCTATATTCGCCCCAGTTTTTCTCCGTGGAGTGCTCCAGTGTTATTTGTGAAAAAGAAAGATGGAAGCTTGAGGCTGTGTATTGATTACAGACAGCTGAATCAGGTGACTATCAAGAATAAATATCCGCTTCCCAGGATTGATGATTTGTTTGACCAGTTACAGTCTGCTACTATCTTTTCGTGGATTGACCTTCGGTCTAGCTACTTTCAATTGCGGGTCTTGGAATTTGATGTGGAGAAGAAAGCTTTCAGCACTCGATATGGTCATTATGAATTTCTGGTAATGCCGTTTGGATTGATGAATGCCCCAGCAGCTTTTATGGACCTAATGCAGTGTATCTTTCGTCCATTTCTCGATCAGTTCGTGGTGATCTTTGTTGATGATATTCTGATTTACTCTGCTTCTGAGGATGATCATGTGCAGCATTTGAGGATCATTCTGCAGACTCTAAGAGATCACGAGCTTTATGCGAAGTTCAGTAAGTGTGAATTCTGGCTTCGGGAAATTTATTTTCTTGGCCACTTGATTTCTGGTGATGGAGTGGCAGTGGACCCCACAAAGATTGAAGCTGTTTTGAATTGGCAGAGACCGAGAAGTGTAACAGAGATAAGAAGCTTTCTAGGTTTGGCTGGGTATTATCGCAGATTCATCTAGGATTTTGCAAAGATTGCAGCCCCAATGACTAGACTGACTCGTAAAGATGTGCCTTTTGTCTGGTCGGATCAGTGTGAGGAGAGCTTTGTTGAATTGAAAAGGCTCTTGACTTCTTCTCCAGTGTTTATTTTGCCTTCCGGCTCGGGTGGATTTATGGTTTGCACAGATGCTTCTCGAGTGGGTTTGGGTGCAGTGCTGATGCAACATGGTCAGGTTATTGCATATGCATCTCGGCAATTGAAACCGCATGAAGGAAATTATCCCACGCATGATCTGGAGCTAGCTGCAGTTGTGTTTTTGCTTTAAAGATATGGAGACATTATCTGTATGGTGAGAAGTTTCAGATTTTTACTGATCATCAGAGTTTACAGTATATATTCTCCCAGAAAGATCTGAATCTCAGGCAGCGTCGCTGGATGGAATACATGAAAGATTATGACTTTACACTCTCCTATCAGCCGGGTAAAATGAATGTTGTGGCTGATGCTCTGAGCAGGAAAGTACAAGTCAGTCATCTGTTGCTGCGTGAATGGAAATTGTGGGAACAACTTCCAAGTGAGGTGTTCAGTGTGGACATTCCTGCCGACCCGAGGACAGCGGTTTGTGCTACTTTGACTTTGGGTTCTTCTTTATATCAGCAGATTGAAGAAGCTCAGCAAGCTGATTCTGATTTGGCTCGTGTTGTATCAAGGTTTGATGTTGAATTTGATGACGAGCTGGTT
The DNA here is from genome assembly GCA_022559845.1 of Amorphophallus konjac. Lineage (NCBI taxonomy): Eukaryota > Viridiplantae > Streptophyta > Magnoliopsida > Alismatales > Araceae > Amorphophallus > Amorphophallus konjac. The sequence goes on along the minus strand of CM040120.1, from coordinate 375,791,700 downwards.
GTCAGTTTCCAGGGCATATTGTATATTCCCGCCGATGATTCATTGAGACATGCGATTCTGAGTGAAGCCCAAGGATCCCATTTTGCTATTCACCCAGGTGTCACCAAGATGTATAAGAATTTGAAAAAGCAGTTCTGGTGGCCAGGTATGAAGAAAGATGTGGCTGTGTTTGTATCTAAGTGCTTGACTTGTCAGCAGGTTAAAGTCAAACATCAAAAGCCAGGTGGTTTGCTTCAGCCGTTAGAAATTCCAATGTGGAAATGGGACCATGTTACTACAGATTTTGTGGTGGGTTTGCCTCGAACTTCATAAGGTTTTGATGGTATCTGGTTGCTTGTTGATAGATTGACTAAAACTGCCAGATTGTTACCAATAAAAGTTGCTTGGAATGTGCAGAGGTTGGCCAAGCTTTATGTTCAGAAGATAGTGCCACTGCATGGAATTCCTATTTCACTTGTGTCAGATCGTGATCCACGATTTACTTCCGGCTTCTGGCACAGTTTTCAGAAAGCTTTGGGCACTGAGTTAGCCTTCAGTTCAGCGTATCACCCGCAGTCAGATGGACAGTCGGAGAGGACTATTCAGACTCTGGAAGATATGCTGAGATCGTGTTGCCTTGACTGGCAAGGTTCGTGGAGTCAACATTTGCCACTTGTTGAGTTTGCTTATAATAACAGTTATCATTCCAGTATTGGCATGGCTCTTTATGAAGCACTATATGGTCATCCTTGTCGTACTCCTCTGAACTGGTTTGATGTTGGGGACAGACTTTTGACGGGACCTGACATGGTGCAGCAGTGTTCTGATGTGGTTCGTCTGATCAGGCAGAGATTGTTGACGGCTCAGAGTCGACAGAAAAGTTATGCAGATCAACGCAGATGTCCACTACAATTTGAGCATGGAGATATGGTTTTTGTCAAGGTATCTCCGATGAAAGGTGTTTCCAGATTTGGGAGGTCTGGAAAGCTTAGTCCGCGTTATGTTGGCCTGTTTCCTATTGTTGAAGCTGTGGGTTAGGTAGCTTATCGACTGCAACTACCAGCGGCTATGCAAACTATTCATGATGTGTTCCACATCTCTCAGCTGAGGAAGTATGTGCCTGATGCATCCCATGTTCTCGATGATTCAGTGTGGCCCGAAGTGACTGCTGTTTTGTCTATGCCAGAGTTTCCTATTAGAATTGAAGACCGCCGTGAGCAGCGGTTGAGAAATAAGGTTATCCCTCTGGTAAGAGTTACTTGGCAGCGTCACTCTGGTAATGAGTCTACTTGGGAACGTGAAGATGAGATGCGTCAGCTTTTTCCTTTCTTATTCCAGTGAAGTATAATTCCTTTTCTCTGTTTCCTCCTTTCCGTTGTGGTAAATTTCGAGGGCGAAATTTTTATTAGGAGGGAGGGACTGTGAGGCCCGTGCCTTAATTGATCCTTAGTGGTTCGGACCTAGAAGTTATTCTGGAATTTCTGGCTATTTTCCTAGATTTTTAGGAATTTTTTCGGCATTTTTCAGGATTTAATTGGAGTTAATTGAAGTTTATTAAGGAAATAATAAGATTTTTATATATAATAAATATATTATATATATTAATTTTATATTTTTCCTTTTATCCCTCACCCCCCTCTCTTCCCTCGTCGATCTCACTCTCACGCCCTCTCTCTCTCTCCTCGTCCGATCGCCCCTCTCCACTCTCCTTGGGTTGCAGGTGAAACGACGACGATTCGAGGCGTGGAAGGTGCTGGTGGATTCCTCACGTCAAGAGGAACGCGGGGATACCCATCTTGGCGTGATTCGTGGTTCGTGGAGACGAGGCGGAGCGTGGAGGCCCGGTGAACCCTTCCTCTTGCATGCGGCTTTTCCGACCGTTTCGGCTTGCACGAGGTAGGGGGATGGAATCCTGAACTCGCTAGGATTATTTCCTATACCATGATTTCTTGTTTAAACCCTGGTGGCATGCATATGGTGTATTTTTCATTTTGGGGGTTTTAAGTCTATTCTTCATGTATAAGCCATTGTGGGTGTTGCATGCGGGTGTTTTAGTTGATATATTGTTGTTTAGGACGTGTGGTTTGACAGGAACATGTTTGTTTCGTCGTTACCCGGCGATTCCGGTCTCCCGGGAGGGAACCGTTTACAAACATAACCCGTCCGTAACCCAGTCGGTGTGACGGTTCTTCCAGGAACCATCACACTAGTAACGGTCCATAGGGGACGCGTTACATAAATGTAATGGCCCTTTGAGGGGGCGTCATATTGAGAGTAACGGTGGGGCTCCCAATCGTTACTCGTCCGTTGATTTGCGTTGACCGGCTTTCGCAGTTGGCCTGACGGCCAGTCGAGCGACCGTCAGGTGGCTATAACGCGCCTGGGCGAGCGCGTTACTTCGTGTTCTGAGCGATTAAAAACTGTTAGTTTGAATTTTAGTCTCGGGTGGACCTGACGGCCTATCGACCGGCCGTCAGGGCGGTGTAACGCGCGTGGGCAAGCGCGTTATGCTCTGTTTGGTTTGCTTTGAGCTGGAACTTCGGTGAATGTAACGGATAGGGGCGGACGCGTCATTGTTGATATAACGTGCCAGTCCCAGACCGTTACACCCTTTTGATGCGGTGGCAGTAGACCGCCACTCGCCTGTCAGGTTCAAAAAGTTGCCGGCTTATTCTTTATGCATTCCATAATGTTTAGATGCCATGTTATGTTATTTTATAATATAATGGCATGTTTTTAAATACCAATAGAGTAGCTTTACTTTCTTTGCAATGGGACCACTGTTGTAACCCTAAGGTCTTTGAGTACCGACCCGTTTGGGGATGGCGGAGGGGAGTTCCCGTACATGGTTTGTAAGCTAGTTCCATGGGCTCCCGGCCAACGGTAGCGTCCTACCGAGGGAGAAAACTAGCTAGAGGGCCTGGCTCAGGTGAGAGTCAGTGTGTGCACACGTGGTCAGAGGCTGTGGACTGACACTGACGAGTGTCACTCTGACTGGTCACTTGGTTTGGTACTGTTTACGCGCTCAGCTTGTCGTGTTACCGACAGCGAGTGCTTGAGACGCAGTGTAAGCTGTCAGTGGACGCATCTGGTTTCTGTTCCCAATGGTTGTCCTGTTCCTAGTTGCTTGGATTACTTAAGGCATATTCTACTGGTAGATGTGGTTTCAGTCGATTAGACTTACTCGTTATTGGCATGTATTAGCTGTTATATCTGTTTAGTTAGATTTTACATGTAAGACCCCGAGTTTCTGTGCAATTATTTAATTTCGTGAATAGTAAAAAAAAAAAATTTTTTGAATAGTAACTATGGTAAATAGTAAATCGTAATTTTTTTGACTATCATATGAAAATACTTAAAAATGGTAGTTAATTAGTAAACACTATGGTAAACACTTTAGTCTTCTATACTTGACCCTAATAAAATCAGTTACATGGCTTAATCGATGATTTAAGCTTGACTTAAAAACGCGGAAAACACTATTCACCCGAAAATACAACTACCGTAGAAAAATCTACAAAAATCACATCTGATAGAGAGTATTTTTCTTAGCAACTTTGTCTTCTGGAGTTTCATCGGTAAAAATCAGAAACTCTCTCTATCGATTGAACCGTTGAACATTTGAGTTAAATTATTATGTTAATCTTAAGATTAGGAGATTAACCTTAAACCTCGTGATAAAATTCTATAAAAATCATAATCTGAAAGGGCATGTATTGATTAGCAATTTTGTCTTCTGGGTCAATTTCATTAAAAATCGTTTGGTAACATTTAAAGGAGGTTTTAGTTAACTATTCCTTAATCCATAGGATTAGGCTTAGCTTAAGACTAACCTACCTTGTGGAACACGTGAAAACGTGTTTTAGGTCGGCAAGAACACGGCTTGGACGCAGGGATGGGTTTTGCGGCTCTGACCAGTCTTGTGTGAAGTGTGTGAAGATTTCACACGTTCCTTCAAATGAAAACTATAAATAGAAGCCCCCTTAAGCCTTCCTTAGCAATCCTTAAGCCTAAACAAAGGAGACTCTGCTGCTACGTGCTGTGAAGGCTTCTGCAAATATCACTATTCATCTTCTTCCTCAAGACATCTCTTATTTTCCTTGGTTAAGGTAGGTAACCATGGCACAAACCTCAAATTTGATAAATGGAATGAAAGGGCATGCTGTTAACTTCTAGAAATCATGTTTTATTATCCATTTGCATGCTTAAACTCATGAATTGAAGCCCCATTACCGGATTATACTTCTGTTTTCAATATCCCCGTGTTACAGAGAAAGACGGCTCCACACGGACCGTTTATTTACTTTAACGGCCCCGTAACGACCGCCATAGAGTACGTCTTAACGGCTTTTCATGAACCGTTTTGTCCCCTGGCATTCCACGGTTCACCCCAAACCGTTGTACATGCATAACGGTCAACCCGAGACCGCTTTAGAATAAATTTAGTAATATTATCATTTAAGTGTATTTTTTTTATTACGGCTAGAAAACGACCGTTTTACATGATAAATGGCCCTACCATGACCGTTGTACCCTTTTACCCTAGAAACGGCCCCTGACCGACGTGTGTTAGCAGACAGTCGAAGGTAAATTCCTCAGACTAGAACGGCTGTTAGGGAACCGTTGTTTATCCATTTAACGGTCATTCCCAGACCGCTGTTCTCCTGAAAACGGCCGTACTTAGACCGCTTAACAGAAACCTATTTCTGGTCCAATTTTCACCCAATAGGTTTAACGGCCCATTTTCAACTGTTTAACTTCCAGAAAACCTGATTTTTGCTATTCTGACCCATTTAACAATGTTAAATAGTAAAAACTGATAATCCACATAAATAACAAATAATGAGATGAGTAAATTTCTATTAATTGCAGTATCTATTTTGTTAAAGTGAAAATTATTGTAATTCACTTGTAACTTTGGATAAATTGGCTAATTACCATAAGCTAAAAATTTACCGTAGGTAATTTCTGTAAATTACTGTAAATCAGAAAATTACTGGCCAACTTATGGCAAGTCTTTGGCCAATTAACCGGACACTCTATCCGGTAAACTTCACATTTTTACCGTGAGACAATTTACCGTGGTAAAATTACGGTTACATCATGACTATCGTTTTAACTTGATAAATTGACCGATTACCCTTGGATAATCTTCGGTCATACTTGAGCCCGGAATTGACCAATGGACATTAAACTGAAATTGGTTGGTTTAATTGTTATTGGCAACCCGGTAAATATTTCACATAAATTATCTTATATTTAGATCATTATACTTAATACGGATTCTCTAGAACCGTATTTCTTGAAAAATACGACCCAAATGGTTCGTATATTCTCGTTCTTCGGAACTTACTTCTCTTTCTCGAACGGCTTACTGTCACCCGTTCATTCTTGGCCCCGTGACTCGTTACTCATAAGAGTACGGCCCAGTGATTGCCGTACGAATACCTTGTTTTGGGTTTTTCGTTGTGTTTAAACTCTTGAATCAAAGGAGACAAGTGTCGTCCTTTACATCTTGTACCCGACAGAAATTCATCTGATTATATTGGCCATAATTGACTATGTCTAGACGGGGGATCGGTGATCCAATTGAAATGAAATGCCATCGCATCATAAGGGCCCAGTCTGGTCCTGGGGAGAGCGCCCGAAAAGATATTGAGCCCATTGGGATGTTTATGACAAGGGTGAGGCATTACACCCGAATACTTGACTTGACTTGTTACGTCTACGACAAATTCTGGATACTCGACTCGTGTGTATTTACCTGGTTACATGTGTAACATACTTGCTGGCCAAATTTTCTTACTGTTACTTTACTTGTTCATTACTTGATAAATTGCTATATTTCTTGACTTTGCAAGTTATTTCTATCGTCATTCTTTATTTACTGCATTTCATATAAATTGGAAATCAATGGTTAATTACTTAAACCTGTTTGTGGTTATCTACTGAGCGCGTTTAGCTCACTCCTACTGTTTCCCCTCTTTCCAGGTGACGAACTTGTCAGGGATGGACTGGAGTGATATCGAGAGATAGTTTTAGTTTATTGAGTCAGTTTGTACCCGTAGAATTAATGAGAAATTGTTCTAGTTTGATTATTATATGGATGTAGTTGTTCTACCCATTGTACTCAATTTTTATCAATAAAACTCTGATTATTACTTTTCCAACCTTTAGTGCAATGGTTCGGAATTCTTTATTGCTCGCTTGCCTCTAACCGTACGTCCCGAGATTCCGCATCGGGGCGTGACAGTTTAGTTGGTATCAGAGCATAGGTCGCATTGACCTAGAAATTTAGGTTAAAATTGTCCTAGGTTTCCTTCTCTCCTATAAGTTTAGGAAAAACTAGACCTTGTGAGATTTGGGTAGAAATCGGGTTAAGCTATTAATCGTAATCGTGTCTCACTCCTCTAGTTCTTTCTCTCTCATCTCATCTGAGAATTCTTTTCTCATAATAATCGACTCATAATAATCGACTCATGAACAACGGATTACCTTATAGGTACTTGAAATGGCAGCCAATCGTGCTGAGATGAGGAATTTGCAACGTACGGTTCAAGGACTTACGCAAGCCTTGAATGCATTGGCTCAGGCAGGAGCTGGAGCCGGAGCGGCACCTCATGGCGCAGCTCATGGTACTGGTGAATTGTATCGGAATTTCCGAGGGATGAACCCGCCTAGGTTTGCTGGTTCAACCGATCCTGATGAAGCCGAGAACTGGCTCGACGAGATGGCAAGGATTTTTGAGGTCATGCAATGCACTGACCAGGAGCGTGTTCTCTTGTCCATTTTCCAACTGGAACGTGATGCGCGTACTTGGTGGGAGTCTATTAAACCGACTCTCGGTGACCAACAAGTCTCGTGGGAGGAATTCGAGGAATTCTTCAATGATAAATATTTTTCTGATCGCGTGCAAGAAAAGAAGGCCGCGGAATTCGCAGCTCTGAAGCAGCGAAGCTTATCGGTATCAGAATATGAAGCCCAGTTTGCAAGACTCTCTCGTTATGCGAGACATCTCATTTCAACTGAGAAAATGAAGGCGAAGCGTTTCCTTAACGGTCTTCGACTTCATTATATTAATCAACTGGCACCACTGGAAATTTCTACATATTCTGAGATGGTAAGAAAGGCACAAGTATTAGAAGATACATTGGAAATGACGGAAAGGATTCGTGGTCAAGGTAGTAAGAAGAATCAACCGAAGGCACTCAAGAATGATAAGACTGATTCTGGCACTGGTCCTAACAAGAAAAGACCTTTCACTAGTACTGGTTCTAGTTCTGGTTCTGGTTCGTGGAAGGGCAAGGCGCCAAGACAAGAAGACAAGAAACCTGATTCTGTGGTTCCATTCAAAGGCGTATGCCGATATTGTGATCGTCCCGGTCACAAAATGGAGGATTGTTGGCGCAAGCAAGGTGCATGTTTGCGATGTGGAAGCAAGGAGCACCGCATTCCCAACTGCCCCTTATTATCGGAACAAGCTATTCCGGCAAAACCTCTAAACGTCAAGAAGCCTCAAGGCAGGCTCCAGGCTCTTCATACAAAGGAAAAGGGTATCTCCGAGGATGGTGGACTCGTCGAAGGTACTCTCATTATATCCGACTTTCCGGCTTTTGTTCTATTTGATACTGGTGCAACACATTCTTTTATATCCCGGAGATTTGCTAAGTTATTAGCTATAGAACCTGTTTTGATGGACTCTCCGTTAGAGATATCAACCCCTATTGGGACCAGTTCAGCTATTCAGCATTATTATCCTTCTAGTAAAGTTATGGTGAATGATCGGAATTTTCCAGCCGACTTGATTTGCATAGACATGAAGGATTACGATGTAATCCTAGGAGCCGACTGGTTGGCCCAGTATGAGGTCAATGTTCACTGCAATTCTTGTTCGGTGTCTTTTTCTAAGCACCCCGGATTATTCTTCAAAGGAGTGAAACATCCTAGTCCGGTGTCTCTTATCTCGACTCTTCGTGCTGACAAGTTATTGAGGCGTGGATGCGAAGCTTTTCTGGCTTTTGTTCATGCGTCCCCTGAACAGCAGATCGAGATTAAGGATATTGCTATTGTTCGGGAATTTCCGGACGTATTTCCAGAGGAGTTACCAGGACTTCCGCCTCAGCGTGAAGTTACATTCTCTATTGATCTTATTCCTGGATCATCTCCTGTTTCCAGAGCCCCTTATCGTATGTCTCCTGCGGAATTGCGGGAATTGAAGCAACAATTGTTAGAATTACTCGAGAAGGGTTTTATTCGCCCGAGTGTTTCCCCTTGGGGAGCTCCTGTATTGTTTGTTCGGAAGAAAGATGGTTCGATGAGGTTGTGCATCGACTATCGGCAACTCAACCAGATAACTATCAAGAATAAATATCCACTGCCGAGGATTGATGAGTTATTTGACCAGATTGCTGGAGCTTCGTATTTTTCTAAGATCGATCTTCGATCTGGGTATCATCAATTGAGAATTAAGGAAGATGATATTTACAAGTCAGCTTTTCGAAGCCGATATGGTCACTTTGAGTTTGTCGTTATGCCCTTTGGGTTAACGAATGCACCGGCAGCTTTCATGCAACTTATGAACAATGTGTTCCGACCTTATCTTGATCAATGGGTCGTGGTATTTATTGATGACATTTTGATCTACTCAAAGAGTGAAGAAGATCATGCCGAGCATCTAAGAACGGCTCTTCAATTATTGAGAGATCACCAATTATATGCCAAATTCAGCAAGTGTGAATTTTGGCTGAGTGAAGTGTCCTTTCTAGGACATATTATTACTAAGGATGGAATTTCTGTGGATCCATCTAAAGTGGAAGCAGTCAAGAATTGGGAACAGCCTACTAATGCTACTGAAGTAAGGAGTTTTCTTGGCCTGGCTGGTTATTATCGAAGGTTCATTCAAGATTTCTCTAAAATTGCGGTACCTTTGACCAAATTAACCCGCAAAGAAATCAAGTTTGAGTGGTCAGCTGAATGCCAACGGAGTTTTCAAACTCTGAAGGATTGTTTGACTACTGCCCCTATTTTGACCTTACCTTCGGGTGAAGGCGGTTTTGTGGTCTACACAGATGCTTCTGGTATTGGCTTAGGCTGTGTGCTTATGCAGCATGGCAAGGTGATTGCCTATTCTTCCAGGCAGTTAAGGAAGCATGAAGTTAATTATCCCGTGCATGATCTGGAATTGGCAGCCGTAGTATTCGCATTAAAGATTTGGAGGCACTATTTATATGGAGAATCATTCACGGTATTTTCGGATCACAAAAGTCTGAAATACTTATTTTCTCAAAAGGAATTAAACATGAGGCAAAGAAGGTGGTTGGAATATATAAAGGATTTCGACTTCTCTATCGAGTATCACCCTGGCAAAGGCAATGTCGTGGCTGATGCGTTAAGTCGGAAGCCTGTGGCTAAGTTATCCAGTCTTATGTTACAAGAATGGAAGTTACTAGAGCTGATGGCTAGTCTGGATCTCAATATTGATAATGATCGGATTTTGATTTCCCAGATGCAACTCAAGCCCGAACTGTTAGTGGAAATCAAGCTATTACAAGATATTGATCCCGAGCTAGTCGAGATTAAGGAAAACTTAAGTGGCAGACCTGACTTCTCGATAGCCAATGATGGAAGACTGGTGTTTCAAGGTAGAACTTGTGTACCGGATGAGGCTAATATAAAGAATCGGATCCTTGAAGAAGCACATAGATCCCGATACACTATCCATCCGGGAGGCACTAAGATGTTCAAAGACTTGAAGAGGACATTTTGGTGGCCAAACATGAAAAGGGAAATTGCAGATTTTGTAAGCAGATGTCTTGTTTGTCAACAAGTAAAGGCCGAGCATTTTAGACCGGCAGGTAAATTGAAACCACTTGATATTCCCCAATGGAAGTGGGAGAGTATTGGTATGGACTTTATTATGGGTCTTCCTAAGACTCGAGGTGGCTATGATGCAATATGGGTCATCGTGGATCGATTGACTAAGTCAGCCCATTTTCTAGCTATTAAGTCCAAGTGGACGGTTGATGTACTAGCAGCATTATATCTGAAGGAAGTGGTTAGACTTCATGGTATTCCAGTCAGCATTGTGTCTGACCGAGACCCGAGATTTACATCTCATTTCTGGAAGGGTTTGCAAGAATCTCTTGGTACCCGTCTGAATTTCAGTACTGCATTTCATCCGCAGACAGATGGACAGACCGAGAGAACAAATCAGATTGTGGAAGATATGTTGAGAGCTTGTATGATTGACTTCGATGGCAGCTGGAGTGATCATTTGGCATTGATAGAATTCGCCTATAACAATAGTTATCAATCCAGCATACAAATGGCACCTTTCGAGGCTTTGTATGGAAGGAGTTGTCGTTCTCCATTATGTTGGGATGAGATTGGCGAGAAGCAATGGCTTGGACCGGATCTTGTCTCAGAATCATCACAGAATATTCGAATTATTCGAGACCGGTTACTTGTAGCTCAATCAAGGCAGAAAAGTTATGCTGATAATAGAAGAAGAGATTTGAAATTCCAGATTGGCGAGCATGTATTTTTGAAGGTCTCTCCGTCGAGAGGTATTCGCCGATTCGGTATTCATGGCAAGTTAAGCCCAAGGTATATTGGTCCATTTGAGATCCTTGATCGAGTGGGTGAAGTCGCCTATAGATTGGCCTTACCTCCTCAACTAGCTGGAGTACACAACGTGTTCCATGTTTCTATGCTTCGGAAATACGTGTACGACCCTAGTCACGTCATTCAACATGCGGACCTCGAAGTGAAGAAGGACTTGTCTTATGAAGAAAGACCAGTGAAGATTCTGGATCGGAAAGAGCAACAACTTCGGAATCGTTCCATACCGATGGTTAAAATACAATGGAGTCGGCGTGGAATAGAAGAAGCTACATGGGAATCCGAGGACGCTATACGGAAGCGTTATCCCGATCTACTCTAGGTAAGCGATATTTTTACCGTATTTTGGTCCAGTGAATTTGGAGGACCAAATTCTTTAAGTAGGGGAGGGTGTAAGACCCCGAGTTTCTGTGCAATTATTTAATTTCGTGAATAGTAAAAAAAAAAAATTTTTGAATAGTAACTATGGTAAATAGTAAATCGTAATTTTTTTGACTATCATATGAAAATACTTAAAAATGGTAGTTAATTAGTAAACACTATGGTAAACACTTTAGTCTTCTATACTTGACCCTAATAAAATCAGTTACATGGCTTAATCGATGATTTAAGCTTGACTTAAAAACGCGGAAAACACTATTCACCCGAAAATACAACTACCGTAGAAAAATCTACAAAAATCACATCTGATAGAGAGTATTTTTCTTAGCAACTTTGTCTTCTGGAGTTTCATCGGTAAAAATCAGAAACTCTCTCTATCGATTGAACCGTTGAACATTTGAGTTAAATTATTATGTTAATCTTAAGATTAGGAGATTAACCTTAAACCTCGTGATAAAATTCTATAAAAATCATAATCTGAAAGGGCATGTATTGATTAGCAATTTTGTCTTCTGGGTCAATTTCATTAAAAATCGTTTGGTAACATTTAAAGGAGGTTTTAGTTAACTATTCCTTAATCCATAGGATTAGGCTTAGCTTAAGACTAACCTACCTTGTGGAACACGTGAAAACGTGTTTTAGGTCGGCAAGAACACGGCTTGGACGCAGGGATGGGTTTTGCGGCTCTGACCAGTCTTGTGTGAAGTGTGTGAAGATTTCACACGTTCCTTCAAATGAAAACTATAAATAGAAGCCCCCTTAAGCCTTCCTTAGCAATCCTTAAGCCTAAACAAAGGAGACTCTGCTGCTACGTGCTGTGAAGGCTTCTGCAAATATCACTATTCATCTTCTTCCTCAAGACATCTCTTATTTTCCTTGGTTAAGGTAGGTAACCATGGCACAAACCTCAAATTTGATAAATGGAATGAAAGGGCATGCTGTTAACTTCTAGAAATCATGTTTTATTATCCATTTGCATGCTTAAACTCATGAATTGAAGCCCCATTACCGGATTATACTTCTGTTTTCAATATCCCCGTGTTACAGAGAAAGACGGCTCCACACGGACCGTTTATTTACTTTAACGGCCCCGTAACGACCGCCATAGAGTACGTCTTAACGGCTTTTCATGAACCGTTTTGTCCCCTGGCATTCCACGGTTCACCCCAAACCGTTGTACATGCATAACGGTCAACCCGAGACCGCTTTAGAATAAATTTAGTAATATTATCATTTAAGTGTATTTTTTTTATTACGGCTAGAAAACGACCGTTTTACATGATAAATGGCCCTACCATGACCGTTGTACCCTTTTACCCTAGAAACGGCCCCTGACCGACGTGTGTTAGCAGACAGCCGAAGGTAAATTCCTCAGACTAGAACGGCTGTTAGGGAACCGTTGTTTATCCATTTAACGGTCATTCCCAGACCGCTGTTCTCCTGAAAACGGCCGTACTTAGACCGCTTAACAGAAACCTATTTCTGGTCCAATTTTCACCCAATAGGTTTAACGGCCCATTTTCAACTGTTTAACTTCCAGAAAACCTGATTTTTGCTATTCTGACCCATTTAACAATGTTAAATAGTAAAAACTGATAATCCACATAAATAACAAATAATGAGATGAGTAAATTTCTATTAATTGCAGTATCTATTTTGTTAAAGTGAAAATTATTGTAATTCACTTGTAACTTTGGATAAATTGGCTAATTACCATAAGCTAAAAATTTACCGTAGGTAATTTCTGTAAATTACTGTAAATCAGAAAATTACTGGCCAACTTATGGCAAGTCTTTGGCCAATTAACCGGACACTCTATCCGGTAAACTTCACATTTTTACCGTGAGACAATTTACCGTGGTAAAATTACGGTTACATCATGACTATCGTTTTAACTTGATAAATTGACCGATTACCCTTGGATAATCTTCGGTCATACTTGAGCCCGGAATTGACCAATGGACATTAAACTGAAATTGGTTGGTTTAATTGTTATTGGCAACCCGGTAAATATTTCACATAAATTATCTTATATTTAGATCATTATACTTAATACGGATTCTCTAGAACCGTATTTCTTGAAAAATACGACCCAAATGGTTCGTATATTCTCGTTCTTCGGAACTTACTTCTCTTTCTCGAACGGCTTACTGTCACCCGTTCATTCTTGGCCCCGTGACTCGTTACTCATAAGAGTACGGCCCAGTGATTGCCGTACGAATACCTTGTTTTGGGTTTTTCGTTGTGTTTAAACTCTTGAATCAAAGGAGACAAGTGTCGTCCTTTACATCTTGTACCCGACAGAAATTCATCTGATTATATTGGCCATAATTGACTATGTCTAGACGGGGGATCGGTGATCCAATTGAAATGAAATGCCATCGCATCATAAGGGCCCAGTCTGGTCCTGGGGAGAGCGCCCGAAAAGATATTGAGCCCATTGGGATGTTTATGACAAGGGTGAGGCATTACACCCGAATACTTGACTTGACTTGTTACGTCTACGACAAATTCTGGATACTCGACTCGTGTGTATTTACCTGGTTACATGTGTAACATACTTGCTGGCCAAATTTTCTTACTGTTACTTTACTTGTTCATTACTTGATAAATTGCTATATTTCTTGACTTTGCAAGTTATTTCTATCGTCATTCTTTATTTACTGCATTTCATATAAATTGGAAATCAATGGTTAATTACTTAAACCTGTTTGTGGTTATCTACTGAGCGCGTTTAGCTCACTCCTACTGTTTCCCCTCTTTCCAGGTGACGAACTTGTCAGGGATGGACTGGAGTGATATCGAGAGATAGTTTTAGTTTATTGAGTCAGTTTGTACCCGTAGAATTAATGAGAAATTGTTCTAGTTTGATTATTATATGGATGTAGTTGTTCTACCCATTGTACTCAATTTTTATCAATAAAACTCTGATTATTACTTTTCCAACCTTTAGTGCAATGGTTCGGAATTCTTTATTGCTCGCTTGCCTCTAACCGTACGTCCCGAGATTCCGCATCGGGGCGTGACAGTTTAGTTGGTATCAGAGCATAGGTCGCATTGACCTAGAAATTTAGGTTAAAATTGTCCTAGGTTTCCTTCTCTCCTATAAGTTTAGGAAAAACTAGACCTTGTGAGATTTGGGTAGAAATCGGGTTAAGCTATTAATCGTAATCGTGTCTCACTCCTCTAGTTCTTTCTCTCTCATCTCATCTGAGAATTCTTTTCTCATAATAATCGACTCATAATAATCGACTCATGAACAACGGATTACCTTATAGGTACTTGAAATGGCAGCCAATCGTGCTGAGATGAGGAATTTGCAACGTACGGTTCAAGGACTTACGCAAGCCTTGAATGCATTGGCTCAGGCAGGAGCTGGAGCCGGAGCGGCACCTCATGGCGCAGCTCATGGTACTGGTGAATTGTATCGGAATTTCCGAGGGATGAACCCGCCTAGGTTTGCTGGTTCAACCGATCCTGATGAAGCCGAGAACTGGCTCGACGAGATGGCAAGGATTTTTGAGGTCATGCAATGCACTGACCAGGAGCGTGTTCTCTTGTCCATTTTCCAACTGGAACGTGATGCGCGTACTTGGTGGGAGTCTATTAAACCGACTCTCGGTGACCAACAAGTCTCGTGGGAGGAATTCGAGGAATTCTTCAATGATAAATATTTTTCTGATCGCGTGCAAGAAAAGAAGGCCGCGGAATTCGCAGCTCTGAAGCAGCGAAGCTTATCGGTATCAGAATATGAAGCCCAGTTTGCAAGACTCTCTCGTTATGCGAGACATCTCATTTCAACTGAGAAAATGAAGGCGAAGCGTTTCCTTAACGGTCTTCGACTTCATTATATTAATCAACTGGCACCACTGGAAATTTCTACATATTCTGAGATGGTAAGAAAGGCACAAGTATTAGAAGATACATTGGAAATGACGGAAAGGATTCGTGGTCAAGGTAGTAAGAAGAATCAACCGAAGGCACTCAAGAATGATAAGACTGATTCTGGCACTGGTCCTAACAAGAAAAGACCTTTCACTAGTACTGGTTCTAGTTCTGGTTCTGGTTCGTGGAAGGGCAAGGCGCCAAGACAAGAAGACAAGAAACCTGATTCTGTGGTTCCATTCAAAGGCGTATGCCGATATTGTGATCGTCCCGGTCACAAAATGGAGGATTGTTGGCGCAAGCAAGGTGCATGTTTGCGATGTGGAAGCAAGGAGCACCGCATTCCCAACTGCCCCTTATTATCGGAACAAGCTATTCCGGCAAAACCTCTAAACGTCAAGAAGCCTCAAGGCAGGCTCCAGGCTCTTCATACAAAGGAAAAGGGTATCTCCGAGGATGGTGGACTCGTCGAAGGTACTCTCATTATATCCGACTTTCCGGCTTTTGTTCTATTTGATACTGGTGCAACACATTCTTTTATATCCCGGAGATTTGCTAAGTTATTAGCTATAGAACCTGTTTTGATGGACTCTCCGTTAGAGATATCAACCCCTATTGGGACCAGTTCAGCTATTCAGCATTATTATCCTTCTAGTAAAGTTATGGTGAATGATCGGAATTTTCCAGCCGACTTGATTTGCATAGACATGAAGGATTACGATGTAATCCTAGGAGCCGACTGGTTGGCCCAGTATGAGGTCAATGTTCACTGCAATTCTTGTTCGGTGTCTTTTTCTAAGCACCCCGGATTATTCTTCAAAGGAGTGAAACATCCTAGTCCGGTGTCTCTTATCTCGACTCTTCGTGCTGACAAGTTATTGAGGCGTGGATGCGAAGCTTTTCTGGCTTTTGTTCATGCGTCCCCTGAACAGCAGATCGAGATTAAGGATATTGCTATTGTTCGGGAATTTCCGGACGTATTTCCAGAGGAGTTACCAGGACTTCCGCCTCAGCGTGAAGTTACATTCTCTATTGATCTTATTCCTGGATCATCTCCTGTTTCCAGAGCCCCTTATCGTATGTCTCCTGCGGAATTGCGGGAATTGAAGCAACAATTGTTAGAATTACTCGAGAAGGGTTTTATTCGCCCGAGTGTTTCCCCTTGGGGAGCTCCTGTATTGTTTGTTCGGAAGAAAGATGGTTCGATGAGGTTGTGCATCGACTATCGGCAACTCAACCAGATAACTATCAAGAATAAATATCCACTGCCGAGGATTGATGAGTTATTTGACCAGATTGCTGGAGCTTCGTATTTTTCTAAGATCGATCTTCGATCTGGGTATCATCAATTGAGAATTAAGGAAGATGATATTTACAAGTCAGCTTTTCGAAGCCGATATGGTCACTTTGAGTTTGTCGTTATGCCCTTTGGGTTAACGAATGCACCGGCAGCTTTCATGCAACTTATGAACAATGTGTTCCGACCTTATCTTGATCAATGGGTCGTGGTATTTATTGATGACATTTTGATCTACTCAAAGAGTGAAGAAGATCATGCCGAGCATCTAAGAACGGCTCTTCAATTATTGAGAGATCACCAATTATATGCCAAATTCAGCAAGTGTGAATTTTGGCTGAGTGAAGTGTCCTTTCTAGGACATATTATTACTAAGGATGGAATTTCTGTGGATCCATCTAAAGTGGAAGCAGTCAAGAATTGGGAACAGCCTACTAATGCTACTGAAGTAAGGAGTTTTCTTGGCCTGGCTGGTTATTATCGAAGGTTCATTCAAGATTTCTCTAAAATTGCGGTACCTTTGACCAAATTAACCCGCAAAGAAATCAAGTTTGAGTGGTCAGCTGAATGCCAACGGAGTTTTCAAACTCTGAAGGATTGTTTGACTACTGCCCCTATTTTGACCTTACCTTCGGGTGAAGGCGGTTTTGTGGTCTACACAGATGCTTCTGGTATTGGCTTAGGCTGTGTGCTTATGCAGCATGGCAAGGTGATTGCCTATTCTTCCAGGCAGTTAAGGAAGCATGAAGTTAATTATCCCGTGCATGATCTGGAATTGGCAGCCGTAGTATTCGCATTAAAGATTTGGAGGCACTATTTATATGGAGAATCATTCACGGTATTTTCGGATCACAAAAGTCTGAAATACTTATTTTCTCAAAAGGAATTAAACATGAGGCAAAGAAGGTGGTTGGAATATATAAAGGATTTCGACTTCTCTATCGAGTATCACCCTGGCAAAGGCAATGTCGTGGCTGATGCGTTAAGTCGGAAGCCTGTGGCTAAGTTATCCAGTCTTATGTTACAAGAATGGAAGTTACTAGAGCTGATGGCTAGTCTGGATCTCAATATTGATAATGATCGGATTTTGATTTCCCAGATGCAACTCAAGCCCGAACTGTTAGTGGAAATCAAGCTATTACAAGATATTGATCCCGAGCTAGTCGAGATTAAGGAAAACTTAAGTGGCAGACCTGACTTCTCGATAGCCAATGATGGAAGACTGGTGTTTCAAGGTAGAACTTGTGTACCGGATGAGGCTAATATAAAGAATCGGATCCTTGAAGAAGCACATAGATCCCGATACACTATCCATCCGGGAGGCACTAAGATGTTCAAAGACTTGAAGAGGACATTTTGGTGGCCAAACATGAAAAGGGAAATTGCAGATTTTGTAAGCAGATGTCTTGTTTGTCAACAAGTAAA
Source organism: Amorphophallus konjac (assembly GCA_022559845.1). Taxonomy (NCBI): domain Eukaryota; kingdom Viridiplantae; phylum Streptophyta; class Magnoliopsida; order Alismatales; family Araceae; genus Amorphophallus; species Amorphophallus konjac. The sequence continues at coordinate 375,774,113 of CM040120.1, read as the reverse complement.
GGCCGAGCATTTTAGACCGGCAGGTAAATTGAAACCACTTGATATTCCCCAATGGAAGTGGGAGAGTATTGGTATGGACTTTATTATGGGTCTTCCTAAGACTCGAGGTGGCTATGATGCAATATGGGTCATCGTGGATCGATTGACTAAGTCAGCCCATTTTCTAGCTATTAAGTCCAAGTGGACGGTTGATGTACTAGCAGCATTATATCTGAAGGAAGTGGTTAGACTTCATGGTATTCCAGTCAGCATTGTGTCTGACCGAGACCCGAGATTTACATCTCATTTCTGGAAGGGTTTGCAAGAATCTCTTGGTACCCGTCTGAATTTCAGTACTGCATTTCATCCGCAGACAGATGGACAGACCGAGAGAACAAATCAGATTGTGGAAGATATGTTGAGAGCTTGTATGATTGACTTCGATGGCAGCTGGAGTGATCATTTGGCATTGATAGAATTCGCCTATAACAATAGTTATCAATCCAGCATACAAATGGCACCTTTCGAGGCTTTGTATGGAAGGAGTTGTCGTTCTCCATTATGTTGGGATGAGATTGGCGAGAAGCAATGGCTTGGACCGGATCTTGTCTCAGAATCATCACAGAATATTCGAATTATTCGAGACCGGTTACTTGTAGCTCAATCAAGGCAGAAAAGTTATGCTGATAATAGAAGAAGAGATTTGAAATTCCAGATTGGCGAGCATGTATTTTTGAAGGTCTCTCCGTCGAGAGGTATTCGCCGATTCGGTATTCATGGCAAGTTAAGCCCAAGGTATATTGGTCCATTTGAGATCCTTGATCGAGTGGGTGAAGTCGCCTATAGATTGGCCTTACCTCCTCAACTAGCTGGAGTACACAACGTGTTCCATGTTTCTATGCTTCGGAAATACGTGTACGACCCTAGTCACGTCATTCAACATGCGGACCTCGAAGTGAAGAAGGACTTGTCTTATGAAGAAAGACCAGTGAAGATTCTGGATCGGAAAGAGCAACAACTTCGGAATCGTTCCATACCGATGGTTAAAATACAATGGAGTCGGCGTGGAATAGAAGAAGCTACATGGGAATCCGAGGACGCTATACGGAAGCGTTATCCCGATCTACTCTAGGTAAGCGATATTTTTACCGTATTTTGGTCCAGTGAATTTGGAGGACCAAATTCTTTAAGTAGGGGAGGGTGTAAGACCCCGAGTTTCTGTGCAATTATTTAATTTCGTGAATAGTAAAAAAAAAAAAATTTTTGAATAGTAACTATGGTAAATAGTAAATCGTAATTTTTTTGACTATCATATGAAAATACTTAAAAATGGTAGTTAATTAGTAAACACTATGGTAAACACTTTAGTCTTCTATACTTGACCCTAATAAAATCAGTTACATGGCTTAATCGATGATTTAAGCTTGACTTAAAAACGCGGAAAACACTATTCACCCGAAAATACAACTACCGTAGAAAAATCTACAAAAATCACATCTGATAGAGAGTATTTTTCTTAGCAACTTTGTCTTCTGGAGTTTCATCGGTAAAAATCAGAAACTCTCTCTATCGATTGAACCGTTGAACATTTGAGTTAAATTATTATGTTAATCTTAAGATTAGGAGATTAACCTTAAACCTCGTGATAAAATTCTATAAAAATCATAATCTGAAAGGGCATGTATTGATTAGCAATTTTGTCTTCTGGGTCAATTTCATTAAAAATCGTTTGGTAACATTTAAAGGAGGTTTTAGTTAACTATTCCTTAATCCATAGGATTAGGCTTAGCTTAAGACTAACCTACCTTGTGGAACACGTGAAAACGTGTTTTAGGTCGGCAAGAACACGGCTTGGACGCAGGGATGGGTTTTGCGGCTCTGACCAGTCTTGTGTGAAGTGTGTGAAGATTTCACACGTTCCTTCAAATGAAAACTATAAATAGAAGCCCCCTTAAGCCTTCCTTAGCAATCCTTAAGCCTAAACAAAGGAGACTCTGCTGCTACGTGCTGTGAAGGCTTCTGCAAATATCACTATTCATCTTCTTCCTCAAGACATCTCTTATTTTCCTTGGTTAAGGTAGGTAACCATGGCACAAACCTCAAATTTGATAAATGGAATGAAAGGGCATGCTGTTAACTTCTAGAAATCATGTTTTATTATCCATTTGCATGCTTAAACTCATGAATTGAAGCCCCATTACCGGATTATACTTCTGTTTTCAATATCCCCGTGTTACAGAGAAAGACGGCTCCACACGGACCGTTTATTTACTTTAACGGCCCCGTAACGACCGCCATAGAGTACGTCTTAACGGCTTTTCATGAACCGTTTTGTCCCCTGGCATTCCACGGTTCACCCCAAACCGTTGTACATGCATAACGGTCAACCCGAGACCGCTTTAGAATAAATTTAGTAATATTATCATTTAAGTGTATTTTTTTTATTACGGCTAGAAAACGACCGTTTTACATGATAAATGGCCCTACCATGACCGTTGTACCCTTTTACCCTAGAAACGGCCCCTGACCGACGTGTGTTAGCAGACAGCCGAAGGTAAATTCCTCAGACTAGAACGGCTGTTAGGGAACCGTTGTTTATCCATTTAACGGTCATTCCCAGACCGCTGTTCTCCTGAAAACGGCCGTACTTAGACCGCTTAACAGAAACCTATTTCTGGTCCAATTTTCACCCAATAGGTTTAACGGCCCATTTTCAACTGTTTAACTTCCAGAAAACCTGATTTTTGCTATTCTGACCCATTTAACAATGTTAAATAGTAAAAACTGATAATCCACATAAATAACAAATAATGAGATGAGTAAATTTCTATTAATTGCAGTATCTATTTTGTTAAAGTGAAAATTATTGTAATTCACTTGTAACTTTGGATAAATTGGCTAATTACCATAAGCTAAAAATTTACCGTAGGTAATTTCTGTAAATTACTGTAAATCAGAAAATTACTGGCCAACTTATGGCAAGTCTTTGGCCAATTAACCGGACACTCTATCCGGTAAACTTCACATTTTTACCGTGAGACAATTTACCGTGGTAAAATTACGGTTACATCATGACTATCGTTTTAACTTGATAAATTGACCGATTACCCTTGGATAATCTTCGGTCATACTTGAGCCCGGAATTGACCAATGGACATTAAACTGAAATTGGTTGGTTTAATTGTTATTGGCAACCCGGTAAATATTTCACATAAATTATCTTATATTTAGATCATTATACTTAATACGGATTCTCTAGAACCGTATTTCTTGAAAAATACGACCCAAATGGTTCGTATATTCTCGTTCTTCGGAACTTACTTCTCTTTCTCGAACGGCTTACTGTCACCCGTTCATTCTTGGCCCCGTGACTCGTTACTCATAAGAGTACGGCCCAGTGATTGCCGTACGAATACCTTGTTTTGGGTTTTTCGTTGTGTTTAAACTCTTGAATCAAAGGAGACAAGTGTCGTCCTTTACATCTTGTACCCGACAGAAATTCATCTGATTATATTGGCCATAATTGACTATGTCTAGACGGGGGATCGGTGATCCAATTGAAATGAAATGCCATCGCATCATAAGGGCCCAGTCTGGTCCTGGGGAGAGCGCCCGAAAAGATATTGAGCCCATTGGGATGTTTATGACAAGGGTGAGGCATTACACCCGAATACTTGACTTGACTTGTTACGTCTACGACAAATTCTGGATACTCGACTCGTGTGTATTTACCTGGTTACATGTGTAACATACTTGCTGGCCAAATTTTCTTACTGTTACTTTACTTGTTCATTACTTGATAAATTGCTATATTTCTTGACTTTGCAAGTTATTTCTATCGTCATTCTTTATTTACTGCATTTCATATAAATTGGAAATCAATGGTTAATTACTTAAACCTGTTTGTGGTTATCTACTGAGCGCGTTTAGCTCACTCCTACTGTTTCCCCTCTTTCCAGGTGACGAACTTGTCAGGGATGGACTGGAGTGATATCGAGAGATAGTTTTAGTTTATTGAGTCAGTTTGTACCCGTAGAATTAATGAGAAATTGTTCTAGTTTGATTATTATATGGATGTAGTTGTTCTACCCATTGTACTCAATTTTTATCAATAAAACTCTGATTATTACTTTTCCAACCTTTAGTGCAATGGTTCGGAATTCTTTATTGCTCGCTTGCCTCTAACCGTACGTCCCGAGATTCCGCATCGGGGCGTGACATTACAGCTTTATTGTGATTAGTTATTCGTGCCATTGCCTGTTATTTGATTAAATGCATGCTCTAATTGCCTTTATTTTCGCATGTATGCTTGTTTAGCTCGAGGTAGGGATCCGCGTGACCCCTACTGAGTCTGGATGTAACTCACCCTTCTTCTTTTAGGTGAGCCGCGTCCGTCTTCTCCCGGTGGTTCTCGTGTGCCCGGAGACCATGCCTAGCTGCCAGCAGTAGACGGGTTGCCTTGTTGGGCTCTCTTTTGTACTTTTGCCGGGGTATGCCCCGAGTAGTTGTACTTTTGGATTGCACTTCTGTGCCTCTGGACTAGTTTATATATTTAGCACTTGTTTATTTTAAATTGCTTCCGCACTCTTGTTAAATTTTGTTGCTTAATCTAATATGCGTGCTTGTGATTGCAATTCGTTATACATCCCCTCGACAAACTTCACTAACCCTTCAGGGGCCTCATCAGCCTCTTGGGTGGCTTCCCCAGTTCCTGGTATCGGTATATCGATGTTATCGGTATATCGGTATCCGACGCTCTGGGTCGTCACAGTTACGTCCTCATCGTGGGATCATTATGTCCTCATCGTGGGCTCTTCATGGCCTTGAGGGATCATGGATCCGTTATCCTTGTAAACTCCTGTTCATAAAGGGCTCTTCAACGGCTGCGTGGATAAGCACTCGTCGGTTGGTCCGAGCATAAAAGGTGCCAACCCTGTCCGGGCGATAGGCATAGCTCGGTCGGAGTCAGGTCGGAGTGGGCGCAGGGCGCTTGCCTTTATCCCAGTGAAGGGATAACTCGGGCATGGGTCCTCCTCCGTTCTGACGCTCGGGCCTTCCGAGCCTAAGGGCCGCCGAGGAAGGGGGGATCCCGAGTAATCTTTATTGGGCTTTTTAGCCTAAGTGGGCCCCGTGGGGCTGTCACTTGGATGAGCTGAGCCTCGTTCGGTCCTGATGGGCCTAGTTTGGATGCTCTTATATGGGCTACAGAAATCCCCCTCTCCACTTACTAATTAGAGTTCAAATTGGGCAAAATTTTAAAAGGGGATTCATTCACCCCCCCTTTGAATCTGTGTGTGCACCATTGCACCTAGTCTTCATAGACTAACAATTGTCCCGGAAGTCTTTGCAAATACTTACTCTTCTATCTTTCTTCATAATCGGGACAATATTAGCCACCCGATTTGGATAGAGGACGACTCTAATGAATCTAGTCTTATGGAGCTTATCGACCTCTTCCTCCATCTTCAATGCCATATGTGGGTGGAAACGTCTAAACCGCTGTTTTACTGGGATAGACGCTGGCTTAAGTGTCAGACGATGTTCAACAAGCGCAGGATCCATACCCGGCATATCTTCGTAACTCTATGCAAACGTGTCCTTATACTCTTGAAGAACCTGAATAAGTGTCTCTTCTTCAGATGGCAGCAAATTTTTGCTTATGAGGTCAATCCTAGGGTTTTCCTTAGTTCCCAAGTTAATTTCTTTGGTAGGCACTTCTACTGAGGCTGACGGTTCATCGAATCTCCTCATGCCACTAGCAAATGCATTAGCCTTATCCTCATAGTCATCATACTCTTCATCCCCTTCTTCGACAGTGTCTTCATCATTCATAATCTCATAAACACCAAACCCTTCATCTAGAGAATAATTTTTCTCACATTCTAAGTCTGGTAGGAGAATCGGATCCTCTAAAAACTGGGGAATTGCTAGACATGCTCGGCATCTCCTGGCTAGCTGTATCAAGAACCTACGAGGAATCTGCCTACCCTTGGTTTTCTTACTAGCGACTATCCCGAGACTCTTACCACTAGATGAGCTAGAAGAACAACTAGCATGATCACTAGATCCTAAAGAAGAGGGAGGAGAAGGAGGTAGAGAGGAAGAAGGTACAAAAGAAGACCCCTCATTGGAGGAGTAACGGAAGTCTGCTAACGGACCTTGAATGAGCGGCCCTTGGGTCGGGGCACACTCATGAACAAGATAGGAGGTCTGTTCAACAGAGATGGAAGTGGAGGTTTGTGAAGTTTGAAAATTGACATTTTTTTTATCTTCAAGAATAGTGAACCACTGGGAGGTAGGAATAGAAGATGATGTTGAGATGGAGAGACGGGAAAATTACTGAGCAAAAGATTGCTTGTGCGAAGGTATGATGGAAATTTGAGAAAATTGCTCAATGAGCTGAATAGGAATTGAAAAAGCTTGAAAGAAATCGGGAGGTAAGGAAATCAAGACCGCGGGTGGTAGGGGTATGTTGGTGATGAAGCATTTGGGGCACAAAAATATTATCACAGATTGATGGATAGAACCAACAAGGAAAAGGCCGTCCCACAGTCTGTCTATTGTAAAGCCCTCCTCAAAGGGCACATCCAGCTCTCCAGTGTCGGTATAGTTACTAAGCAGTTGCCTCTTATCAGTGATCACCATCGGCTTTTCCAGCATATCATGAATAAGTGTTGATCGTTTGTTTGCCTATCTTTGATCTTACTTTTGAGGTCTGTTAAGTAATATGGCAAGATGACAAACAAGCAATCAAAGATCTGCTCAAACCTATGAACATGTGAACATGAACCTAGGCAATCATAGCTAGCTCTAGCATGGGCATGCTATCTCAATCAAATTACGCTAAGGAAAAGGGAAAAACACACGCCGGGGCGTGGAGCAAGGAGTAAATAAAAACACACCACTAGGGGTGGAACAAGCAAGGAAATAAAGATGTGATGAAGGAAATAGCTATTGCCCAGCACTAAGGAAAGATGTGATCGCCACCAAAGTAAACACAAGTCAAAGACTCGAATATACCTTGGAAATAGGAGGATGAAGCACCCGCCCACGGGAGAGAAAACCAAAGAAAGCCTGCAGATCAGCTTGAAAGTGACGGCCAGAGACCCGTGCGTCGCTTATAAATAACGGTCCCACCCTAGACCGCCAGAAGAGAGTGACGCTCCTAAACCAGACCGTCAGACAACCTGCAGTAGTAAAGCTTGAATTCTTTTAACTCCAACTCTTCTAGCCGGCTAGAAGACTTGGGCCTCGTGCTAATGAACCTGTAAACCTGCCAAAGAAATAGAAAGACAAGACAAGACAACCTCAATCAACCCTCTTCACAAGCATAGCATCAATTCTTAAAGAACCTAAGAACATCAAAAGGAGAGGGAATTACCGGGGAGTTTTGGTTTTTTAACCCCTCTGGGCGTTTTCAAAAGTTGGGAGGATGTTTGTATGCTTAAAACAACAGTGAAAAAAAAACGTGGAGGAGGAGGAGGGACAATGCTCTGTTTAAAAAGACCAAGGAAGAACTCAAGCATGCAAAGATGAACTTGAAAGATCAAAAACAAAAGTACTCCCTTGACTGGAAGATGGATCGACGTGGGAAGCAACTCCTCCTGGATGAAGATGGCTCCTGGGTTCGGCAGCACTTCGTCGTGAATCAAAAATCTCCCCCCTTGATTATGAAATCAAAGGTTCTATTTATAGACCTTCAAAACTCATGGGTCGAGTTGAAGATAAATCAGCCAAGAAAGGAGGATAATCCTTAGCAAATCTTTGAGGATAATATCAACAAGAGTCCAAAGAAACAAACGAGAGGTCCTGAGGATTAGAATTGAAGGAGATAACGCCAATCCAAAACCCTATCTCGTCCACGGAGTAGCAGAGAAAAGGCCTGAACTGTCAGGACTCTCTGAAGGAAGTAACGGTTGCACGATAGACCGCCACTTGGAAGTAACGCATCAAGGCATTACCGTCATTTTCAACCCTATCCAAAGGATAAGCTCGACGGGAAGAAGATCTAAACAATAGGACTCTGCAAGTAAGTAACGGCCAGGGAAAAGGGCGTCATAATAAAAAAAACGGCTAGAGAGTAGACCGTTATTATCAAAGGACAACGAGGCCCTAAGTCTTGGGACTCTTCAAAGAGTAACGGCCTAGTCTTCATGCGTTATTATGAAATGACGCGCCTAGTCCAGACCGTTATTATCATTGATTTTCAAGAAAATAGAATGGAGGGATTGCCAAGCTCTTGAACAAAGTGCCACCAGGAACCAGGTCTAATCCAGGAATTGAGACCCAGAAAACAGGCTTCAACTGATTAAAAGGAATTCAATGAAGAGTGAACAACTCAGAGCATCATATTGAATAAATAAGGAGATGACCCGACTTATTGGGTATAAAACGGGTGTCAACAATAAGGGGCGGCCATTCCAAGTCAGTTGGCATGAACATCCGGCTCAAAGCTATGGTAATATCATTCATATCAAACCATCTATACCACTCGCATTCGGGGTCATCCATCTTTCTTCTTTTGAACGGCCTTAAGGACTCCAAGGCCTTGTAGGTGACCAACGATGCTAAGTGGTGAGTGAACTGACGTGAATGCACATCTTGATGGTCCAAAACAGAAGTGACTATTATAGTTTGCTCTTCAACTTGTTCAATGGGCCCTTTCACGAAATGAGTGTAGAGGGACCACATGAGCGGCTGCCTATCAGTCTTGAGTGTAGATGTCATAGCGGCCCACGGTTCTTCTCCATATTTTATAGTTTTATCTTTGCCCGGCCCTTTATATCCAAGGCCGCATCGGGGAATGAGCTTTTGATCTCGAATGGGCTTTTAGTCTGCCTTGGAGCTTTGCTCCTAAGCCCTTGCCGATTTTATACCCCATCCTCATCATGATATTCCAGCCAGGGGTATTCGTCATCTGCTTTTTCTTCTTCCCCTTTTGAGGTAGGGGTGGTGTTGGTATTGATGCAGTAGCTAAAACTTGTGGCCTTAACAAATCATGCCACGGGTCGACGAGATCCAGCACTGACAATAAAGGCCTGCTAGCCTGCCAGATGGAGGGCAACGGCGTGGCCGAATGAATATCCACAGACGGCAGAATGGGGACACTAGTCACTTTGATGATCTATCCCTTGTGAGGGAATTTCAAACATTGATGGTTTGTTGAAGGGATGACATTGAGTGCTTCGATGTAGGGTCGGCCCAGAATGCCGTTGAAAGTGGGGTCCATGTTTAGAACATGAAAATCTGTAGTGACAGAAACTGGACCCAACCCTACTTTCAAAGTAATCACCCCCAAAGGCGGCTTCTTGGTGTTATCATAAGAAGTTACTGTGATAGTGGAAGGCCGAACTTCACTTTTCAGAATGCCACACATTTTCAAAGTGCTAGGTGGCAACACATTAATGGATGCGCCAGTATCTACCAAGCATTGACTGACATCCACTTTGTTAATATTGACAGTAATGCATAAAGCATATTTCCTGGCCGGCTTTGGTGCCAATTCAAGCTCATAGAAAATAATAGCCGGCTGATCACCCGCTGGAGTCAAAACTGAAGTAATCTGTTCAACAAGAATGTCTTCATTGACCATCACTTTTTGTAGATACTGCATTAAGGCCTTTTGGTGGATCGTGGATCTCTTAATTAACTCCAAAATAAAAATCCTTGCTGGGGTCTTGTCCAGATGCTTCAGCAAATCATATTGGGTGCTCGGTATGGATTCTTGGTCCTATCCTTGCTCTTCTTGCCCTGTGCGGGCTCTTGCTCCCGTTATGGAAACACACGATGCAATATCCGTCCACTACGGAGCACCATGGTTTGAGAATTTTGCACCTCCGTCGGGTTAGTGATGGGTGGAAGATTGGTGGAAGAAGAAGGAATGTCAGGGTTAACAAGTGTTTGAGGGGGAGCCACCGGAGGGGGAACCCTTATAAGGGGCCTTACCGGTTGGGGATTGGTAATGGTAGGTGTGAGCGGTAATGGAGGATTGTTGGGAGAGGGGTTGGTTGATCCTTGGATATTTGGTAATGGTGAGGGAGGAGAAGGTAAGGTGCGAATAAGGAAAGGCCTTTGGGGCAACGGGTTGGAAGAAATATGAATTGGAGGTGTAGGGGGTGTTGGGGATGATTGGAGTAAAAGGGGCCTAGCCAGCAAAGGGTTAACGGTGGTGGAAGTAGGAATGGGTGCCGGTGAGGGGCGGATGAGAAGTGGCCTAGATGGGAAGGTATTTATGGAAAAAGGAGGGGTTTGCGGTGAAGGGGGCTTTATTGAGGGGCGAATGAGGAGCGGTCTAGGCGGAAGGTTAGCGAGAGTGGAAGGAGCTAGGTTGATGGTGCGTAGGAGAGGACGTGAGGGCTGAGGGAGAGGAGAAGGTTGGGAGGTTCTTAACAAACGGGGAAGTTGATTTGAGTTCTGGTTTATAGCCCCGACGGAGGTGTTATATTCATCCCACCCTTGCCCCCTCTCCACTTCACGGAAAGAGGTGATAGGGTTTACTTGATGGTTGGGTGCAGGGTGCTCCGATAGTGGATTTTGGACAATCCCCATGTCCGGCTGCGGCGCGGGAGCTTGCTGTTGTTGAACTTGCTGGGCGGGCTGCTGAGCCTGTGGTGGTGCCTGTTGCCGAGGAGGTCTTCGTGCTTTCATAGTTGCAATAAATTTCCTCATCTCGTCCCAGTCAATACCTCCTTGCTCATTCATATCATATATGTAATCTTTAAAGTGAAAGTAATGATCTATGTTGTGACCGTGCTGCCGGTGGAAGACACAATACCGAGAGAAATCCACATTTTGAGACCAAGCCAGCCTTTCTTTTGGCAATGTGAGCGCATTGGCGGCCATAACTGCGTTGAAGATATCGGGAAGGCTTTCGGGTAATGGAGGATATTTGGCTCTTTTAGGGCCTAATGGCCTTCTCGATTGCTGGGTGCCGTTATTTGCGGGAGGTGGTACTTGGTGGTATTATTGGGGAATTTGTGGATTTTGCTAGATGGGCTGTGATGGGGACATCACCCATGATTCCCTCTGGCTCGACACCTCTCTCCCTCCCGGAGATGGGTAGGATGCGGCTCCACGACTGGACGGGCCCACCTCGACACTTGGGCTTGCTATGTGGGTTCTCTTGATGTATTTTCTCCTTTCAGTTGAGTCATTTTGATGTAATTTACCTTTGTTTGAGTCAAGTCCCTAGGTTATCATGTTATTGACCTAAGTTTGTGTCATCATGTTGGGCTAGAGTGTCATATGGGCCCATTTAGGTGGGCCTGGCCCAGGGGCACCCTCCCCCTTCCCCCATCTCTTTGCTTATTTGTTTTTTACACTTATCAGAGGGACTTTTTGTAAATGTTGGGATCCCTATAAATAGGACCCCAACTCCACTTGAGATGGCTAATGAAGTATTGAGTAAAGTTATCCACTAGCATTGTCTCCTCTCTCTCTCTCTAGCTCTCTCTTCTCTCTCTCACACTAAAGGGGGCGAACCCCTCTCTCTCCTCCTCTCTCTCTCTCCCTTGGGAGAACCTGCCCCTTCACCTCCCCCACTTGCCACATCATCCCCACCCCATTAAACACAACCCTTCACCTCCCAAGACTCATAAACCCCATTTGCTCCCACCACTCCCCAAGCAACCCTTCCCCTTCCCCATATAACCTTCCATCTTCCCAAGAGAGAATCCCCCTCTCCCAAGCACCTCTTCCCCTCCCCAAGGTAACCCCTCCCCTTCCCTAGGCATCCATTAACACTATCATTCAATCCTCCACCCAATTCAAAGGCCATCCCCCCCGATTTCCCCAAGCCATTTTCCACCCACCTCCACCCCCTAGACCCCTTGCCCACCCACCCCCTCTCCCCTGCTAGCTCCGCCCCTACCTTCCTCCCTCACCTCCCCTTGCCACCTCCCAACCATTCCCCACCACCAAAGCAACCATATCCCCTACCCTTCTACCAAAGAAACCCCCCTTTTCAACCCTTTTCTCTTCAAACCCGTGTGCAGCTGAAACCCTACAGGTCGACCCCCTGTTGCAGTGCCGCCCGCGACCACTTCCCGGAGCTTTTGGGGGCATTGCCTACATCGACGGAAAGCCCTTCCAGTCTTCTTCGCAGGCGAGTTGGTTTCGTCTCAATCCGAGGTCGGAGCTGCCCGGGAGAGCCATTCTTCGCCAACTGTGCAGAACCAGTCCGGCCTGCCACCAGAAGTGACTTGCAGAGGTTCCTGCGATCACCCCCGTGCTCACCTTGGTGCACCGCTTGGCCAGAGAAAAGGGCCACCTTCCCTCTGTCCAACGCAGCCAGCGGGGCCTCATTCGGAGCTTAGAGCCATTTGTTCCAAATTATCTCCCGCCGGGACGCTGTTCAGGTCAGTCTGGGTCTGCCCCGACACCTCCCCGCTTCTCGGACCACTGCGCTCTGCCCTGACCTCCGCCGGCACCGTTCTTTCTTGCTTCTTGAAGAAAAATCGCCCACGGTCGTGCACGTCCTGGTCCCGCATCATTTGGACTTCGGGAGAGGGCGTGGAAGCTTCATCCATCTGCTGTTTCAAGCTGGGTGCAGTCCGAGCCAGTTCGCAGGGACCCTGTTCCAGAGTCTGCCCCTGCCGGTGATGACTTCGGACCCACCCCCAAAATTTCACAGTCGTACCTGGGTCTGTCAGCGACGTATTGGTGCTAGTCTCATCAAGTTCCGAGTCCGGGAGAGCTCACAGCGGTGACTACACCGACCCCCTATCTTGCTGTCCCAGAACCGGGCAGAACCGGCAAGGTGCCCCGACGTCGCGATTCGAGCAAACCTCCCCTCCCCGCCTGGCTGGCTTAACGCCCCTCCCTGTGCAGAGGTAGTGTTTGATTTGTAATACAGAAATCCCCATCCCAAGTCCACCCTCCTGTGTGAGGCTTAGTGATTGTAACCTTTAAACAGGGTTCAAGCTTCATCGCCGCAGTGTGCGGGGAACCCATACTTCCCCGCTCGCCCCCGTCTCCGAACGGGATTGGTTTCCTCAAACCAACCAGGGTAAGCTCTGAACTTTGCTCCTCTTTTAGTACTGGTTCATCTAATATCCGTGGAATTTCTCCGTTGAGCAAGAGAGAGAGCGCCCACCCCGTGTGTTCCCCTTACGAGCGGTCACCGTGGGCTGTGAGAGAGAGGGACCTAGTGCCCCAATTGGCACCCGGCCAGCCCCTTAAGACTGGACTTCGTACCCTTGGGAGGGCAACCCTAGCCCTGCTGGCACTCTACCAGCTAGGGTCTTGATCCATCATCTCCACTCGGCATCACCGAGTCACCCGGGTTCGTGTGTGTGCGACGGCGATTCGGTCCCGATCGTGATACTTTGCTATTTTGTGATTGTGCTTGCGGAATAGGTCCAAGGATCTTTGTCCCTTTACTACAAACCCCCTTAGTGTGTCACATCAAGTGATATCAGAGTAAGTTTTAGACTTGTCTCTACAAGCCTAGGTCCTAAGGCCATTGCATTGTCATCACCCGTAAGTCGTTCATCTCCTAGTTGTGCGTGTCTACCCGTAGTGGTGCCTTGTATCGGGCCGACCCATCATCCTCAGCTCCCCCTATGAATTCCAATTCCCAAGGCAACCAAGACATCCCTAGGGAGGCACCCCAAGATCCGATGGATCGGTTTGATGCTATCCTTGATACCATCATGGAACGGTTAGATGGTTTTTCCATCCGTCTGGAGAGACTTGAGGAAGCTAGGGTCCCACCTAGAAACCATGCCCAAAGAGCTCCCCCTCCACGAGCTGAACTTGATAGGGAAGACCTAGAGAATGACTTTAACCATGAGCATGGGAGGCCCCTACAACCTCGGCGCAATGAGAGGCGACCCCGAGAGGATCCAGACGATTTCCTCTTAAGGATGATTAAGGTAGAGGCTCCAAAATTTGATGGGGCCTATAACCCAAGTGCCTATGAAGAGTGGGAACATGGCATGGACCAATACTTTGATTGGTATCCAATGACCGAGGAAAGGAAAGTTAGGTTGGCTAAGATGCACCTTCTCAAACTAGCCAAAACCTATTGGTTAAAGGTAGAAAGCCAAAGGAGGATTAGGAGGGAAGAACCCATTGACAATTGGCTTGACATGAAGATCCAACTCAGGAGCAAATACCTTCCCAATTCCTATAGTCAACTACTCCTCGATGAGTGTCAAAGTCTTACCCAGGAAGGGAAGACTGTGGAGGAGTACATTGAAAAATTTGACTCCTATCTCCTAAGGTGTGGAGTCGTCGAGGAACCGGCCGTCACTCTGTCCTGATTTAGAAACGGTCTTCTACCCCACATCAAACGGGAGCTCTTCATGAGGGACGTGCATAGCCTTGAAATAGCCTATCAAATAGCCCGTGATGTGGAGAGATTTTCTAGGAATCCTAGGTTTGCCTCCCCTAGAACGGCCGATGTCAGGAGTCCGGGTCCCCGACCCAACCTTCCTCCCTTATTAAAGACCCCTATCCCCAGTGGGGGAACTCCTACTCGGACTTACCCTCAACCAACCAATCCCACCCCTACAAGGGCTACTCCACCCAACCCTCCTCCCCGAAGAGAGGAACCCCCCAAAGGAACAACCCCAGGGAGTAGCTCGGTAAAATGCTTTTGATGCCATGGTTATGGCCACATCGCCACCCAATGCCCGTCCAAAGGATTGTCCAGCCTTATCATTGAAGGAGGGCCTACCCCGTCCCAAGGAGAACATGAGAGCATGGTGGAGGAGTATGAGGCTGCCCTAGGTTGGGAAGAGGAGTATGAGGAACAACTCTATGAAACAAGCTTAGATCACGACCTTCCTCCCACCGACTCCCACTTAGGTGTGATTAGGTTCACCCTCACCAAACCACAAGAGGAAGATTGGCGTAGGACCTCCATTTTTCACACCTACCTCAAGATGGGGAGCCATGTTAGGAAAGCGATCCTAGATAATGGGAGTTGTGTCAACGCCGTGTCTCCTGACACCGTTAAGCTTCTTGGGCTTACTACCACACCCCACCCCAAGCCATACCGGGTCTCTTGGATTAACAATCACTCCATCCCGGTCAACACTTGTTGCCTTGTCCCCATCACCTTCTCATCCTATCAAGGACAAGTTTGGTGTGACATTATACCCATGGAAGTAGGGAGCATCCATCTAGGAAGACCCTAGATTTATGACGTCAATGCAACCATCCTAGGAAAGCCTAACACATGCACTTTTGAACATGAGGGGAAAACTATCCGCCTCAATCCCTCCCCACTTCGAAAGGAACCTCCCTCCAAGGGGCTTCTCCCTTCACCACAATCCAAACCACCACAAAACCTGGGGATCCCACACCCACCAACCCCACCAGCTTCCCAAGAACCTACCCAAGAAAAGCCAACTGGAAAAACCAAGGGTCTGCATCTCATCACGAGAAGAGAATTGGAGGAGGAGGTTGCCCAAGGAACACCCTTGTGTGCTGTAGTCATATGCCTTGGAGAGTCAACTCCCTCCAACCCCCACCCCATGGAAATACACCCTCTCCTGGAAGAATTTAAGGATGTGTTCCCCGATGAGCTCCCTGACCAATTGCCACCCATGAGAAATGTTCAACATGCTATCGACCTCGTCCCAAGAGCCACCCTCCCAAACCTTCCCCACTATCGCCTCAACCCCACAGAGCATGCAGAATTGAGGAGGCAAGTGGAAGAACTTATTAGGAAAGGCTTTCTCCGCCTTAGCAAAAGCCCTTGTGCTGTCCCGGCCCTTCTCACACCCAAGAAAGATGGGACATGGTGAATGTGTATCGATAGCAGGGCCATCAACAAGATTACCGTCAAATATAGGTTCCCATACCTAGGCTTGACGATATGCTCGACATGCTAGCCGGAGCCACCATTTTTTCCAAAATAGATCTTAAAAGTGGCTACCATCAAATTAGGATAAGGTCAGGAGATGAATGGAAAACAGCCTTTAAAACCAAAGATGGACTCTATGAATGGCTAGTGATGCCTTTTGGGCTATCAAATGCCCCGAGCACCATTATGCACCTTATGACGGAGGTCCTTAGACCTTACATTGGAGTTTTCTTGGTGGTCTATTTTGATGACATCCTTATCTACAGCCAGTCCAAGGAAGCCCACCTCAGCCATCTTAGGCAGATCTGCACTACCCTTAGGAAAGAGAGTCTCTTCGCCAACTTGGGAAAATGTCATTTCATGACCAAATCCATTACTTTCCTTGGATATGTGGTTTACACTGAGGGAGTGTCCATGGACCCCGAAAAGGTCCAAGCTATCCTTGACTGGCCAGAGCCCCGCACTCTCCATGAAGTCCGGAGTTTCCATGGGTTGGCCACCTTCTATCGGAGATTTATCCGTGGGTTCAGCATGGTCACAGCCCCCATCACAGATTGCCTTAAAAAGGGGACGTTTGCGTGGACCAAGTCTGCTTCTAGGGCCTTCCAAGAGCTCAAGGAAAGGATGACCCAAGCCCCGGTATTATGCCTCCCCGACTTTTCCAAAGTCTTTGAGGTGACTTGTGATGCCTCCGGGGTAGGGATTGGCGGGATCCTCAGCCAAGAGGGACACCCAGTGGCCTACTTTAGTGAGAAATTGTGTGATGCCAGGGAAAAATACTCCAACTATGACAAAGAATTTTATGCCGTGGTGCAATCCCTCCGACATTGGAGGCATTATCTGTTGGGTTCGGTGCAGTATACAGAGGGGGGGGGTGAATGAATATAGCCCTTTAAAAACTTTCGCCCAATTAAAATATGATGCTCACTAGAATTACTAGTTCGCAAACTAGACAAGCTTAAAAGCTAATAATCAGTTGCAGAGCAAAATAAGCACACAGTGAGATCACTAGAATGCTAACTAGGCTGATTTAGACAAAGAATTGCTCAACTAGAATTTCGCTCTCTTGACAAATTAAAACATTCTAAGAAGACTAATTAACTCTTCTTCTCAACCAAAAGCCAAACACATGGAGCACCCCTATGCATTCATCTAGCGGAAGCACAATAGAACAAAACAAATCACAATGCACAAGGGGTTTTTAGGTGGTTCGGTCCAGCAGACCTACATCCACCCCACACTCAACCCGAGTGTGGATTCCGCTGACTCACAGCTTGAACAGCTGGGCATCACAGCTTGCCTACAACCGCTGGGCCTCACAGCTTGCCGTCCAGTGGAATCCACCACTGCAACCGCCGGGGATTACAGCTTACCCGTCCAGTGGAAACCTCCACTGCCCGCTGAGCAACAGAGCTTGCTGTCCAGAGGAGTCCTCCTCTGCAAACCGCTGACTAACAGCTTGAAAGAAAATGTAAAATAGAAAACAAAAGACAAGATAAAAGCAGTCGGAAAGTTGTAAACGTAAAGCACAATGTGGCTCTTAAAGAGCTGACTGGCCTAGATTTGATCCACGGTCCAGTGAAGATAGATCTTCAAACAACCTCTCTCAGTCTCTTCTTCTCACGATCTCTTTCTTTCTTTTTCTTTCTCTCTGCACTTCTCTTCTTCTTTCGCTAATCTCTCACTCTCTGCTCTTCTCTTCTCTCTCTTTTCTTTCCTCTCTTGTGCTGGATCGACAGCTTCTCTTCACACTGCCTTTTTTTCTCTTTCTCTTTTCTTTTTCTTCTTCTGCTCTTTCACTCTCTCGATCTCTTTTTCCTATATTCTCTTCGGCTCACGCTCTCTGCTATTCTCTCTTCTTCTCTTTTTCTTTCTCTTCTCTTTTTCTGGATCGAAGGGCTTTCTGCTCTTCAGGCTTCTTCTTCGATCAACCTTCTACAGAGGATGAAGGCTTCCTTTTATAAGCAGCAGCAGCAGGCACACTGGCGCGTGTGGCTTCCACATTTCCTGCCCTAAAAATTCAGACCACGTGGCAGCATCCTGGTCATGAGCCAGGCACCTCGAATCACGTGCCCTTCATTAGTACGCATTTGAATTTGTCCCACTACGTCGACCCTGCCGTGGATAGCATTGACGCGTTGAAGACAGCTAGAGATAAGTCGCCCCTTTCTTGAACTGCTGCGTCGACGCTGCCAGTTGGTGGCGTTGACGCACGAACATGTACATTTGTACATTGGCGTCTCTTAAGCCGCTGCGTCGACGTTTCCAACATGTGGCGTTGACGCATTGATGCGTTCCAGTGAGCAACCAGCCTAGCCTTTCTTAACTGTTGCGTCGACGCTGCTCCACTGCTGCGTTGACGCATCAGTAATCCAGTGATTACGTTCTTCGGCAGACAGACGTGCTGCGTGGATGCTGCTAGCCCATAGCGTTGACGCATGGATACGTTCTAGTAAACAACCAGCCTAGCCTTCTTAACTGTTGCGTCGACGCTGCTTGATGAGTGCGTTGACGCACCAGAGTAATCCAGTAACCCATTGGCTCTTCCTTTGTAACTGCTGTTTCCACGTGTCAGCATATCAGCCCCTTGGATCACGTGCCAAGTCTTGATGGCCTGAATCATCTGCAGACAGTCAGAGGAAAATGAACTTAGTTCAGACGAATGTATATACTTAAACAGAGCTGCCAGTGTATGGACTTGAATAGTGCAGCGAGTGTACAAACTAGGACTTGGTAAAACAAGGTCCAGTGTATAGACTTGCAGATACGAAGCCAATGTACAGACTTAGAAGGATTTGAACCAGTGTCCAGACTTCAGGTTTGAAGACCATTATGCAGACTTTGGAGAGCAGAGGCCAATGTATAGGCTTTATAGAGCGAAGCCAATGTGTAGACTTCACGCTGTACAAACTTTGCCAATATGAGACACTGTACAGACTTTGAAGGAGGACCAATGTATGGACTTCAGGAGCTCAGCGAAGGCTGTACAGACTTCAACAAAGAGATGCATAAAGTACAGACATCGTTCAAGGGCCAGTATGAAGACTTCACGATGTATAGACTTTCCAAGTGAAAGACTGTATAGGCTTGAGCACAGAAGCTCTGTACAGACTTGATCAAACAAGGTCCAGTGTATAGACTTGGTGGACTGACTCCAATGTACAGACTTGCACAACCGAGCTACAGTGACAACGTTTAGACTTCACGCTGTACAGACTTTCCAAAGATGCAGACTCTGTATAGACTTCAACTCAACCATGCATAATGTAGTCTGATGTGTAGACTTTTGAAGGCGAATGCAGTGTACAGACTTTGCCAAGCAATGTACACACTTGTAGAGTTGACGCTACATGAAACACTGAGTTGACGCTGTATGAAACATGGACAGTGTAAAGACTTTACCCACTGTACGGACTTCATGCAATGCAAACGAATGTGTAGACTTCACTTTGTAAATGGCTGTACAGACTTAGTCAAATGCATGAGACGCTTACTGAGACGCTGGACTCTGTGACAGACCAGTGAGTTGACGCAATGATCCCATGCGTCAACGCATCATGCAATACGCATGCAAACTCATGAATACAATGCTGTATATCATACACAGTCTTATGCAATCATATCAGCAGCCATATTCAAAACACAATATCATAATGCACTGACTGTTTTGCAATCATCAAAACACAATAACATTGCTATCATCAAAATACAACATCAAATGCACTCATTGTCTTGCTATCATCAAAACCAAATAGCATTGCTATCATAAAAGCAACATAGCACATGCTTGTGCCTAAGAGGCACAACATTCTCCCCCTTTTTGATGATGGCAACACAATGTGACAGTGAGTCACACACAAGATTTTCTCCCCCTTTGACATGATCAAAAAGAGAAAAATAGTAAAAATAAGAGTGCAAAGTACATTATGCATGCAAATTCCTCTAGAACATTCTCCCCCTGAATGTAAGACTCTCCCTGAACTGGTTCTCCCCCTAAATAATTGCTCCCCCTTTGAGAAGGAATAGGACAGATAATTCAAAGGTAGAGAAGGTAGGAGGGTCACTTGACAACAACATAAGCATAGGTTCAGAAATGAGCATGATTATGAACAACTGTTAAAGTATAAGAATCAGCAACGTACAATTGTGACAAAAATTCAGGTTTAACAGTGATAAATCTAGAGTAAAACACCTGACCCTTGAAAAAGAGTTTATAGACTCCATTTATAGCAATGAATCTAGGGCACATGGTATTCATAGATAAGTCTGAAATAATACCCTTTTGTGATTGAACATGAAATTTCAGGAAAGGCAACTTGAACATGTATTGATAAAAACAATTTATTTCTGAACCTGAACTAAGTGAATAGATCAGTGGCATTTATACTTTTGACATTAGGTGTACACCTTGATTAGAGGCAGGTACCCCCAGTTACTAGGCATAAACTACTAGATCTATTTCAGATCAAGACCTACAAGAAATAGTCTTCACTTTTGACATTAAGGGTACACCTTAATCATAGGCCAGTACCCTCAGTTACTTGGTGAGGACTCCCCCTATAGATTTGATCCTATGAACAGAGATATTCTGAATCACCTCATGATATGTGAATTCTCCTGCCTTTTTGGAGGAGTTCACAGTTTCTCAGTGCAATCAGCCATTGCTCTGTCATAGTGTTCAGTTTAACATTAATGTTCTTATTTACTGCTGCCCTGATTTCTTTTAGAGTGATTGTTTAAAAAATCAGTACACATTCTTATTAGCCTGTTCTAGATATTTCCAGTTAAACACATTTAGGCATTATAAAAAAAAAACCTTTTCTATTTTAACCATGAGACAAAGATTAAGAGCTATAAAAGTTTTCTTTTATCTCAAATTTTGAAGGCAGACATTTGACTCTTCAATTTATAAAGGTTAAACCTTTAGTTCCTTTCAATTTGTAAGAGTGATTCTTATAAAAGAATAATTGAAATAATCACAACTCAATGTACTAAACCAGATACAGAACTGTTGTTCAGTGAAGGTTAGGGAAATGGTAGCAATAGGCATTGAGTTCCAGGAGCATCTGATGACAAAAGATATGAAAGAACTAAATGGGGACAATGAGAAGTAGCAAGGATTCAATGAATTGAACTAAACTCTCAGCTCCCCCTGACATCATGATGTAAGAGATATGCTATGCAGCACACTGTTCTATATGCAAACTATGCAACAATAAAACATGAGGTAATTATGCAATCAATTTAAGTTTATGCATCCTAGTCATGAACATTTTTATCCTTTTTCAGATTTTTCAAAAATATGATGCAGTGCACTTTTCTACATGAAGACATGACCCTTGGTACTAGGCGGAGAACCTGGTCTCAAAGACCATCTCACACATGGTAGAAACCTCCGGGCAGATTTCCCTGCCTTTTAGTAACTTACCATTTATATACCAAAGTTGTCATGCAACGAAATACAGTGCAATGCTGTCCTATATGCATTGAACAATTTCATTGACAGTCATGCAAATGATGTATGCATACATTAGACACATGCATTGACTGTATGTACTAACTGAACCATTCACAATCAGCAAGTTATGCATTTAGTAACAAGCATGCAATGCATTGACATAAAACACATGCATCGACTCTATACATTAAAGAACTGTTTAGCCTAGTGAAAAATGCAGTGCATCTAGCATCTCATTCATTTAGTGCAAACAACAGCATGAGAAGAGCATCAAATATATTCAGAATTGAATTCAGTGAAGAGATCATCAAAATTCAGACAAGCAGATCAACATGAAATACACAATTTTTTTTTTCATACTCACAAATTCAGATATGAATTTTAAAACAAAGTTCAGAACTGACCTGAGATGTAGAATCCTGGGGCTTCCTTTTTGAGTGCCTTGGCTAAATTACCCCTTTTATATCTCTCACCAAGGCACACCTACAATATATCAATCAATATGATCTTGCAGGGACCCAAGCAGTCTTGGGTCCTATACTGCCCCTATCAGGTGTACTGAACAGTTCATTAGCAGAATTATCATCATATTCCATCAGAAAACAATCAACCATAGAATGTTCAAATAGCTCACAATAATAACAGGAATCAACATGCTTTGTTTTCTTGTTATGCACACAAGTATTAGCATGAAGTCTTTGTGCATTAACATGAAATTTTCTATTGTTGGCATGAACATATTGTTTTCCATAACATGCCATCCAGTAGTCAGAAACTTTGTGGTCAGGTTTTTCACATTCAAAACAAGAATCATAGAGAGCAGGGAATTTTACAGACTTAGAGTTCAATCTATTTCCCTGAGCATGCCAGCAGTGCTCGACTGTATGGCCATGCTTTCCACATTCGAAGCATGCTGGGGTTCTTTTACCAGAAGCAGTTTCATTTGCAGGGAAATTTACAGGTTTTAAATTGACTTTCTTTCCCTGGGCATGCCAGCAATGACCTGCAATGTGGCCCATCTTGCCACAATGAAAACACTCTATTTTCCTTCTTTGAAAAACATGATTTCTAACAGGAATTTTCTGTGCAGTAGTAGCAGCTAGGTCATCTAATTCAAACATCGTACACTCATGCATCATATGACCTATCTTATTACAATAGAAACACTGCACATTCTTTTCCTTTTTAAATTGAATTTTATGAGAAGATTTTTCACAGCAATTTTCCTTTTTCTTTTGTTCAGCCCTGTGCTTATTGTTCTGAGATTTCTTAGATGAAATACATTTTAAGGTACTAGCACATTCTGAAATTAGCTGCTGTTGCAAAGCATCATTCAGGTTCTTCAGAGTTTCATTTTCTTGTTGAACCTTTATTTCAATGTTGTTCTCATTTTCCTTCACAACAGATTTTCCTTTTTCAATTGACAACCATTTCTCAGAGAAGACAGTATTAAGAACCATTAGCCTTTTATTTTGATCCTTCAAGTAGACATTTTCTTCTTTTAGAGATTTGATTTGTTCTTTTTGAAAAATGTCATCGGAATCAAAATCATTAATCATGTTTTCGAGAATGGCATATGCTTTACAAGAATTATTTTCACCGATGAGTTTGTTTCTAATATTCTCTTTTTTAGATTTCAACCTATTCAACTCATCTTTTTCTTTAATCATTTCAGATTTCAAATATTTGATCTCTTTTCTTAAATTTTTATTTTCAGATTTTAATTTCCTGGACACTTTAAATAGATTTTCATACATCACTATCAATTTATCAAAAGAGTATCCATCTGATTCGGAGCTTACCTGAGATGAGGTTTCCTCATCATCACTTCCCCGGTTGGCCATTAAACATATGGACTTTTCTCCTTCTTCAGCACTGTCCGAGGTGTTCCCTTTGAGTTTCGAGAATTCTGGACAGTCAGCCTTCGTGTGGCCAGCCTTCCTGCATTTGTAGCAAACGTTAGAGTCAACAACCTTAGCAGGATTAGAATTATATCGTGTATGCTTTCGGCCATCACTAGGCTTTCCTTCTCTGTTTCTCAGAAATTTCCTGAAATTACTGGTCAGCATTGCATTTTGATCTACATCAATTCCAGACCCCGAGAAACTACTTTTCTCGCTTAATGATCCACTATGGCTGGATCTGTTTGCTTTGTTGGAGCCAGCCTTCAGCATGATTGGTTTCATTACAAATAATCTGAAGACACCAAAAAAAAAATTTGAAGCACCTAAACCAAATAAGTAAGACACAGCACTAGGTTGGAGAATCAAAACAATGAACACAGAAAGCACACTCTGAGATGCACCAAACAAATCAGCAGGATCCTTTGCAGATTGTTAGATCTGATAGATCAGAGACCTGCTCTGATACCAATTATTGGGTTCGGTGCAGTATACAAAGGGGGGGGTGAATGAATATATCCCTTTAAAAACTTTCACCCAATTAAAATATGATGCTCACTAGAATTACTAGTTCGCAAACTAGACAAGCTTAAAAGCTAATAATCAGTTGCAGAGCAAAACAAGCACACAGTGAGATCACTAGAATGCTAACTAGGCTGATTTAGACAAAGAATTGCTCAACTAGAATTTCGCTCTCTTGACAAATTAAAACATTCTAAGAAGACTAATTAACTCTTCTTCTCAACCAAAAGCCAAACACATGGAGCGCCCCTATGCATACATCTAGCGGAAGCACAATAGAACAAAACAAACCACAATGCACAAGGGGTTTTTAGGTGGTTCGGTCCAGCAGACCTACATCCACCCCACACTCAACCTGAGTGTTTATTCCGCTGACTCACAGCTTGAACAGCTGGGCATCACAGCTTGCCTACAACCGCTGGGCCTCACAGCTTGCCGTCCAGTGGAATCCACCACTGCAACCGCTGGGGATTACAGCTTACCCGTCCAGTGGAAACCTCCACTGCCCGCTGAGCAACACAGCTTGCTGTCCAGAGGAGTCCTCCTCTGCAAACCGCTGACTAACAGCTTGAAAGAAAATGTAAAATAGAAAACAAAAGACAAGATAACAGCAGTCGAAAAGCTGTAAACGTAAAGCACAATGTGGCTCTTAAAGAGCTGACTGGCCTGGATTTGATCCACGGTCCAGTGAAGACAGATCTTCAAACAACCTCTCTCAGTCTCTTCTTCTCACGATCTCTTTCTTTCTCTCTGCACTTCTCTTCTTCTTTCGCTAATCTCTCACTCTCTGCTCTTCTCTTCTCTCTCTTTTCTTTCCTCTCTTGTGCTGGATCGACAGCTTCTCTTCACTCTGCCTTTTTTTCTCTTTCTCTTTTCTTTTTCTTCTTCTGCTCTTTCACTCTCTCGATCTCTTTTTCCTCTATTCTCTTTGGCTCACGCTCTCTGCTATTCTCTCTTCTACTCTTTTTCTTCCTCTTTTCTTTTTCTGGATCGAAGGGCTTTCTGCTCTTCAGGCTTCTTCTTCGATCAACCTTCTACAGAGGATGAAGGCTTCCTTTTATAAGCAGCAGCAGCAGGCACACTGGCGCGTGTGGCTTCCACATTTCCTGCCCTAAAAATTCAGACCATGTGGCAGCATCCTGGTCACGAGCCAGGCACCTCGGATCACGTGCCCTTCATTAGTACGCATTTGAATTTGTCCCACTGCGTCGACCCTGCCCTGGATAGCGTTGACGCGTTGAAGACAGCTAGAGATAAGTCGCCCCTTTCTTTAACTGCTGCGTCGACACTGCCAGTTGGTGGCGTTGACGCACGAACATGTACATTTGTACATTGGCGTCTCTTGAGCCGCTGCGTCGACGTTTCCAACTTGTGGCGTTGACGCATTGATGCGTTCCAGTGAGCAACCAGCCTAGCCTTTCTTAACTGTTGCGTCGACGCTGCTCCCCTGCTGCGTTGACGCATCAGTAATCCAGTGATCACGTTCTTCGGCAGACAGACGTGCTGCGTGGACGCTGCTAGCCCATAGCGTTGATGCATGGATACGTTCTAGTGAACAACCAGCCTAGCCTTCTTAACTGTTGCGTCGACGCTGCTTGATGAGTGCGTTGACGCACCAGAGTAATCCAGTAACCCATTGGCTCTTCCTTTGTAACTGCTATTTCCACGTGTCAGCATATCAGCCCCTTGGATCACGTGCCAAGTCTTGATGGCCTGAATCATCTGCAGACAGTCAGAGGAAAATGAACTTAGTTCAGACGAATGTATATACTTAAACAGAGCTGCCAGTGTATGGACTTGAACAGTGCAGCGAGTGTACAAACTAGGACTTGGTAAAACAAGGTCCAGTGTATAGACTTGCAGATACGAAGCCAATGTACAGACTTAGAAGGATTTGAACCAGTGTCCAGACTTCAGGTTTGAAGACCATTGTGCAGACTTTGGAGAGCAGTGGCCAATGTATAGGCTTTATGGAGCGAAGCCAATGTGTAGACTTCACGCTGTACAAACTTTGCCAATATGAGACACTGTACAGACTTTGAAGGAGGACCAATGTATGGACTTCAGGAGCTCAGCGAAGGCTGTACAGACTTCAACGAAGAGATGCACAAAATACAGACATCATTCAAGGGCCAGTATGAAGACTTCACGATGTATAGACTTTCCAAGTGAAAGGTTGTATTGGCTTGAGCACAGAAGCTCTGTACAGACTTGATCAAACAAGGTCCAGTGTATAGACTTGGTGGACTGACTCCAATGTACAGACTTGCACAAGCGAGCTACAGTGACAACGTTTAGACTTCACGTTGTACAGACTTTCCAAAGATGCAGACTCTGTATAGACTTCAACTCAACCATGCATAATGTAGTCTAATGTGTAGACTTTTGAAGGCGAATGCAGTGTACAGACTTTGCCAAGCAATGTACACACTTGTAGAGTTGACGCTACATGAAACACTAAGTTGACGCTGTATGAAACATGGACAGTGTACAGACTTTACCCACTGTACGGACTTCATGCAATGCAAACGAATGTGTAGACTTCACTATGTAAATGGCTGTACAGACTTAGTCAAATGCATGAGACGATTACTGAGACGCTGGACTCTGTGACAGACCAGTGAGTTGACGCAATGATCCCATGCGTCAACGCATCATGCAATACGCATGCAAACTCATGAATACAATGCTGTATATCAGACATAGTCTTATGCAATCATATCAGCAGCCATATTCAAAACACAATATCATAATGCACTGACTGTTTTGCAATCATCAAAACACAATAACATTGCTATCATCAAAATACAACATCAAATGCACTCACTGTCTTGCTATCATCAAAACCAAATAGCATTGCTATCATAAACGCAACATAGCACATGATTGTGCCTAAGAGGCACAACATTATCTCTTGCCCAAAGTGTTTGTCATATTTTCTGACCATGAGGCCCTAAAATATCTCAACTCCCAACAGAAACTGAATGCCCGACATGCCCGCTTGGTCGAATACATCCAGTCCTACACTTTTGTGATCAAGCATAAGGTTGGGAGTGAGAATCGTGCCGCAGATGCACTCAGTAGGAGGGTCTCCTTGTTGGCTACCATTCGGGTGGAAGTCATAGGGTTTGAGAGAGTCAAGAATGAGTACCCTGATTGCCCGGATTTTGGGCCTATCCATACCACCCTGACCACCCAATCACCTAGGGAACACCAAGGTTTCATCCTAGAGGACGGGTTCATCTTCAAAGGCCATAGACTTTGCATACCGAGAACATCCTTGCGGGATTTCCTAGTCTGGGAGTTGCATGCTGGAGGCCTGGCTGGACATTTTGGAGTGCACAAGACCATTGCTATGGTTGAGGGTCAGTTCTACTGGCCAAGTCTCAAGAGGGATGTAGCCAAAATTGTGGGACAATGTCGCATATGTGCGTCATGTTAGGGTGCTAGACCCGGATACAGAGGGGGGTGAATGTATCCTTCTACGAATAATGTCCAAATAAAAACTCAGATGCTAGACGCAATCACAGAATAAAACTAATTCAATTAAACTTATGAGCAAGCACATGGAGCGCGCCTATCCAAGCATCTAGCGGAAGCAAACACACAAAGCAAACCACTGCTCAATATATTTTTAGGTGGTTCGGTCCTCCAGACCTACATCCACCCCTCACTCCCAACCGGAGTGAGGCTTCACTAGAAAACGCTAGAACCAAGCAGACTCAGTCTGCGAACAAGGTGCTGCCACACAGCTTGACCAGGGGAACAGCCTCCCCTGTTCCTCCCAACCGGAAGGACACCCCAAGTGACTCCCAGCCACTTGGAAACCAGAGATCGAAGTCTCTCTTCCTCCAGTCCAGGAGGGAACTCGCCAGTGACTCCCCGTCACCAGCAACCAGAGGTCGAAGACCTCTCTTCCTCCAACCGGAGGGACCCCTGGACTTGCAACCCACAAGCCCAGAACCGGAGGCAAGTCTCCCTTCTCCTGAGTCCACAGGAGGAACCCGACCTCAGACCAGAGGATCGGAAGAACAAGGATAACCAGATGAAAAGGAAAAAAAACAAGGAATGGAAAATACACAGCGATCGGAAGGCTATAAATGAAGAACAAGAATGTAGCTCTCAAAGGAGCAGATTTTGCTTGGATTTAATCCAAACGCCAGATGACAGATCTTCAATAGCTTCTTCCTTCTTTTCCACGAACTCTCTCTCTCTCTATCTCTCTTTCGTTCTCCTCTGCTCTCCTTTTCTCTCACGCTGTTCTCTCCTTCTTCTCTGCAACTCTTTTTCTTATGCCGGCTCACTCTTCTTCTATTTCTTCTTCTTCTGCTCTCTGCTTCTCTTCTGCTGGATCGAACTCTCAGCACTTCTGCTTTTCTGCTATTGCTCTCAAGGCTTCGATCTACCTCCTTCAGACAACGGAGACTACCCTTTATAGCAGCTCGAGCTGGGGCAGCACTGGGCGCGTGTGGCCTCCACATTTCCCGCCCAAGTATTTGGCCACGTGTCAGCATCTCAGCTCCTTGGATCATGTGCCAGACATTTCTTTGGTTCACTTGCCAGAACACCTGCAAGAGTAACTGAGGAGTTCAGTCGATGGACAAAATTAACACAGGCTGTACATAGTTCAACAATGTATAGACTTATAGATATCAATACAGCAAGTGTGTACAGTGTGAGGGAGTGTATAGACTTAGAAGTCTTCATGCGAGCTCAGTGTATATACTTGCTGAAGAATGCATTATCATAATAGGAAGGAGTGTATAGACTTCTGTAAAATGCATGAATGAATCGAGTGTGTAGACTTACTAATGCAAGCACAGGCTGTACACACTTTGTTTGCGTGCGAGAGAACACAGTGTACAGACTTTAGGTGAAGACCAATGTATGGACTTCGAATATGAAGACGCTAAGAAAGACGATCCAGCGTATAGACTTTGAAGAAATGAGGCGATGTGCATACTTGCTGAGTTGACGCTGCATCCCAATGAGTTGACGCTGCAACGTATATACTTTACGTTCAATTGAGGATGTATAGACTTGCTGAGTTGACGCTGCAGCCCAATGAGTTGACGCTGTATAGACTTTGTCTTCGGCACAAAGGCAGCTTAACGATGTACAGACTTGATTGAAGTGAAGTCTGTACAGACTTGAATGTTCACAGTGTATAGAGTTTGAAGCAAGTGACCAAGGCGATGTGTAGACTTTACCCAATGTACAGACTTGGTGGTCTTGAACGTAGGTAAAGCAAAGCAATGTATAGACTTGCCACCGACCAATGTATAGACTTGCTCATACGAGTGAACAGGTCGATGTACAGACTTGGCCAATGCTTGAAGCACAGTCAACTGTATAGACTTGATGCCTTGAAGGCGATGTACAGACTTTGTTACCCAAACGATCAATGTATGGACTTGAACTTTTGGAAACGAAAGAATAAACTTTGCCACAGTCTAATGTATAGACTTCCAGTGTGAATGAAACGCTGTATAGACTTGCTCAAATAGTCCGATGTATAGACTTTAGCTGAAGACCACGATGTAATGTATAGACATGAAGAAACTGTCCACATTGTATAGACTTGAAGAAACAAGGCAACGTTGTATAGATTTGAAGAGACAAGGCAACATTGTATAGACTTTAAAAATGAATGATCAGACATTGTATAGACTTCACAGTTCAACAGCCATTGTATGGACTTGTACAGTGGTGCGCAGTGTACAGACTTTGAAGTCCGACCTAGCAGGATGTGTAGACTTAGACTACAACCAGGATGTCTAGACTTGTCACGCCCTGAGCGCGGAAGGTACCCGGAGATGCGCGATGAGTTTATATCAATCATGTCAATCAGAGTAGTAGTATATTCGACACAAAGACAGAGTGCACAAATATAAAGATAACCCAATCCATTAATTCCTTTAATAAGAATATGTCTAGTGCAAACCCTTGCAAATACTAGACTCAATAAAAGAAAAATACAACGCTTGACTCAAGAAAAATAGAGAAAAGACAAGACTAATTGACGCTTGAGTAGCTCTAACTCTTTCACTCTTGGCTTTCCCTATCAGATTAAATTCCCTCATCGTCGGATTTACCTGAAAAGTAGGGAAACACTGAGTGAGCAAACGCTCAATAGGAAATTATATCTCAAGGACTAGCAAGGGGTTTAAGTAATTACATTTTTTTCCATGAATGCACTATAGCCATGCATGCTCGCAAAACGACAAGATAGCAAAAGAATATAACAATAAGATGGCAAGAAGAACTAGTCATGAACTTTCAAGAACTTATATCAAAAGATATCAAGATATTTAAGCAAGTAGACTCATCATGTCATGTTGGAATTTAGCTATCATGTTTCAAGTAAGCAAGTATACAATTACCCTTTCCCGGGCCACGCAAGTCATGTAATATCAAGTCAAGTACAAGATTTGTGGAATGTTCAATCAAGCTAGTCATGCACTTCGGTATAATGCCAATACCGTGATCAATCAACTCCCATGGGCACAAGTACTTTCGGGTGCTCCTCCCAGGACCAGATCGGGCCCTATATGCGCAGGCATTAATCATGTATTTTAACATCCACTCTTGTGTATAGCCAATATGAAATTTCAAGAATAAAGCTTGTAGACATGTAGGATAGACTTTGATAAAATAGAGTCCAAAAATATGACACTTGACATAGATAGGCGATAATAACGGTACAATCACGATTATCGATAAAACTAGGTGGAATTGGTTCCCTAACTTGGGTACCATGACAAGTAAGTGCCCACAAGTAAATGGTCACTTCTTTAATATAGAATTGAGGTCCACAAGAACATCATGTTTGATATAGAATTGGGGCCTACAAGAACATCATGTTTGATATAGAATTGGGGTCTACAAGAACAGCACATCAACGGCATGTTTTCCCCGTTTATTAAGATAATTCTCACATCATACCCATGGCATGACATGAGGGCCGGTATACCATGTTTCTATAGAGTGACATGGCAAAGATTGTGTAATGGATTTTTATGGTACAACCAGCTCAGTCGGCCTTGAGGGAATCCAAGGCTCGAGGAGTCTTACGGAGGTCTCTATGACTAACTCGCTAGTCCAAAGGAACGGAATGTCCAATGGAGAGCTTGTATGTCACCGAGAATTGAGGGTAATGCAATAAGACATCATAAAACATGGGACTACATTCACGGAGTGGAAATATAGTGCCGATAATATTCTTATACATATATATCAAACCCTCGGTTAACAGAAACAAGGAAAAACAGTAATACAGAAAATAGCGACTTTAGCCAAGTCATTAATTATCCAATTGACGCCTTACAGAGGGCGTTTATTTACAAATTTGACGACTTGTACATCAGTCGTCCCTTCAATAATTCTATTCTGCAGAAAATCAATATTCTGGAATTTTAACAAAAACGCGCCCTGGACAGGGGCGTTACTTTTCAATTAGCGCCCTAGTCTGGGGCGTCAGTTCAATAAGAGGCGACCTTGTGAAGGTTGTTAATTCAAGAATTTTCAATATTCCAGATAATAGAATTTCAGGAAACATGGTACATGCTCAGGACCAAAAAAATAGCAGGATTCAACAGGTGTATTCATGCAGCATATTAGAATCATGGTTTCATAAATATTAAATTTTAAACGTGGGTAATTATTCAATTTATGAAATTGACGACTCCTGGGCAGAGCGTCAAAAGAAAATTAGCGCCCTGGGATGGGTCGCTTCTCTTAAAACTAGTGCCCTAACGAGGGTCGCTATTTACAATATTTTCCAGAAACTATGAAAACGCAGAGAATCTATATGCATGAATTAACAGATGATTTAATCATAATTACTACGTTGGTTTGGGCTACAATCCTTGAGAAAACTTACCTGACGGTCGTGTGGGTGAAGATACGTGAAGGATTCGATAAGAAAGTGATACTCTGTTTTTCAACAGAGCCTTCTGATCCGGAGGAAGAAGGAGAAGATGATGAAGAACCACGTTCTTCAATAAAACTGTCACATGATACCTGTAAAGGAAGAAGGAGAAGATATTAATAATCTTCACATACGTAACCTGAAGGCAAGGGAAAGAACATTACCTGTTCTTTACGGTCGATAGCAGCAGCACGAAAGTTAGATCGCCAAAGTAGCGATCTAGGTCAATTAGGAGGGTATTTATAGGGTTTTTAGAATCCTAAGGGGGTTAGTATTGTATTGGAAGTAATATTTCCCCATTAGAGTTCTTTCTATAATCAAACTCCCTCGTAGTTATCCAGAAACTTGCTCTAGATAGTCTCCTGGGTCGAACAAAACTTGAACTGTATTGACGTCTTAAGTGAGGGTGTTGAATTTAAATTGACGCCTTTGCCTATGTTGTTTCTTGTGAAAAATGCGCCCAGGTGGAGGGCGTTACATTTACTTCCCTTTTTTTTTGTTATTTTGGCCATTTGATAATTGACGCCTTGTTGTTTGGGCGTCCCTTTTTAATTAGCGCCTTATCTAGAGGCGTTTCTTAATGAAGTAGCGCCTTGACCAAAGGCGTTATTTCCATTCTGTCGTTGTATTTATTCTTTTTGATGTTTCTCATTCATTTATTTAATACTTTATCAAATTTGATTAATTTGGGGTTTTTATTTCCTTTTATTTTTTCCCAGGGTTGCTACACCCTCCCCCACTTAAAAGAATTTGGTCCCCAAATTCAATAGTATATATATGTGGAGAGTGTAGAGTATATACCTTAAAATAATTCTGGAAATCACTTCCTCATGGATTCCTCGGTCTCCCGTGTGGCTTCATGCTTGGAACTCTTATTCCATTGTACCTTTAGCATGGGAATAACCTTATTCCTTAAGGTACGTACTTCACGATCTAGTATCTTTATGGGCTTCTGTTCATATGTGAGATCCTTCTGGATAACTAAGTCTCCATGTTCAATAATATGTGATGGATCGTGTACATACTTCTTCAACATAGATATGTGGAACACATTATGTACTTCGGACAATTGAGGAGGCAACGTGATGCGATAAGCAACCTCGCCTATTCTTTCCAGTATCTCGAAAGGTCCGATGAATCTTGGTGTAAGCTTGCCCTTAACACCAAATCTCCGTATTCCACGTCCAGGCGATATCTTGAGAAATATATGATCTCCGACTTGGAATTCAAGATCTCTCCTTCTTGTGTCAGCATAAGCCTTTTGCCTAGACTGAGCCACTTGCAGTCTTTCTCGGATCAATTGTATTTTCTCGGTGGTATCCCTTACCATGTCTGGACCTAGCAGTTGTTTCTCTCCAACTTCGTCCCAGCATAAGGGTGATCGGCAACTCCTTCCGTATAAAGCTTCGAAAGGCGCCATTTTGATACTTGCCTGGTAGCTATTATTGTATGCGAATTCGACCAGAGGCAAGTGATCATTCCAGCTTCCACCAAAATCAATGATGCATGCCCTAAGCATGTCTTCAACTACTTGATTTGTTCTCTCGGTCTGACCATCCGTTTGAGGATGAAAAGCTGTACTAAAGTTAAGCCTTGTTCCTAATGAATGCTGTAGTCCCTTCCAAAAATGAGAAGTAAAACGGGGATCTCTGTCAGACACAATCGAGACAGGAATACCATGTAATCGGACTATTTCCTTGATGTATAATGCAGCCAAAACATCGACTGACCATCGGCTTCTTATTGGCAAGAAATGCGCCGATTTAGTCAATCGGTCAATGATAACCCATATTTCATCATGTCCTCCTTTGGATTTAGATAGACCCATAATGAAGTCCATACCAATATCTTCCCACTTCCAATTGAAAATATCTAGAGGATGCAGCTTTCCAACAAGCTTTTGGTGTTCTGCCTTGACCTGTTGGCAAGTGAGACAGCGTGACACGTAGTCCGCTATTTCCCTTTTCATATTGGGCCACCAATAATTTCTTTTCACATCTTGGTACATTTTGGTAGATCCTGGATGAATCGTGTACCTTGCTCTATGAGCTTCATCTAAGATTTTCTTCTTTAATTATGGACAATCCGGTATACAAGTTCTATTTTTGAACATCAATCTTCCATCAGAAGTGAATTGGAAATCAGACCGTTCTTCCATTCTGCCTTTGGTTTCTACTAATGTTGGGTCATCATCTTGAAGTGCTTGTATTTTGGTTAATAGGTCTGGCTGAATGCTTATATGAGATAATGTGACACATCTGAAGTCCGTGTCCATGCTTATATTGAGTTCAGAGAATTGCTCCAGCAACTTCCATTCTTGAATCATACAATTGGCTAACAGTGCTCTCGGCTTTCGACTAAGAGCATCAGCTACTGAATTCCCCTTTCCGGGATGATATTGTATATTGAAGTCGAAGTCCTTGAGATATTCTAGCCAACGTCTTTGCCTCATATTTAGTTCCTTCTGAGAGAAAAGATACTTGAGACTCTTTTGATCGGAGTAGACAGTAAACTGCACTCCATATAGATAATGTCTCCACATCTTCAGTGCAAACACTACCACGGCTAATTCTAAGTCATGAACTGGGTAGTTCTCATCATGCTTCTTCAATTGATGAGAAGAATAAGCTATAACCTTTCCTTGTTGCATTAGGACACATCCGAGGCCAATGCCAGAAGCATCAGAGTATACCTCGAATTGCTCTCCTTCCACTGGTAAAGCTAAGACCGGGGCGGTGGTCAGATGATCTTTGAGAGTTTGGAAGCTTCTTTCACATTCCTCACTCCATTCATAGCGGATCTCTTTGCGAGTCAACCTCGTAAGTGGCACGGCGATCTTAGAGAAATCTTTGATGAACCGCCGGTAATAGCCCGCAGGACCTAAGAAACTTCGGATCTCGCTAGCATTGGTCAGTCTTTCCCAATTTCTTACAGCTTCCACTTTTGATGGATCTACAGACAAGCCATCTTTTGATATAACATGTCCGAGAAAAGTCACTTCTTCGAGCCAGAACTCACACTTACTGAGCTTTGCATATAATTAGTTTGTCCTCAATGTTTGTAATGAAATCCTTAAATGCTCCTCGTGCTCTTCCTTAGTCTTGGAATATATTAATATATCATCAATAAAAACCACCACGAATTGATCCAAATAAGGCCTGAATATACTATTCATTAACTGCATAAAGGCAGCAGGGGCATTTGTTAGTCCGAAAGGCATAACAACAAATTCATAATGGCCATACCTGCTTCTGAATGCGGTCTTATGAATATCATCGTCCTTGATTTTTAGTTTGTGATATCCTGACCTGAGATCAATTTTGGAAAAATACTTGGATCCTGAAATTTGATCAAATAATTCATCGATTCTCGACAGTGGATACTTGTTCTTGATAGTGAGATGATTCAACTACCGATAGTCGATGCATAGCCTCATGGATCCATCTTTCTTCTTTACAAATAGCACAGGTGCACCCCACGGGGAAGTGCTTGGTCTAATGTATCCTTTCTTAATGAGTTCCATCAATTGCTCCTTTAACTCCTTGAGTTCGACAGGTGACATTCTATATGGTGCCTTAGAAACGGGTCCAGCACCAGGAATTAAATCGATGGTGAAGGCCACTTCTCTTTGTGGAGGTAATCCAGGCAAATCCTCCGGAAACACGTCCGGAAATTCTTGCACAACTGGGATATCTTCTATCTTAGTCTCCTTATTCTCCTTAAGGGCGACAAATGCAAGGAAAGATACACATCCTTTCCTGATTACCTTGCTAGCTCGGAGAGCTGAAATAAGTGGCGATTTGCTTCGACTCTTGAAGCTAGTAAAGATTAATTCCGGAAACTCTTTGAAAGTAACCTTGCTATTGCGGCAATCGACAGTTGCCTGGTATTTGGATAACCAATCCGCTCCTAGTATGACATCATACTCCTTTAGATCTAAACATATAAGATCAATAGGGAGATTCCTACCCTGAACCAATACTTCACAGTTTTGGTAATGGTGAGTGATATCAGTTTCGTTACCAAGAGGAGTAGACAAAACTAATTTTATCCATTCCGGTTCTAAGGGTAGCGGATCAGCAAACTTTTTGGAAATAATTGAATGTGAAGCACCCGTATCAAATAAGACATATGTAGACTTGGAACAAACTTTCAATGTACCTTCTACTAGTCCGCCTTCTTCTTCTTCGATCTCCTTAATTGCGTGAAGACGAGCGTTCTTGGTTACCGGGCGCTTTCCGTCACCGGCTTCATCATTAAGTAATGGGCAATCGGGAATCCGATGCTCACGGCTCCCGTAACGGAGACATGCTCCAAGTTTCCTCCAGCACTCTTCGACTTTATGACCAGCCTTGTCACAATGCTTGCATATTATATTCGAAGGTGTAGTAGTGATAGAGAAGGGCTTGGTCTTCTTAAATTTTTGGTCTTGAGAAGAAGTACCTCCAGTGCTAGGCCTCTTCTTGAAGTTGGGTTTAAAGGAACCCGAACTTGTAACTTGTTCTTTCTTATCCTTCCCACGGATTCTATATGATAGCTCCGTGGCATCTTCTAACAATTGAGCTCGGCGTGCTATCTCTGAGTAGACCTGAATATCCATTGGCGCCAGCTGGGTAATATATTGGGGCCTGAGCCCATTAAGGAACCTCCTAGCTTTCATCTTCTCGGTGCTAACTAAGTGCTTAGCATACCGAGACAATCTAGAGAATTGTGCCTCATACTCCGCCACCGATAATGACCGTTGCTTTAGTGCGGCAAATTCGGTAGCTTTCTTTTCTTGGACTCGGTCTGAAAAATATTTATTGTTGAAATGTTCAACAAATTCTTCCCAAGTAATTTGGGCCGGATTTATAGTGGCTTCGACTGCCTCCCATCAGCATCTGGCATCTCTCTCTAACTGAAAAGTAGCTAATAAGACTTTTTCTTGATCCGTGCATTGCATAACACGGAATATACGCTCCGTCTCCCTGATCCAGTGCTCTGCGTCGTCTGGATCAGTAGATCCCATGAATTTGGGAGGGTTCATGTTTTTAAAGTTCTGGTGGAGACTCCCAGCTCACTGTGCACCTCCCTGTGCTACATGTTGCAGCACCTGGGTCATTCCTTGGAGTGTACGCTACATGTTGCGCCATTGAGCACGTTCGGCAGCCATTATCCTACAATTACAATGGCTATATCAGTGTGCAATTTCGTCAAGGGCTCTTAAATTTTCCATGTTAACTCCACCCTTGGTTCTACCCAATCTCACTGGTTAATGGTTTAAACCTATCCTTGGACTTGGGTTTCCTAGGAATTGAACACCCTAGGCTCTGACACCACAAAAACTGTCACGCCCCGAGCGCGGAAGGTACCCGGAGATGCGCGATGAGTTTATATCAATCATGTCAATTAGAGTAGTAGTGTATTCGACACAAAGACAGAGTGCGCAAATATAAAGATAACCCAATCCATTAATTCCTTTAATAAGAATATGTCTAGTACAAACCCTTGCAAATACTAGACTCAATAAAAGAAAAATACAATGCTTGACTCAAGAAAAATAGAGAAAAGACAGGACTAATTGACGCTTGAGTAGCTCTAACTCTTTCACTCTTGGCTTTCCCTATCAGATTGAATTCCCTCATCGTCGGACTTACCTGAAAAGTAGGGAAACACTGAGTGAGCGAACGCTCAATAGGAAATTATATCTCAAGGACTAGCAAGGGGTTTAAGTAATTACATTTTTTCCATTAATGCACTATAGCCATGCATGCTCGCAAAATGACAAGATAGCAAGAGAATATAACAATAAGATGGCAAGAAGAACTAGTCATGAACTTTCAAGAACTTATATCAAAAGATATCAAGATATTTAAGCAAGTAGACTCATCATGTCATGTTGGAATTTGGCTATCATGTTACAAGCAAGCGAGTATACAATTACCCTTTCTCGGGCCACGCAAGTCATGTAATATCAAGTCAAGTACAAGATTTGTGGAATGTTCAATCAAGCTAGTCATGCACTTCGGTATAATGCCAATACCGTGATCAATCAACTCCCATGGGCACAAGTACTTTCGGGTGCTCCTCCTAGGACCAGATCGGGCCCTATATGCGCAGGCATTAATCATGTATTTTAACATCCACTCTTGTGTATAGCC
Organism: Amorphophallus konjac; assembly: GCA_022559845.1. Classification (NCBI taxonomy): domain Eukaryota; kingdom Viridiplantae; phylum Streptophyta; class Magnoliopsida; order Alismatales; family Araceae; genus Amorphophallus; species Amorphophallus konjac. The sequence continues at coordinate 375,736,369 of CM040120.1, read as the reverse complement.
AATATGAAATTTCAAGAATAAAGCTTGTAGACATGTAGGATAGACTTTGATAGAATAGAGTCCAAAAATATGACACTTGACATAGATAGGCGATAATAACGGTACAATCACGATTATCGATAAAATTAGGTGGAATTGGTTCCCTAACTTGGGTACCATGACAAGTAAGTGCCCACAAGTAAATGGTCACTTCTTTAATATAGAATTGAGGTCCACAAGAACATCATCTTTGATATAGAATTGGGGCCTACAAGAACATCATGTTTGATATAGAATTGGGGTCTACAAGAACAGCACATCAACGGCATGTTTTCCCTGTTTATTAAGATAATTCTCACATCATACCCATGGCATGACATGAGGGCCGGTATACCATGTTTCTATAGAGTGACATGACAAAGATTGTGTAATGGGTTTTTATGGTACAACCAGCTCAGTCGGCCTTGAGGGAATCCAAGGCTCGAGGAGTCTTACGGAGGAATCTATGACTAACTCGCTAGTCCAAAGGAACGGAATGTCCAATGGAGAGCTTGTATGTCACCGAGAATTGAGGGTAATGCAATAAGACATCATAAAACATGGGACTATATTCACGGAGTGGAAATATAGTGCCGATAATATTCTTATACATATATATCAAACCCTCGGTTAACAGAAATAAGGAAAAACAGTAATACAGAAAATAGCGACTTTAGCCAAGTCATTAATTATCCAATTGACGCCTTACAGAGGGCGTTTATTTACAAATTTGACGACTTGTACATCAGTCGTCCCTTCAATAATTCTATTCTGCAGAAAATCAATATTCTGGAATTTTAACAAAAACGCGCCCTGGACAGGGGCGTTACTTTTCAATTAGCGCCCTAGTCTGGGGCGTCAGTTCAATAAGAGGCGACCTTGTGAAGGTCGTTAATTCAAGAATTTTCAATATTCCAGATAATAGAATTTCAGGAAACATGGTACATGCTCAGGACCAGAAAAATAGCAGGATTCAACAGGTGTATTCATGCAGCATATTAGAATCATGGTTTCATAAATATTAAATTTTAAACGTGGGTAATTATTCAATTTATGAAATTGATGACTCTTGGGCAGAGCGTCAAAAGAAAATTAGCGCCCTGGGATGGGTCGCTTCTCTTAAAACTAGCGCCCTAACGAGGGTCGCTATTTACAATATTTTCCAGAAACTATGAAAACGCAGAGAATCTATATGCATGAATTAACAGATGATTTAATCATAATTACTACGTTGGTTTGGGCTACAATCCTTGAGAAAACCTACCTGACGGTCGTGTGGGTGAAGATACGTGAAGGATGCGATAAGAAAGTGATACTCTATTTTTCAACAGAGCCTTCTGATCCGGAGGAAGAAGGAGAAGATGATGAAGAACCACGTTCTTCAATAAAACTGTCACAGGATACCTGTAAAGGAAGAAGGAGAAGATATTAATAATCTTCACATACGTAACCTGAAGGCAAGGGAAAGAACATTACCTGTTCTTTACGGTCGATAGCAGCAGCACAAAAGTTAGATCACCAAAGTAGCGATCTTGGTGAATTAGGAGGGTATTTATAGGGTTTTTAGAATCCTAAGGGGGTTAGTATTGTATTGGAAGTAATATTTCCCCATTAGAGTTCTTTCTATAATCAAACTCCCTCGTAGTTATCAAGAAACTTGCTCTGGATAGTCCCCTGGGTCGAACGAAACTCGAACTGTATTGACGTCTTAAGTGAGGGCGTTGAATTTAAATTGACGCCTTTGCCTATGTCATTTCTTGTGAAAAACGCGCCCAGGTGGAGGGCGTTACATTTACTTCCCTTTTATTTTTTTATTATTTTGGCCGTTTGATAATTGACGCCTTGTTGTTTGGGCGTCCCTTTTTAATTAGCGTCTTATCTAGAGGCGTTTCTTAATGAAGTAGCGCCTTGACCAAAGGCGTTATTTCCATTCTATCGTTGTATTTATTCTTTTTGATGTTTCTCATTCATTTATTTAATACTTTATCAAATTTGATTAATTTGGGGTTTTTATTTCTTTTTATTTTTTCCCAGGGTTGCTACAAGACTTGTTGTGAAGCAATGCACAGGTTGTACATACTTGAAGAATGCTTGCAGAAGGCGATGTATAGACTTTGTTGCGACTAGTGGCTGTACAGACTTAGGCATTGTGCACACTTTGAACGCCTATGATGTACACACTTCAATTGAAGCCAACTGAGGAGTGTATGGACTTGAATGAAGAAATGGTTGTATAGACATGGAGGACTAGGGGGGTCGACCCATCTAGTAGGGGAGTCGACCCATTACTGCATGCAGTGCTGACTGTATGCTCAATGCAATTGTGTAAACTTCCACAAACAGACAGCCACAAGCAGAGTGAAGCAATGAATGCTTTATGCATCAGTTAACATGACTGAACATCAAATATGCAATGCTTTAGATATGTTAAACTAAACTGAGCAGCAAGATGACTGAACATTTGATAGACTGAGTTATGATCAGAAAATAACTGAATAACAGCATGATGACTCACATAGCAAGATGACTCACAGTGATTAACTCACATCAAAAACCAATCATCAAAACCATCATCAAAATCACAGGGGCACAACAATCTCCCCCTTTTTGATGATGGCAACACTTTCAACACATTGAGTCATTCTGATGATGTAAGGCATTCTGATGACTCAAATTATTCTCCCTCTTTGACTTCATCAAAAAGAAAATAGTTTGAGAAATTAAAGCATGTATAAAAATTCAGTCAATTTCTCCCCCTTGCAAGAACCTAATTCTCCCCCTTTGGCAAACAATCTCCCCCTTTGGTATAGTCAGGATGAACCATGGGAAGGGGTGAATGCAGATGCCGATACCAGAATGCAAGATCTTCCCCTTTAAGAGTTTCTATGCAGCATGATGCATATGACATGGAAGCTCCCCCTCAATAAGTGGAATCTTATGAGATAGATGAGAAGGCGACCACCGGGGCAAACAAGGAGAAGTTCAGGTCAATGAACCAAGGACATGAGCAGAAGAGTTTCAATTAACAGATTTTTCAAGGATGCTCCAAACACAAGAAGTTCAGCCAGATTTTTAAAGAGATATCAATCTCATAAATCCAAAACATAAGTTTTCAAAGTCTTCCATTATAAGGGCTTATGAATGAGCTTTATTGAACATCATGGTTTAAACATGATGTATGTAGAGTTTATCAATAAAATTCTGTATTTATATCTAAAATCATGTTTTAATAAAAATGAACCAAGCCCTCATATTTATTTTGATTATCCTCCCTTTGTCTTACACAAGCAAATTTATTGACTTCTTTCAGAATTACATGCACTAGTATTGAGATTAAGTAATTATGAAGTCATATTATTTTGTCTAGGGTTGTAGCAATTTGATTTTAGCATCAATATTCAGATATTGAGATATGCTCAACAATTTTTCATGCTACAAATTTTACGAGCAGTCTAGTTCAGTGCACACCTTGTAACTAGAGGATATACCTTGATCAGAGGCCAATATCCCTAAGCAATTAGTGTGACTAACTGTCATGCTATATATGAACAGAGATAGCATTTACACATCATGACACACTCCAAATCATTTCTTGATGAGTGAGTTGTATTTCTCAGTGTGCATGCCATTGCTCTGCCTGAATTTCAATCAATTCTTAATTAGAGTTAACTATGGTACCTCATGACACAGTCCTTTGGACATGTGTTTCTCAGTGATCAATGTCATTGCTCTGACAGATATTACCCTTTAGACATTTCAGAAAAATTCATTTGCTTCAAATCAATAATAGTTTCATGTACTTAATCAGTTAAAGTCATGTATTCAAAAGTGCAGATTTCAGAAGTTTTCATAAGACACAACATGAAACAGATGGTTAAGGTTTATTAAACATGCTTCAGATATTTTTAAGAGATTTTAAAGTCAACCCTTGAGTACGTTAAACTTAAACCACCTGAGTTATTTCAGATATTCATAAAACGTATAATAGAAGATTTCTAGTTCAAAAGTTTTCATATTTATGATCGAGATAGCCCATTGAAATCTTCATGAGAGACTGATAGAATTTTGAACCCAAATGATACCAATTGATAGGAGAAATACCAATTGTTAAGAGAGATTGTGAAGCTCAAAGTTTTCAGAATATGATCAAGGTTTGTCAACAAAATCAATAAGAAAGGATATGCAATGAGTTCTGACAAATGTATGCATTTGACAACCTATATGCAATGTATTGACTCCCCCTCACAATATGCATTCAAACTCTCTTTTTGGCATTTTCAATATAAGGAAATGTAATGCACTATATGTATGCAAGGACATGCAAAGACTCAACATTGAATGCTATGCAAGGATATGCAACTAACTCCCCCTGAAAACATGCAATGTTTCCACTGAAAACTGAACATATGATTCCAAATGATATTGTGACTGGTGCACAATCAGACTGTCCTATCAACAAAGTGACCCATGGTACTAGGCGGAGCACTTGGTCTAAAAGACCACCTCACACATAGTAAGAGCCTCCAGATAGATTTTCCTACCTTTTGGTAGCTTACCATTTATATACCATTGAGGTCAATCATGATAATTCAATATGCAGTCCTATATGCAATTCAGATTTTCAATGAACTATGCAACAGACAGATTTCAACAACATTCATATGCAGTTCAGATTTAAACAGACAAAACAGTATGAGCATTGAGAGATGTGAATACTCATAGTGTCCAAAGCATAAATTTAGACAATGCAGATGAAGAGTGAATATGCTATGCAGAAAAAAAATAGCAATTATGCATGGACACATCAACCAAGATATGTAATGAGTTTCAAAATAAGAAATGCAGAGAATTTACCTTAACAGTGTGAGAATGGGGTTTATCAACTTGGGTGCCTTGGTTTATAAACCCCTTTTATTCTTCAGCTTCCAAGGCACACCTGCAGGTTAGCAAACTATTTTTGATGTGGCATAGCCCAAAGACCACTAAATATGATGAGATGACCCTAGGACTTAGACCCGCAAGCATACAAGCGCTCAATGATTCTCACAATGACGATTTTTGCTCACTCGGCTCACACGTTCACCCGATGGGTCCGGGAGATGATGGTGAGGGTCCGAGGTGGGACCCAATTGTCCTAATGGACTTACAATGCTAAGGCTGACCCCCAATGGGCCTGGGAGACCTAGCTTTGTGGGTGGCTGGCCCGCAAGGCGGGGTGTTGGGTGGCACTCACTCACGGGCCGCGGTGGGCACGATATCGCTTAAAATTAAGTCCGAGCGCTCTCTTACCGTCCGACGGGCATTCAAGGCAATACTACATTTGCAGAAATGAAGCTACAAGGGTGTGATCAGAAGCTCACCTGATCGGTGTGAAGACACCGATGCCGTTCGGAGATGAGGGCGCGCCGGGAAGCGTGGGTAAAGACCCGACGCCGCGGCGATGGTGCTTGACCTAAAAATTTAAAGAGTTTACAGCACTACACCTCACGCAGGAGGGGTGATCTTGGGGTGGGGATTGATCTTAATACACCCAAAACTACCTCCACGCAGGGAGGGGCCTTCAGCCGGCCAAGCAGGGAGGGGAATGAGCGAGATAGAATCGACTTTCCAAGCTTCCTCGGTTCAGCCTGCTGCAGAGCTGCTGGACAGGTGACCGGAGACGATGCTGCCACGGGGTCCACGGAGATTGGATCTCGACGAGACCTGCACCAAAAGTTTCCTAACTGGAGATGGGTAAGGCTTGAATTTTTGGGCGACCTCCAGATCTGGGGGCTGACTGCTCTGGCGGCTGGAAGGTGGCTGCAGTTCTGGTCTCTGGCTGAACATGATCTGAAACAGAAGGTTGCAGAAGCTGCCACGACCGCTCCTGAGCTCCAAATCTGGCACCTCTAGACTCGTTGGAACTGTGGACGAGTCTACTTTGCAACAAAATAAACGGAGAAGTCTTCTGATTTCGGAGATCAACTGGGTGTCCAGAGGAGTGGAAGATGGTCGGTGCAGACTGTGAGGAGGCAGATCGGTGTGGTTGTGGTAGAAAATTGATATCTCTGGTTGTCGGATGCAGAACGGGGTTCTGCCTTCTGTTCCTGGACGCTGACATGGGGAGGAAGATCTTTGTAGAAGGCCTCAAAGGCTGGTTCCTTCAAAGTTCGTCGTGCGAGAGCCTGCCCTGTCGTTCTGGCTCCTGGCCTGAGAGGTCCTGCGCAGTCGAGGGAGAATGGTTGCTGCGGACAGCTCGGAGCTCGGATGCCGACGAAACCACCTCGCCTTGAAAGCTAACTCGCAGACGAATCCAGCAATGTAGGCCTCGCCTCCTGAGTCATTGAGGGATGGTCGTGGCCTCCTCTGCAAGTTGCTGTAACTGTGCTTCCTGAAACAGGGTTAGAATGAGGAGAAGAAGAATGGGTGGGGAAGGGAATGGCCAGGAGAGAAAGAGGTGTAAGGTGGTTCTAATGGCTATGGGAGGGAGATGAGAGGTGTTTTAGGGGTTGTGGAGGCTAGGGATATGGATGTGGGGAGGGCGAAGTGGGGCTGGAGAGGGGGTTGGTCTGCTAGTGATGGTGGTGGGAAGGTGAGTGTGCACAAGGGGAAGGGTGAGTGAGAGGGAGGGTGGGGGCGAACTTGGCCCAAGGGGAGGGGTATGGGGCGGTCAAGGCAATGGAGGGAAGGGTTCAAATTCAAAATTGGTCTTGGAAGGGGTGGGATTTGTGTGGGGAAGTGGGGGATTGTGTTGGGAGGTGGTAGAGTTACTTTGGGACAAGGAGAGGGGAGTAAATGAGGGGCTATGGGGAAGTGGAGGGCCTTAATGGAGGTGGGTGAGGTAGTGGAGGTGGTTGGGGGTTGGGATAAGTGAGGGGGAAGGAGGAGAGAGAGAGGGGGTCGAACTCCCCTTGGGGAGAGAGAGAGTGAGAGAGAGAGAGAGTAAAAGAGAGAGATCTTGAGAGGTGGAATGAAGTGATTCTCAATATTTTCATCAAAAGTGAGTACATGGAGGGAGATGGGGGCTATTTATAGGCAACCCATCTTTACAAGACAAAAATAACACTGCCATTTAAGGTAAAATACCAAACATGTCCTAGACTCAGTCCAATAGGCCCAAACTAAGGTATTAGGGTCCAATTAGACCAAATAGGGGAAATGGACTAGTACAACATGACATAATAAAAGGAAATACATGCAACATGACCCAATAAAAGGAAAATTACATATGATAAGACTCAATAAAAGGAAGATACATAAGATGAGAATGAGTCGACCCAAATCAAGGGTGTGCAGGCGACCCGAGCCATAGCGAGTGTCGTGAGATGTCCTCATCAAATCCCCCGGGGTGGGGAGAACTCGACCCTGTCGAGTGTGGGTCTGCCTGGCTATCATAGTGCTCCAGAATGTCGGGATCCAACCGCAGCAGGTCCTCCCAGCTCACCCAAGTATCCTCCGTCGGGGAACGGTTCTTCCACCTAACCAAGTAGCGATGATACACCTTGTGCCTCGTAATGATGCTCTGCTCATCCAGTATTGCCTCTATCTGCTCTCGTCGGTCTCTTAAGCTGGGAAGTGGAGTCCCTCCGGGAGTGTCTCTCATAAGGGGGGGTAAAGGCTCAAGCTCCTCATTGGGTTCCACCGCGGGGCCTTTGTAGGGTACCAGGTCCACCACGTTGAAGGTAGGGTGCACCCCATAGCTCTCTGGTAGGTCAATCTCATAAGCATTGCTGTCAAGTCGTCGTAGAACTCGAAAGGGTCCCGACCCTCGTGCCCTCAACTTAGAGGCAGGCCCGGGAAGGAGCCGCTCCGTCCTCACCATCACTGGGTCTCCCACTTGGAATTCACAGTGGCGCCGGTGAGCATCTGCCCGTCTTTTGTAAGCCTCATTGTTTTTCCCTATATGTTTGCAGATGTCATCATGCAACTCTTTGATATGCTGTGCAAAGGACTCAGCTGAGACTGACACCCTAGCATGTGGGGGAATGGGAATGAGATCCGAGGGCTTTCTAGGCCTAAAACCATGCACTACCTCAAATGGACTTTTGCCTATTGACCTATTGACGGAATCATTGTAGGCAAACTCGGCCTGAGACAAGAGGAGATCCCAATTCTCAGGGTGGTCCCCCACAAGACAACGAAGCAAGTTCCCAAGGCTTCGGTTGACGACCTCAGTCTAGCCGTCGGTTTGAGGATGGTAAGCAGTGAAGAATTTGAGGAGGGTCCCCATCAAGTGCCATAGAGTCTTCCAAAAGTAACTAGTGAATTTCACATCTCTATCGGACACAATAGTCTTAGGTAATCCATGGAGTCGGACTACCTCATCAAAGAATAACCGGGCGACCCTAGAGGCATCAGAGGTCTTGGAACAGGGGATCAAGTGGGCCATTTTTGAGAACCTGTCAACCACTACAAAGATGGAATCATGTTTACGCAAGGTCTTTGGTAGGCCAAGAATAAAATCCATGCTCAAATCCTCCCATGGTCGGTCGGGTATGGGCAGAGGTGTGTAAAGCCCGGTGTTTTGTCTTACTTGCTTGGCGGATGCACAAATGCGGCATTGTCCCACAATGTGGACCGCATCCTTCTTGAGACTGGGCCAGTGGAATTGCCTCTCAACTAACTCTATGGTTTTGTGGACCCCAAAGTGACCAGCTAGGCCACCACTATGTAACTCCTAAACTAGAAAGTCCCTAAGTGAAGTCCGAGGTATGCAAAGCCTATCCCCCTTGAACAGATATCCATCTTGAAGTATGAACCCCTCATATTCCTTGTGTGGCTGGGTGGAAAGAGTGTTGTAGTGAGTCCCAAAGTCGGGGCAATGTGGGTATTCCCCTTTGATTCTCTCAAATCCGGTTACCTCCACTTGGACGGTGGAGAGTAAGGCTACCCGCCTACTTAGTGCATCGGCGGTGCGGTTCTCACTACCCATCTTGTACTTGAGGACAAAGGTGTAGGCTTGAATGTATTCAACCCATCGGGCATGTCGGGCATTGAGTTTTTGTTGGGTGTTGAGATACTTCAAAGTCTCATGGTCCGAGAAGATCACAAACTCCTTGGGTAGGAGATAGTTCCTCCAATGCCGAAGGGATTGAACCACGGCATAAAGTTCTTTGTCATAAGTGGAGTACCTAGTCCTAGCCTCATAAAGTTTCTCACTAAAATAGGCTACCGGGTGACCTTCTTGGCTAAGAATGCCCCCAATCCCTACCTCGGATGCATCACAAGTGACTTCAAAGACTTTTGAGAAGTCGGGTAGGCAAAGGACCGGGGCTTGGGTCATCTTTTCCTTGAGCTCAAGGAAGGCTTTTGAGGCTGCCCTAGTCCACACAAAGGTGCCTTTCTTGAGGCAATCCGTGATAGGAGTGGTGATTATGCTAAACCCACGGATGAATCTCCTATAGAAGGTAGCTAGCCCGTGAAAGCTCCGAGCCTCATGAAGGGTCTTGGGTTCGGGCCACTCAAGAATAGCTTGGACCTTTTCGGGGTCCATGGATACTCCTTGGGATGAGACAATAAATCCTAGGAAGGCTAGTTGATTGGTCAAGAAATGACACTTCCCGGGGTTGGCAAAGAGACTCTCTCTCCTAAGAATGGTGCACACTTGTTTGAGGTGATCGAGGTGGGCTTCCTTGGATTGGCTATATATGAGGATGTCGTCAAAGTAGACAACTAGAAAGATGCCAATGAAGGGTCGGAGGACCTCGGTCATGAGGCGCATGAAGGTGCTTGGTGCATTAGAAAGGCCAAAAGGCATAACAAGCCATTCATAGAGACCGTCCTTAGTTTTAAAGGCGGTTTTCCACTCGTCCCCGGGCCTAATGCGGACTTGATGGTAGCCACTTTTGAGATCAATTTTGGAGAAGATAGTGGCTCCCGCTAGCATGTCTAGCATGTCATCAAGCCGAGGGATGGGGAATCTATATTTGACCGTTATCTTGTTGACGGCTCGGCTATCTACACACATGCGCCAAGTCCCATCCTTTTTGGGTGTAAGAAGAGCCGGGACGGCACAAGGGCTTTTGCTAATTAGGAGGAAGCCCTTCTTGATGTGCTCCTCAATTTACCTCCTGAGCTCGGCATGCTCGGTGGGGTTGAGGCGGTAGTGTGGGAGGTTGGGTAAGGTAGCTCCGGGCACAAGGTCGATGGCGTGTTGCACATCACGCATGGGTGGTAGCTTGTCCGGAAGCTCCTCGGGAAACACATCATGGAAGTCCTCCAAGAGTTGTTGAATTTCTATGGGGTGTGGGTCGGTTGGGGTGGACTCCTCGAGGCAAATGACAATGGCACACACTTGTTCTCCTTGGTTGACTTCTACCTCAAGCTCTTCCCTAGTGATGAGGTGTAGACTCCTAGGAGGCTTGTTGATCATGCTAGGGTTAGGGCTTGATGGGGTGGGGTTTGGTGGGTTTGGAATAGTGGGGAGGGTAGGGGTCCCCTCAAGGGAGGGAGATGCCTTCTTGGGAAGGGGGCGAGGTGGAGAAGGGTTGAGTTGGATTTTCTTCCCCTCATGAATGAAGATGCAAGTGTTTGTCTTTCCTAGAAAGGTGGCATCTACATCGTAGATCCACGGTCGTCCTAGGAGTATACTCTCAACTTCCATTGGTAGGATGTCACACCACACTTGGCTTTGATAAGATTGGAATGTGATGGGGACAAGGCAACGAGCACTAACGGGTATGGAGGTGGTATCAATCCATGCTACTCTATATGGGTGGGGATGTGGGGAGGTGGTAAGGCCCAAAAGTTTGACGGTGTCGGGTGACACTACATTCACACTACTTCCATTATCCAAGATGACCTTCCTAATATGGCTCCCTATCCGTATGTAGGTATGGAATATGGTGTTTCTCCTCCAATCATGCTCTTGGGTTTGGGTGAGGGTGCATCTAACCACTCCGAGGTGGGAGTCGGTGGGTGGAGGAGGTTGTTCTTGGTTGCTCTCCATGTAGTGGTTCTCATACTCCTCCTCCCATTCAAGAGAGGGTTCATATACCTCAACTTCTCCTTCAAATTCAGCTTGGGGTTGGGGGTTGGTCTCCTCTATGAGTAAGTTTGATGCTCCCTTGGTGGGGCATTGATTGGCAAAGTGTCCATACCCATAACACCTAAAGCATTGCTGCCCACTTTGATGGTTTGGGGTCATCTTAGTGTGAGGGAGAGTGGGTATCGGATTGGGCCTATTGGGAGTTGTGTTTAGGGGCCCACTTGTGGGGCGGAGTGGTGGAGTGGCATTAGGAGGGGTGACCCGTGTGGGAGGATCTCCCATGGGTGTAGGAAGGAGACCTCTTTGGGGTGGTGGGGGGTTGGCCCAAGGTGCCATGGTTTTTAGGATCCATCCCCCGAGGGGGAACCATTCGTGTGTACCAAGAGAATTTCTCGGCATCCCGAGCGACTTGGTAGGCTTGCTCTAAAGTGGTTACTTGACGCATGAATAATTCTTTTTTTATATGGAATTGAAGCCCATTCCTAAAGCGGGAGAGTGTGACGGAGGGGTCCTCTTGGACTCCACACTTGAGGAGGTAGTAGTCAAACGTTTCAATGTACTCCATAACGGTCTTTCCTTCTTGGGTCAAGGCTTGCCACTCATCTAGGAGGTTTTGATGGTAGGAGGGTGGGACATATTTGAGTTTGAGTTGGTCTTTCATGGCCCCCCATGTGGTAATTGGAGCTTCCCTCCTAACTATCCTTAAGGCCTCAACATTCATCCAATGAGTCTTAGCTAGTTTGGTTAATTGCATCTTTGCAAGCCGGACTTTCCTATCCTCGGTCATTGGGTACCAATCAAAATATTGATCCATGGCTGCCTCCCAATCTAAGTAGATGCTCGGATGATGAGATCCATCAAAAGTGGGAGCATCGACTTTCACAAGTCTCATTAGTTGGTCATCCGGGTTGTCCCGGGGAGGTCTCTCATTTCTTCTAGGGGGTGGGTCCCTTTCCGGTTCGGGAGGGTGGTCATGGTTGAGCCCTCCTATGGCTGGCTCCACATGTGGAGGGGGATCTCTCCTATCTCCTTCCCTTGGGATAGGCCTATTTTCCTCAATTTGTTCTAGCCGGGCCGTAATATCGTCAAGCCTTCCCATAATATTGGTCATGTATTCCACAAGAAACCTCATTTGGTCGGGAAACTCATGCTCATTGTGAGGGGGATTTCCTTGGGGATTGGGATTCATGGTGTTATTGGAAGAAGATGAATTGCCTTGATAATGAGTTCCACTACGAGTGGTCATGCAAAGTTGGGTGGGCTATGCAAGGGTGTGCGAATGCACCTAAGAAAAACTTAGTGTGACCCAAGACTAGACTTGTAAGGACAAGCCTATGACCGCTCTGATACCACTTGATGTGGCACAGCCCAAAGATCACTAAATATGATAAGATGACCCTAGGACTTAGACCCGCAAGCATACAAGCGCTCAATGATTCTCACAATGACGATTTTTGCTCACTCGGCTCACACGTTCACCCGATGGGTCCGGGAGATGATGGTGAGGGTCCGAGGCGGGACCCAATTGTCCTAATAGACTTACAATGCTAAGGCTGACCCCCAATGGGCCTGGGAGACCCAGATTTGTGGGTGGCTGGCCCGCAAGGCGGGGTGTTGGGTGGCACTCACTCACGGGCCGCGGTGGGCACGATATCGCTTAAAATTAAGTCCGAGCGCTCTCTTACCGTCCGACGGGCATTCAAGGCAATACTACATTTACAGAAATGAAGCTACAAGGGTGTGATCAGAAGCTCACCTGATCGGTGTGAAGACACCGATCCCATTCGGAGACGAGGGCGCGCCGGGAAGCGTGGGTAAAGACCCGACGCCGCGGCGATGGTGCTTGACCTGAAAATTTAAAGAGTTTACAGCACTACACCTCACGCAGGAGGGGTGATCTTGGGGTGGGGATTGATCTTAATACACCCAAAACTACCTCCACGCAGGGAGGGGCCTTCAGCTGGCCAAGCGGGGAGGGGAATGAGCGAGATAGAATCGACTTTCCGAGCTTCCTCGGTTCAGCCTGCTGCAGAGCTGCTGGACAGGTGACCGGAGATGATGCTGTCACGGGGTCCACGAGGCTCGGATCTCGACGAGACCTGCACCAAAAGTTTCCTAACTGGAGATGGGTAAGGCTTGAATTTTTGGGCGACCTCCAGATCTGGGGGCTGACTACTCCGGCGGCTGGAAGGTGGCTGCAGTTCTGGTCTCTGGCCAAACACGATCTGAAACAGCTGGTTGCAGAAGCTGCCACGACCGCTTCTGAGCTCCAAATCTGGCACCGCTGGACTCTTTGGAACCGTGGACGAGTCTACTTTGCATCAAAACAAACGGGGAAGTCTTCTGATTTCGGAGATCAACTGGGTGTCCAGAGGAGTGGAAGGTGGTCGGTGCAGACTGTGAGGAGGCAGATCGGTGTGGTTGTGGTAGAAAATTGATATCTCTGGTTGTCGGACGCCGAACGGGGTTCCGCCTTCTGTTCCTGGACGCTGACATGGGGAGGAAGATCTTTGTAGAAGGCCTCGAAGGCTGGTTCCTTCAAGGTTCGTCGTGGGAGAGCCTGCTCTGTCGTTCTGGCTCCTGGCCTGAGAGGTCCTGCGCAGTCGAGGGAGAATGGTTGCTGCGGACAGCTCGGAGCTCGGATGCCGACGAAACCACCTCGCCTTGAAAGCTAACTCGCAGAGGAATCCAGCAATGTTGGCCTCGCCTCCTGATTCGTTGAGGGATGGTCGTGGCCTGCTCTGCAAATTGCTGTAACTCTACTTCCTGAAACAGGGTTAGAATGAGGAGAAGAAGAAGGGGTGGGGAAGGGAATGGCCAGGAGAGAAAGAGGTGTAAGGTGGTTCTAATGACTATGGGAGGGAGATGAGAGGTGTTTTAGGGGTTGTGGAGGCTAGGGAGATGGAGGTGGGGAGGGCGAAGTGGGGCTGGAGAGGGGGCTGGTCTGCTAGTGATGGTGGTGGGAAGGTGAGTGTGCACAAGGGGAAGGGTGAGTGAGAGGGAGGGTGGGGGCGAACTTGGCCCAAGGGGAGGGGTATGGGGCGGTCAAGGCAATGGAGGGAAGGGTTCAAATTCGAAATTGGTCTTGGAAGGGGTGGGATTTGTGTGGGGAAGTGGGGGATTGTGTTGGGAGGTGGTAGAGTTACTTTGGGACAAGGAGAGGGGAGTAAATGAGGGGCTATGGGGAAGTGGAGGGCCTTAATGGAGGTGGGTGAGGTAGTGGAGGTGGTTGGGGGTTGGGATAAGTGAGGGGGAAGGAGGAGAGAGAGAGGGGGTCAAACTCCCCTTGGGGAGAGAGAGAGTGAGAGTGAGAGTGAGAGAGAGAGAGAGTAAAAGAGAGAGATCTTGAGAGGTGGAATGAAGTGATTCTCAATATTTTCATCAAAAGTGAGTACATGGAGGGAGATGGGGGCTATTTATAGGCAACCCATCTTTACAAGACAAAAATAACCCTGTCATTTAAGGCAAAAGACCAAACATGTCCTAGACTCAGTCCAATAGGCCCAAACTAAGGTATTAGGGTCCAATTAGACCAAATATGGGAAATGGACTAGTACAACATGACATAATAAAAGGAAATACATGCAACATGACCCAATAAAAGGAAAATTACATATGATAAGACTCAATAAAAGGAAGATACATAAGATGAGAATGAGTCGACCCAAATCAAGGGTGTGCAGGCGACCTGAGCCATAGCGAGTGTCGTGAGATGTCCTCATCAATTTTGCACAAATAGGCACCCAAGAAGTCTTGGGTCTTGACATGACAGTATTACTTCTAGCAGGTTTTCTCAGCACATTTCTAGTAGCATGGTCATCAGATTTCATCAAGTAGCAATTATTCATTGAATGACCAATTTGTCCACAGCAATGGCATGAATTAGTAGATTTCAAATTCCTCTTATGCACATTACTGTTGTCATGAAGTCCATTGGCAGAGAGAGAGTTCTGTTTACTATAATGATAGTAAGATGCATCAGGTTTCAGGTTTGATCTATGCACATTCTTGTTAGCATGAAATCCATGTGCATATGCTTGAAACTTTTTGTTGTTGACAGAGTTAAAATTCTGTTTACTAAAACCGGCCAGCCGACATTCAGCAGCTCTATGGCCTGGCTTCCCACAGTTAAAACAATGAGAATAATTCATTCTCTTAAAATTCTCATGAAAAGCATGTCTATTTGCAGGGATTTTAGCATGTTTAAAATTCTCATTTCTACACTGAGCATGCCAGCATTCAATGGCCCTGTGGCCATGCTTTCCACAGTGAGAGCATTTGAATGAATTTCTTTTAAAAGAACCTGACCAGCATTCAGAGGTCTTGTGACCAATCATGTTGCAGTTAAAATAGATGATGTGCTGGTTCATTGAAACAGATTTTTTTTACTAAAAACATGTTGGTTTGCAGGGAATTTAGCATGATATGAATAAAAGGTTTTCTTACCACTAGCAAACCAGCAATGAGCAATTGAGTGTCCTGATTTGCCACAATTAGAACATGTGACACTGCTTTTCTGAGGTGAAGGATTTTTATCATGAGATCTCCTAGCATTCTTATCATCCTTCTCCATCAACTTACACTCACGCATCAGATGACCAAATTTATGACAGTAATGACAGATAATCTTCTTTTTAGATGCCTGTGAGTGTGTGTGAGGACTGTGATCAATATACACTGATGAACCCTTTTCATTTATTTTCTGATTTACAGTCCTTTTCTGATTTTTATCCTGTTTTCCTATTTTCTTAGCCTTGTACTGAGTTGGAGATGAAGTAGAAGGCTCATCCTGTTCAGAAGATTTAACAAAAATAGTTTTCAGGTTGACTCCATCAACCTTCCTCATGACTGGACTGTAACCCAGTCCTTCTTTCTTAAAATTAATCTTTGTTCCCAGCTTTTTCTGATCAGTGGGCTGTTTGTCTTTTGATGTTGTGGTTACATTTGAAGCATTTACAAATGATGCCATTAGCTTGTTCTGAAAAGTGTTTTTATTGACATTGTTGTAGCCCAACCCTTCCTTTTTGACATTGACTTTTGTTCCCAACAATTTGTTCAGATTATCTTGCCCACTAACAAATTTAGACAAAGAGTTTTTTAAGTCTTGAATTTCATTTTCTAAAGAGGAAATATGCAACTCGTAACTGGAAATCTCTTGCTCACTGTAATTCACACATTCAGTTAACACATTGTTAGCAGTTTTGTATTTTTCAACTTCCTGTTCCAGATTGCTCAGTTTATCAGAATCTTCAGTGCAAATACTTTTAACTCTTTCTAAAGCTAGAAGTCTCTCAGACATGGTGAAGTTCAGCATTCTTAACTTCTCATTTTCTTCCTTAAGTTTGTCATTTTGAACCAATTCATTTATTAGAAGCTGATCTTCTGAATTGACTTCATACTTTCTTCCATTTTGAATTTCCTTTATATCTTTTTGCTGTTTTTCAAGATCTTTCTGTAATTCTATATTTACAGACTTTATGGCATTAAGTTTTTCAATCATCAATTTGTTCTCCTGTTTAAGTTTCTCTGATTTTTCTTCATCTTCTTTGGAGAGTTTTCTGAGAGAGTCATCTTCAGATTTTAGCTTGTTTAGTTCAGAGTAAGCACATTCAAGTTCCTTCTTCAGTTTTGCATTCTGATTTTTATAGATATGATTATCAGACAGACATGCATCATGAAATTGCTTCGTACTTGAACAGTTTTCACATGGAGAGCTAGAACTATCTATCCCAGTACCCTTCTTCAACTTTTTATACTGTTTTCTTAAGCTCTCATGTGACTCTAACAATTCAGCATATGCATTCTCCCAATCATCAAGAGAAAAATTCTCGAAGAGATTTACCTCATCATCATCATCTTCATTTTGGCTGTTGCTTTGATTGCTTCTGTCAGCCATCATGCAGTTGTCCTCATTTCTTATCTGAGTTCGCTTCAGTATGTCCAGAATATCTTTAGCAGAACTGCAATCAAAGAAACATGAATGAAAAGCTCTATCAGTAGCTGCCTTCATTAGATTTATAGCTATCTGGTTCTCTTCATGCATAGATTTGTAACTGTCAGTCCATTTGGACTTTTTCTTTGGTAGTTCATGAGGACCATGTGAAATTACTTTCCACAGGTCTGGATTAACAGAATTAGCATAATTCTTCAGACTAGCAAACCATACATTAAAATGCGTACCACTGAAAATCAGTGGATGGGCCATGAGAACAAAATAGAAAGAAAATTCAATGCAATAGGAATATTGATGCACTAAAAATAAATTAGCACCGAAGACAGCAAGATCGGATCTGCAGGTCGCTGGACCTTGTATGCAGACACCGCTCTGATACCAATTGTTAGGGTGCTAGACCCGGATACAGAGGGGGGTGAATGTATCCTTCTACAAATAATGCCCAAATAAAAACTCAGATGCTAGATGCAATCATGGAATAAAACTAATTCAATTAAACTTATGAGCAAGCACATGGAGCGCACCTATCCAATCATCTAGCAGAAGCAAACACATAAAGCAAACCACTGCTCAATATATTTTTAGGTGGTTCGGTCCTCCAGACCTACATCCACCCCTCACTCCCAACTGGAGTGAGGCTTCACTAGCAAACGCTATAACCAAGCAGACTCAGTCTGCGAACAAGGTGCTGCCACACAGCTTGACCAGGGGAACAGCCTCCCCTCTTCCTCCCAACCGGAGGGACACCCCAAGTGACTCCCAGCCACTTGGAAACCAGAGACCGAAGTCTCTCTTCCTCCAGTCCAGGAGGGAACCTGCCAGTGACTCCCCGTCACCAGCAACCAGAGGTCGAAGACCTCTCTTCCTCCAACCGGAGGGACCACTGGACTTGCAACCCACAAGCCCAGAACCGGAGACAAGTCTCCCTTCTCCTGAGTCCACAGGAGGAACCCGACCTCAGACCAGAGGATCGAAAGAACAAGGATAACCAGATGAAAAGGAAAAAAATAAGGAATGGAAAATACACAGCGATCGGAAGGCTGTAAATGAAGAACAAGAATGTAGCTCTCAAAGGAGCAGATCTGGCTTGGATTTAACCCAAACGCCAGATGACAGATATTCAATAGCTTCTCCCTTCTTTTCCACGAACTCTCTTTCTCTCTATCTCTCTTTCTTTCTCCTCTGCTCTCCTTTTCTCTCACGCTGTTCTCTCCTTCTTCTCTGCAACTCTTTTTCTTATGCCGGCTCACTCTTCTTCTATTTCTTCTTCTTCTGCTCTCTGCTTCTCTTCTGCTGGATCGAACTCCCAGCACTTCTACTTTTCTGCTATTGCTCTCAAGGCTTCGATCTACCTCCTTCAGACAACGGAGACTACCCTTTATAGCAGCTCGAGCAGGGGCAGCACTGGGCGCGTGTGGCCTCCACATTTCCTGCCCAAGTATTTGGCCACGTGTCAGCATCTCAGCTCCTTGGATCACGTGCCAGACATTTCTTTGGTTCACGTGCCAGAACACCTGCAAGAGTAACTGAGGAGTTCAGTCGATGGACAAAATTAACACAGGCTGTACATAGTTCAGCAATGTATAGACTTATAGATATCAATACAGCAAGTGTGTACAGTGTGAGGGAGTGTATAGACTTAGAAGTCTTCATGCGAGCTCAGTGTATATACTTGCTGAAGAATGCATTATCATAATAGGAAGGAGTGTATAGACTTCTGTGAAATGCATGAATGAATCGAGTGTGTAGACTTACTAATGCAAGCACAGGCTGTACACACTTTGTTTGCGTGCGAGAGAACACAGTGTACAGACTTTAGGTGAAGACTAATGTATGGACTACGAATATGAAGACGCTAAGAAAGATGATCCAGCGTATAGACTTTGAAGAAATGAGGCGATGTGCATACTTGCTGAGTTGACGCTGCAGCCCAATGAGTTGACGCTGCAACGTATATACTTTACGTTCAACTGAGGATGTATAGACTTGTTGAGTTGACGCTACAGCCCAATGAGTTGACGCTGTATAGACTTTGTCTTCGGCACAAAGGCAGCTTAACGATGTACAGACTTGATTGAAGTGAAGTCTGTACAGACTTGAATGTTCACAGTGTATAGAGTTTGAAGCAAGTGACCAAGGTGATGTGTAGACTTTACCCAATGTACAGACTTGGTGGTCGTGAACGTAGGTAAAGCAAAGCAATGTATAGACTTGCCACCGACCAATGTATAGACTTGCTCATACGAGTGAACAGGTCGATGTACAGACTTGGCCAATACTTGAAGCACAGTCCACTGTATAGACTAGATGCCTTGAAGGCGATGTACAGACTTTGTTACCCAAACGATCAATGTATGGACTTGAACTTCTGGAAACGAATGAATAGACTTTGCCACAGTCTAATGTATAGACTTCCAGTGTGAATGAAACGCTGTATAGACTTACTCAAACAGTCCGATGTATAGACTTTAGCTGAAGACCACGATGTAATGTATAGACATGAAGAAACTGTGCACATTGTATAGACTTGAAGAAACAAGGCAACGTTGTATAGATTTGAAGAGACAAGGCAACGTTGTATAGACTTCAAAAATGAATGATCAGACAGTGTATAGACTTCACAGTTCAATAGCCATTGTATGGACTTGTACAGTGGTGCGCAGTGTACAGACTTAGAAGTCTGACCTAGCAGGATGTGTAGATTTAGACTACAACCAGGATGTCTAGACTTGTTGTGAAGCAATGCACAGGATGTACATACTTGAAGAATGCTTGCAGAAGGTGATGTATAGACTTTGTTGCGACTAGTGGCTGTACAGACTTAGGCATAGTGCACACTTTGAACGCCTATGATGTACACACTTCAATTGAAGCCAACTGAGGAGTGTATGGACTTGAATGAAGAAATGGTTGTATAGACATGGAGGACTAGGGGGGGTCGACCCATCTAGTAGGGGAGTCGACCCATTACTGCATGCAGTGCTGACTGTATGCTCAATGCAATTGTGTAAACTTCCACAAACAGACAGCCACAAGCAGAGTGAAGCAATGAATGCTTTATGCATCAGTTAACATGACTGAACATCAAATATGCAATGCTTTAGATATGTTAAACTAAACTGAGTAGCAAGATGATTGAACATTTGATAGACTGAGTTATGATCAGAAAATAACTGAATAACAGCATGATGACTCACACAGCAAGATGACTCACAGTGATTAACTCACATCAAAAATCAATCATCAAAACCATCATCAAAACCACAGGGGCACAACACCTCAGCCAAACAGATAAAACAAAACACTGGCCTATGTACCCCACTCCCTGTCCCTGATCGTCCTTGGCAGGATTTAAGCATGGATTTTGTCTTGGGTCTACCTAGAACTTGGAAGAAGCATGATTCCATCTTTGTCGTAGTGGACAGATTTTCAAAAATGGCCCACTTCATCCCCTGCTCAAAAACCTCTGATGCCTCCCATGTGGCCCGCCTATTCTTCGATGAAGTAGTTCGCCTCCATGGCCTACCCAAAACCATCATTTCTGATAGGGATGTCAAATTCACCAGCTATTTCTGGAAGACCCTCTGGCACCTAATGGGGACCCTTCTCAAGTTTTCCACAGCCTATCACCCTCAAACCGATAGCCAGACCGAAGTCGTCAATCGGAGTCTTGGGAATCTCCTTCGGTGTCTTGTTGAGGATCGCCCAGGGAATTGAGATCTTATTCTACCCCAGGCAAATTTTGCATACAACAACTCAGTGAATAGGTCTATAGGGATGAGCCCTTTTGAAGCCGTGCATGGGTACAAGCCTAGAAAGCCTACAGATCTCATTCCTTTACCTACACATGCTAGAGTGTCAATTAGTGCTGAGTCTTTTGCCCAACACATGAAAGAATTGCATGAGGAAATCCGCAAACACATCAACAAAAGCAATGAGGTGTATAAGAAATTGGCCGATTCCCACCGACGCCACCAGGAATTTCGTGTAGGTGACTATGTGATGGTGAGAACTGAGAGACTATTCACTGGGAATGTCTCCAAACTGAGATCGCGTGGATCAGGCCCCTTCCAGGTTCTGAGGCGGATCGGCACGAATGCTTACGTGTTGGACCTCCCTGAGGAGTACGGAGTAAGTCCCACATTCAATGTTGTTGACTTGGTGCCATACAGGGGTCCCACGGTGACACCTAGTGAGGAAATTGAGCTTGTTCCGCCCCTTGAGAGAGCCACCACCCGTGAGAAAGTTCCACCAGCCCAGAGGGGCCAACGTGAGCAAGTAGAGCGGATATTGGATGAACAGGTCACCGTCACCAGGAGCAAAGCATACGAGCGATATTTGGTCAGGTGGAAGGGCCGGCCCCCTTCGGATGACTCGTGGGTGAGCAGGGAGGATCTTCAGCAGCTAGACCCCGACCTCCTGGAGCGTTATCGCAGTCGGGTGACCATTTCTTGACAGAGTCGAGCTCTTCACAGCCCGGGGGAGTTGATGGGGACATCACCCATGATTCCCTCTGGCTCGACACCTCTCTCCCTCCCGGAGATGGGTAGGATGCGGCTCCACGACTGGACGGGCCCACCTCGACACTTGGGCTTGCTATGTGGGTTCTCTTGATGTATTTTCTCCTTTCAGTTGAGTCATTTTGATGTAATTTACCTTTGTTTGAGTCAAGTCCCTAGGTTATCATGTTATTGACCTAAGTTTGTGTCATCATGTTGGGCTAGAGTGTCATATGGCCCATTTAGGTGGGCCTGGACCAGGGGCGCCCTCCCCCTTCCCCCATCTCTTTGCTTATTTGTTTTTTGCACTTATCAGAGGGACTTTTTGTAAATGTTGGGATCCCTATAAATAGGACCCCAACTCCACTTGAGATGGCTAATGAAGTATTGAGTAAAGTTATCCACTAGCATTGTCTCCTCTCTCTCTCTCTAGCTCTCTCTTCTCTCTCTCACACTAAAGGGGGTGAACCCCTCTCTCTCTCCTCTCCTCTCTCTCTCCCTTGGGCGAACCTGCCCCTTCACCTCCCCCACTTGCCACATCAGCCCCACCCCATTAAACACAACCCTTCACCTCCCAAGACTCATAAACCCCATTTGCTCCCACCACTCCCCAAGCAACCCTTCCCCTTCCCCATACAACCTTCCATCTTCCCAAGAGAGAATCCCCCTCTCCCAAGCACCTCTTACCCTCCCCAAGGTAACCCCTCCCCTTCCCTAGGCATCCATTAACACTATCATTCAATCCTCCACCCAATTCAAAGGCCATCCCCCCCCCATTTCCCTAAGCCATTTCGCACCCACCTCCACCCCCCTAGACCCCTTGCGCACCCACCCCCTCTCCCCTGCTAGCTCCGCCCCTACCTTCCTCCCTCACCTCCCCTTGCCACCTCCCAACCATTCCCCACCACCAAAGCAACCATATCCCCTACCCTTCTACCAAAGAAACCCCCCTTTTCAACCCTTTTCTCTTCAAACCCGTGTGCAGCTGAAACCCTACAGGTCGACCCCCTGTTGCAGTGCCACCCGCGACCACTTCCCGGAGCTTCTGGGGGCGTTGCCTACATCGACGGAAAGCCCTTCCAGTCTTCTCAGGCGAGTTGGTTTCGTCTCAATCCGAGGTCGGAGCTGCCCGGGAGAGCCATTCTTCGCCAACTGTGCAGAACCAGTCCGACCTGCCACCAGAAGTGACTTGCAGAGGTTCCTGCGATCACCCCCGTGCTCACCTTGGCGCGCCGCTTGGCCAGAGAAAAGGGACACCTGCCCTCTGTCTAACGCAGCCAGCGGGGCCTCATTCGGAGCTCAGAGCCATTTGTTCCAAATTATCTCCCGCCGGGACGCTGTTCAGGTCAGTCTGGGTCTGCCCCGACACCTCCCCGCTTCTCGGACCACTGCGCTCTGCCCCGACCTCTGCCGGTGCCGTTCTATCTTTCTGCTTGAAGAAGACTTGCCCATGGTCGTGCACGTCCTGGTCCCGCATCATTTTGACTTCGGGAGAGGGCGTGGCAGCTTCATCAATCTGCTGTTTCAACCTCGGTGCAGTCCGAGCCAGTTTGCAGGGACGCTGTTCCAGAGTCCGCCCCTGCTGGTGACGACTTTGGACCCACCCCCAAAATTTCACAGTCGTACCTGGGTCCGTCCGCGACGTATTGGCACCAGTCTCATTGAGTTCCGAGTCCGGGAGAGCTCACAGCGGCGACTACACCGACCCCCTGTCTTGCTGTCCCAGAACCGGGCAGAACCGGCAAGGTGCCCCGACATCGCGATTCGAGCAAACCTCCCCTCCCCGCCTGGCTGGCTTAACGCCCCTCCCTGTGCGGAGGTAGTGTTTGATTTGTAATACAGAAATCTCCATCCCAAGTCCACCCTCCTGTGTGAGGCGTAGTGATTGTAACCTTTAAACAGGGTTCAAGTTTCATCACCGCAGTGTGCGGGGAACCCACACTTCCCCGCTCGCCCTCGTCTCCGAACGGGGTTGGTTTCCTCAAACCAACCAGGGTAAGCTCTGAACTTTACTCTTCTTTTAGTACTGGTTCATCTAATATCCGTGGAATTGCTCTGTTGAGCAAGAGAGAGAGCGCCCGCCCCGTGTGTTCCCCTTACGAGCGGTCACCGTGGGCTGTGAGAGAGAGGGACCTAGTGCCCCAATTGGCACCTGGCCAGCCCCTTAAGAGTGGGCTTCG
Source organism: Amorphophallus konjac (assembly GCA_022559845.1). Lineage (NCBI taxonomy): Eukaryota > Viridiplantae > Streptophyta > Magnoliopsida > Alismatales > Araceae > Amorphophallus > Amorphophallus konjac. The sequence continues at coordinate 375,712,753 of CM040120.1, read as the reverse complement.
TACCCTTGGGAGGGCAACCCTAGACCTGCTGGCACTCTACCAGCTAGGGTCTTGATCCATCATCTCCACTCGGCATCACCGAGTCACCCGGGTTCGTGTGTGTGCGACGGCAGTTCGGTCCCGATCGTGATACTTCGCTATTTTGTGATTGTGCTTGCGGAATAGGTCCAAGGATCTTTGTCCCTTTGCTGCAAACCCCCTTAGTGTGTCACATCAGGCTGATTTGGAGGAGGGGGCCGAAATGGCTGAGGATGGTTATTTGCTTGGTGGGGAACTTGGTTAAGGAAGGAGGGTTGTTGTGGGGGCCTCGAGTTGGAAGGGTTGCAAAAAGGTACGGGATTGCGAACCACACCCACTTGCTCGTTAGTGACTGTACCCTCGGTCGTTCCACCATTACTATTGACATTGTTACTTTTTCTCACCATCCTCGACTTTTGCTCAAACATGCCCATGATGGGCAAATCCTTAATCTGAGTTTGTATATATCGAGCCCTCTCATAAAGTTCCTCCATTGTATTCAATTTATTCATGGCTAGAATATGATGGAATTGCGGAGTAGCATTTGAAACTATCATCTTAACTTAATCCGGTTTCGAGAGTGTATCTCTTAACTTTTCACTCATAGCCCTCCATCTATCAGCAAATTGCATGAAATCCTCCTCGGGCTTCATCTTTTCGGCAACTAGATCAGTCACTGAGAAGGTAGGGCCAACATGGTCTCTATATTTTTGCCAGAACTTTCTTTGCACCACATTAAAATTGCTGGCCTCAGTTGGTTCAAGAGAGTAAAACCATTCAAGGGCCGGACCATCAAGAGATCTTCTAAACAAATCAGCCAAAGATGCCTTATTATTTTTCCAGAATGATGCTTCATACATGAAATCTTTCAAATGGATGAACGGGTTGCCCGTTCCATTGTAGCGCCAAAAATTTGGCATCTTGGATGGAGGCAAGTGAAAGACCAGTAGAGTAGGGAGAGTGACTTCTAGAGTGTCTTTGGGGGCCGAGACCCTCCTATGTTATTCCTCCATGCTAGCAATCTTCTATAGGAGAAGCGTGTTGGTGTCAGACTCGGCCGGGGCCAGATTGGCATGAAATTGATGTTGAATAGGCCTTCTCAAAAATTGCGGAGGTGGTGGGTGTTGCGGCCTAAGAACAGAATGACTTGCCGGTTGGACCGGCGCAGTAGGTACGGTAGTTTGTGGACGGGATGAAATTTTTTGTGAGACCGTCTGGACATTAGAGGTGTTGGTTTGAAGGCCACCCGCGGCCTGAGGTGGATTGGAAGAAGAAGAGGGGACAACTTTCCCCTTCAGAGCGTTGGGTTTCATCTAATCGGGATAAGACATTGATAAGCTCATTAAGATCAAAAGATGGGGAAGCTTCCCCGGATGTGTGTTGAACTATGGGTTGAACCTGGGGTGAGGAATCAACCGTTTGGGTGGTGTCTACAATATAGACTAGGGAGGGAGGATATTGAGAATGAGAATAGTTCCCCTCATATTGAATGGAGCATTGAGGAGGGACCTCATATTGAACAAATCCTTGAGGAGGGACATCATATTGAACAAATCCTTGAGAAGGGACCTCATAGGATTGGTCAAATTGACTATCCTCACAACTATCATATGAATACTCATAGTTGGCCATATTGACAATTCTACCTGAACGAAGTTTCATGATTATTATAAGAAACTATTTCAAATAAACAAGTATGGCTAGCAAACAAGCACTCAAATAAGTTGTCAACCAGGTTATGATGATTACACATGGTTTTAATATTCTTTGAGATTAGATAAAGATGGATTTTGATGAAGTAGTTAGCTCTCTCCTCAATGTAGATCCTAGTTTCAATGTAAGTGTAATCTCCAGGTCAACTAGGTTCTTTCTCTCTCTTTACAAGTGTGAGGGTTAACTAAACCCCGGGGTACTTCAAAGGTACAACCTACCCGGCGTCCATGAGGAAATCCACGGGTGCGGGGACTTATGGAGATATTGGAAGAGGAGATTCCGATCCAAAGCGACGGAGTGCTCAATGTAGGGTCTTTCCTTTCCAAAGAGAGTGTAGGAGATCCTAAGAGTATAGAGAAATGAGGTCTCTCAACCAAATGCCTTAGAATGCAAGCTAATGCAGATAGGATCAACAGAAATATAGATGTAAGCAATAATCAAAGCCACACAAGAACAAAATAGTAGGAGGAAAGAGTTTATGTCAAAACAGAAAGAAATGGCGCCATTACAGTGGTTGCTGAATCAGGAAATAACGACTACGTGGAACCGCTTATTATGTAACTGGCGCTCTTCATAGAGGTGCTGAATAATCTGTAAAGTAAACTACACCTTCAGATTGCCGACCCGCCAAAATTGACATCATCATGAGTATATTTCATATTGCTTTATAATGTCCCAATTTGACCCTCAAATCGGCATATTTGAGTTATTTTCTCCATTTATTTTAGATTTTTACCCTTTCTTATTTTTTTAAATTTTTCTAGTTTTTTTAGATTTTTTAGATTTTTCTGGGTTTTTCCTAATTTTTTAGATTTTTTTCAAACTGGTGTCTGGGTAGGGTGACACCAATTCTTTTTTTATTTTTTTAAATTTTTATTAATTTTCAGATTTTTCAAATTGGTGTCTCGGTAGGGTGACGCCAATTATTATTATTATTATTTTATTATTTTTTAAAATGTTAATTATAGGAAAATTTAATTTACGTCCGTCTGGTATGACGACAATTCTTTTTTAATATTTTTAATTAATGATTTTAGGTGATTTTTTAAGTGGCGTCTGTCCTAGACGACGCCTATTCTTAAATGGGGGTCCGGAACCCATGACGCGAATTCTTTGGGTCATATTTTCCACCGAATTCAGATTATTTTTGAATCTGCGTTTGTTTTGGAGGTCGCCCATTCTTTAATGAGCGTCCAGACCGCTAGACGTCAATTCTTTTCCAATTTTGGAAGATTTTAAACTTTCCATATTTTAACGCCAATGAACGTCCAAGGTAGTGGACGCCCATTTAATGGGCGACCAGGTGGTCAGATGCCATTTTCCTGTAACTTCCCAAAATCGTCGACATGTCCTTCCTTCCTCGTTTTGAGGTCCGTTTCAACTGGGTAATTCTTCCGGGTGGCTTTCCAAGATGGGGAGGACTCTTGCCATCTTTATCTCCTTCCATGGATGATCATCCTAATCATTTTTTGGAATTAAAACCCACGTCTCTTCCCCTATAAATAGAGCCCTCGGCTCTTGTTCAAGGGGCCGATTTTCAACAACGATGGGGAGGTGCTGCCCATTTGTCGGCTGAAGGAAGGAGCTCTCTGCGCATCAAGTTTCATCCGTCTGAGTCTTCCTCCTGAACGCTCGAAGCCTCCCTGGAGATCAACCACCACAGGTTCCTTCAACCCTTTTCTGTTGCTTTTATTTTCATTGCATATAGCACATCCGCATGCATGCATTGCATTCTGTCTTCTCTTCTCAACCACGTTGAGGCTCCATCGTGCAACACTTGCACATCTTTTATATTCACGCATCATTTTTATCCCACCCTTGCACAGGGGTTTAAGGGGCGACACCCCCATCAGGTGTGTTCATTGACATGTTTTCACGAATATATATTCACTTGGGATGTTGATACTACACCTTGGTTCTAATTCCCATTTTTTTGGTTGGTGTTTGTCTTTCTTGCGAGGGTAATTTAAAGAGGAACTCTCTCCGTCGGCCGACCGGCTAGAAGAGAAGGAAGTCGACTCATAATCTCCCCGCTCTTCAAGGTATTCCGCGATCCCTCCTTTTCAGTGATTTGGTATTTGATGATGAACTCCAGCAGCAAAATAGTAAACTGTTGGAGGAGAATGAAAACATGAAGGATCAAAATAAGAAGCTCATGGTTCTAAACACTGTAATGTTTGAGAGATTGTTAGTTTATAAAAAAGGGAAATCTATCATAAAAGAAGCTGAATGTAACAATGAAATAAAACTAAAACAGGAAGTTGAAAAACTCTAAAGTCTGAATGATGCCTTGTATCAACAAGTAATTAATCTCCTGTGAAATAAACATGTCCAGTTATAAAGCTAATATTGTTGCCTTAAATTCTGAGATTCAAGATCTGAAAAATTCATTACCAAAATTTGTCAAAGGTAATGACAATCTGAATAAGCTTCTTGGAACCAATGTTAATTTTTAGAGAAAGGGACTGGGTTACAGTCCGGTGAACAAAAAGATTGATGGGAATAAAATGTCTACTGTGTTTGTAAAAAGTTCTGATCAAAACAAAACCTCTGCTCCTTTTGTTTTTCAATTTACTGCACAGAAAATTCAAAAGCAAAGTAAAAATCTGGAAAAGCCAGGAAAATAGAAAAGAAGGATAATGGTTCTCCTGTGAAATCTTATGGTATTTCTACACATGCAATGAGTAAAATTGTCACAGATTCACATGCACACAACAGAAAGATTACAAGTTACTATCACTACAAGAAAAATTGAAAATACCGACGTAATTTTACGACGGCATTATATCCGTCGGAAAGACTTCGGAACTATTTTAACTTTGCAACGGAAAATATTCTGTCACAAATCCATCTGTAAATACGGACTGATTTCCGACCTATTATTTCGGGCGGAAATCTGTCTCTAAAAAGAGACAACTTTGAGACAATTTAAATTTCGTCAAAATTACGTTGGTAATTACCCATTGATTTTTGACAAAAAAGTTTCGGTCACTATTATTTTCATATATTTATGTAATAATTATCATAAATGAACAAAATTATGTGTGTAAATTTTGACTTATTTCCGACTGAATAAGATTCCATCGGAAACTCCTGGAATAGCTTATGTTTAACTGTAATACGTATATGTAATAAATAACAAAAATAAATATAAATATATCAATAGTTTAGCTGGATAATATTCAAATTCGAATCCGTATTAATTAGCGGATAATATTCTAAATCGTATTTATTATTTCAGATACGGATAATATTTGAATTCGAATCAGACTGGATACGGATATTATAATATTCGTTTCATAAAATATCTGTTCGTAATAATATATATCATATAATATATATTAATGTAAATAATATATTATAAAATATAAAATATAAAAAATATGATAAGATGGAAGATTGTTACACTTCCCAAAATTATAATAACTACCCCATTTTAACTATTTGACTTCTAAAATTAAAACCAATTGTAGTGAGACCATTCGTCTTTAAAAACCTTAACTCATGAGTAGTTGGCATAAGTTGGGAGAGACCCTTCGACTTCCACCGACTTTAGGGATTTCACCGACTTTAGTAAATAAATACGAGTACTTTACCAGCAACAGAAGTGCAGGACAGCAAGACTGCAGGAGGGAGAGACGTGTGCCAGGAGCCACCATTTTTTTTGTTTGTTAATGCCCCACTCTCTCTGTCTTTGTCTCTCTTCCATTTGTCACCACTACAACTATTTTTCACGTTTAGACACCCATTTGTTACCCCTAGAAGCTATTTGTCACCCATAGGACCCATTTGTTACCCTTAGAAGTATTTGTCACCCTTACGACCTATTTGTCACCCTTACGGTTTATTTCTTACCCTTAGAAGCCATTTGTTTTTCCCCCATCCCTTGATTTTCCCCCCTCGCCGCAGACCATCTCCACCTTGTCCCCGTGTGCCCACGGGTGCCCTGCACACCCTCCCTCTCCTCCGCGAAACAGCACCGCCGTGAGTTCCGGCCAGCCCACCGTCACGCTCCCCCTTGCAGCCACTCCGGTAGAGCACCGCTGCCCCTCCGGTGTCGTGCCGTGACAGCCGGCCACTGTTCCAGCTGGACCCACCCACCGACTGCCGTCCAGGGCTACTGCAGCCACTGTCCTTGGCCGCCCATCGCCATTCCGCCACAATCGCCGGCGCAGGGCCTCTATAACATCACATCTAAGGTGTCACTGCCATGATTTAATCCCTCATGTCATGATTCCTAATTTCATCTCTCAGTTCACATGCTGGATGTATTTTTATTTTATTTAATATAATTTTTCAGGATGTACAAAAGTGGAAAATTGTCAATTTTTAAGGGAGATGCTGTCAAAATTTTTTAGAATACTCGCTCTATTCAAACCACAATTTTGAAATAAGCTCTTTTCTGAAGCAGGTATCATGATCTCTCTCTTCTGGAGAATCAGTCGCGACCAACTTGTATGTGTAAACCTTCTTGGTCTGTCCTGATCTAAAAGTAGGACTAATGGCTTGGCGAGATACCAAAGCTATTGTTCGTGCTTTTAGACTAGGACAGACGAGGAAGGTTTACACATACAGGCTGGTCGATGCTGATTCTCTAAAAGAGAGAGATCATGATACCGGCTTCAGAAGAGAGCTTCTTTCAAAATTATGGTTTGAATGGAGCGAGTATTCTAAAAAATTGTTGTCTCAGAGGAATCTAGTGCCAAAACTTTTCACTCAGACGAGGGTGACACTGTAGAGTTGGTTGCTTCTAATCTTCATCTGATCGAATTTGCCGAGCCACTTCGATTGTGTGTAAAGGACGAAGTGGAAGAAGTCGATCCAACTGAGTGAAATGAAGCAATTGTTGGGCAGGAGGAGTCGTCTAAGAGAGGGGATTCTTCTGCAACTGGTGATGGTGGAGGATGATCCAACTGATATCTGTTGATTTGTAATTGTAATTATAAAAAATGACACATTTGAATTAATGTAATTGTAATTTCTTTTATTCATTGAGTTATATGTCGTGTAGATTTTATCGGAGGATGTGTGTTTTATGTTGAGTTGTGTAGGTTGTGTGTATAATTGTAGTTTTAAAGGGTGATAAATGGATAACAGAATTAAAAGATATGTTTTGAAGCGAAACAAAGGTTATGGCTGGCGAGCGATAAGGGTGACAAATAGATGTTGTGAGTGACAAATAGCTGTTAGCAGTGACAAATAACTCTATAAGGGTGAGAAATATCTCATGGCAGTGAAACTTGAAGAAACTCAAGTTCGTTTGAATGGTTTAACCGTGTATGGATTTCCTAACTCTACCAACACGGATTTGAAGTTTTCCTAGTCATCAAACAACACTGATTAAATGAAGTGAAACATTTATATTATTTTTCTATCATTTTTCACAATTAGGGGGTTTTATATTATTGTTATAGTGTTACATTTATTTATTATCAATTTTATGTTTTTTATCAATTTTATAATTAATTTATTATTATGCATGTACAATTATTAATTATCTTTTTATGGTCTTTGTCATTTTCATAATTATTTTACTATTATTATGCTGTTACATTTATTAATTATCATTTTTATGTTTTTTCTCATTTTCAGTTATTTCATTATTATTTTACCGTTACATTTATTAATTATCATTTTCAATTTTTTTGATTGTTGTCATTTTCATAATTATTTAACTATGAGTATGATGTTACATTTATTAATTATCATTTTATATGATTTTTGTCTTTTTCATAATTATTTTATTATTATTATTATTATTCTGTTATATTTATAAATTTTCAATCTTTTAAATGGTTTTTTGGTATTTTTATTTATTTTATTATAATTACAATATTATATTTATTAATGATCACTATTTGACAGAAAGAAGAACAAGTTTTGAAGTTTTAGAGTTAGTAAGTTAGATAAGCCAAAATCAAGCGCGACGGCTAACACCGCATAGTGGTGACAAATAGTCATCAGTGGTGAGAAATAGGTTTCAGGGATGACAAATGTCTTCTAAGGGTGATAAATGGATAACAGAAGTAAAAGATATGTTTTGAAGCGAAACAAACGCAACGGCTGGTTAGCGATAAGGGTGACAAATAGATGTTATGAGTGACAAGTAGCCGTTAGCAGTGACAAATAACTCTGTAACGGTGACAAATAGCTAAGGAAAATGGAAACTACCGACGATATTATCCGACTAAAAAGTTTTCATCGAAAATACGTCAGAATGATTCGACTTTCATGCCTATGTGACAAATTATTTTATTTATTGATTATCATTTTTATAGATTTTTTTATTGTTATATTTATTTTCTCTTTTGGGTTCTCCTTCCGTATGTGAGAGCAGCGAGTAAAATGAATGATAAGGGTGATGAATGCATATTATTGGTGACAAATGCGCATTAGTGGTGACAAATAGGTTGACAGGGGGGACAAATGCGCATGAGGGGTGACAAAAGGCTCTTAACGGTGAAAAAATGCATAAAGGCGACGGCTCACAGGGGCAAAGGCGGACAGCTCATGCATGCTATAAGAGTGAAGGATGCCTATTAGTGGTGACAAGTAGATCAACAGGGGGGATAAATGTGCATGAAGGGTGACAAATAGATCCTAACGATGAATTATGAGCATGAAGATAAGCTCTTTCTAATATTAGAACCATCGATAAACCATGCTACTTATAGGGGAAGAACTCCCCTTCGTAAAGGTAACCCCTACCTGTGATGGTTGTATCCTTCATTTGACGGCAACCACATCACACAAAGATCAAGCATCCATCATGCAAACAAAGGTTACAGAAAAATAAATTATATTGATAGGGTAAGAGGGTACAAGCGGTCACTTATCGTCTTTGGGACGGAACCTGTCAGGTTAGAGGCTCAACACCCCCTTGTTACAAAATAGGCGGTCCACCTTCGCTAAGGCGTCCTGCCACCCTTGTAGGTACCCTGGCTTGTATTCCTCCGAAAAGTCGCCGCCGCTGCTTTCCCCTGATGGCTGGTCCAGCACCAGCGGGGCTTCCTTTCGGAAGCACAACCTTTTGGCGGGAACCTGCTCTGACGAAGAATCTGACTTCTCAGACGACGACATCTTCACAAGAGTGTCTTTGACCGCCAAAGAAACTCAGGATGTCCTTAGGTTTCCCCACAGAGTCTCTATTTATAGGAAGGAGACGAAACCCCCAGTGGGAAAAAGAGTCTTCGTGCCTCCCTAACTTTGTGAAAATCGAAGCGACGGGACCGCGAAGATTGTTCCATCTCCCCCAACTTTTCTGACTCTCGGTCCTTCCTTTTTGTCGATCATGAGATCGCTTGGACTGAGGTTCCTTTCGTCCGAATACATTAGCCGCATAGTAGACGAGAGGTCGGAGAGAGATTCTGCAATGGCTAACACCGCATAGTGGTGACAAATAGTCATCAGTGGTGACAAATAGGCTTCAAGGATGACAAATGTCTCGCAAGGGTGATAATCGATAACAGAAGTCACAATATGTGATGAAGCGAAACAAAGGCGACGCCTAGCGAGCAATAAGGGTGACAAATAGCTCGTTATGAGTGACAAATAGCCATTAGAAGTGACAAATAACTCTGTAACGGTGACAAATAGCTCATGGCAGTGAAACTTGAAGAAACTCAAGTTCGTTTGAAGGATTTAACAGTGTCAACAAGTAAAATGTCCAGTACATTATTTCCCTATGCAGACCAAGCGTAATACACTTCCTTACCTACAACAACAGTAATAACAAAGCAACTAATATGAAGAGAAGCAACACTACTAGAGTACATAATAGAAAAGTAACAATACAAGGCACATTTGACATTTGTGTAGTCTGTTGGCGTAGTGCATGGTTCCTTGTATCATAGTTAGGCCCGAGACTTGCATGATATGTAGGCATAGGCCTTTCCTGTAATTGAGGATGATCAACATAAGTATGCCTGCTATTGCCAACCCCATTTATAGCAGCATGTGCTTCCTCTACCGAGTGAAAACCCTTATAACGAGCTCCAGGGTATCCATTCACTTAGACAAAGCATTCGGGCCAACTATAATATACACCGGGTTCACGACCAACCCACACTACATAGCATTTATACCTTCCCATTTTTTGAACCTCAATCCTCTACATTTAAGGTGTTATAAAAGATAATAGGTAGGATAGACATAATAATTGCAGCAAATTTAATATGAAGTCCAATCCATAAGAGCAAGTTTGTAGATCAGAAAGTATGTAGGTTTAAGGTTACACTGCATGAAGCGTGATATAGTAGGGTAGGGGATTTAAGTCTGCTAGTTCAAGTGCATGAAGAAGGTTTATGTCATGTGAATTAACACCCAATCAACCCTAAGCAATAGTATGCCTTAATGTGGTGGAATAAAATTTGAACATATTTACATGCTTTCCTGGCAAGTAATAACAATATTGAAGTCCATTTCTGTGTGCTCTTGTCAAATCAAGGTAGATGTTAGGCCCAATACAATGTACAGAGCATACACAAAGCATGGTAGAGGTCCAATGAAAAATAATACTTGTGCAGAGGTTAAGAACAAAACAACCACTGCATCCGTTTAATATGAAACTACCCAGAGCGTATCATATACGAACATATGAAAGGCCTATAAAATGCTTAAACATGGAAGAGGATTGAAAAAAAGGAAGAGGGTATTTGTAGCAGGAACCAGTGACGACAAGGGCCCGAGGAGGATGCAGAGGAGATGGGCTCTTCTGCTGGGGAAGCCACCGCTACACGCACTGATGAAGGGGATGACATTGCAGAGGAGCCTTAAGAACTTAAAATAGAAGAGCGGGTGTCAATGTAGGGTCACGAGCGGGATCGGTGTGTCGATTTAACATATCGCTGCAATGGAGGAGGTAACACAGCCCCTGGGGAGCAGAAAAAAGGGGAACGTCGGGAACCCTAGCCGAACGATCGTCGCTCGATCGGATCATATTGCAGAGGTGATTGGACAAGAGAGGGTGTAGGCAAATACACTGGATAAGGGTGAAAAATACCTATTAGTGGTGACAACTAGATCTGCAGAGTAGACAGATACACTGGTAAGGGTGAAAAATAGATCCTAGAGCTAACCAATGAAAAGCAAAAGGAGCTGAAAGGAGGAATCAAGTTCACAAGCGGACAAAAATGTGATCAGTGTATCAAGAGTTTATAGAGCAATCAGAAGAAGAACGGGGACTTGGTCAATGCCAAGACAGTCAATGTCGACTCGTCAAGGTCAACGCCAATCAAAGAGGACTCCAGAAAGCTCAACTTTTTCTTGACTACGTACAGTCATGAGGTCCCAGTCAAAGTCAAAGGTTAATGAATAGATTAGTCAGCTACAGTGATCCAGGTCAAAGACAAGCAGCTAATGGAGAGAAAAGAAGACAATGGCTAGTCACGTGGTAAGATAAGAGTGATAAATATGCAGTAAGGGTGACAAATAGCCCGTATGACTGACAAATGGGCGATAAGCGTGTAAATTAGCCAGTAAGGCTGACAAATGGGCTAAAAGGGTAAATCACAGGCTCGGTGTGTCTGGCACACGCTCAACTCGAAAGCTAGGGGCCCAGGCTTTGCACGTGATCTGAGGCTACAGTGTAAGAGATATATTCTCTATCATGGGACAAGGATATTTCCATATTTCAGCCTTATCATCTATTATTCACCCTTTGTCGCATCGTTTACACCAATAAGGCCTATTTTTCATCATTGGCCACCTATTTGTCACCCTTAAAGCGTAGCCGAAGCCCTTTTCATCTAGCGGGTGACTTGGGTTTTTCTCTTCAGCAGTCTGAACTGGAGTCGACTCTAGTCGACACTTGTGCAAGTAAAGCCTTCATCTTTTCATACTTCAGCCTAGTTCCTTAACCAAACTTGAATCTGTCTTAAGAAAACTCATTGATATTCATGAATTAACATTATCAAGCACACACATTAACAGCATTAAAACATATAAAACTTTGAAGATCAAAATGTATGACAAAAGAAATATCAATGAAGACAGGTATGCCACATTCTGAGGTTTGAGACGTGAACTATTTAAGATCCTATATTTCCAAAGGTAATGAGGTCGGCCCCAAATCGGGCTCTAAACATATTACAATCACCCTCATTAAATGTCCATGATGTCTCCCCCTTCCTTGACAATTCTTGAACATATTTCAGTACATAAATGGCATAGTTGAGGCTTCCATATGGGGACATTCCTTGTCAAATACAAGATCCAATTTCTCAACTCCCTCGAATGTCCCATAGAGCTCCAGAGACCCCCGTACAACTACAGCCTGCAAATGAAAGGTTATAAATTATTAAGAAATAATTAAAAGATAATATAAATATCTATGATTTTGGGTACATGGATAAGAAAAAGTACCCAATTTCTTGTAGTGGCATCATGGATGGTCATGCCTCTCATGGAATTGTATGAGACAAAGTGGCGATTCTCCATGTCAACAGCAAGTAGATGTCAATAACCTCCAAAGTGTAACACGAAGAATAAATATTTGTTCTTATGCAGTTCTGATAATTCAACATTCTCGTAGGCGCACTCCAACAATTCGTTGGATTTCTCGTAGTTGGCCGCTGTCCTGCCGTTTATGTGATTCACTAAAGTGGTGGGAAAATAAACCCACTGATGAAAGGTGTCAGATGCATTGACTCATGAGTGGAGGAGGTGCATCATGGCGTCGATCACCTGTAAATTAACAATCATGATTCTATTAGCAGTAGAAACACAAGTTCAGGGTAGGGCGAGTGACAAAAAAATTCACAATTTTCCAAAAAAAGTACGGTATCATCTATCATCTGGCTGTATAATAGATCAATGACACGACGACGGTTCAAAACAATCCCGTTCTGTAATTGAAATATGGGGCCACTATATTGGAAAAAAATTTTCATGGTAGTCAGAGTAAGGCGGATCAGGATAATTAAAGAAACTAAAAGAGGACAACTTACTCAATATCCCCCGAGGCACAAGCATCAATGAATTCATTCACAATCGTGTTATCTATCGGCTTCAGCCGACCTTTGCAGATCCAATCAGTACTCTGTATGAGCTTTCTGTAAGGGTCGGATTCATCTCCCTTCTACATTTATGACAATATACCAATCTTAGATTCTATACTGTAAGAAGTAGGAACAACGCAGACTCACATTCTTCTTCCCCCGTCCTGCAGTTTTCTTTGCAGGTGCCCGACGTTTCCTCACGGGCTTCTCGTCCCGTTGATGATGGGACTGAGAAAAGACACCTTCACGACGGTCACCATGCCTATTGGTCACCTCCATCTAAGCTTGGACATCACCTTGCACATCCTCTTTAGGGGCTGCCTTAGATGGCACAATATCATCCGTACTTTGTTGAAGGGGCCTTGGAGGTGGGACATCGGCGACAATGTCCATTTCAAAGGTTTGACATATACTTTGCTCCACATTTTCAGCCCCTTGCACTTCCTTGACAGGGGCTGTCAGCGGTGGTATGACATCAACCGTCACCTGTTCGACGGGCCTAGGGGGTGCTGTATCAATGGCAATGTGAGCCTCTTGCACCCTAGCAGAAAGAAGGCCCTGATTTCCTCAAGTAGTCGCTGCTGGATCTTCAATGTAGCGACAATATCCTGTAGCATTGGCATGCATGTAGCTGATGAGGACGTCTCCTGAGCACTGGGTCGGGTCATCATCTGACCACCGTACCCCGTGTCCCTTTCACTTGGCTCAACAAGGAGCCCTTTGATCACCTATATTTCAAACCACATCACTACGATTATTCATTAATGTTGAATGACAAAGAAGACGTTTGTAGTACTCATAATACATGTTGGCCACGCAAGGATCCAATGGATAATTTTAATTTCCTATCTAGGAATGGCCCGCACCTAAATAGTCAGGGGAATGCCACCCGCCTTAGTGGCTGCCACACCCGCGTGTGCTCAAAAAACCAGACCTGTAATATGAAATATATCAAGTTATTTTACAATGCAATATAATTAATGATTGACACATTAAATATTACATAACAAAAATAAAAAACTAACAACAAGTGCGGCAGAACAACCAATATAAATGTATGGGCCTTGGATGCATCCCCGGCTCTTCTCTTAGCACGGTCAATTGTACCTGACCGTCGTTTCTAGACTGCCAACACTAATTGCTCAAACTTGTGCATCGCTACCTTTTGCACGGCGGATGCCCAGTTGTAATCTGAAACTCTGTCAATGTCATCTAAGCATGACAGCATCTATTGTGGACAAGAATGCGTCGACCGTGGGCAAAGGAAAGTGGACAGTAAGAGTACAATCCACAGCCGGACATTGTCAGCCACATCCTGCTCTTCATCGGACCTAATAATTTGCTGGATGAGAGAGCACACTTCCTTCCGATCAAATGTTGCTGCAAATCCAAATCGATGCTGCAACTTCGAATTCTGTTTCACAGATCCATCATGTTGAACCGGCTGACCGGAGCAAGGTAATCCTAAAATTATGCCCACATCTTCCACACTAAATGCGACCTCCTTACTACCCATACGAAAGTAATTTCCTCCACTATGGGCGCAAATAATCTCCTCCAATAGTGTCATGGTGAAGGTGATGGGAGAAGCATTGTCAACATATGGACCAAAGGGTGTGGTCCTCATCAATGACTTGTGGCATTCCCGAAATGCCATATGATCCCTATCCTTCATGTAAATTTTCATAGAACACCTAGCGGAGATGACCCTTGTGTTCATTATATTCAAAAAAATGTGTAAAAAAGAAATTCAGTTAATTGACTGATCAAGAAAGACAAAAAATATTAAGAGTAAGACAGGGTGACAAATGTATAGACAAGGGAGTTTAGGTGTGGCAAATAGGTGCTTAAGGGTGACAAATGTATGAAATTCGGAGACAGGTAGGTCTAAATCTGACACAAATAGGTATATATTAGCGTGATAAATAAATAGGTCAATAAGGGGGGCAAATTGCTATGTAAGGGAGATAAGGAACCACACTACCTTTAACTTGTCATCATGAAGTGGAGGCTTTAGAAACCCTAAGTATGTGAAACGTTTCTTCTTCGACCGTAGGAATCGGTACAATTTCCTGAGATGTAGGTGGGACATCCAGTTTACGACAGACGGAGCATTGCATGGGTGTCTCCTTCGGCTCCATGGCTGTCAGTGATGAAAGAGAGCTCGCAATTCAGGAGTGCTGGAATAGCAAATGACGGAGAGGTCGCAAATGGCACCGCGAGGAAGACGAGACACTGAGCACGATGGAGAGACGAACCGGCTTCTGGTAGGCTGGGTAAGATCCAAGACATGGCGGGAAGGGTAAATAAGTAATTGGGGATTTTTAATTTTGAGGATCTAGTTCGACGTCATCATTTCTGTTGATGTGGCCTGCGGCGTTGGATCGGCGGCAATACGCGAACAACACCCACGCGTGGCCGACGTGTCCCGTTTTCCACGTGGACCAATTGGAGCTTAAGGGCGACAAATGTGTTTACATGGGTGACAAATGCGTTAGCAAGGGTGAAAAATATCCTACTAACGGTGACAAATGGGGCTCAATAGAGACAAGGCTGACGCGCGGCTTTCAAGGCAGTGTAAGAGTAAGGGCGACGTCTTGTGGACTTTAGTGGTGACAATTAGGTGAGTGTGGGTGACAAATGCTCACCTGGAGTAACAAATATCTTTTTTAAGTGTATCACTGTTAATCGTGAGGTGCCGGGTTTGAAACAACGCTCTGTCGCGGTTTCATTTACATTTTTAAATAAGTTATATTAAAAAAACTTAAGGAAACCTTAAGCTGAAGCTAAGATTCGAACACGGAGAAACCCGTTCAAAAGGCAAAACAATAAACCAAATGATACAACATGTCCTTTCAATTTGCTTATTCCATTATATATATATATAATAGTTTTCCGTATCGGTACGTAATGTCCAAATTCTAATCCAGTCTCGAGCCATGGCAGGGATGACCGGTTCGGTAGGGGCGGCCACACCTGCCCCAAATGATAGGTCGTGACTCAAGGGCGACGTTTATTATGGCACCTGAGTGCTTCCACGTGGCATTCCCCGTGAGGAGCCCTAGCTCACGAAAATTCATTATAGACGTGACGGTAAATTCAAAACACATGAGTTTGACGGGGGCACAGAACAATAAAGAAATGGTCAACATGTGACTGATACGCCTCTGAGTATCTTTTCGCACCCCGATGTGGGCCTTTCAAGGTAGCTAGACTTTTCAACATGTTGTCTCTTCCTTTTATAGGATACGACTTATCGGTCAAGCAAGGTTTGACGTCCCGCTCCGGGATGCCTCGACCCGCACGTCTCGACCCCACCCAAGTGGTGGGCAGGACGCCCGGGTCGTGGGTCATGACCGGGACGCTTCATTATTTTAATATTTTATTATATATATAAAGAGTATTTTTTTACTTTATTGTATTATTATATATATTATATATATAAAGAGTCTTGTTTTATTTTAACATTTTACGAGATGGACCGACACGAAGCGAATATGTGATGCGCACCGACTAGTGTCGTTAAGAAAGCCGTGTCACAATTTCAAAATAATCGTACTCACACACTTTTAAATATTAGAAAATTAAATATATAGTGGTAAGTGGAGTCGATCCCACGAGGAGGAAAGATCCTTATTTGAGTAAGTTGGAAAAATATCCTTATGCTTTGAAAATTGAATTTTGAGTGAGATTGAAACTAAGGAAAATAAAGTGCATGAAAACTATTTAAAGAATATAAGATTGTTTAAGAAGAGAAATTGGAAAAGATAGAAAGATGAAAACACCATAATTTACTCAAATGATGAACTTCATTAAGATGAAAGTGAAAAGTCACACTATGAAAATCAAAATTACAACATGGGAATATCTAAGAGAAAAGCGAAGAAAATATAGCCAATGGATGAAGAATAGCGTCGCCCCCGTGCCAAGCCTTGGATGAAGTTCGCCTCGCCTTGGATGCCGACGCCGTGAGAGGACCAATGGGTGAAGATCCGCCTTGGGATATAAGAGGAAAAATAGAGAAAGGGGAAGATAGAAGGAAGAAGAAATTCACTCTGGAAACATACATGTGTGTGGTGTATTTTGAAAAGAGAGAAAGAGAGAAAGAGGGAGGTTCGGTGGAGAGAACATAATGGAAAATTAAAATAGAAATAGAGGGTTATTGGGATGAGGATATCTTTAAAATCAGAAGGAATTGGGAAAAGTGGAAAACATTAAAGTTGTAGAGGTTGAGAAGATGAAGAAGGTTGGTGAAGACCTCAAAGACAAAAAATGATGGGGACATCCAAGCAAGACCGTCCACCTTTTCTTTGCATTTATGTCCTTTCCTATTTGTATGTATACCCTTGTGTTATATGGGTACGCAATTGTAAGTCTTAGTGGGTTTTTGTGCAAATGTGTAGTAGGTCCAGCTAGGGGGCCCTCCCTCCTTTCCTATTGGTCCACCTAAGCCATGTGGGGCTGGTCAACCATCCTAGGTGGCCATCTAGAAGGGTTGAATGCTAATTGACCACATGGGAGGCAAATGGGTTGGAAGTCAAGGGTAGGCCACCTACCCTCCCCCTTGGTCAAGGGGGCGCCCCCCCTTTAGAATTAATTAGGAATTATTTTTTTTTATTATGTTTGGACCAAATGTGATGTCCCTTAAATGCCCCTCCAGATCCTAGATCTGAGGGTATTCATGGTCTTTTTCCATTTATTATATAAGCCATGTATTTCTATTATTTGTTAATTAATGAAGAAGAAGAATTGTGTGAAATTCCTTGGAGCTCCAAGGGCTGGTGCGCCCCTCTCCCTCTCCCCTCTGGTTTTCCATCTCCCTCCTATGTATTTCAGGGTTGTGACCCTTCTACCTTAGCCCCTCCACCTCTAATTTCATTCTGTGCCGCCGCCGCCGCCGTTCGTGCCGCCATCGAGCCACCACGAGCAACCGTCAGAAGTTCTGTCTAGGTTCTGTCCTACTGGATAGAGGTCCACTACGAGAATTTCAGCTCTCAACTCCGACATCTTCTGGAGCTGAAATTTTCAGGGTTGATTCTTATCTTGATTCCCCATCTCCACAAAAACATTCACGTCCAAAATCTTTCTTTTGCTATTTTTGCATTTTCGGTCATCAAGTCTTCCCAGATATGTCAGCCTTCTGTTCACTGTGACAGCATGCCTGAGTTCATCAACTTCGACCCACTTTCAATTTTTGGATCAAGCCCAAATTTAGACTGGGTGTTCTACCCATCCAAATACATCTCCAAAAATTTTGGCTTGAATTTAGAAATTCTTTTTCTTCACAAGAAAATTAAAACTCAATCCAATTTCTTCTCTGTCCTGTCCAGTCCAGATCCGACACTCAGTCAGTATAAAATCCCTATAAAATCAAAACTTCCACCAAATCGTGCATTAGATATATTTTCGTCTTCCTATTTCATTTTTCTACAACTTTCATGAAGAGCACGAGGTCTGAATCTGAGATCTACCCCACGGTCAATGGCAGTTCTCAGTGTTGTGTCCCTGTGGTTTTGATGATGGTTTTAATGATTGATTTGGTTTTGATGATTGGTGTTTGATGTGAGTCACTGTGAGTCATCCTGTTGAAATGTTCATTCAGGCTTTCATATGCTCAGTCAGTTTATTTGTTTACACTGTGAATCATTGTAATTGAAGTTTCAGACTATTATCTGCTGCATAAAGCTTTCATATGCATTTACAGAGTCTATACATTGATTGGCAGTAAGTCTGCACATTGAGCGTCTCATGGAAGTCCATACAGTGCATTGCCTTGGCTAAGTGTATACACTGTCAGTCTCATTTTGAGTCAAAGTCCATACATTGGATTGTTACTCACATCGCCTTCAGGCCTCCAAGTCTGTACACTGGCCTTCTTTCATGATATACTACACGTCTACTCATTCAACACTGGTCTTCAAGTTCTGTACAGCGTGAAGTCTCACCTCGTGTTGTTTCCCCTCACTAACACGAAAAGATTTCGTGTCGTCTGAGGTTATAACACTTCGTGTTGATTTCCATGCTTTACAAGAAAAAGCTGCTAAGAGGTAATACTTCGTGTGTCCGTACTGTTTCTGTCTTCGTGTTGGTTTCCCTGAACCTCATGTCATTCTTGCTTCGTGTCCACACCTCGTGTCAGTGTCTGTCTTCGCCTTTGTGTTAAATTCAGCTCGTGTCGTTTTCGTCTTCGAGTTGTTCTTCTACTTCCACCATTTCATCACGTGTCGAGATAGCCGTGTTGTCTTTCACTTCGTGCAGCCTATGTGACTGTGTTGTCCCCATGGCA
The DNA here is from genome assembly GCA_022559845.1 of Amorphophallus konjac. Classification (NCBI taxonomy): domain Eukaryota; kingdom Viridiplantae; phylum Streptophyta; class Magnoliopsida; order Alismatales; family Araceae; genus Amorphophallus; species Amorphophallus konjac. The sequence continues at coordinate 375,693,739 of CM040120.1, read as the reverse complement.
TCCTTAGTTCATGTCGTGCTTTTTGTTTTCGTAAACTTCGTAGTGTTTGTTGTTACAGTAACACTTCGTGTCGTTATTGTTTTACTTCGTGTTGTTTTCTTTCTACCTCGTGTCGTTCTCTTTGTAGTATCTGTTTTGTCACCTTTGGACTTCGTGTCGTTTGTCTTGTGACCTCGTGTCGTTTTTGTTCTGTAACCACACTTCGTGTTGGTTACTGTTCTTCTTGTGACTTCGTGTCATGTTTCCAGACCTCGTGTCGTTTTCGTGTCATGTTTCCACACTTCGTGTCGTTCATGTTTAGTAACCACACTTCGTGTTGGTTACTGTCGTTCTTGTGACTTTGTGTCGTGTCTCCCAGACCTCGTGTCATTTTCACTCCGTGTCAACTTCATCTTTGTGTTGTTTTCATTCCGTGTCATTTTTTGTTCCACTGCGTGCAGAACATTGCAGCACCTCGTGTTGCTTTCTGTGCCACCACCTTGTGTCACTCTCTTCATTGTGTCTGTTCTGTCACAGTATACCTCGTGTCGTTTTCTGTGTGAACCTCGTGTCGCTTCTCTCTGTCCTCTAGTTGCATCTCGTGTCATCTTCCTTGTTGTGTTAGCCTTGTTCATTGTATCACAGTTCGTTCACTTCCAACCTCGTGAAGTAGTCACCCTGTGTTGACATTACATACCTCGTGCGCCTTAGCTTTAAATAAGCATGCAGCGAACTCTGATTGACTAATGGTGTTAATCTCATTACAGGTCCGAGGAAGAACATTTCAGACACCTGGGCTGCACGTGATCCAAGACAAGAGGAACAAAATGCAATGAAGGCACGTGGCAAGAAAGTTCTGGATCAAGCGTGGGAGGCACACGCGTCTTGTGCCCTATCCACCTGCTGCTGATGCTATATAAGGAAGCCTTCGTCCACAGATGAAGGTCGATCGGGTTGGCAAGAAGAAAAGCTCATACAGAGAGCCCCGATCCAGGAAAAGGAAGAGAAGAAAGAAAAGAAGAGAGCAGAAAAAGAGAGTGAGAGTAAGAGCAGAAGAAGAAAAAAGAGAGTGAGAGTAAGAGCAGAAGAAGAAAAAGAGAGAGAAGAGAAGAGTAGAGAGTAAGAGATTAGGAGAACAGAAGAAAGAAAAAGAGAGATCGTGAGTTGAGAAGAAGAAGAAGAGAAGTAGCAGAAGAAGCTCCTAGGAGAGTAGAAGAGAAAGAAAAGAGAGATAGAAAGTGAGCGAGAGAGCTCGTGGAGAACAAGGAAAAAGCTTACATGAAGATCTGTCTACTGGACCGTGGATCAAATCCAGGCCAGTCAGCTCCGTTGAGAGCCACATTGTGCATTTCGTGTTTCAGCTTTCTGTTTGCTGAAGTTATTTTCATTTATTGTTTTTCCTTTGTTTTCTGGTTTGCTGTGCTTTCCGATACTCTGTAGAGAGGTCGGGGTTCCTCCTGTGGATCAGGAGAAGGGAGATCTGATCTCCGGTTGCAAGTAGCTGGGAGCTACTTGTGGGTTCCCTCCGGTTTGGAGGAAGGGAGACTTGTCTCCGGTTCTGGGCTTGTGGATTCAAGTCCAGGGGTCCCTCCGGTTGGAGGAAGAAAGGTCTTCGACCTCTGGTTTGCTGGTGACTGGAAGTCACCGGTTGGTTCCCTCCTGGTCTGGAGGAAGAGGGGAGGTTGTTCCCCTGGTCAAGCTGTGTGGCAGCACCTGTTGCAGACTGAGTCTGCGGTTTCTAGCGTGAGCTAGTGGAAGCCACACTCGGGTTGAGTGTGGGGTGGATGTAGGTCTGGAGGACCGAACCACCTAAAAACCCTTGTGCATTGTGGTTTGGTTTATCTGCTTTTGCTTCCGCTAGATGATTGCATAGGGGCGCTCTAAGCGTTTGACTTCTGGTTGAGCAGAAGAGTGGATTAGTTTTCTTAGAATAGTTTAATCTGTCAAGAGAGCGAAATTCTAGTTGAGCGACTCCTTGTCTAATTCAGCCTAGTTAGCATCCTAGTGATCTCACTGTATGCTTGTTTTGTTCTGCAACTGATTATTAGCTTTTAAGCTTGTCTAGTTTGCGAACTAGTAATTCTAGTGAGCATCATATTTTAACTGGGCGAAAGTTTTTTTTTAAACGGGTTATATTCATTCACCCCCCTCTGAATACTGCACCGAACCCAACAATTGGTATCAGAGCAGGTCTCTGATCTATCTGATCTAACAATCTGCAGAGGATCCTGCTGGTTTGTTTGGTGTTTTTTTTCAGAGTGTGCTTTCTGTGTTCGTAGCTTTGATTCTCCGTCTTAGTGCTTTGTCTTGCTTATTTGGTTTAGGTGCTTCAGTTTGTTCTGAGCTTTCAGATTGTTTGCAATGGAGCCAATCGTGCTGAAGGCTAGCTCTAGCAAAGCAAACAGATCCAGCCACAGTGGATCATCAAGCAAGAAAAGTAGTCTCTCGCGGTCTGAAATTGATGAAGACCACATTGGAATGATGATTAGTAACTTCAGGAAATTTCTGAGAAAAAGAGAAGGAAAGCTTGACGGTAGCAAACAGCAAACAAGGTATAACTCTAATCCTGCCAAGATTGCTGACACTAATGTTTGCTACAAATGCAGGAAGGCTGGCCACACAAAGGATGATTGTCCAGAGGTATTGAAACTCAAAGGGAACACCTCGGACATTGATAGAGAAGGAAGAAAGTCCATATGCTTAATGGCCAACCGGGGAAGTGATGGTGAGGAAACTTCATCTCAGGTAAGCTCCGAATCAGATGGATACACTTTTGATGAATTGATAGTAATGTATAAAGATCTGTTCAAAGTATCCAAGAAACTAAAATCTGAAAACAAGAAATTGAGAAAAGAAGTGAAAACTTTGAAATCTGAAAAGGAGCACATTAGAGAAGATAATTCTTGTAAAGGTTGTGCCATTCTCGAAGACATAATTAATGAGTTTGAGTCTGATGACATTCTTCAAAAAGAACAAATAAAATCTCTAAAAGAAGAAAATGTCTACTTAAAGGATCAAAATAAAAGGCTAATGGTTCTTAATACTGTATTCTCTGAGAAATGGCTGTCAATTGAAAAAGGAAAAGCTGTTTATGATGAAAATTCAAAAAGTTTGAACAGTCTAGAACAAGAAATTGAGAAGTATAAAACTGCAAACCAAGTTCTAAGCGAATGTGTAAATTGCAGTGAACAGGAAATAGCCAGTTATGAACTTCACATTGCTAACTTGGAAGATAAAATTCATAATCTGGAAAATTCAGCTATTGAGTCTGCCAAGATTAAAGGAAAAATGAAAACTGTTGAGAGGAGGAAGGATGATAACTCTGAAGGGGGAACAAATTGCTGTTCTGATGTTAAAAAAATCACTAAAAACCAGCTATATACAACCTTTGTCCAAAGCACTAATGTAGCTGGTACTTCAAGGCAATCCCCAAAACAAAATGAAAATCAGAAGTCACCTTCAAAATCTGTCTTTCAGTTTAAAGCCCAGAAAATTGAAAAGCAAACAAAATCTATTGAGAATAATCAGAAATTGAAAAGAAAGAGTCAAACAAAGAAGGCTAAGAATACTTCTGGTTGTACTCTGAAATTTGCTAGTTCTGCTGAATCTGTTGGGCCAATACATAATGCTCATGCTTCTTGTACTCGTTCACATACACCTAGGAACTCACATGATAGAAACCATGTTCCTAGGAAATCTGATGCCTATTGTTACTACTGTGGTAGGTATGGTCATTATATGGATGACTGCAGAGTAATGATAAGGGATGATATGATGCATGATAAAACTCTTCCAAATAATCATCACCACCCCAAAAGAAACATGTCTTCCTCAAACCAACATATCATTTGTTACAATTGTAACAGACGTGGTCATAAAGCTGTTGAGTGTTGGTTTAGGCCTTCATGGGGATTTACTGGCTCAAGAGGTAAGCATTCTAGGTGCATTGAATGTGGTAAGTATGGGCATGTAGTCAAGGACTGCTGGTTTGTTCAGGGAAATCATTTTAATTCCAAATTTGTAAGATTCCCTCCAAACAAAAATCTCTTGGGCAGAAATAAAACTAGTCTTAAAGAAAAGACTCTTGCTTGTTATGAATGTGGAAAACCTGGCCACCGAGCTTCTGAATGCTGGTGGGCAGGTAATGATAAATCACAAATTCATGCTAATTATCATAGGTCTCATGCTGCTGTTGATATGCATCACAGGACCAGAAAATCTGCTGTTTCATGTAGATACTGTGATAAACTTGGTCACTCTATGGATAATTATTTTCTGATGAAATCTGATGACCATGTTGCTAAGAAACTGTTTAGAACACCTGATAGGGGTAGTGCAGGACCCAAGACTGCTTGGGTCCCTGCAAGATCATATTGATTGACTTGCTGCAGGTAGGGCCTTGGAAGGAGAAATAAAAGGGGTTAACCAAGGCACTCAAAAAGAAAACCCCATGATTCAATTCAGGTCAGTTCTGAAATCTGTTTTAAATTCATTATCTGAATTTGTGAGTATGAAAAATGAGAATTCCATGCTGATTTACTTGTGTGTTGTATGATCTTCTCTTGTCTAGTTGATCAGTCTGTATTCCAGACTCAGCTATTGAATTCAACTCTGCATATCTGATGCTCTTCTCATACTATATGTTGAACTGAATTTGAATGCTTCTTTAGTATATACGGTTGATGCACTATACAGACTCTGCATCCATGCATGTGTTTTGTGTTAATGCATTGCATGCTTGTTATTGAATGCACACTTGGACTGATTGTGTATAGACTGATTGTCATTACATGTGTCAATGATGCTGATTCAATGCATGAAGGACTGCTTTATGTTGCATTGTCATACATGATCATCATGGTATATTAAATGGAACAAGTTGAAGGGCATATGGAGTATGTCTGGATGCTACTGACATGTGTGAGGTGATCCTTGGATCAAGTCCTCCGCCTAGTACCATGGGTCTAGTCTTCATGTAAAACAGTGAACTGCATCATATGTTGAAAAATCTGAAAAAGGATAAAAATGCTCATGAATTGGATGCATAAACCTGAATTGATTGCATACTTGTTTAATGTATCCTTGGTGCATAGTCTGCATGTAGGATAGTATGTTGCATAGCAAGTTAATTCTGTGTTTGCATAATCATTCCTCATCAGCATTGTCTGAATTGATACCTCTGAACTCTACTCATCTGAAGTGCATATATGTGATTTGCATGTATGTTTAAATGCATATTGTAAGGGGGAGTCAATGCATTGCATATAGGTTGTCAAATGCATACATTTGTCAGATTTCATAGCATATCCCTTCTTATTGATTTTGTTGACAAACCTTGATCATATTCTGAAAACTTTATGCTTCAAAATCTCTCTTAACAATTGGTAATTCTCCTATCAATTGGTATCATTTGGCTTCAGAATTCTATCAGTCTTTCATGAAGATTTCGATGGGCTATCTCGATCATAAATCTGAAAATCTTAAACTAGAAATCTTCTATTATACGTTTTTATGAATGACTGAAATAACTCGTGTGGTTTAAGCTTAATGTATTCATGGAATTTAACTTCAAAATCTCTTAACATATCTGAATCATGTTTAATAAATCTTAACCAACTGTTTCATGCTATGTCTTGCAAAAACTTCTGAAATCTGCACTTTTGAATACATGACTTTAATTGGTTAAGTACATGAGATTAATATTGTTTTGAAGCAAATGAATGTTTCTGAAATGTCTAAAGGGTAATATCTGTCAGAGCAATGACATTGGTCACTGAGAAACACAAGTCCAAAGGACTGTGTCATGAGGTGCCTTAGTTAACTCTGTAAAATGAGAATTCATTGAAAATCAGGCAGAGCAATGGCATGCACACTGAGAAATACAATTCACTCATTAAAAATTGAGCTGTAGTGTGTCATGATGTGTAAATGCTAACTCTGTTTACATAAGGCATGACAGTTAGTCACACTAAGGGCTTAGGGATATTGGCCTCTGATCAAGGTATATCCTCTAGTTACAAGGTGTGTACTAAACTAGAAAGCACGTAAAATTTGTAGCAAGGAAAATTGTTGAATAAATTGAAAATATCTGAATATTGATGCCAAAAATCAAATTGCTACAACCCTAGACAAAATCATATGACTTCATAATTGCTTGATTTCAATACTAGTACATGTAATTCTGAAAGAAGTCAATAGATTTGATTGTGTAAGACAAAGGGAGGATAATCAAGATAAATATGAGGGCTTGGTTCACTTTTATTAAACCATGGTTTTAGATATCAATACAGAATTTTATTGATAAACTCTGCATACATCATGTTTAAACCATGTTGTTCAATAAATGTCATTCTTAAGCCCTTATGATAGAAGATTTTGAAAACTTATGTTTCAGATTTATGAGATTGATATCTCTTTGAAAATCTGGCTGAATTTCTTATGTTTGGAGCATCCTTGAAAAATTTGTTAACTGAATTTCTTCTGCTCATGTCATTGGCTCAATGACCTGAACTTCTCCTTGTTTGCCCCTGTGGTCTCCTTCTCATTTATCTCATAAGAGTCCATTTATTGAGGGGGAGCTTCCATGTCATGCATCACTTGCATATCAATTGGCATCTGTTCAGGGGGAGCATTCCTAGTCGTGCTGAATCATGTTCATATCATTTGTGACCTTGCATTCACATACTTAGCGGGAGTATTGCATTCCTTGTTGCATCTGCATTTTTGCATTTAACCCTTCCCATGGTTTATTTTGTTTATATCGAAGGGGGAGATTGTTTGCCAAAAAGGGAGAATCATGTTCTTGAAAGGGGGACAAATTGACTGAACTCTTATACATGCTTTAATTTCTCAAATTATTTTCTTTTTGATGAAGTCAAAGGGGGAGAATAATTTGAGTCTTCAGAATACCTCACATCATCAGAATGACTCAATATATTGAAAGTGTTGCCATCATCAAAAAGGGGGAGATTGTTGTGTCCCTGTGGTTTTGATGATGGTTTTAATGATTGATTTGGTTTTGATGATTGGTGTTTGATGTGAGTCACTGTGAGTCATCCTGTTGAAATGTTCATTCAGGCTTTCATATGCTCAGTCAGTTTATTTGTTTACACTGTGAATCATTGTAATTGAAGTTTCAGACTATTATCTGCTGCATAAAGCTTTCATATGCATTTACAGAGTCTATACATTGATTGGCAGTAAGTCTGCACATTGAGCGTCTCATGGAAGTCCATACAGTGCATTGCCTTGGCTAAGTGTATACACTGTCAGTCTCATTTTGAGTCAAAGTCCATACATTGGATTGTTACTCACATCGCCTTCAGGCCTCCAAGTCTGTACACTGGCCTTCTTTCATGATATACTACACGTCTACTCATTCAACACTGGTCTTCCAAGTTCTGTACAGCGTGAAGTCTCACCTCGTGTTGTTTCCCCTCACTAACACGAAAAGATTTCGTGTCGTCTGAGGTTATAACACTTCGTGTTGATTTCCATGCTTTACAAGAAAAAGCTGCTAAGAGGTAATACTTCGTGTGTCCGTACTGTTTCTGTCTTCGTGTTGGTTTCCCTGAACCTCATGTCATTCTTGCTTCGTGTCCACACCTCGTGTCAGTGTCTGTCTTCGCCTTTGTGTTAAATTCAGCTCGTGTCGTTTTCATCTTCGAGTTGTTCTTCTACTTCCACCATTTCATCACGTGTCGAGATAGCCATGTTGTCTTTCACTTCGTGCAGCCTATGTGACTGTGTTGTCCCCATGTCATCCTTAGTTCATGTCGTGCTTTTTGTTTTCGTAAACTTCGTAGTGTTTGTTGTTACAGTAACACTTCGTGTCGTTATTGTTTTACTTCGTGTTGTTTTCTTTCTACCTCGTGTCGTTCTCTTTGTAGTATCTGTTTTGTCACCTTTGGACTTCGTGTCGTTTGTCTTGTGACCTCGTGTCGTTTTTGTTCTGTAACCACACTTCGTGTTGGTTACTGTTCTTCTTGTGACTTCGTGTCATGTTTCCAGACCTCGTGTCGTTTTCATGTCATGTTTCCACACTTCGTGTCGTTCATGTTTCGTAACCACACTTCGTGTTGGTTACTGTCGTTCTTGTGACTTTGTGTCGTGTCTCCCAGACCTCGTGTCATTTTCACTCCGTGTCAACTTCATCTTTGTGTTGTTTTCATTCCGTGTCATTTTTTGTTCCACTGCGTGTAGAACATTGCAGCACCTCGTGTTGCTTTCTGTGCCACCACCTTGTGTCACTCTCTTCATTGTGTCTGTTCTGTCACAGTATACCTCGTGTCATTTTCTGTGTGAACCTCGTGTCGCTTCTCTCTGTCCTCTAGTTGCATCTCGTGTCATCTTCCTTGTTGTGTTAGCCTTGTTCATTGTATCACAGTTCGTTCACTTCCAACCTCGTGAAGTAGTCACCCTGTGTTGACATTACATACCTCGTGCGCCTTAGCTTTAAATAAGCATGCAGCGAACTCTGATTGACTAATGGTGTTAATCTCATTACAGGTCCGAGGAAGAACATTTCAGACACCTGGGCTGCACGTGATCCAAGACAAGAGGAACAAAATGCAATGAAGGCACGTGGCAAGAAAGTTCTGGATCAAGCGTGGGAGGCACACGCGTCTTGTGCCCTATCCACCTGCTGCTGATGCTATATAAGGAAGCCTTCGTCCACAGATGAAGGTCGATCGGGTTGGCAAGAAGAAAAGCTCATACAGAGAGCCCCGATCCAGGAAAAGGAAGAGAAGAAAGAAAAGAAGAGAGCAGAAAAAGAGAGTGAGAGTAAGAGCAGAAGAAGAAAAAAGAGAGTGAGAGTAAGAGCAGAAGAAGAAAAAGAGAGAGAAGAGAAGAGTAGAGAGTAAGAGATTAGGAGAACAGAAGAAAGAAAAAGAGAGATCGTGAGTTGAGAAGAAGAAGAAGAGAAGTAGCAGAAGAAGCTCCTAGGAGAGTAGAAGAGAAAGAAAAGAGAGATAGAAAGTGAGCGAGAGAGCTCGTGGAGAACAAGGAAAAAGCTTACCTGAAGATCTGTCTACTGGACCGTGGATCAAATCCAGGCCAGTCAGCTCCGTTGAGAGCCACATTGTGCATTTCGTGTTTCAGCTTTCTGTTTGCTGAAGTTATTTTCATTTATTGTTTTTCCTTTGTTTTCTGGTTTGCTGTGCTTTCCGATACTCTGTAGAGAGGTCGGGGTTCCTCCTGTGGATCAGGAGAAGGGAGATCTGATCTCCGGTTGCAAGTAGCTGGGAGCTACTTGTGGGTTCCCTCCGGTTTGGAGGAAGGGAGACTTGTCTCCGGTTCTGGGCTTGTGGATTCAAGTCCAGGGGTCCCTCCGGTTGGAGGAAGAAAGGTCTTCGACCTCTGGTTTGCTGGTGACTGGAAGTCACCGGTTGGTTCCCTCCTGGTCTGGAGGAAGAGGGGAGGTTGTTCCCCTGGTCAAGCTGTGTGGCAGCACCTGTTGCAGACTGAGTCTGCGGTTTCTAGCGTGAGCTAGTGGAAGCCACACTCGGGTTGAGTGTGGGGTGGATGTAGGTCTGGAGGACCGAACCACCTAAAAACCCTTGTGCATTGTGGTTTGGTTTATCTGCTTTTGCTTCCGCTAGATGATTGCATAGGGGCGCTCTAAGCGTTTGACTTCTGGTTGAGCAGAAGAGTGGATTAGTTTTCTTAGAATAGTTTAATCTGTCAAGAGAGCGAAATTCTAGTTGAGCGACTCCTTGTCTAATTCAGCCTAGTTAGCATCCTAGTGATCTCACTGTATGCTTGTTTTGTTCTGCAACTGATTATTAGCTTTTAAGCTTGTCTAGTTTGTGAACTAGTAATTCTAGTGAGCATCATATTTTAACTGGGCGAAAGTTTTTTTTTAAACGGGTTATATTCATTCACCCCCCTCTGAATACTGCACCGAACCCAACACTCAGGAAACTTCTCTGCTGCCCTGAGATTTTGAGCACTGTCCAAAAGCAACTTCAAAAATAGACTAAGGCCAGATCCGTGCAGATCCAGTTTGTTTCTCTAGCTCTAGATCGAAGTACTTCGAAAGAGCTTTCCAACGATACCTTCTGTGCTTCGATCCGACGTCAGGATTGATCGCAACAGCCGATCTCGCCGGATCGCGCGCCTAAAAATAGAAGCAGCAGATCCGTGGGCACTCTTTCCGACCGGTGTCGATCGGAGCCGCCCGGCCTCCGGCTGGCGAACCAGCGCACCGCCATCCCTGGAAGCGCTTCCCCAGGCGTCCCCACCATAGTGGTGCCACCCCGGTCCCACACGGCCCCACCGACCAGCGCGTGGGCCCCACAACCAGCAACATACGCCGTCCGAACCGCGCCGATGGGGTGATCAAGTGCAGCCCGTCAACCCGAGATCGGTCCTCCCGGGCCCACTTGTGTAGCCCTTTACCTCCCTGCGTGGAGTGGGTGATATTTCATTGCTGTAATTTAATTCATTACTGTTACCGGGAGTTACCGAATTCGGCCGAGACCGTCTTCCCCACGCCGAGAGCGTGGAGGTATCATATCCGCTCCTTGCTTGGCACTTTACTTTATTCGTATATATTTTATATGCCGCTGCTAGAGAGCATGATAGGGTAATTAGCTCGTTTCATATTATTACATTACCGCTGCTGCGAGAGAGAGCGAGACCGTCCCGTGACCCGATCCGGGCACAAGAGAGAATTGACCACCCTAGCTGTTGCCAGTTTCTCAACCGCGCACGTCCGACGCTTCCCTCGAAAAGGGACGATCACGAGCTTGTTTAGAGTCCGAGGGTTGCATTCCTAATTGGAGTCGAGTCTGTGGTCTGTCCCGCATCTGTTTGGTATCAGAGAGAGGTTGAGTCTAGGGTAGTCGTTGCATAAGTCTTGCACGGTCTAGGTCGAGTCTAGGATCATCATTATTTTCAAAATAAAAAAAAGTGTCATTTACATCTAGCCATCATCTAAGTCGGTCTAGGTTGCATTTGCATACCATTAATCGGTATATAAAAATGTGTTTTCCGAACGTTAGGCTACGCCTATCGGGAAGGTCGCACACTTGCGCGAGTGATCTTCGGATCGATTAACTCCGCCGCGTATCGAATCTTGGTCGTGTCTAGGTTGGTAGTCGAGTCGACATTCCAACTTTCCAATACTTAGGGTCGTGTCTAGTGTTTTGTCTGAGTGTCGGCGTGGCCATCCACTAGCTTCCCCTTGTCCCATGGATTACCGAACACCTGGATCTTATCCATGGTGGCGATACTGTCTAAAATGGAAGGACCACCCGAACCACCCCAAAAGGCCTGAAGCCCGGGACTTCTACGGCTCCGAAAACCTGAGTGACTACTTAGAGTGGGAAGCCGTTATAGACGACTACTTTGAGTGTTACCTTATGTCTGGTCCCGGGCAAGTCGACTTAGCCCAAAGGTGACTTTTCTATGAAGCCGCCGAAACATGGAGGGACATCAAGTACTTCCGGGAAGATAGGAGGCTAAGGCCCATCGAGTCATGGTGGGATATGAAGAGAGCGCTTAGGAGGGTCTACCTTCCCTGTCCACCTACCTCCAACTACGGGGGTCATACCACTAGCCATCCCCACCAACTCACCCACAATCAAGTGGGCCACACCTCCAACCAACCCCGCCCCTTCACCCCCATCCAAGCCCTTCAAAGCAACCGCAATCAAGTGGTCCGCCCAGTCGCCTCCAACCAAGTAGAAGCCCCACTTCTAGTCGAGTCTAGGTCCACACCCGAGCCGAGAGCCGAGGAGCAAGTCCACTCCGAGGTCCCCACTCCAACCCGCTCCTTTGAGGAAATCGAGAAAAAGTTTTGGGATTGGTTGGAAAGGACACGTGCTTCTTCACCAGCCGTGAGTGCTCCATTGCCATCTACTTCCGAACTTTATTCGGAACCATCTTATTTGGAGCCACCAAAACCCGAGCCACCCGTGTTTCTTACGGGAACGCTATACATAGCCGAGCCACTTCTTAGTTGGGTCAAGGATGGCTTGGTCCCACGTCCTTACCCTTCTATGGACCCCACCTTACCTATAGTGCCCGTCAACTCCTTCCACACTACCTTTCGGTCTAGTCACCATGTTGATACATTGGGTGACCTTATTTGGGTTTAGGTTGGCAATGGAAGTTGACGCACTTATTGGCCCGAGGCTTTGACCAACCCACTAGTCGTAGCTTCACCCTTCCGGCCCTAGGGTCCATTACCTCCGTGTGCACAGTGGGTTGTGTCACCACGGAGATCCTCTTGTTCCTCCCTATGCCGGCCGAGCCTGACTTAATTCCCTTTTGCCCAAGGGAGGAATCTTACTTTTTTCACATGACCACCATCCCATTCACCATGACGGATGAAGGTGACCACCCACACCTTCAAGAATTTCACAATTGGGATAATGTCATGTGGGAATCCATCTCATTGGGTCATACCTTCTTCGACCCTTTTGACCCCTTCACTAGTGAATCTCCCGAGCTTTCATACTCACTCCACTTCTTCCGCGGAGTTCACTATCCCACCTTTTCCACACGGGCCAAGCAACCTCTACATAACCATAAGTCCGAACCATCATTTGGAGATAATGAAGACTTTGGTTTCCCTGGCCCACCTAAGCCCATCCTCGATACACCCACACCCAGATCTTCCACACCCGGCTCTCCTAGCCCTCTCAAGTCTCCCAAATCCAAAGGGCCATCCATGCATGACTGGGTCATACTTGGACGTTTAGGTGTTCCCCATGCCACCCATCTCCGGTTACATAACATGCATGCATGGCACACATTCGGGTGTCCTGGTCTGCCGTCACCCATGTACGGGTCGAACTAACAATAGGTTTTTCTCGAGTCATGCATGAGACAGTTTCTTGTTTGTGTGGTTTGCATACGTGTGTTAGTACATGGTGAGTCTGCATGTGTCTTGTGCGAGCTCGTTGTCGGTCTCTTATGAGTGAGAGGCGAGTGGACGCGCTCGATGAGTATGAGATCAATTCTACATCTATGCCCCGGATCTAGTCACCTACAGGGACTCAGCGGTGATTCCAAGTGAGTCTTCGAGCCGCCTCCTTCCCCTTGAGAGTGACTCCACCCCGGAGTGTTCCACCACTAGCCCCTTCCCATAGCAGCATGCGCATATCGAGTATATACGGAATGAGTAGGTGACGATCACTTGGAGTGGAGCGTACCCGCGCTACTTGGTACGGTGACGGATCCGCCGGAGCTACTCGAGCAGTCACCCCCTTTACTCGACGGGGTCGAGTTCTTCCCACCCGGGGAGAATTGATGGGGACATCGAAGCAAGACCGTCCACCTTTTGTTTGCATTGATGTCCTTTCCTATTTGTATGTATATCCTTGTGTTATATGGGTACGCAATTGTAAGTCTTAGTGGGTTTTTGTGCAAATGTGTAGTAGGTCCAGCTAGGGGGCCCTCCCTCCTTTCCCATTGATCCACCTAAGCCATGTGGGGCTGGTCAACCATACTAGGTGGCCATCTAGAAGGGTTGAATGCTAATTGACCACATGGGAGACAAATGGGTTGGAAAGTCAAGGGTAGGCCACCTACCCCCCCCCCCTTGGTCAAGGGGGCACCCCCCCCTTTAGAATTAATTAGGAATTAATTTTTTTTATTTTTTTTGGACCAAATGTGATGTCCCTTAAATACCCCTCCAGATCCTAGATCTGAGGGTATTCATGGTCTTTTTCCATTTATTATATAAGCCATGTATTTCTATTATTTGTGAATTAATGAAGAAGAAGAATTGTGTGAAATTTCTTTGGAGCTCTAAGGGCTGGTGCGCCCCTCTCCCTCTCCCCTCTGGTTTTTCATCTCCCTCCTCTGTATTTCAGGGTTGTGACCCTTCTACCTTAGCCCCTCCACCTCTAATTTCATTCTGTGCCGCCGCCGCCGCCGTTCGTGCCACCATCGAGCCACCACGAGCAACTGTCGGAAGTTCTGTCCTGCTGGATAGAGGTCCACTACGAGAATTTCAGCTCTTAACTCCGACATCTTCTGGAGCTGAAATTTTCAGGGTTGATTCTTATCTTGATTTCCCATCTCCACAAAAGCATTCACGTCCAAAATCTTTCTTTTGTTATTTTTTCATTTTCAGTCATCAAGTCCTCCCAGATCTGTCAACCTTCTGTTCACTGTGACAGCAAGCCTGAGTTCATTAACTTTTCAATTTTTGGATCAAGCCCAAATTTAGACTGGGTGTTCTACCCATCCAAATACATCTCCAAAAATTTTGGCTCGAATTTAGAAATTCTTTTTCTTCACAAGAAAATTAAAACTCAGTCCAATTTCTTCTTTGTCCTGTCCAGTCCAGATCCGACACCCAGTCAGTATAAAATCCCTATAAAATAAAACTTCCACCAAATCATGCATTAGATATATTACCGTCTTCCACTTTCATTTTTATACAACTTTCATGAAAGCACGAGGTCTGAATCTGAGATCTACCCCATGGTCAATGGCAGTTCTCAAGAAACTTCTCTGCTGCCCTGAGATTTCGGGCACTATCCAACAGCAAATTCAAAAATAGACTAAGGCCAGATCCGTGCAGATCCAATTTGTTTCTCTGGCCCTATATCGAAGTACTTCGAAAGATCTTTCCAACGATACCGTCTGTGCTTCGATCCAACGCCCGGATTGATCGCAGCAGCCGATCTCGCCGGATCGCGCGCCTGAAAATAGAAGCAGCAGATCCGTGGACACTCTTTCCGACCGGTGCCGATCGGAGCCGCCCGGCCTCCGGCCGGCGAACCAGCGCGCTGCCATCCCCGGAAGCGCTTCCCCAGGCGTCTCCACCACAGTGGTGCCACCCCGGTCCCACACGGCCCCACCGACCAGCGCGTGGGCCCCACAACCAGTAGCATACGCTGTCCGAACCGCGCCGATGGGGTGATCAAGTGCAGCCTGTCAACCCGAGATCGGTCCTCCCGGGCCCACTTGTGTAGCCCTTTACCTCCCTGAGTGGAGTGGGCGATATTTCATTGCTGTAATTTAATTCATCACTGTTACCAGGAGTTACCGAATTCGGCCGGGACCGTCTTCCCCACGCCGAAAGCGTGGAGGTATCGTATCCACTCCTTGCTTGGCACTTTACTTTATTCGTATATATTTCATATGCCGCTGCTAGAGAGCATGATAGGGTAATTAGCTCGTTTCATATTATTACATTACCACTGCTGCGAGAGAGAGCGAGACCGTCCCGTGACCCGATCCGGGCACAAGAGAGAAGTGACCACCCTAGCTCTTGCCGATTTCTCAACCGCGCACGCCCGATGCTTCCCTCGAAAAGGGACGATCGCGAGCTTGTTTAGAGTCCGGGGGTTGCATTCCTAATTGGAGTCGAGTCCGTGGTCCGTCCCGCATCAGAAAATAAAAGGAAGATGGAGAAAAACACAAAAGAACAGAGGTTGGTCGCGGATGAACAGTGAAAGCCCTAAAAATCTGAACTTTAGAAAATAGTAAATAACTTGAAAATGAGGAAGAATTGGAAAAAGATGTAGAAGAAGTTGAAGAACTTTCAAAAACGCACAACTTTTGTGAAGAACTCAGAGAGAGATAAGGATCCAATGGGAAAAAAAAAGAAGGAACAGAGTTTATGAAAACTTATGAACAGTAAAAATGCAAAGATAGATATTTGAAAAACTGGGAATAGCTTAAAAACGGTGGAGAATTAGAAGAAGATGAAGAATAAGAATTTTTAGAAGACTTAAAAACAAACAACTTTGTAGAAGAATGAAATTTAAAAAGAGAACTAGAAGTGCATGAAAAAGAGGCTAGAAGAAAGGTGAATCCTCCCCCTATGGTCGCACACAACACCTATTTATAGTGGAGAGACCTTCTACGATCGTGGACTTCCCAAATCCTCCCAAATCCGAATTTCCAGCAGTGATGGTTGATTAAATCAAGACTCCTTCTAGTATTAGAGTCATCCTTTCCACAGATTGATCATGGATAAGCTCAAAATATGGCAATCACGACGTTCTGTTCTGTTTCTGCTTCAAACTGAAATAGCGACCACCATCCGGGCGTTATTTGAAATGACGACCACACAAACGGTCGTTCATTCTTTTTTTCATTTTTTTATTTCAAATATTTGGTAAATAATTTTCCTCATAAATGAATTAGCGCCCTCTCGCGCAGTCGTTATTTCTTTTTTTTCTTTATTTTTCTTATTTTCTTCAAATGAATTGACGTCTGGCCTTGTGTCACCGTATCTTGAATATGCGCTCTCTCAGAAGGGCGTTCATTAAATAGCGCCCTGAGCTTGGTCACCATTTCCTGAAAATTTAGAAAATTTAAAATATCAACATATTTCATCCAAAAATGACTTTCAAATAATTGTACAAATTCTTGAATGTTTCTCATATGGCCATTTTCACTCAAAAAGATGATAAAATAATGCAAACTCAGAAAATGATGAGAATGAGATTTTAACCTTATTATATGCACAACTAGACTTATTAAATGTTCAAAGATGATGAATGTGATGCAAATTATGACATAAAATGAAGCACTCATCACAACCCCCAACTTACTCATTGCTAGTCCCTAAGTAATGCAATTAAATCAAAATTAAGGACCAACAAGAGTTCATAAAGATCATACTCTTATATCCAGCTCTCCTTTCATAGAATCAACTAAAGATTAGGAATCCAGAATCATTAATGCTCATACTAGCCTTAGATTGGAAATTAAAGCACATGACTTAAGAATATAAATCAAAGTTCAATAGCACTTGTGCGTGTGTAATTCACTACAAGAAAAAGTGGGATTTGGGACGGAAATTTGGGACGGAATATTTTCCGTCTGAAATTCCGTCCCAAATATGGAACTACACACGGAATTTGAGACAGAATTTGGGACGGAAAATATTCCGTCCCAAATTTGGGACGGAATTTGTGACGAATTTTTAGAACTGTCTGAAATTTGTGACCAAGAAAATGTGACGGACCGACTCCATCGGAAATCCGTCTCAAAATCCGTCACAAAACACCTTGCGACGGATTTCACAAGGGCTGCCATTGTGAAATCCGTCGCAAAGGTGTTTTGCGACGGATTTCCGACGGAGTCGGTCCGTCACATTTTCTTGGTCATAAATTTCAGACAGTTCTAAAAATCCGTCACAAATTCCGTCCCAAATTCCGTGTGTAGTTCCATATTTGGGACGAAAATTCAGACGGAAATTCAGTTCCAAATTTCCGTCCCAAATGCCACTTTTTCTTGTAGTGATTCCAAATCTGCAGTTAAGACAATTGCATCCCCAATTTGTTATTCTAAGTAAGTACCTTTCAACCCTGCACCTCTCAGATCAGAGCATTTAAGCATACTAGCTTTTGTCTGCCTTTTCCTTTTATCCCTTTGGAATTTTTTTTTCATTTGCACAACCATGATGCTGCACTACCCTTCACCTTTTTGCGTGAACCTCAACACGTCTTAGGTGAAGCAGGCCCGGTTACTCAGATCAGGGGCATTTTTCATGGCGTGATCTTTCTATTTCATCATTTCTCTTTTTTTTAACAATATACCTTTGCATTTTCTTTTCTTTTTCTAAAAAACTTGGCAGAAAGTTTTTCTTGAAATAGATATCCTCCTCAAGAAATGCAGAGTATCAGATACAGTACTGAAAATAACAGAGGGCTTGTCCTATTTTGCTTCATCAGAGTGCTTAGTGAATATTTTTTCTAATAGTGCGCATGAACTTTAAAAAGATTCTTGTATCAATTTTCCATGGCTAGATCGAACTTAATTTTCTTTCAACCTTTTCTTAGTCTTTTCTAATCTAGAATTACTTTCAATTGAAGCATGAATTAATAAAACTATGTCGAGGATTTCATCTTTTCACTTTCATGCAAATTTGTAGAATGATATGCTGGAAATTATGCAAAACATCCTATCAGGTTGTACTATATGCAATTAAAATTTTCTATCTTCCCCCCCAACTTGAATGACATTATCCTCAATGGCATGTAAAGTTGAAATGAAAGAACAATGTAACGGTGAAGTTTGATGAGTAGGAAAGAGACAACCTGGTGTGCGGGACAGAACCTCCTTTGGCGACAACTTCCTCTCCTTGGCTTGAATCTAACAACTAAAACACACTGAAATAAAAGCATCAAATAACAAAAACCTTGGGTTGCCTCCCAGAAGCGCTAAGTTTTTCATCTTCAGCCAGATGTAAGAAAGCTCATAACATATTCATTCCATATCACATAATGCAATAGATTCTTTTTGTGTTAACTGCTCATTCTCCAAGTAAGGTTTTAACCTTTAGCCATTGACAGTAAAAATGTGACCATTTTGAGGATTTAAAAGTTTAACAGTCCCATGGTCGAATACTTTAACAACAACAAATGGCCCATCCCATCTGGATTTCAATTTACCAGGGAACAAACGCAGCCTTGAATTAAAAAGCCAAAACTTTTGATTAACAAAAAATATTTTTCTGTGAAGATACTTGTCATGAAATGCTTTGGTTTTAGCTTTATAAATCTTGGCATTTTCATAGGCTTCATTCCTTAGTCCTTTAGTTCATTCAATTGAAAAGCTCTTTGGGACCCAGCTTGAGTTAAATCAAAATCAACATGTTTTATGGCCCAATATGCTCTATGCTCTAATTCGATTGGCAAGTGACAGGCTTTACCAAAGATAAGACGATATGGAGACATACTAATGAGAGTCTTGAATGCTGTTCTATAGGCCCATAATGCATCATCTAGCCTTTCAGACCAGTTTTTCCTATCCGGCCTAACTATTTTATGCAAAATATTCTTAATCTCCCTATTGGAAACTTCAACCTGACTACTGGTTTGGGGATGATAAGGGGTAGCGAGCTTGTGAGTTATACCATACTTACAAAGCAAAGCTCGGAATTGAAAATGAGTGAAATGAGAACCCCCATCACTAATTATAGCTCTAGGACAACCAAACCTGGAGAAGATATTCTTCTTCACAAACTTCATAACAACCTTATGATCATTTGTCCTAGTAGCAATGGCTTCAATCTATTTGAAAACATAATCGACCGCCACCAAGATATATTCATTATGAAATGAAGATGGAAACGGTCCCATAAAATATATTCCCCAAACATCAAAAATTTCAACCACCAGAATGGGATTCAGTGGCATCATATCTCTCTTCGAATTATTGCCCACAGCCTGACATCTCAGACATGATTTAGAAAATGCATAAGCATCCTTAAATAAAGTGGGCCAATAGAATTCACTTTGCAATACTTTAGCCGCTATCTTCTTTCCAGAGAAGTGTCCCCTACAAGCAAGATTATGATAAAAATTCAATACTGATTGTTATTCTTTTTCAGTGACACATCTTCGTATAATCTGATCAAGACCCATATGAAACAACTCCGGATCCTCCCAAAAATAGTGTTTTACCTTAGAAAAGAAGTGATCCTTCTCCTATTTAGTCCATCCTCCCTGGATCTGACCTACCACCAGGTAGTTAACAATATTAGCATACCAAGGAGTGGAAGAATGAGAGATGGAAAGAATTTGCTCATCTAGAAAGGAATCGGACATTGGAGTACTTTCAGGGATCACTATCCTGGAGAGATGATTAGCAACAACATTTTCTAACCCCTTCTTGTCTCCTATTTCTAAATCAAATTCTTGTAACAACAAAATCCAACGAATGAGACGAAGTTTAGCATCCTTTTTGGAAAGCAAATATCTTAAAGCGGTGTGATCGGAATAAATGATAACTTTTGCCCCTAGTAGATATGAACATAATTTCTCTAGGACGAAAACAACAGCTAAAAGTTCCTTCCCCGTGGTAGTGTAGTTCATCTGAGAATCAGCAAGGGTGCGACTTGCATAATAAATCACCACGGGCTTTTTATTCACTCTTTGGCCTAAGACAGCTCCTACAGCATAGTTAGAGGCATCACACATGATCTCAAAAGGAAGCGACCAATCTGGAGGTTGCAAAATCGGAGCTTGAGTGAGGATCGCTTTCAGGCAATTAAATGCCTCTAAACATGAATCATCTAAATTAAAAGGAGTGTCCTTAGCAAGCAATTTGGTGAGAGGGCGAGCGATGGTGGAGAAGTTCTGAATAAATCTGTGGTAGAACCCCGCATGGCCAAGAAAGGATCGTATTTGCATAACTGAAGTAGGAGGAGGAAGATTTGAAATTAATTCAACCTTAGCTTTATCGACCTCTATCCCCCTTTCGGAAATCACATGTCCTAAAACTATACTTTCTCTCACCATAAAATGGCTCTTCTCCCAACTTAAAACAAGATTAGCATCAATGCACCTTTTCATAACTTGTTTTAAAATTTCCAAGCATACCTCAAATGACGAACCAAAAATAGAGAGATCATCCATAAAACTTCCAAAGTTTCCCCCACCATGTCAGAAAATATCGACATCATACATCTTTGAAAAGTAGCAAGGGCATTACACAGTCCAAACGGCATCCTTCTAAAAGTAAATATGCCAAAAGGGCACGTAAAGGTGGCCTTTTCTTGATCTTCCGAATAGAAAACAACTTGATTGTATCCAGAATAGCCATCCAAAAAGTAAAAATACTTTTATCTAGCCAGCCTTTCCAAATTTTGATCAACAAACGGGAGCGGGAAATGATCTTTCTTTGTAACTGCATTTAATTTTCTATAATCAATGCAAACCCTCCATCCCGTCTGTAATCGCATGGGCACCTCTTCTCCTTTTTCATTTATGACCACTGTCAGCCCCAACTTCTTAGGAACCAATTGTGTTGGGCTAACCCATTTGCTATCAGAAATAGGATAAATTATCCCAGCATCTAACCACTTAACAACTTCCTTCTTCACCACCTCTTTCATATTTGGATTCAGCCGACGTTGCATCTCTCTGCTCGGCTTGGCATTGTCCTCCAAATAGACATAATGCATACAAACATCTGGACTTATACCCTTCAAATCTGCCACAGACCATCCTATCGCCCCCCTATGCTCCTTAAGAACTTCTAAGAGTTGACATTCCTGAGCAGAGGTAAGATCAGAAGCAATGATAACAGGCAGAGTATGATCTGGGCCTAGATAAGTATATTTCAACGAATCTGGCAGAGGCTTAAGTTCCAAAATGGGCGGCTGATCAAGAGATGGAAGAACTGGTTTAGATCTTAATGGAGGAAGAGGCTCCACACTAGAATAAGAAAGAGGTGAATCCTGAAGCAAACTACCCTCTTCAATCACATTCTCATTCATATCCGCACTTTCTCTAATTATTTCCTCAAAAATATCAATGACATTACATTCTCCGTCATGATCCGGGTATTATGAAGCTTTAAAAACATTCAATGAGACCTTCTCTCCTCCAAAGGTAAAATCCATCATCCCTGTGGCACAATTTATATTGGCCTTTGCCGTAGCCAAAAACAGGCGACCCAAAATGATTGGTGTATGCTTTAACTCCTGGGATGAGGCCATATCCAAGATTAAAAAGTCCACTTGGAAATAGCATTCATGAATTTTCACTATCACATCCTCCAACAAACCCTTTGGTGTCTTAACAGACCGATCCGCCAGTTAAAGGATAATAGAAGTGGGCTTCAATTCCCCTAAATCAAATTGCTCATAAATGCAGGTGGGTAACAAATTAACACTAGCTCCAAGATCTAGCAAAGCTTTATCAAATGTCACCCCACCTATATCACATGAAATTAATGGAGCACCAGGGTCCTTCAACTTCTTTGGTAAAGAATTCATTAAAATAGCACTAACATCTTCAGAGAGGCGGATCTTTTGTGCTACCGCCTTCGGCTCTTTTCTTGGTGTACAAAACTCTTTTAAAAACTTGGCATATGCCGGCACATGTTTAATAGCATCCAAGAGTGGAATATTGATATTGACTTGCTTAAATAATTCCAGCATCTCTTTTTGTTGGACTGACTTCTTTTGAGCTTTTGACTTTAATGCATATGGAAAAGGGACCTTAGGAACACATCCTTGAAAACCTTCATCAACCTTGACCTTTCCTTTGTCCATTGTCTTCTCCCCCCCATCCGGCTTCTTTTTCTCTTGAACAATTATCAGCTCTTTTTCCTCATTATCACTTTCCTCTTAGGCATCTTGGCCGGAACTACCACCCACATCCTTAGCCTGATATGGATCATTAAGAACCTTCCCACTCCTAAGAGTAGAGATAGCTTTGGAATTCTCGAATTAAGGAACGACATGAGGGGGAGGCTGAGGTTGATTGGACTAATTGGGAGGAGGAAGAATGGGAGCTCTTTGCTGGAAACCTGGAGGTTGTTGATTACGGGGATTAGCTATGGGTTGACTAGGTAACTGCCCAACATCTCTCCTCATATTACTAGCCGCCAGCTGACCTATTTGACCTTCTAACTTAGCAATTGATTGTTGTTGAGAAAGAATAAGTTGCTGAAGTTGGTCAAACTTATCTTCAAAATTGGGCTGGTGAGGTTGAGAAGGCGGTTGATAAGGAGCTTGAAACGGGGCTTGATGTTGATAACGATGTGATGGAAATTGATTATATTGGCCCTGGAATGATGGAGCTTGTTGATATGGGGCCTGAGCATGATGGAATGATGGTTGCTGGAAGGGAAGTTGATGTTGTTGATTATGTTGAAAAGGAGATGAAAATTTTTGGTGAGATTGATTTGGAACTGGAAAATATTGTTTAGGAATTGAGGGATTGACTTGAGTGGATGAACTCACTTGAGATTTTCATTGAAGTATTGGAATATGGATCATAATTACGCTTGGAGACTCCCTGAGCAGCAAAGACTTGTTCTTGAATGAACGGGGGAAGTTGGGCCGCTGTAGGGCAATCAATGATAGCATGATTTGGGCTTGAAGATAAAGTGTAAAGTTCTTGAAGGTTTGAATCTGAGAGAGGCTGAGCAGAAGGAAGAGAGGACTCCTGTCTATTCATAGACAAAAGTTGATCTAGCTTTTGAGCCACTAAATCTACCTTCTCCATCCTTTGCGCCAACAAGTCCACTTTATTCAACTTTTGCGCAAGCGCATTAATATCCAGCCTATTCTCAAAATCTCCTTGACTTTTAACTTCATAAAGCTCACCCTTTTTAGATGGTCCAATCATTCTTTCGTAAGAAGAAAGTGAAGCATGACTAATAGAATTTTCACTTAACATTTCAAACAATTCATAAGCTTCATCTTCACTTTTACTCATAAAAGCTCCCCCACATGAGGCATCCACCATTTGTCGATAATTTTCCATTAATCCCTCTTAAATTCTTGCACAATTTGCCATCTAGATAGGCCATGATGGGGGCATTTTCTCAATAAATCTTTCAACCTATCACAGGCCTCATGAATTTGTTCCTCAGGATTTTGTGTAAATCCAGCGATGGCCCTTCTCATGGTATTAGTCCTACCAATGGGGTAAATCTTCTTCAAAAACTCTATCTGCATCTTTCCCCATGTATCAATCGTTCTACCCAAGGCTCCCAACCAATATTTTTCTTTGTCCTTAAGGGAGAATGGGAATAGAGTAAGCTTAAGGGCATCATCTGAGAAGTTTTGGATTTTGACAGTGGAACATATCTGGAGGAACTCATCTAGATCTTTATAAGGATCTTCATTAGGGTTTTCATAGAATGATGACAACATCTATATGGTACTAGACTTAATCTCATACTGAACCGCTTGGTTCTGAGGTGCTTGAACATAGAAAGATGGTTGATATTGATTAGGCATAAAATAATCCTTCATTTGCTTAGGAGTTTGGTTTTGATTTTGATCCGCCATAAGGTTAGGTTGAAGTTGTGGTCTAGAATGATGGGATAGATGGTATGCTCTGATACCAATTGATGTGATCTAGCAACGGTGCGTGTAGGATTCAGAGGGGGGGTGAATGAATCCCTTAAAAAAATTTGACCGAACAAATATCAACTAGTCCAAACTCAAGGGCTTGATTAAATCAGATCATAGACTTGAATAACTAAAGTGCACCAGTGAACCTGGAAAGCCAAACTAAACTACTCAAGCCTAGTCATGCATCTATCGATACACACAAGACAAGCAAACCACACAGAGCACAAGGAGTTTTTAGATGGTTCAGTTTGCTGCCTACATACCTACGTCCATCCCTCACTCAAATCCGAGTGAGGCTTCCTGCTGCCTTACAGCTTGAAAACGCTGTGCAACACAGCTTGCGTCCGCTGAGCCTCACAACTTGCTTACAAATAGCTGAGCAACATAGCTTGCTATCCAGAGGATCCCTCCTCTGACCGCTAAGGATTACAGCTTAACCTCTGCTGCCACACAGCTTGATCAGAAAAATTAAGATAAGAAACAAAATAAAAACGGTGGAAACAGCTACTGAAGGCTGACAATGAAATCCAAAAAAAAATAGCTCACGTAGGAGCAAACTGGACTGGATCTGATCCAAGTACCAGTGGACAGACTATCAGATATTCTTTTCACGATCTCCCTCTTCCTCTATCTCTCTTTTCTTTTCCCACAAGCTCTCTATCTCTTTTCCATCTCTTCTACTCTCTATCTCTTGGCTGTTCAGAACCTCTTTTGTTTTCTTCCTTCGATCTGCAACCTCTTATATTCTCTCATTGAGCGTGTGGAGGGAGAACTCCTGCCCAAGAGCTTCCAGAAGGCTCTCAGCCACGTGTCACCATCTAAGCGTTGTATCTTTCCACGTGGCATTCTTTTAGAGATAGATCTGCCTTGGATCACATTCCCCTCCTCGGAGAGAAACTCTGTCAGAAAACACAAGGCATTTTGTCAAACACTTAGCACAGTTTGCACCGAGGTAATGAGTGTGTAAACATAACATGCACTGAGTAGAAATATGCAACTCAACCATTGTACTGAGTTGATAAAGCCAGAAATGGGAAATGCACTGACTTACAAATATGCATGACACCATATGCACGGACATGAATCCATGAGCCATAAGAGGAAGACTATGCACCGAGTGAAAAGTGTCTAAAGACATGCACTGACTCATAAGGTGTCTAGAACAGAGGATGCACCGACTCTAAGAAATGTCTAGGACATAAAATGCACAGAGTTGGATATGCGGTCCAGGCAAGAGTTGCACCGAGATGAAAATAAGAATGCACTAACACTAAATGACAAAACTGAACAGTGCGTGCTGGTCAAGAATCGCACGGACTTGAAAATTGCACCGACTTCATGTTATTTTAAAAAAATAATAATAATGCACCGAGATGAGGTGAGCAGAAACGAGAAATGCACTGAACTAGTGAAAAGGATGACAAGGAGATGATAGCACTGACTTGGGTTAGGCTGACCAAGCAAGATCTGCACTGACCCCTTTTTCTGTATGAGACAAGTGATGCACCGAGGGAGGAACGGGACGACAGTGTTTGTGTGTGGACAGATACTTGCATAGAGGCAAGCACTTAAGCGTGAAGTGCAGAATAGAACCGGACTAGCACCGAGCTAGATCTCTAGCAGAACAACACATGCACTGGCTATGAATACTTCTGTGAAATTACATGCACCAAGAGAACCAAACATAACAGATATAATTGAAAGATTTAAACACTTTAATCTAAACATGATTCATAGAAAGTCATTATCAAAACTAGGGTTCCAACAGTCTCCCCCTTTTTGATTATGACAACTATGAGTCATGTATGATTAAACCATAGAAATATTAAATACTCAGCATTCAAACAACTGAGTTCACAGTCTGTTGGAGCATGCACAAAAAAAATTTATCCACACACAGACAAGACAGAGAAATTGCATTGGACACCACAAGTGTGCAACCAAACAAAAATGCAATTATGCACCATGTAAGAATAAGAAAAAAAATGCTTCTGTGTGTATTAAGAAAGCAAACATTAGTGTTTGAATGTACATCTCTCTTTTCACAAAAGGAAGGGTATTAGAAGCAACACATCTTTCCCTTGCCAAAATCTTTGCCATTTCACTCATCAGTAACAGTGAGGTCTTCTTTGCAGCATATACTCAGCAGCTATCCAGCAGGATATACATGAGGTCTTCTTCTCCCCCTTTGTCATTATCAAAAATGGGGAATTTTAAGAGATTAGTGACCTCGGTAGCTCCCCCTGTCTCTTGCAGAATATGCTGAACTGGAGCCAGAGGTGGTAAGTCTGTTCAACAAAGCGGTATGAAGATATCTAATTGAGTCCGCCAGTCTGTCAAGCTTTTGATGCACAGTCTTCCCCAGCCTTTCCACTAGAGGGGTGACTGACTCTCGTTGGTTGAAAGCTTGTTGAACGATCTTTGACAAAGTCTGTAAATTAGACTGGACAACTTGAAACTTTGTGATGATTTCTGGCTGACTGGCCGCTATTCTGTTTATCATGCCCTTTAACAGTTCAAACTCAATTTTCAGATCAAAGGTATGGCTAAGAATCTTACCTATATTGGTGACTCTGGAGATTTGAGTGTCTTGAATTTTACTGACCATGTCACCTACTTGAGAGTTGATACCCATAAGAGATTCTAAAATCTCTCGTACTGCTTCATCTATCTTTCGTTTAGCAGCTAAAAATTCTAGCCCTTGACGTTTCACAACCTTTTCCAAATGTTTCAGTCTACCCTCTACTCTATCTATTTGAACAGTCTACAATAAAAACTGTTTGTTCATCAAGTTATTCTGATTGAGTACAATCTCTATCAACTTAGACAACATCTGAGCAAGATTGAATTCAGCATTTGTTTCATGTGTACTGGAAGTGGAAGCACTAGAATCTGGCAACTCAGTGTAGTACTCATGATGCTGTTTAGGGGGCGGAGGAGGTGGAATGCCAAGACTAATTAGTTCTCCTAAGTGTGGACCATACTCAGGAGCCTGAGAGGAGGACATCTTGGGATACATCCTATGGTGAGGGGCAGGTCCCATGACACAGTCTTGTGATACTTCTTCAGCTGCCCCTGGATCTGGAGCAATTTGTTGCTCATGTGGAGCTTTTTTAGCAGATCCTTGAGCTCCTCGTTGTTCAACTTCTTGCTCATTGACTACAGATTCTGCAATTTCTTCATAAATCACTTCAGCAGCTTTCTCATAACTTCGTCGACCAATTTAGTCATTTCCTCTTCATCTACAAGGATTTCCTCTTCTCTGTCACTAGGTAGTTCTTCTGTTGGAGCCTCTTCCTGCGCCAGCTCTGCTTGATTAGTGACTAGCCTTTCCTGTGACTGTTGTCCAAAATCATCAAATATCTTATGGATATTGTGGTCTAATTCCTGAATGATGTCCTCTTCCTGAGCATTCTGTTCAACTATTTCGTAAATTTGAGGTGCCTCAGGTGCTGTTGCTGCAGTTGGGTCCAGTTGAAGTTCCTATTGATCAGAGCCTTCAGTTGCTTGTCTTTGAGTTGGAGATTGATCCAACTTCTGATGAACAGGTTCCAAAGGTGACTGAACAGACTGACATTCACTTTGGATTAACTCAAGAGTGTGAGTTTCTTGTGTGGGCTGATCAGATACTGACTCATCCTGAGTTTCTATATCTTTTTCCACTGGAGTATCCTTTGTAGAAAGAGTACTTGTTCCTTTGGTTCTTTTCCTCCTCATGAATGTATTAATGAAACCCATGTTATAAATGTTTACCTTGGGGATTGCTGTCACAATTTCACCATCTAGGGAGATGTTTTCCTCTTTGAAGAATGTAGTCAATTGAGCAGCATAAAGAAAATATCTTCTTGACTCTTTGCACGTTCCCATAACCTGAATCATTACGTGCGGCAAACAGATTCTAATTTTCTTCATCAAGCAGTAGAGAATAAACCGTTGAGAATCTGTCAGTCTACCCCTTCCTCCTACTTGTGGAGTAATCATGGAGGTGAGAATGTGATGGAGTAGTCTCTTGGGTGCAGATAATTTGTTGGTGTTATAATAACCGAGCTTCGTCTGTTGCTTGTCATGAATGTTTCTAGGTAGGTCAGTGATGAGGGCAAACGCATCATATAGGTTAAATGTAAACCCTCCTTCAATCTCTCCATCTACTGGGACACTTAGAGTTCTGTGTAGGGACTACCTAGATAGCTCTACCATTTTTCCTTTGACCAGAGAGAAGACTATGAAATTACCATCATCGTACCTTATGTTGTTGTAGAATTCTGTTACCAGATTAGGGCAATACACCCTATGCATGCTCAAGAACTCTTTCCATTGTTGGAACTCAAACAGCTCTAGCAACTTAGGGAACTCGGAAGCCATCTCTTGATCAACAAAGTCAATATACCGAGGGGGTATTATCTTCCCGGCTTCCAATACTAGCAGAGGTTTCTCTGTAGGCTTTGTAGACGTATTTCCCTTCCTCGTGGTAGAAGCTGCTTTCTTCTATCTCGTCGTCCCTTTAGGTTGCATTGCGGCCACCGTAGACAAGGCATCTTCTAGCTGCGGCTGCTTCACTGCCTTCCTCTTCCCTTTGCTCGCGGCTGACGAAGTAGACATGGCGGCAACAGAGATGGAGGAGAGATGAAATGTGGAGACAGAGAGGGTGCACTGGGAGGAGAGAAAGATTGGAGACGTGAAGGGTTGCAAGTTGTGCACGTGCGAAGAAGCCACGGAGCGGGAGGACGCTTCAGCTTCGAAAGAAAGGGTAAGATGGTAAAAAAGATAGGGTTTCGTATATAGGGGAATACTTCCAACTTTACCAATCTTCAATAGATAATACCCAAAATACCCTTAGCTTAAAATAAGGTGCCTTTCTTCATAGAGAAGCAATTTACAGAATATGAGATTATATCTTACAGGGTAGCTCTTCACAAGATATCTCAAATGAATTTAAGTCAATGAAAATAAAACAGCTTAGTCATGGAATCAGCTCAGATAGATAAGACATTAATCTTAGCAGTCCTTTTCATTAGTCAGAATCTGATTGAAAAACCCAGTTTTATATTTTTCTTAAGTCTGTAAAGATTAACTGAGAGAACCATTGTGTCAACCATATTTCATTATTCATGTGCCTCCTTTTTATTAAAAAAACTTTTATTGAGTATTCTTGTATAACTGCACCTTTTTACACAAGTAGACATGTCGATCAGACACCGGAATCCCTGGTTACTCAGTGCAATTAACTTTCATACTTCATATGTTGAATAGAGTTGGCATTAATTATCATGACATAACCTCTGAATTTCTTTGAAACAGATGGTCAGTTTCTCAAATGTCATGCCATTGCTCTGCCGGAGTTTCTTTCATTATTTTATATCATGGCGTATTCCCAGTTCTTTTATCAGAAAATTCTCTTTAACAAGATGTAAAAATCATATAAGCCTTAGGTTTCCAACAGATTGGCTTATTACTAAAGATTTTCAGATGTCAATCCTTCTACAGAGAAGTTTCCAATTTGGACTGTTTCAAAATCATTGAGAAAACATTCATTGTTATTTGTGAGAACTATTCGGATAAGATTTAATGTTCATACACTGTAAATTACTTCTCAATTTAGATCAGCAAGATGTTTTTAGTTCAGAGTGATCTGGGCATTTAATTATTTAAGAGGGTAAAGGTGATGGTATTTATATATACTACTCCCCCTGACTAGAACAACCAGGAACATTTGGAAGACAGAGAATGATAGGAGAGATAGACGAATAACAAGGTGAGGAGGATGAAAAGCATACGTGAGCAAGGTAAGAGCATTTCCAAAGGGCACAGCTTAACCGGCCATCAACCCACCAGCACTTCTCTCAGTAAATTGATCATCATCCAGCCTTCAGACAACCTTCTCATGCAAACTTAAGCTCACACCACTGATAAAGCTCGCAACAGAGTTTTTCAAATTCATTAGACACCACAAGATGACTCCCATTCGAGCAAAGCACAGCCTCTCAAGATTTTAAACATCCACAAGGTAGCGTCTAGCTAGTTGAACCAGAACCAGTGACACTCCAGTAGAAGAAATATCAGCTCACAAATATACCAGATACATTGAGCTCTATAGCAGAAGAGTTACCAAATCTAATGTTCTCACCCCCTTTTTTTTAAAAAAAAATATACCTCTAATGACCAGCTGCCTTAGATAGTCTAAGCACCCCCTTTGAATGAGCAGAGATTTCCATCAAACATTATTGTTTTTGTTTTTCTTAAGGTTCACAGAAGTGTATCAACAAAATATTCATTCTGCAGGAACATGCACAGACCCAACACATAAACGGACGGCACCAACAAACAGCATGACTTAATGACATGACATTGATCACTGTAGCGAGATAGAGATCATGCAAGTAGTTCTAACTGAAAAGTAACAGATATAAACTAGAGAAGAAATTAAATTCAACTAACCTTTGTGTGCCTTGGTTTTATTATCCCTTTATTTTCATTCTTCAAGACACACCTACATAGTAAGATTAACCTGCAAATTTGGGGACCCAAGGACTATTGGGCCTTATTAGTTGAGTGACACCTCTAGCAGGTGCACTCTAAGGTTTCCTGGTTTTTCTATTATCAAATTCCAAATCAAGGCATTTATTCATAATATGACGCATTCTCCCACAATAATGACAGTGAATAGCAGAATTCAGATGTTTCTTGACAAGATAAATATTGAATCTTTGTGGGTGGACTTTCGTTAAGATGGTTCTCCCATGGTGATTGTTACCTCTTTTTGCATGCCAACATTCAGATTTACCACATTCAGATTCATGGTGGCCAATTCTTCCATAAGCAAGATTTTTACTACCAAAAACATTTTTATTTACAGGGGAGTTTCTAAATTTAGAATTGACTGTCTTTCTTTGAGCATGCCAGCAAAGGACTCCAATATGGCCCGACGTCCCACAGTGGTAACAATGAATTTTCTTCTTCTGAACTACATGGTGAGTGTTTTGAGTTTTTCCATCATGGAATTTCTTGGAGACCAGCTCATCTAGCTCCATTGTTCTGCACTCATGCATTTTATGACCAGCTTTTCCACAGTAATGACATGAAAAGGTTTTTGTGTTTGCATGTGACTGAATGGGGAAGCTTTTTCAAACATGCACTTGTTCAGGACAATTTTTAGAGACAACAGAAACAACATCAGATGAAAGTTTGATTTTATGTTTGCTTTCACTCTTTTTCTGTTTTCTTTCATTTTTAAAATTTTTACTTTGTTCTTCACTTCTCCTCGCCATGAACTGAAATACAGATGAAGTGGAAGGTTTTTCTTGTTCTGAACTTTTAACAAAAACAATTTTCAATTTATTTGCATCAACCTTCTTCTTTGCTAGACTGTAACCCAGTCCCTCTTTTTGAAAATTTACATTAGCTCCAAGCAGCTTATTCAAATTATCTTTTCCTTTAACAAACTTTGACAGGGAATTCTTTAGATCTTGAATTTCAGTTTGCAAGGAAACAATGTAGTCTTTATAGAAAATGACTTGATTATTCAAACCATCATTTAGACTTTTCAGAGTCTCATTCTCCTGCGTTAACTTCAATTCTATATCCACTTCTTTTTTTTTCAAGACTGATTTTCCTCTTTCAAATGCAACCCATTTTTCGGAGAGAACATTATTCAGAACCATCAGCTTTTTATTTTGATCTTTTAGATAACCATTTTATTCAAGCAATTTGTCTTGGCATTCATCAATTTCCTTTTTCTGTTCAAGCAATGAATCATTTTCTTCTTTCAGGGATCTAATTAGATTCTTCTCCATATTGTCATCCAAATCAAGATCTTCAATCAATTCCTTTAAGAAGGCACATTCATTACATGAATTTTCATTTCTAGCAAGTTTGTTTCTTAAATTCTCATTCTCAGATTTCAAATTTTCTTTTTCAGCTTTTAAGCGAGTAACTTCAGAAATCATTTCTTTTCTAAGTTTTTTCTTTTCAGACTTGACTCTATCATATTTATTCAATAAATGCTCATTCATGGAGAGTAAATCATCATAACTAAAATTCTCAGCTTCAGAATTTACCTGAGAGGATGAGTCCTCGGACAGATCTCTGACCATCAGGCACATTTCCTCATCTCCACATGATCTTCCCAATATTTTGTTGATGATTTCCACTGCGCTCCTACATTCATTAACACATTGAAAGCAATTATAGTCAATTTCCCTTTTTGTTAGATTTAAGGCCTTTTGATTTTCTTCAGATTTTAGTCTGTCTGACGATCTCCATTGAGATTTGTGCTCTGGAACTTCATATGGACTGTGATCTATGAGTACCCATAAGTCAGAATTCAAATCTATCACATAGTCTCTGAAACGACCGTACCAGCCATAGAAATCTGAACCAGTGTATACATGAATTTCAACCATAAGAACAAAAGCAGTACAGATAGAGCAACTCAAATCGCATCGAAATCAAATCAAGGAACGAATCTGCAGGTTGTTAGACCTTTTGTTCAAAAACCTGCTCTGATACCAATTGATGGGACAGATGGTATGCTCTGATACCAATTGATGTGATCTAGCAACGGTGCGTGTAGGATTCAGAGGGGGGGTGAATGAATCCCTTAAAAAAATTTGACCGAACAAATATCAACTACTCCAAACTCAAAGGCCTGATTAAATCAGATCATAGACTCGAATAACTAAAGTGCACCAGTGAACCTTGAAAGCCAAACTAAACTACTCAAACCTAGTCATGCATCTATCGAAACACACAAGACAAGCAAACCACACAGAGCACAAAGAGTTTTTAGATGGTTCAGTCTGCTACCTACAGACCTACGTCCATCCCTCACTCAAATTCGAGTGAGGCTTCCTGCTGCCTTACAGCTTGAAAACGCTGCGCAACACAGCTTGCGTCCGCTGAGCCTCACAGCTGAGCAACACAGCTTGCTATCTATAGGATTCCTCTTCTGACTGCTGAGGATTACAGCTTAACCTCTGCTGCCACACAGCTTGATCAGAAAAATTAAGATAAGAAATAAAATAAAAACGGTGGAAACAGCTACTGAAGGCTGACAATGAAATCCAAAAAAAAATAGCTCACACAGGAGTAAACTGGACTAGATCTGATCCAAGTACCAGTGGACAGACTATCATATTTTTTTTTCCCACAAGCTCTCTATCTCTTTTCCCAAAAAAAAATAGCTCCCTCTTCCTCTATCTCTCTTTTCTTTTCCCACAAGCTCTCTATCTCTTTTCCTTCTCTTCTACTCTCTATCACTTGGCTGTTCAGAACCTCTCCTTTTTTTCTTCCTTCGATCTGCAACCTCTTATATTCTCTCATTGAGCGTGTGGAGGGAGAACTCCCGCCCAAGAGCTTCCAGAAGGCTCTCAGCCACGTGTCACCATCTAAGCGTTGTATCTTTCCACGTGGCATTCTTTTAGAGATAGATCTGCCTTGGATCACGTTCCCCTCCTCAGAGAGAAACTCTGTCAGAAAACACAAGGCATTTAGTCAAACACTTAGCACAGTTTGCACCGAGGTAATGAGTGTGTAAATATAACATGCACTGAGTAGAAATATGCAAGTCAACCATTGTACTGAGTTGATAAAGCCAGAAATGGGAAATGCACTGACTTACAAATATGCATGACACCATATGCACGGACATGAATCCATGAGCCACAAGAGGAAGACTATGCACCGAGTCAAAAGTGTCTAAAGACATGCACTGACTCATAAGGTGTAGAATAGAGGATGCACCGACTCTAAGGAATGTCTAGGACATAAAATGCACGGAGTTGGATTTTCGGTCCAGGCAAGAGTTGCACCGAGATGAAAATAAGAATGGACTAACACTAAATGATAAAACTGAACAGTGCGTGCCGGTCAAGAATCGTACGAACTTGAAAATTGCACCGACTTCATGTTATTTAAAAGGGTTTTTTGCATGGAAACCATTGTTAAAAGTGAATTTGTAAAAAAACCATTCCTGAAAATGCATTAGCAGGTATATCACTGTATAATCTGAATTATGCAAAAATGCCATATTTATTTGCATGCATATCACTTTTTTTACCAATAACTTGCAAGAAAACCACGCTTAAATGGCATTTATGCACTATTTGAATTAACTCAGTGATATACCTGCTAATGCATTTTTAGGAATAGTTTTTTTTGCAAATTCACTTTTAACAATGATTTTCATGCAAAAAACCCTATTTAAAAAAAGAAAGAGAATGCATCAACATGAGGTGAGCAGAAATGAGAAATGTACTGAACTAGTGAAAAGGAAGACAAGGAGATGATTGCACCGACTTGGGTTAGGCTGACCAAGGAAGATCTGCACTGACCCCTTTTTCTGTATGAGACAAGTGATGCACCGAGGGAGGAATGGGACGACAGTGTTTGTGTGTGGACAGAGACTTGCACAGAGACAAGCACTTAAGCGTGAAGTGCAGAACAGAACCGAACTAGCACCGAGCTAGATCTCTGGCAGAACAACACATGCACTGGCTATGAATACTTGTGTGAAATTACATGCACCAAGAGAACCAAACATAACAGATATAATTGAAAGATTTAAACACTTTAATCTAAACATGATTCATAGAAAGTCATTATCAAAACTAGGGTTCCAACATAGAATGCACTAACCTTTCAATTTCACTAATGGGTCCTATCAAATGAGGGTGGAGGGATCTCCTACCTTTCATGCAATGCAAAGGGCCCAAAAGGTAATGATGATTTTTTCAAAATGCAATGAATCCCTATATGAATGGGTTATGGGTTTACTAGACTATGCAAATGCAATGATTAACTATATGGATGCAAGAATGATGATTTTTTATTTTTTTATTTTTTATGGAAAACCTTCTAGGGGCACTCTAACTCCAAGGTGCTTCGTGGTACAACCGGTCCGGCGTCCGTGAGAGAATCCACGGGTGCGGGGACTTATGGAGGCCTTGGAGATGAAATTTCAAGTATAAAGAGATGGAATGCTCAATGGAGTGTCCTTCCAAATCAAAGAAGGATGTAAAGATCCTAATGCCTTTAAGAATGGGAAATAGATGAGAAGAGAATTTTTTTTCAAATAATGATGCAAGTGAATAAGAAATCAACTAAAATGTAAAATGTATGAAAATAATGCAACTAAGATGAAGATATGCTAGCATGAAATAAATTTTTTCTGTTTTCTGGTTTTTTTATTTTTCAGAGAATTTTTCAGATTTTTTTAATTTTTAAAAAGAGATATGTAGAAAATAAACTATCAACTAAAAATACCAAATAATATGTAAAATTACTGAAAACGACATCTAAAATCATATTTTTGGATTTTTATAAATTTATGATTTTTTTTGAATTTTTTAGATTTTTTAGAATTTTTGGAATTTCACAAAAATGATCTTTTCCTACGTATACTGACTTTTAGTGACGCTTAAATTTCTCAGAATTTTTAATTTTTAGGTTTCTGCGACAGATTATTTCCTAGGAATATGCAGGTCCAAATTTCTAAAATTTTCTATTTTTTTATTTTTTTTCTATAAAATAAAAATATAAAAAAAGTAAAATTATATACAAATCAAACAGAAGGAATGTCCCAACATAAAAACTAATTTCCTCCCCGGCAACGGCGCCAATAATTGATGCGCACCGACTAGTGTCATTAAGAAAGTCGTACCATAATTTTAAAATAATAGCACTAACTCACTTTTAAATATTGGAAAATCAAATATATAGTGGTAAGTGGAGTCGATCCCACGAGGAGTAAAAATCCTTATTTGAGTAAGTTGGAAAAATATCCTTATGCTTTGAAAATCGAATTTTGAGTGAGATTGAAACTAAGAAAAATAAAGTGCATGAAAACTATTTAAAGAATATAAGATGGTTTAAGAAGAGAAATTGGAAAAGATAGAAAGAGGAAAACACCATAATTTAATCAAATGATGAACTTCATTAAGATGAAAGTGGAAAGTCACACTATGAAAATTAAAATTACAACATGGGAATATCTAATAGAAAAGAGAAGAAAATATAGCCAATGGATGAAGAATAACACTGCCCCCGTGCCAAGCCTTGGATGAAGTTCGCCCCGCCTTGGATGCTGACGCCGTGAGAGGACCAATGGGTGAAGATCCGCCTTGGGATATGAGAGGAAAAATAGAGAAAGGGGAAGATAGAAGGAAGAAAAAATTCACTGTGGAAACATATGTGTGTGTGGTGTATTTTGAAAAGAGAGAAAGAGAGAAAGAGGGAGGTTCGGTGGAGAGAACATAATGGAAATTAAAACAAAAATAGAGGGTTATTGGGAAGAGGATATCTTTAAAATCAGAAGAAATTGGGAAAGTGGAAAACATGAACGTTGTAGAGGTTGAGAAGACGAAGAAGGTTGGTGAAGACCTGAAAGATAGAAAATAAAAGAAAGATGGAGAAAAATACAAAAGAACTGAGGTTGGTCGCGGATGAATAGTGAAAGACCTAAAAATCTGAACTTTAGAAAATAGTCAATAACTTGAAAAAGAGGAAGAATTGGGAAAAGAGGTAGAAGAAGAAGTTGAAGAACTTTCAAAAATGCACAACTTTTGTGAAGAACGCGGAGAGAGATGAGGATTTGAAGGGGGCGAAAAATAAGAAAGAACAGAGTTTATAAAAATGCATGAACAGTAAAAATGCAGAGACAGATACTTGAAAAACTGGGAATAGCTTAACAACGGTGAAGAATTAGAAGAAGATAAAGAAGATAAATTTTTAGAAGACTTAAAAACGAGCAACTTTACAGAAGAAAGAAATTTAAAAAGAGAACTAGAAGTGCATGAAAAAGAGGCTAGAAGAAAGGTGAATCCTCCCCCTATGGTCGCACACATCACCTATTTATAGTGGAGAGACCTTCTACGATCGTGGACTTCCCAAATCCTCCCAAATCCGAATTTCCAGCAGTGAGGGTTGATTAAATCAAGACTCCTACTAGTATTAGAGTCATCCTTTCCACAGATTGATCATGGATAAGCTCAAAATATGGCAATCACGACGTTCTATTCTGTTTCTGCTTCAAACTGAAATAGCGACCACCATCCGGGCGTTATTTGAAATGACGACCACACAAACGGTCGTTCATTCTTTTTTTCATTTTTTTATTTCAAATATCTGGTAAATAATTTTCCTCATAAATGAATTAGCGCCCTCTCGCGCGGTCGTTATTTCTTTTTTTGTTTATTTTTCTTATTTTCTTCAAATGAATTGACTCCTGGCCTTGTGTCGCCGTGTCTGGAATGCGCGCCCTCTCAGAAGGGCGTTCATTAAATAGCACCCTGAGCTCGATCGCCATTTCCTGAAAATTCAAAAAATTTAAAATATTAACATATTTCATCCAAAAATGACTTTCAAATAATTGTGCAAATTCTTGAATGTTTCTCATATGGCCATTTTCACTCAAAAAGATGATAAAATAATGCAAACTCAGAAAATGATGAGAATGAGATTTTAACCTTATTATATGCACAACTAGACTTATTAAATGCTCAAAGATGATGAATGTGATGCAAATTATGACATAAAATGAAGCACTCATCAATATGCACAGACCCGACCCGTCCTGGGCCATGACCGGGACGGGCGGGTTGGTCGAGGCCACAAACCCTGCTTTCAAGGTAGCTAGACTTTTCAACACGCTCTCTCTTCTTTTTATAGGAATCATCTTATCGGCCATAAAAAGTTAAAAATTTCTAAATTACAGATCTTAAAATATTAAATAATATTTTTTTAGATCTAATGATATTTTTTACTGAGGGAGATTTTATCCTTTTATAGGAAGAATTGAATGAATGACAAAAAATCACGAATGAATGAATGAACACATGGCGCAAAATGAAAATATGGCGCCAAATAAAAAGAGACAAGATCAGGCAGATGACCCCTCTCCTGACCTCCTTAGTCCTTCCCCCTTCCTCCTCCAACCACTGCATCCCTTTCCTCTCTCACGATCGCACCCGCCTCTCAATCTCTTACCTGGGGGCGGCAGAGTGGCGAGGGCGGGCGGAGGTGAGTTCCGACAGCGGTGACGGTCAAATTCTTTCTGGCGGACACCCCCCCACCACAGGTATTCCCCTCTCTCCCTCTCCCGTTGGCCCCCCTTCTTGAGTACATATTATCCCCCAAGTATTATGTACTCAAGAGTTGCATAGAGATTAGTTTTAAGTAAACCAACTGCTCCTTTGAGAATTTTAACCTTCATGCCTGATCTACAAGATGAACCTTTTCTCCTTATCACCTGCTGTACTCTTACAACATCAGATGAAATTCCAAGCCCTTGTTTTTATTGGGAGGGTGGGAAGAGGGATGTGGGTATAAATGTATGTGTGTAAA
Organism: Amorphophallus konjac; assembly: GCA_022559845.1. Taxonomy (NCBI): domain Eukaryota; kingdom Viridiplantae; phylum Streptophyta; class Magnoliopsida; order Alismatales; family Araceae; genus Amorphophallus; species Amorphophallus konjac. The sequence goes on along the minus strand of CM040120.1, from coordinate 375,655,626 downwards.
TGTGGATATGACCATTTTTTCATTTTTGCCCCTTCAAGACTTTTGTTATGATATATGTGATTAGTATGCTTGGATGTGAATTAAATTGGTAGACAGGTGTGGATGGTGATATGTAAGAAAATGTGTATGTGAATGCGAGTATGTTAATGATTTTTTTCAAAAGATGATGTCGATGTCAACAACGGTGTGTGAATATGGAAGTGAAAGTGGATGTGGATATGGATGTATATGTGACCAAACAGGATGTACAAGTGTGGAAAATAGTCAATATTTAGGGGAGATGTACACAATTTTTTCTTAGATGTAGTGATAAGACAAATTGATATGAATTTTTTAATATGTTAGGTAAATATGGCTAGAATTGATCGTTCATAGATGAATCGCAGAGTAGTTGATGGAGTGGTGTCAGAGGAGTTTATGGATGGAGTTGATAGTTTTATTCAGTTTGTATTGGGGCATCCAACAGCAGTGGACCAGTGTGGTAACATTTGATATCCTTGTTTACATTGTAAAAATAAGGGATTTCATCCGCTATGGGATGTGCAAGCTCATTTATACAGGAAATGGTTCACGATAGGTTATATGAATTGGGTGTGTCATGGTGAGGAGTTCTGGTCGTATGAGCCCGGCATGGTTGCAAGCACAAGTACCTATGCAGACATGGTACTCGATGTTGCTGGCCCTAACTTTAATGTACAAGGGGAACACGTGTACAATGAAGAACCACCAAACAAGTCAGCTGAAAGATTTTATCAGTTACTTCGGGATGCTGATGAGCCGCTATGGGATGGTTGTGAAAATCACACTCGGTTGTCTGCTGTCTCATAGTTGTTGAATTTGAAATCTGAATTTCACCTTAGTGAGAGTTGTTTTGACCGTATGAACCTCCTTATCAAGAGTATGCTGCCTCGAGATGAGAAGCTGTCTGAAAATTTTTACCGTGCAAAGAAGATGGTCAATGAGTTAGGGCTTGAATACCAAAAAATAGATGCATGCCCTAATCACTGTATGCTATATTATGAAGATAATGTAGATAAGAGATCGTGTGATATTTGTCAACATGATAGATTTAAACCTAAGAGAGGGGACAATTCAAAGCAGAAGGATGTGCCTTACAAGTCACTGTGATACTTTCCTCTCACGCCCAGATTGCAGCAGATGTATATGTCACCAAGACAGCTCGACATATAATATGGCACACGGAGAGAGTAGGTCGTGTAGATGATATAATCAGTCATCCCGCCGACGGTGAAGCCTGGGCTCATTTCAATCGTACGTATATTTCTTTTGCTCACGAGCCACGCAATGTTAGGTTAGGTTTATGCATAGACGGCTTCAACCCATTTGGAGGTTCAGTGGTGTCTTACTCATGTTGGCCAGTGTTTATGACGCCGTACAACCTTCCGACGGGCATGTGCATGAAGCGAGAGAACCTTTTCTTAACTTTGGTGATTCCAGGTCCAAAAAATTCAGGAAAAAATTTAGACATATATCTCAGGCCACTGATTGATGAGTTGAAAAGATTATGGAATGATGGAGTTGTTACTTATGATGCGTATAAAAAACAAAATTTCACTATGAAGGCTGCATTGATGTGGACAATAAGTGGCTTTCTTGCATATGGAATGCTATCTGGCTGGAGCACACACGGGAGGTTGGCATGTCCTTACTGTATGGCTGATACCAAATCCTTTGTCCTAAAATTTGGTAAGAAATCATGCTGGTTCGATTGTCATTGATAGTTTCTACCAATTGACCATCCTTTCCAAAGCTAAAAGGACTCATTCATTAAGAACACAGTTGAAATGGATGTAGCAGACTTGGAACAGATGTCTGGTCGACAAATGGCGTCACATGTGTAAAACTTACCAGATATAGTGCAATTGTCAGGTAGTAGATGACATCTTCGTGGATTTGGAGAGGATCACAATTGGGTGAAGAAAAGTATGTTAAAGGAATTGCCTTACTGGTCAGCCCTTTTGATACAGCACAACCTGGACGTCATGCATGTTGAGAAGAATATCTTTGATAATGTGTTCAACACTATCATGAACGTGAAAGTCAAAACAAAGGACAACGCCAAGGTGCGAGCAGACTTGAAGATACTTTGCAAACGACCAGAGTAGGAATTGCGGCCGGTACGGGGCAAAGTTGTGCAACCTAAAGAAGCTTACATGTTGAAAGACACACAGATCAATGTACTGTGCTAGTGGCTGAAGTAATTAAGATTCCCTGATGGAAATGTGTCTAACATAGCCCATTATGTGAATGTCAATGAGGGGAAAATATATGGATTGAAAAGTCATGACTGCCATGTGTTCATGGAGAGACTTCTGCCTATTGCATTCCGTGACATATTGCCAAAGCTTATATGGGGAGCATTAACTGAGTTGAGTCAGTTTTTTAGGATTCTATGTGCATCAGAACTCAAACTTGGGGACGTGCAAACTATGGAATAGAATGTGGTTACGATGGTATGTAAGTTGGATAAGATATTTCCCCCTGCGTTCTTCGATTCCATGGAGCACCTGATTATCCATTTGCCATACGAGGTCAAAGTTGGTGGACCGGTACAATTTTGATGGATGTATCCATTTTAGAGGTAATCGGTATGTATTTACTAATTATTTGATAGTAGTTACATGTGTCTGTCATTGTCACCGTATGTCATTGTCACATGAATTGTTGTCATAGGTGTATTCATGACCTGAAAATGAAGGTTCGCAACAAGGCTAAAGTAGAGGGTTCGATAACCGGGGCGTATATTATTGAAGAAATTTTGAACTTCTGTTCGATGTACTTCGAACTCAAAATTCAAACTCGTCGCAATCGACCTCCACGTAATGATGATGGAGGAGAGGTGGGTCTGTCCGACCGGTTGTCCATATTTAAGTATCCAGGACGTTCATTTGAACGTTGTTCGAATCGCATATTAGAGGACAAAGAGTTGTTGGCCGCAGAGATATATGTTCTCCTAAATTGTGCTGAGATTGAACCTTATGTTGAGTGAGTCGTCAACTCCGCAGCTCCCAAAAATTTATAAGCATCTTGACGTTCTTCCTCCCATTTACGGTGATGTTGCATTCATCATTGCAGGCAATTTGATTCAGAATTAATTTCTCAATGTCCACACCTCAATGACATGGAGGTTCAAAATGAACGAGAGAGATCTTTTGCCAGATGGCTTAAAGGTCAAGTAAGTGTCAATCTACCAATTCCACAAAGCTTGAGGTGTATGCACGTATCAAAAGAAAAGTAACGTGATTTATATTCATAGGTTGAAGAAGGTTATGTTACTGATGAAAGAGTCCGCGTGATAAGTTATGGACCTTCGAAGGTCGCGCATGCCGATCCATGATTTTTTGTGAATGGTTATAGATTTCACACTAGAGATTATGGACGAAATATGTCTACGATGAATAACGGCGTATGCGTGAAAGGTAGTACATACAATGAAAATGATCTTGATTACTATGGTATTCTTGAGGAGGTCATAGAATTACAGTATCTCGGACAAGACAAGCATATATTCCTTTTTAAGTGTCATTGGTTTGATCCTCATTCAGTTCGAAATGATGCAATATATGGGATTGTCAATGTCAAACATAGATCAAAATTAAATACCTATGAGCCGTTCATTTTGGCCGCACAAGCCCAGCAAGTGTATTATTCAAGTTATTCATCATCCAAGAATAAAGATTGGAGGGAAGTTTGTAGGGTAAAACCAAGGCTTGTTCCTAATGATGAGTTAGATATGATTGAAAGTGTCTCAGAGGATTCTAGTGCCGAATTTTTTCAATCAGATGAGTGTGACACTGCAGACTTGCTTGCTTCTAATCTTCATGTGATCGAATCTGATGAGTCACTTCGGTTGTCTATAGAGGACGAAGTGGAAGAAGTCGATCCAACTGAGCTAAATGAAGCAATTGTTGGGCAGGAGGAGTCCACTGAGGAGGAAGAGTATGAATCTAGTGAGAATGAGGAAGATGACGAAGATGAGACTGAGTTTGATGTATCTTCAGCATATGAAGATGAAATAGATAATGATTGAATATTTTGTAAGAAATTTAACATATATGCACTTATTATCATTATTAATTGCCACCTCTCCTTGTAATTAGTTGTGGACTAATATGCACTACTTTAATTGTTGTCAATAATTACAGGTTTGAGTGCCTCTACATCAGGTCTACAGAGTACACCACTTCCATCACATTTTACTGCTATGTTTATTTAAATTCTTAGTTAAATGATAAGAATTCTATATGTTTACTTGTTAAAATTTTTTATTTAATAATGAGCTAAATTTTGATTAACTACTTCTATTTTACTTGTAACAGGTACGTCGGGCACACCACCTGCGATAGTTGGCTCGTCTGCCCACCCGGGCACACAACAGGCAGAAGATGCTGTTAGCCATCACGAGGGAGAGCAGGTGGTGTTGCAAGAGGAACGCAAGCCATGTTGGATCTCTAGGTAAATATTTAAACTCATGAATTATGTTCGATATCTATCCATCAACTATATATATAATTGTTGGCTATCATTTTAACATTTGTAATTCCAGGGATAAAGTAGAGCCTAGTGAGGCTTCTCGTTTTATTACCAACATTATTGAGCGACATGTGACCGGCCCATATAAGTCATTTCTAAAGTTTCCTTGGGATATCCGTGATCGATTGTATGACAAGTTCCTAGTATATGATTTAATCTTTTAAATTACAAATTTCCTAACTCCATAATTTCAATCCACTAACTTATAAAATTTGAATTCTTGACAGCAATGATATCAGTTTGTGAGGCGAGCTGACGCCGGACGAGCTCGACGTGTATGGGAGGCCACATGAACTGTAAATTATAAGCATCATTTACACGGCTATCGGGAACGTGCCAAGGCTCTAGCCGAGGGGAGGGAGGACCGTGGCCTTTGGAAGGCACACAACCCCACATGGATGAAGAGGGAGCACTGGGAGGACCTCTGTGATAGATGGGCCGAGCCTAATTGGATGGCCAAATCCGCAAAAGCCAAAGCCGCACGTGCGTTACATCCAGACGTGCATCTCCATACTTTTGGATCCATTTCTTTCGCGACCCAGAAGTAGAGATTGGTAAGTAATCATCTTAATTTTATTATAATTTATTTCTTATATGTCCAGATTTATTCTCTATAACATGTGTAACAGGAAAAGAAACGGGGTGGTATGGTCTCGTACCGCGATTTATTTGCTACAGTTCACCAAAAGAAGGGGGCGGATCAGTATGTGAGCGAGAGAGCTCGCTCGGTAGTGGTAAGATTATATACATACACATTTCTTTTCTATTTCTATTTTTAAATATGATTGATTAATATGACATTTACAATATTTTTTATTCAATTTATAGGAGTCATATGATAGGCATATGACTGAAAAGTATGGGGACGAGGAGATGTAGCGGCTGCAATGAGATTCTGAGGCATGGGTAGCAGCAGCCGGCCCACCGAAGAAAGGACGAGTATACGGTTTTGGGCAGAGCTTGGACACCAGCCTGATTCTAACATCTTCGCCGGGCTCAGCTTCGTCCCACCCCGGTAGCAGTTCCTTCTCTACTCCCTCCATTGGCACTTCTACAAGCCAGATTGCATCCATCATCGAACATGCGGTAGACCTAGTCGAGGAACGCATGGAGGCACGCTTTACTCGAGTGGTTGCTACCCTCCTGGCCTAGGTGGGGATTTTGTCTCAGGGAGCACCCTCGAGCACACCACAACCCTCTCATGTGAGTAGTTAATTTAATTTTTAATTTTTAATTTCGTAGACTTTAGAGTTATAATAGAGGAGTATCTGTGATACCAATTTTGTGTGCTCTATAGGCAAAGCCGGAAGCAAGTATATGAATATGTGTGCGCAGCAGGATCTAGAGGGGGGGTGAATAGATCCTATAAAATTTTTAACCTCAATTTTTAAGCGTAAGACAATTTAACAATCAGCTATCAAACCACGAGCTCAGATGATATCTGTGAGAATAATATAAATGATAGTGACAAGAATGCACTAACTAAGAGAATGCTATCTCACAAAATCCACTCAGATCAGACAGATCTAACAGACTGCAATACAACCACTTAGCGTATAGGGAAGATCTGTTCATACGCAAACCTGTGAATGGAGGAAGATGATAAGGGCCAATCACGCCAATGCAAATCATGGCACACAAAATTTTTTGGTGATTCGATCTGCCACGTAAATCTACGTCCACCCCACACTCAAACCTGAGTGTGCCTTCCCCTTGCAACAGTAATAACCGCAGACTCAGTCTGCAAACAAACGCTGACTTACAGCTTGACCTAGAAGAACACTCTCCTCTCTTCTTCTGATCAAATTAGAAGGAACCATGAGTAACACCTAGTTACCCACAACCAGATGACCAGTCCTCTCTTCCTCTGAAGCACAGAGGGAATCATTCTCTTCAACCAGTTTGATCATTCTTCAAATGTCATAGCCATGAGCCACTTTACATCACTGAACAATCATTTCACACTACTATACATCCATTTGTCTACTTGTAAGCCCTTCCGATTCGGCTTGAGGTTCTTGGTTTTCAGCTGTTTCACACCTGCTGCCTATTATTCACCTTTGCACTACTATTTGTCACCACTATTGCCTATTATTCACCTAATCCATCTATTTGTTACCCTTAAGGTAGTATTTGTAACCCGTAATGCACATTTGTCAGCCTTAAGAGATATTTTTCACCCTTATTCTCCAGCGGGTACAAAGTCTATCTTAAGGTGATATATCAGCTTGTTTCTTCAGCGATTGGAGGCATCTTCTACAGAGTTGCTTCTAGGGCTGCTGTGACACTGCCATGCTTATGCTTACCTAAATTCTTCAGATATTACAGTTCTTTAAACAGACATTCTTCAAGCATACAGACATAACAGTTCAAGCATTCATAGCATTGACATTACAACTCTTCAAGCCTTCATATGAAAATGTTGTTCAAGGCATTAGAAAACATTTGGACATTAGCCATCACACATCAAATTCATGATATAAAAAACCATTATTATAATATGATTCATAGTGTTAGATATCATCAAAACCACATGGCACAACAATAACATTACTACTTAGTTCAAAGAATTCAGCTTTGAGAGTGAAAGAAATCATCTTCATGTTATCTACTTTCGAATTTAGAAAATCAAAAAGATATTTAACTAGATTTATTAATAGTTATATTTATTTAAATCTATTTATTATTAATTTTTTGTGATGTAGGATCCTCCTACAGTTGGTGATAGTGAAGGTGCTACGAATGACAAATGAGGATGATGCAGTGGATATCTCTTGATTTTTTTTAATGATATTATGAAAAAATGATACACTTCAATTAATGTAACTATAACTTTTTTTATTCAAAGATTTATGTGTTGTGGACGTTCTTTATTGTAATTTACAAAAGGACTTTATCCTATTGTGTGTTGTATATGTTATTTATTACGTATTTTATGTTGAGTTGCGTCAATTGTGGTGTATAATTGTAGCTTTAAATAGGTTTTAAAAATTTAAAATGTATTAAAAAATGTGGATAAAGTTTTCGATGGAATTTCGACCAATTAACAATTCGTCGGAACCAATTTCACACACTTATTTCCTGACGTATTTATTTTCCAGCGCAAATCGGTCGAAAGGTTCAGACGTATTTTCGACCAACTAAATGTTCGTCGGATGTAATTTGAGCCACATGAGTTCCGACGTATTAATTATCCATCTCAAATACGTCGAATATTAACGACGTATTTTCGACCTAAGGTAGGTTCGTCGGAACTAATTTGATCCACATCAGTTCCGACGTATTAATTATCTGTCTCAAATACGTCAAACATTAATGACGTATTTTCGACACAATAACAGTTGGTCGGAACTAATTTGACCCACAGGTTTTCAACGTACTACTTATTCGATTGAAATATGTCAAAAATTAACGACGTATTTCTGACCAAAATAACTTTCATCGGAACTAATTTAAGCCAAATATTTACGACGACATAATTTTTCTGTCGAAAATACGTCGAAAACTTTAGACCTATTTTTAACTAAATTATGTTCCATCGTAATGATTAATTAATTTTTGTATTATTAATTACCGACATAAATAGCCACCATAACTTCGACGATATGGTTTCGTCGATAATTTCGGATGAATTTGGCGACGCTATTTTAATACATCAAAAATTTGCGATGTAAGATTTTCGATGTCCATATTCCGTCGCAAATACGTCTGAAATACGTCAAAAATTCAGTTTGTGACGTATCTCCGACGTATTTGCGACGGCGAATGGATGTCAAAATTTCTCATTTTTCTTATAGTGTATTATGGTAGGGTAGGACATGTTATGGATGAATGTCATGCTTTAAAAATTGATGATATAAATGCATATGAAAATGTGAATGTTGTTAAGAACACCCATGTGCAAAGTCATTACAAAAACACATCTGGTGCATGCTATTATTGTGATAGAAAGGGTCATCATATACATGACTGCAATCTAATGAAACAAGATAAGTTAAAGCATGCTAAAACGTATTCTGTTGGCATGAATGTGAAGCATTTTTTCTATGGCAAAACAGGTCATATTCCCACCCATTGTTGGTATGCACAAGGAGTAAAGAGTAATCTCAACTCTGCTAAAACTCCTACATTTTGTCTTTTTGGTAGGAATAATTTTGATAAGAAGAGAAATGAATTCATGAATAAGACTTTTTGTTGTTTTAACTGTGGAAAACCTGGCCATAGAGCATATCAGTGCTGGTTGGTAGGTTTCAGAAAACATAATTTTCATGTTCATAACAGAAATTTCAATGTTCATGCACATAGATTCAATGCTCACAATAATGTGCATAAAAAGAACTTGAAATCTATTACTTGTCATAACTATGGTCAGTTTTGACATTCCATGTCCAATAGTAAGTTGATGGATTTTGATGCTTCCGTTGCTCACAAGAAGTCAAGAACACCATTTGGTGGTGTCAATGGTAAACTAGGACCCAAGGTCTCTTGGATACCTACTGCATCAAAATGATGTGTTTGTTGCAGGTGTGCCTTGGAGATGAATAAAAAGGGGGTTAATAAGCCAGGGCACCAAGGAAACCCCATTTCTGAGCATTCCAGGTAACTCAAATGAGTTTTCTATTTTTAGAATATTCAAATTCTGTTGAAAAACTCTATTTTAGTTAGTGCATCTGCTTTCTAGAAATAACTGTTTTTATTGCATCACATCTGAAGGGTGCATATGTTGATTTGTAGCTGACATGCTTTCTGAAAAGTTGAATTGCATAGATTTTCAAACATTGGTATGCATAATTCATGCCTTACCTTACAATTGGTATCATGCGTATTTTGCTGTCATGTCTTTCTTCACACTTGGCATCTGTCAGCACATGATTACACATTGCATTGTTGATAAATTAGAACACTACACACTGTCAGGGGGAGTCAATTGTTTATCCTCTGATTGGCTTTCATGCCACATAAGAAATTGCAGTGCATTCATCCAAAGGAAGTCATCACATGTGCATATCTGTAGATATTTCTTTGCATATCATTCATCTCAGAAAATCACAAATAGTGCTTTCACATTGCATATAGGCACGGGGAGCATTTCATTTCTTCAATGTATCCATCTGCAATTAGTTCAGTCTTTTCATCTACTACCAGCTTATCTTTGTCATACACTTCACTCCACTCCTGACAAGTTGGTTTGTCTGATCTTGTTCTTTGTTATAAACCTTGAAGAATCCTGGTATCAAAAATTCTTATTGCTGCACTTAGTTGAAAATCATTTCACTTCTTCTCTAGATAGAAACTTGTGAATCACTCCTGTTATCTGCCTGTTTCTGTTCTGATCACATATTCTGCAAACTCAAATCTTCTGACTGTCTTCTTTGCAAACCTGTCATCACTTCTGCTGTTGGCAAGTTGACTAAAGATGTTGATTGAACTGATCTTGAAGTTACTTAAATCGTTGTACATTGTTTATGAATCTAAAATTATCAAAGAAATTCCTATTATATAGGTTTAAGAATAATTGTTTGATCTTGATTGGTATAAGTTAAATGTATTCATGAATTTGAATTGAAAGACTTGAAAGTATCTGAATCACAAGTTTTAATAAATTTTAACTAATTGTTTCATGTAACCTCTGCATAAAATCTTCTGAAATCTAAAAATTTGAAATCATGGTTACTTTGGTTGAGATACATGTTGTTAGTATTGTTCTTAAACATTAAATCTATATGAAGTTGACTAAAAAGGAAAATAAAAGTCAGAGCAATGGTTGTGGATACCGAGAAATCTGTCCAAAGGACTGTGTCATGAAGTACCATAGTTAATTCTGCTAAAAGAACGAATTCTCTAATAATTATGTTAAAATCTGACAGAGCAATGGCATGGTTGTGTTGAGTAACTGGGGATTCTGGCCTCTAATCAAGGTGTTTCCTCATGTAAAAAGACACTCCCATTGCTAAATCTATTCTCATGATTAAGAGGCAATGCAGTTATCACACTGAGTAACTGGGTCACTTCACCTAAGACGTGTTATGCCTCATGTAAAAAGGTGTTGATCAACCAAGATTTCTCAGGAAAAATAAAGTGCTGTTCAAAAGTAAAATCTGAAAAATTGATAGAGAATCTTCAATTGATATCAAATTTTTTTTGCAACATAGTTAACTTCAAATACAATTAAAGGTGTTTAATCTCAATACTACAATGTGTAACTCCTAAAGGAGTCATTGAGATTATTTGAGTAAGATGGAAGAAGGTTGAACTGGAATGTCTTATGAATAATTGGTTCACCTTTATTAAAACTCAGTTTTAGATATGCGTATTGAAGATGATTGACAAATTTGATATACATCATGCTTAAACAAGTTTTGTCATGCAATCTAAATTCATAAGCCCTTATGATAGGAGAGTCTAATCTTTACTTGGATTTATGACAGTGGTACCTACTATAAACTTCTTCTAATCAGTCATGTTTATGAAAACTTAGTCAACTTGCATATTAGTTCATATCTCCTACTATCTTTCCACTGTGTCCCTATCTCTTTTTATCTTCCTGAACCTATCACAGAAAACCATTGTGTATTGTTGCTACAAATTTCTTAGCAGTATCCCTCTGAGATCCTTCTGGTTTATTCTTGACATACTCCTCATCTTCCTTGCTCATTTACCTTATTTCATCTTTAACATGAAGCTTTACATTGCATTGATTTAAAGGGGGGGGATAGATCATGTCAATACTGCATTTATTGCATTTCATAGGGGGAGAACTGTCTGTGACTTATCTTGGCTATTTCAGGGGGAGCATGTGATTCTTTGACATTTTCTTAACTATCAGCATACTTCTGGTATTGACCTCTATTCTCTCAGGGGGAGTTTCAGTTTCTTTCTATTTTTCCTCCTACCTCCTTCTGATCACTTGGTATCATTTTTGTGTCTACATCCTGTTTCCCACTAACTCTCACCACTTGGATTCCTTTTCTTTTTCACTTTTTGATGACGTCAAAGGGGGAGATATTGGTTGAGTCATATACGTCATGTAGGTATGAGAAAGCTGAGGTGTGAATAGGTCATATATTGCTGAAGTCAAAAGAGGAAGAGATTAGGGGGGGAGAATGTTTGGAAAATATTTTTGATTGTCAATAGAGAGATTGCATTGGGGGAGAGATTGCATTGATGTTAGTACATATATGTGTCAGCTTAGTTTTGCTTATTTACAGATTGCGATTGCATATTGTCATAGTTTCAGTGTTTGGTTTTAATGACTCATGTGACTCATAGTGTTGCCATCATCAAAAAGGGAGAGATTGTTGGATATTGCATTTTGATGATGACAAACACTATGACTCATATGTATGATGTCATATGTGTTTTTATGATTCCATATGTACTTATTGCATATAGTATGTGTCTTGTTACATACAGTGTTTATTGTGTGCATACAATGCTCATATTGCTGTATAGATGAATTACATGAAATGAACTACTGCACATGTGCATCTTAGTTCATATGTGGTTGTCTGTATATATCCGTGCATATTCGTGCATGTCTATGCATGTTTGTGGATGTCTCTGTATAAGCATTGCATAAAGTCTTGTACAAGTGTTCATATAAGTCAATGCATCATAGGTCAACCAAAAGTCAATGCAAAGTCAATACTGTGCACATAAAGTCAACGTGTCTGCATAAAGTTTGTGCACATGACATTTTACTAGATAACATGTGTGCATGGCATTTGGTCAAACAGGTGGTGTGCATGATCTTCATACTACATTGTGCTTATATAGAGTCAACACCAGTTGCATCATGCATAACTAGGGTCAGTGCTAGTTGTGTTTTCACACAACTAAGGTCGATGCTAGTTGTAGTTCATGCATAACTAGGGTCGGTGCTAGTTGTGTTTTCACACAGTTAGGGTCGATGTTAGTTGTAGTTCATGCATAGCTAGGGTCGGTGCTAGTTGTGTTCTTACACAGCCGACGTCGCCGCAGAGTTCACTTCATGCATACATGAACATTTCTGTAATGACCCAAAAATTTTATAAACTATTTTTGAATTATTAAATATTCTCTGAGAATTTTTAAAGATCAAAATGGATTAATAAATGAATATTGGGTTAAATAAGTCATTATTAAGGCCCAAGTATGATGAACAATTAACCTAGCCTATTTAAATAAAGCCTAAATGATTTAAGGACCAAGCCCATGAAGTTTGGCCCATATTCTAGAAGGTTAATTAAATTATTCACGGAATATAAAGATAAATACCGATTGATTAGATAATGGGGTGGATAATAGAATAAAAGAGTTTGAAGCAATTCAAATTCGGCGCCTAGGATCTGTGGCGATCTATCGTGCAACCGCTACATCCAAAAAAATGACCCATTATTCGACCGCTACATTCTGTCAGTTCGGTGAATTGAAGAAAGAGTAAAAAGATTGGATTTTTAAGGCTCTATCACCTAGGGATCGAGATGGGAAGGCTAGTAAACATGCTAAGGACTCTCAGAAGTTGATCTAAGGTTTAATAAGGATTCTAGGATCGTTCTAATCCTCAAACCCTAGCCAAACCCTATAAAGAGGATCTAGTTTTGACCTGCACGACCCTTACATTTGGCTCGCGTGGAATCAAGGTAAGAAGATATTATTTTAGGTAAGTTATTTAAAAGTTTTTATTCCCAATACATAGGACTAACATCCCTCAAAATTTCGTGCTAGGAGATCAAGCACACAAGGAGATAGAAGCCTGCAAAGTTGCTGGTTCCACACTAGCGACCCAGGAAACTATGCGAAAGTCCAATGAAGATCAAGGAATTAGGAAACCAAATCTAGGTAATTAGCATTAGTACATTTAGAACTTTTTGTTCCCCTTAGTATCTACGTCTTACCCTCTAAGTTTCACATCGTTAGGTCAAGTGGATCAAGAGATATTAGGACGTGAAGTAACTGATTTACAACAGGAAGTGCAGTCTTAAGGGTCGACTTCCAACATCAAATTCCAAGCCTAAAAGCCTTAGCAGAGGTAGGTCATCTCATGAACGGCTAAATTATCATGTTAGGATAAAAAGCCCTCTTATTGCACTTGATTTCATGAATTGTGTACGGAGAATTTCATGTTTTAATAGGATCTATACATCAATGCATCTTTCTTAGCCCTAATGAACTAAAATAATTCTCTTTGTCATAATACATGAATCCCATTCATATTGTTAGCTTAACCTTCGTTCTATCATGATAGGAAAGTTTATACATGTTAATTTCCAGACATGATGTGTTTTAGACATAGTTCTTCTTATTTTAGTTTTACTGTCAAACGTTCTCTAGCGGCCTAGTCTTTGACCGTAAAACCTTGTGTAGCGGCCCTACGATAAACTGCTAGACACTCTATAAACGTGATTTTTATGAAATTTCTAGTGGACCAGACATAGACCGTTAAAGTCACTCCGGCGGCCTTACAATAAACCGCCAAGCTGTCTGTAACGGCTCTATATTAGACCGCCAATGTTCTATTTTCTGTCAACCCGAGATAGATTTAAGAACAGCCCATTAACTTATAAGTAAGCCTAGTTAACTATGTTCTAACTTATTTTAATGGTATTTCATTACTCTGAGTTTTAAATTACTGCTTCATGACAATGATCGCATGTTCTTTATTATACTTGGGATTATTTTAAAGCTTATGTTAATTTCATGCCTAAACTTATACTTTGTATTAAATATATCTTTCAAGGGTGATAATAAACGTGGTTCACTTAATAGTTTATCACTATTACAAAATCTCTTCTTATCTTAGAGTCATTTCTATAAGTACATGGCATAAATTCCGGTATATGACCATTAGTTACACTTTTGCACTATAGGGACATAATCTTGAACTTGATAACCTCTCCTTTGGATATTCTTTTTAATGGACTAGAAAATCTTGTTTCAAGGTCTCCGTAATTCTCCGCGAGCCTGGGATTCTCACTAGGATGCCGAGTTGGCTATACCATTAAAGCCAAAATTGTCTAGAAAGCACTACCGATGTTTTCTGAATTTTGTCCTGTAACGGTTCAATACTCGACCGCTAAGTCTGATTAACGGTCCAGTATCTGATCACCACGTTCTCTGAGTCCAAATGATTTCTTTCTTGATTCAGCCCACTCTAGCGGCCCAATATCAGACCGCCATATCAATATAGCGGCCCAGTTATAGACCACTAAGTTTTCTGAATAGTTGACCCAAGGTTTGACCCAAGGGTTAATAGTCCTATAATAATAGACTGACTAATGATAGTCCTGGACTTGTAACCTTATTCAAAGACATCTAAGATAAAGTATGAAAGATAAAGAATGTACCGTTATACTGTCGAATTTTCTCCAAGGCATAACTTAGTTATCAATGCATTTCTTGAAGTCATAAATCTATATTTGGTGCATTCTTATTATTGACATTGAGTCTTGAACACTTATTGAACTTATTACATGCGTGGCCAACTTTATTGCTATATACGTGGAAGTAGCTTGGTTTATACTTGAAGATGCGGTTCGAGCACTGATTGTGTTGGAGGGCTCTATGCTAGTCCCCTCGGCTGATTGTCAGAAACATACTATTATAAACCATGGGATATGGTGCTACTGGCGTCGCATTGTGCTGGGAGTACTTTATAAATAAGTGAAATTATCCATGGCTCGTGAAGTGAAAATATCCACAGAAATTCATGAAGTACTTGTTACTAAGTGAAGAGTACATTCTTGCTTGACTTGCTAGTACATTCTCGTTACATTCTTGTTCATGAAAGGCCATAATTACATTATTGCTTGATCACGCTTGCTCAATCATATCTTAACTTGATCATGTCTTATTACTTTAGTTTATTCACGTGATTTTTCTCATTCGCATGATTTTACTTTATTCTATAGAGCCCAAAATACTAATCACTTTAATATTGCCTTCATGTTGATGCGAAGATACCTACTGGGCAAGTGTGCTCATTACCTATTTTATAATCTTTCCAAGAGATGCAAGTAGTTCGGATTCGGATTCGAGCTATTCAAGTGATGGGTCCGAGAGCGAATGAAGGTCACTTAAGATTGAGAGAAGACTTAGGAAGTCAATGATGTCTAGATCGAGTTCATGTAATTTTCTCTTTATTGAGTCACGTAGTTGAATAATTGATGTACTTGAATCAATCTGATTATTAATAAAAGTGAAGGTTTGAATAAATTATTGTGCAATTCCATCTTATGTGTCACGCCCCGAGCGCGGAAGATACCCGGAGATGCGCGACGTGTCTATATCAATCATGTCAATCAGAGTAGTCGTGTATTCGACACAAAGACAGAGATGCGCAAAATAGCAAGATAACCCAATCCTTTATTTCCTAATGGATAGACTATTACAAATCCAATACTCTGTTAAATAAATAGGAAAAGAATACATAGTTGACTCAAGAAACTATGGAAAAGACTAGACGACACTTGTAGAAGCTCTATCACTTTCACTCTTGACCATTCCCATCCGATTGACTTCCATCGTCGTCGGACTTACCTGAAAAGTAAAAAGGGACAAACGGAATGAGCGAACGCCCAGTAGGAAATTATATCTCAAGTACTAGCAAGTGGTTTAAGTAATTACATTTTCATGGATGCAATAAAGCTATGCATGCTCGCATGAAACGACAAGATAGAGAGAATGTAATATCAAAGAAATAAGATGAACTTTCATGAACAAGATACAAGTTATTCAAGATATTCAAGCAAGCACGTTTAACAAGTCATGTCAAGAACTTTGGCTATCATGTTTCAAGCAAGTAAATTACCCTTTTTCGGGCCACGCATTTCATGTAAAGTCAAGTACGATTCAAGTACAAGATGTGTGTGGAATGTCCAATCAAGCAAGTCAAGTACTCGGTATAATGCCAGATACCTTATCATTTTAACTCCCATGGGCACAAGTACTTTCGGGTGCTCCTCCCAGGACCAGATCGGGCCCTATATGCACAGGCATTTATCATGTGTTTTGACATCCACTCTTGTTTATATAGCCAATATAGAATTTCAATAATCAAGCTTGTAGATACGTATGACAACTTTGATAGAATAGAGTCCAAAATATGACAAAGGACATAGAATGGCGATAATAACGGTATAATCACGAGTTCGATAAAACTAGGTAGAATATGGTTCCCTTAACTTAGGTACCATGACAAATCAATATGGACATTCTTTATATAGAATTGAGGTCCACATGAACATTAGATCAAGCAAGATACCCCTCATTCTTATCATAGAATTGGGGTTTACAAGAATGACACGATATGGTATGATATCATCATCCCATCAAGAATTTCTTATGATATACTCTTTGTATAATCATAAGGGCCGGTATACCATGTTTTCTTTAGATTGACATGGCAAAAACTGTGTAATGGGTTTTTAGGGTACAACCAGCTCAGTCGGCCTTGAGGGAATCCAAGGCTACGAGGAGTCTTACGGAGGTCTCTATGACTAACTTGCTAGTCCAAAGGAACGGAATGTCCAATGGAGAGCTTGTATGTCAATGAGAGTTGAGTGTGATCGATAAATCAACATGAAACGTGGGACTATACTCACGGAGTGGAGAATAGTGCCGATATATATATATAGGTATAATATATAAACCATCGGTTAGCAAATCAGAGGAAAAATCAGTTTACAGTAAAATAACGACTTAGGTCAAGTCGTGTCTCAAGTAATTAACGCCTAACTGAAGGGCGTTTACATATATTGCCAATTTGCAGAATTTCCATTATTTCATTAATTTATCAAAAACACGCCTTTCCTGGGGGCGTTTCTTAAAAGTTGACGACTGCAGGGGCAGGCGTCTCATCATTTACATATTTGACAGGATATAATTATTCTCAGAAATTTATAAAAAACGCGCCCTTGGAAGGGGCGTTACTTTCAAAAACGCGCCCTTGGTAGGGGCGTTACTTTCCAATTCCATTTTTACAGAATATGTGAATTTTAGTTTTTTTAACAGATACACGCCCTAGAAAGGGGCGTTACTTTTAATTTTCACGCCTTGTACTGGGGCGTTAGAATATGGAAAACGACTTTATCCAAGTCGTGAATTTCAAGGGATTTACGATATTTTAATAAATAATATTTCGAGAGACAGGAGACATGTCATGGCAGTAAAATTTAACAGGAATTCACAGAGTCATGCAAGATATTAAAAATCAATATTTCATATGTATTGTAATTTTTAAACAGATCAATTATTAATCACATGCGATTCTTATGAAATTAACGCCTGCGTAGAGGGCGTCAAATATTAAATTGACGACCAATAGTATGGTCGTTTCTTTTAAATTAGCGCCCTAATCAAGGGCGTTTCTTTCAAAATATTTCAGAAATCACGTGAAAACTATAATAATCATATGCATGACATGCTTATATATATATATATATCTTGCATTAATTTCATTTGGGCTACAGTAGCTTGAGAAAATCCTACCTTATGATCTGGATGAAGGAGATGAAAGGGCTTTGAAGCTTCAACTGCAACTTAATAGAAGAAGAACAATCGTTCTTCCGTCAACCTGGAGAGGAAACGAAGAATATTAATTCTTCTCATGCTACGTTCATAAAAAAAAGAACAGAAGAAGAAAATAGAAGAACATATGTTCTTCACGTACCTAGCAGCAGACGTTCGATCAAATGGGTTTTAGGGTTCGATCGAACATGTTATTTATAGGATTTTGAAGTCCTAACAAGAGTAGTGTTTGATTGAGGGTAATATATCCTTAATAGAGTCCTTACTCTAATAGACACTTACTAGATTAGGTTAATCTTTGCTTGGATAAGTTCTGGGTTCGATCGGGTCACGAACTGAATTAACGCCTTTGGTCAGGGCGTGTATTCTTGAATTAACGCCTTGCATAAGGGCGTTTCTTAAAAAGCGCCTTGAAAAAGGGCGTTTCGTGTTTTAAAACACGCCCAAGATAGAGGCGTTTCTTTTACTTGCCTATTTGGTCGCGTGAGTTGACGACCGCACGTGTGGGCGTCCTTTCTTTAGTAACGCCTTTGATAGAGGCGTTTCTTTTTGAATTAACGCCCTAATAAGAGGCGTTATTTTTAATTTGTTTTATTTCGTCCGATTAACCCTATTCCTTTTATATATATTACTTCTGTAATATATATGTTTTAATTCATTTCAATTATTCATTTATTAGGGTTGCTACACCCTCCCCCACTTAAAAAGAATTTGGTCCCCAAATTCAATATATATATAATTATACATGCGGAGAGTGTAGGACATATACCTCTTAGAATAACTCGGGAAATTGTTTCTTCATAGATTCCTCGGTCTCCCATGTCGCTTCGCGTTCAGGATTCTTATTCCATTGCACCTTGATCATGGGAATAACCTTATTCCTTAGAGCTCGTATTTCTCGATCTAATATCTTTAAAGGCCTTTGTTCATATGTGAGATCTTTCTGGATCACCAGATCTCCATGCTCAATAATATGTGACGGATCGTGCACATACTTCTTCAACATAGATATGTGAAATACATTGTGTACCTCGGACAACTGAGGAGGCAACGCGATGCGATAAGCAACCTCGCCAACTCTTTCGAGTACCTCAAATGGTCCGATGAATCTTGGCGTAAGCTTGCCCTTAACACCAAATCTTCGTATGCCACGTCCAGGGGATATTTTAAGAAATACATGATCTCCAACCTGGAATTCAAGATCTCTTCTCCTGGTATCAGCATAAGCCTTTTGCCTTATCTGAGCAACTTGTAATCTTTCTCTGATTACTTGTATCTTCTCGGTTGTATCCCTTACCATGTCTGGACCTAATAGTTGTTTTTCTCCAACTTCGTTCCAACATATGGGAGATCGGCAACTCCTTCCGTATAAGGCTTCGAAAGGTGCCATTTGGATACTAGCTTGGTAGCTATTATTATAT
Source organism: Amorphophallus konjac (assembly GCA_022559845.1). NCBI lineage: Eukaryota > Viridiplantae > Streptophyta > Magnoliopsida > Alismatales > Araceae > Amorphophallus > Amorphophallus konjac. The sequence continues at coordinate 375,636,145 of CM040120.1, read as the reverse complement.
GCAAATTCAACTAAAGGTAAGTGGTCATGCCAGCTTCCTCCAAAGTCAATAATGCATGCTCTCAGCATATCTTCAACAACTTGATTAGTTCGCTCGGTCTGACCATCCGTTTGTGGGTGGAAAGCAGTACTAAAGTTGAGCCTTGTCCCCAACGAATGTTGTAATCCCTTCCAAAAATGAGAAGTAAAACGGGGATCCCTATCAGACACGATTGAGACAGGACTTCCATGTATCCTGACTATTTCTTTAATGTATAGTGCAGCTAGCACATCAATCGACCATCGGCTTTTGATTGGCAAGAAATGTGCCGATTTAGTCAATCGATCAATGATAACCCAGATTCCATCATGTCCTCCTTTAGATTTAGACAAACCCATGATGAAGTCCATACCAATATCCTCCCATTTCCACTTAGGAATATCTAGAGGATGTAGTTTTCCCGCAGGCTTTTGATGTTCCGCCTTGACCTGTTGGCATGTGAGACAGCGTGATACATAGTCCGCTATTTCTCTTTTCATATTAGGCCACCAAAAGTTCCTCTTTACATCTTGGTACATTTTAGTTGATCCAGGATGAATAGTGTATCTTGATCGGTGAGCTTCATCTAAGATCTTCTTCTTTAATTCCGGACAATCGGGTATACAAGTTCTATCTTTGAACGATAATCTTCCATCAGAAGTTAGTTGAAAATCAGATTGTCCTTCTAATCTGCCTTTGATTTCTATTAACATAGGATCACCATCCTGAAGTGTTTGTATTTCAGATAATAAGTCTGACTGTATGCTTACATGAGATAATGTGATAAATTTGGATTCCGTGTCCAAGCTTATATTGAGCTCGGAGAATTGTTCAAGTAACCTCCATTCTTGTATCATACAATTGGCTATCCTTGCTCTCGGCTTTCGACTAAGGGCATCAGCCACATAATTACCCTTTCCGGGATGGTATTGTATACTGAAGTCGAAGTCCTTGAGATATTCTAGCCAACGTCTTTGTCTCATGTTCAGCTCCTTTTGTGAAAATAGATATTTGAGACTTTTGTGATCGGAGTATACAGTAAACTGTACCCCATAGAGATAGTGTCTCCATATCTTTAGGGCAAATACTACCGCGGCCAATTCCAAGTCATGGACGGGGTAATTCTCCTCATGCTTCTTCAGTTGACGAGAAGAGTATGCTATGACCTTCCCATGTTGCATTAGAACACATCCGAGGCCAATGCCAGAAGCATCAGTGTAGACCTCGAATTTCTCTCCTTCAATTGGTAGGGCTAAGACTGGAGCTGTGGTGAGATGATCCTTGAGAGTTTGGAAACTGCTTTCACATTCCTCACTCCATTCATATCGGATCTCCTTACGAGTTAATCTTGTAAGTGGTACGGCGATCTTAGAGAAATCTTTGATAAATCGCCGATAATAGCCTGCAAGACCTAAGAAACTTCTGATCTCGCTTGCATTAGTGGGTCTCTCCCAGTTTCTCACAGCTTCAACTTTTGACGGATCCACAGATAAACCGTCCTTGGATATGACATGTCCGAGAAAAGCCACTTCTTCAAGCCAGAACTCGCATTTGCTGAGTTTAGCATATAATTGATTTGTCCTCAAGACTTGCAATGCAATCCTCAAATGCTCTTCATGTTCTTCCTTAGTCTTAGAATATATCAATATATCATCGATGAAGACTACTATGAATTGATCCAAGTAAGGCCTGAATATGCTATTCATTAACTGCATAAAGGCAGCAGGGGCATTTGTTAGTCCAAAAGGCATAACAACAAATTCGTAATGGCCATACCTGCTTCTGAATGCGGTCTTGTGAATGTCATCATCCTTGATCCTTAATTGATGATATCCCGACCGGAGATCAATCTTGGAGAAATATTTGGATCCTGAAATCTGATCAAACAATTCATCGATTCTCGGCAGTGGATACTTGTTCTTGATAGTAAGATGATTCAACTGTCGATAGTCAATACACAATCTCATGGATCCATCCTTCTTCTTTACAAATAAGACTGGTGCTCCCCACGGGGAAGTACTTGGTCTAATAAACCCTTTTCGGATTAGTTCCATCAACTGCTCCTTCAACTCCTTGAGTTCAGCAGGGGACATTCTATATGGTGCCTTTGAAACCGGACCAGCACCAGGGACTAAGTCGATGGTAAAGGCCACATCTCTTTGCGGGGGTAATCCCGGCAATTCCTCCGGAAATACGTCTGGGAATTCTCGTACTACTTGAACGTCTTCTATCTTGGTTTCCTTAGCTTCTTTATTAGTGACAAAAGCAAGGAAGGATACACATCCTTTCCTGACGAGCTTGCTTGCTCGAAGAGCCGAAATAAGAGGGGATTTGCTTCGACTCTTAGGACTAGTATAAGTCAGTTCTGGAAATTCTTTGAAAACAATCTTGCTATTACGGCAATCAACCGTTGCCTGGTACTTAGATAACCAATCTGCTCCTAGTATAACATCATATTCTTTTAGATCTAAGCAGATAAGATCAATAGGAAAATTCTTTCCTCGAACCAACACCTCACAGTTTTGGTAATGATGCGTGATATCCGTCTCGTTTCCGAGAGGAGTAGACAACACTATTTTCATCCATTCTGGTTCTAGAGGTAATGGGTCAGCAAACTTCTTGGAAATAATGGAATGCGATGCACCTGTATCAAATAAGACATGTGCATATTTGGAACAAATTTTTAATGTACCTTCCACCAATCCGCCTTCTTCTTCTGGTTCGGTCTCTTGGATTGCATGAAGACGCGCGTTCCTTGTCACTGGGCGTTTACCCTCACCATCTTGGTCATTCATTAATGGACAATCGGGAATCCGATGTTCACGACTCCCACAACGGAGACATGCTCCTAATTTCCTCCAGCATTCTTCTGTTTTGTGACCAGCCTTGTCACAATGCTTGCATACTACGTTTGAAGGGGTAGTGGTGATAGAGAAAGGCTTGGATTTCTTGTACTTCTGATCTTGAGAGGAAGAACCTCCATTATTGGGCCTCTTCTTAAAGTTGGGTTTAAAAGAACCCGAACTTGTGACTTGCTCCTTTTTGTCTTTCCCACGGATCCTATCAGATAGTTCCGTGGCATCTTCAAGCAACTGAGCTCGGCGCACTATTTCAGTATAAACTTGAATATCCATAGGCGCCAGTTGAGTAATGTAGTGGGGCCTAAGCCCATTAAGAAATCTACGGGCTTTCATCTTTTCCGTGCCAATTAAATGCTTAGCATATCTAGACAGTCTAGAGAACTGTGCTTCATAATCAGCCACCGATAAAGATCTTTGCTTTAATGCGGCAAATTCGGCGGCCTTCCTTTCCTGGACCCTATCAGAGAAATATTTGGCGTTGAAATATTCAACGAATTCACCCCATGTAACTTGAGTTGGGTCAATAGTAGCTTCAATCGACTCCCACCAGCATCTAGCATCCTTTTCTAACTGGAAAGTAGCTAATAAGACTTTGTCCTGATCCGTGCATTGCATGACACGGAATATACGTTCAATCTCCCGAACCCAATGCTCGGCATCGTCTGGATCGGTCGATCCCATGAACTTCGGGGGATTCATATTCTTGAATGCTTGGTGTAAGCTTCCAGCTCGTGGAGCACCACCTTGTGCTACCTGTTGTAGCACTTGGGTCATCCCTTGAAGGGTACGCTGCATGTTGCGCCATTGAGCACGTTCGGCAGCCATTATCCTACAATTACAATAGCTATGTTAGTATTATGTCACTATAATCTTATAAAGGACTCATTGATCATTTAACCCTTGGTTCTACCCACTCTCACTTGGTTAAAGGTTTTGAAACCTGTCCTTGGACTTGGGTTTCCTAGGAATTGAATACCTTAGGCTCTGATACCACAAAGACTGTCACGCCCCGAGCGCGGAAGATACCCGGAGATGCGCGACGTGTCTATATCAATCATGTCAATCAGAGTGGTCGTGTATTCGACACAAAGACAGAGATGCGCAAAATAGCAAGATAACCCAATCCTTTATTTCATAATGGATAGACTATTACAAATCCAATACTCTGTTAAATAAATAGGAAAAGAATACATAGTTGACTCAAGAAACTATGGAAAAGACTAGACGACACTTGTAGAAGCTCTATCACTTTCACTCTTGACCATTCCCATCCGATTGACTTCCATCGTCGTCGGACTTACCTGAAAAGTAAAAAGGGACAAACGGAATGAGCGAACGCCCAGTAGGAAATTATATCTCAAGTACTAGCAAGTGGTTTAAGTAATTACATTTTCATGGATGCAATAAAGCTATGCATGCTCGCATGAAACGACAAGATAGAGAGAATGTAATATCAAAGAAATAAGATGAACTTTCATGAACAAGATACAAGTTATTCAAGATATTCAAGCAAGCACGTTTAACAAGTCATGTCAAGAACTTTGGCTATCATGTTTCAAGCAAGTAAATTACCCTTTTTCGGGCCACGCATTTCATGTAAAGTCAAGTACGATTCAAGTACAAGATGTGTGTGGAATGTCCAATCAAGCAAGTCAAGTACTCGGTATAATGCCAGATACCTTATCATTTTAACTCCCATGGGCACAAGTACTTTCGGGTGCTCCTCCCAGGACCAGATCGGGCCCTATATGCACAGGCATTTATCATGTGTTTTGACATCCACTCTTGTTTATATAGCCAATATAGAATTTCAATAATCAAGCTTGTAGATACGTATGACAACTTTGATAGAATAGAGTCCAAAATATGACAAAGGACATAGAATGGCGATAATAACGGTATAATCACGAGTTCGATAAAACTAGGTAGAATATGGTTCCCTTAACTTAGGTACCATGACAAATCAATATGGACATTCTTTATATAGAATTGAGGTCCACATGAACATTAGATCAAGCAAGATACCCCTCATTCTTATCATAGAATTGGGGTTTACAAGAATGACACGATATGGTATGATATCATCATCCCATCAAGAATTTCTTATGATATACTCTTTGTATAATCATAAGGGCCGGTATACCATGTTTTCTTTAGATTGACATGGCAAAAACTGTGTAATGGGTTTTTAGGGTACAACCAGCTCAGTCGGCCTTGAGGGAATCCAAGGCTACGAGGAGTCTTACGGAGGTCTCTATGACTAACTTGCTAGTCCAAAGGAACGGAATGTCCAATGGAGAGCTTGTATGTCAATGAGAGTTGAGTGTGATCGATAAATCAACATGAAACGTGGGACTATACTCACGGAGTGGAGAATAGTGCCGATATATATATATAGGTATAATATATAAACCATCGGTTAGCAAATCAGAGGAAAAATCAGTTTACAGTAAAATAACGACTTAGGTCAAGTCGTGTCTCAAGTAATTAACGCCTAACTGAAGGGCGTTTACATATATTGCCAATTTACAGAATTTCCATTATTTCATTAATTTATCAAAAACACGCCTTTCCTGGGGGCGTTTCTTAAAAGTTGACGACTGCAGGGGCAGGCGTCTCATCATTTACATATTTGACAGGATATAATTATTCTCAGAAATTTATAAAAAACGCGCCCTTGGAAGGGGCGTTACTTTCAAAAACGCGCCCTTGGTAGGGGCGTTACTTTCCAATTCCATTTTTACAGAATATGTGAATTTTAGTTTTTTTAACAGATACACGCCCTAGAAAGGGGCGTTACTTTTAATTTTCACGCCTTGTACTGGGGCGTTAGAATATGGAAAACGACTTTATCCAAGTCGTGAATTTCAAGGGATTTACGATATTTTAATAAATAATATTTCGAGAGACAGGAGACATGTCATGGCAGTAAAATTTAACAGGAATTCACAGAGTCATGCAAGATATTAAAAATCAATATTTCATATGTATTGTAATTTTTAAACAGATCAATTATTAATCACATGCGATTCTTATGAAATTAACGCCTGCGTAGAGGGCGTCAAATATTAAATTGACGACCAATAGTATGGTCGTTTCTTTTAAATTAGCGCCCTAATCAAGGGCGTTTCTTTCAAAATATTTCAGAAATCACGTGAAAACTATAATAATCATATGCATGACATGCTTATATATATATATATATCTTGCATTAATTTCATTTGGGCTACAGTAGCTTGAGAAAATCCTACCTTATGATCTGGATGAAGGAGATGAAAGGGCTTTGAAGCTTCAACTGCAACTTAATAGAAGAAGAACAATCGTTCTTCCGTCAACCTGGAGAGGAAACGAAGAATATTAATTCTTCTCATGCTACGTTCATAAAAAAAAGAACAGAAGAAGAAAATAGAAGAACATATGTTCTTCACGTACCTAGCAGCAGACGTTCGATCAAATGGGTTTTAGGGTTCGATCGAACATGTTATTTATAGGATTTTGAAGTCCTAACAAGAGTAGTGTTTGATTGAGGGTAATATATCCTTAATAGAGTCCTTACTCTAATAGACACTTACTAGATTAGGTTAATCTTTGCTTGGATAAGTTCTGGGTTCGATCGGGTCACGAACTGAATTAACGCCTTTGGTCAGGGCGTGTATTCTTGAATTAACGCCTTGCATAAGGGCGTTTCTTAAAAAGCGCCTTGAAAAAGGGCGTTTCGTGTTTTAAAACACGCCCAAGATAGAGGCGTTTCTTTTACTTGCCTATTTGGTCGCGTGAGTTGACGACCGCACGTGTGGGCGTCCTTTCTTTAGTAACGCCTTTGATAGAGGCGTTTCTTTTTGAATTAACGCCCTAATAAGAGGCGTTATTTTTAATTTGTTTTATTTCGTCCGATTAACCCTATTCCTTTTATATATATTACTTCTGTAATATATATGTTTTAATTCATTTCAATTATTCATTTATTAGGGTTGCTACATTATGTGTGATTGTTATTGCGCTCACTGGAATGGTATGCAAGAGACCGTTGCGTGTCTGACACAAGCGTTGCAAACACATGCAAGCAGGCACAGGAGCAAGAGCTGGGGACTTGCATCGCAATTTCTGTAGCTTAAATCCTCCATGTTTCTATGGTTCTTCTGATGTGATACGAACCTACGAGTCTGATATTTTCTCTTCTTTTCATTTTCTCCTACTTTTTTTGACTTGGGACATAACTTGTATGGGTTTGAATCTCGATTTCACATCATCAAACCCATCTTTCACGAACAACAATACCTTGGATATCGGCAAATGAAAGCGTGGCTTGTCATAAACCCCTCGAACCCAACACCTTGAACCAGCCCTCATGGGGTTGGGGCTCACGTAGAAATTTAAAACTTTTATGTGCTTCACAATCATTGCTGCATGCTTGTGTGTTAACTTGGTCACAAATTGAGTTATCTTCCAAGGCACCATCTCATATCAGAACCAGTGGACACTGTAGGTTCAGCCTTATGTTATAAGTCCAGCAAGTTCTGCCATCTTAGGCATTTCCCCACAGCGCCCCTGCTTCTGGCCACCGATGTGGGTGGTGAGACTTGAGGACGATGCCCTGCCAGAGACGACTGGGACACAGTGGGCCCTCTTTGTAGCTTTCCCCAAAGGATGATGGTGGTGGGGAAGGGGTAGCGCGACGGTGGAGGGCTGAGGCCCTCTTGCAGGTGCAAGTGAGGGGTGGGGCTGGTAGTTTGGCTGGTAACAGATGAACGAAGTAGGGAGGTTTAGAGAGAGAAGTTAGAGAGAGAATAGGTGAGAGAAGGATGATTTCCTTTTTTTTTCTTTCTTCAGGCTTTGCTACTGTGATAGAATAATGAGAGAGAGAGAGTAGAGAGCGACTGTAGAGAGAGAAGAGCAGGGGAGAGATCCGAACAATAGTCGCACTTGGCGAGCCGGACAGTGGGCGGCAGGGAGGATGCCGAGTGCGGCAGTTAGAGGCTGCCTCCGATGATGACCAGGTCCACCGGTTTTGGAGGCCGCGGGTGTGGGCACCGGTCCGGCTCACTTGGAGCGATGGGTGGTGAAGTGGACCCATGCAGCTTGGCGCCTGGGTGATCATCTTGAGCATTGGTGAGCGGTGGCGGCCTCCACAGAGTGGCTGGAGAAGACGGTTGTGTTCCGCATGCAGGGGGGGTATAGAGACGACAGTTGCGAGCTTGCTAGTAGGGTGAGCGGAGGCTGGCCTGTTGGGCCGCTGCTTCACTCCTACCACCGGTACAAGATGGCAAAGCTCGAGGATGACCATCACTGGAGGCGACGATGCAGCGATGGGTCTTCGCAACTGTTCCTCAGGGGACGACGATGGCAGGTGGTGCACGCTGGGGACGCTGCAGTGGCATCCGACGATGTTGCATGTGAGGGTCACGGTGGGAGGAGAAAGCCCATGCGTAACTGTTGCGGGCTCTGCACGTCGAGACTGGGCAGTGGCCTCATCATGGTGGGGACTGTGGAGGGAAGTGGGAGATGGGGAGGGGGAAGGTGGCCGAGGGGCAGGGTGCATGGCGTAGGGTGCATAGCGGTGGCTAGTTGGTTGGAGAAGGATGATGGTGGGAGGGGCGTGGGGGCCTGCCGTTTGAGGCGAAGTTAGAGCGAGGGGGAGGCTAGCAGAGGGGCCATCGGTGGAGCTATGTGTGTGTGTGAGTTTACAGAATAGAGAGAGGGGGGATAAGAAGAAAGGAGTTTGCAGGTGAAGAGGGAGAGAGTGAGGGAGTGAAAGAAGGTGAGAGAGAGGGAAAAGAGGAGTGGGGAAGGAGAAGACCCGGTGGTGCGAAGCTAAGAGAGAGAGGGATGAGGAGAGGAGTGGTCGATAGAGAGAGGGAGGAGGGTAGAGGGAGGGAGAGGTGAGAAGAGAAAACAGAGAGGCAGCAGAAGTTGTATGTGTGTGTGTGCGCTAGAGCATGTGTGTAGAGAGGCGAGGGTGGCTATGTGTGGGTGACGCTGGCGGGGGTGTTTGCGGGAGAACACGTCCGTGTGCGTGTGTGAGAAGAGGAAGAGAGAGAACAAGAGAAAGAGAGGGTGCCGGTGGGGTGAGAGGTGGTGTGTTGCAGGGAGAGAGTGCCGCGGTGTGTGTGTGCAAGTTAGAGAAGGTGCAGGGGGGATTGAGAGAAAGGGAGAGGGGCTTGCTCGTGACTATTAAAGAGAGTGGGGAGAAGAGAAGGCAGATAAGGGGGAGAGGGAGAGGCAAGAGAGGGATAGAGAGAGGACATGTGTGAGTGTAAGGAAGAGAGATGAGAGGGCAAGGGGGAGGGAATGGATTACGGTGCCCCTGTTCCAAACAGGGGGTCGTCACGGGGGTTTTGAGAGTGTGAGGGAGAGGGGGGGAGAGAGGGCAGGTGGTCGGCGGGGCTGGCAGGTGGTGTGGGATAGGTCCGTGAGGGGGCAGGGCGTGTGTGATGGGGATGGCGAGAGTGTTTGAGAGGGAGGGGTAAGCCGTGCGTGGTTGAGGCTAGTGAGGGAAAGAGGGCGAGAGACAAAGGAGAGGGGGGGAAGACGTGACGAGCTCCTCCGCTTTGGGCATTGGGGAGGGTTGGCGAGGCAAGTGGTGGCACTGGTTACAGATGATGGGCAGAGGGCGGCTGGCAGGGAGCTCAAATGGCAAGACAGAAGAAGGGGAAGATGACTTTGTGAGGAGGGAGGATAGGGCCGCTTCTCACGTCCATGGTGACTTGGGCTTCTCACCCACGGAGCTTCTCACCCCCCATCTCCTTCTCGGAGAAGAGGACCTAAGCAAGACTTCTCACCTAACGTGGGAAAGATTTCCAAAAAGTCTAAAACACTTCATTGTCTTAAACAAAGATTATAAGACCTATTATAGACTCCACAAAGAAGACCAAAAGATAACTCACCTAACACCTACTTCCTACCACTCATAACTCCCTTAGGAAGACTAAAAGACACAAATAAAAAAAGACTCTTACATGATAGTTGGGGAGATAATTACTACAAAACATAAAACATGGCCCATTTGGCCCAAACATGCGACCCAATTAACAAGAGACGATTAAACATAGATATATATTTAATACTTTCGTTGAAGTCGATTCCGTCAAACCCCTCCACTTGGAGAAGGTTCGACCTCGAACCTTGATTCTTGAATCTCGAACTGTAGGAACCCGGCTTGTTGGGACAAACTGGATGACTTGCTCTGATACCATTTGATGTGATACGAACCTCTGAGTCCGATATTTTCTCTTCTTTTCATTTTCTCCTACTTTTTTTTGACTTGGGACATAACTTTTATGGGTTTGAATCTCGATTTCACATAATCAAACCCATCTTTCACGAACAACAATACCTTGGATATCGACAGATGAAAGCGTGGCTTGTCATAAACCCCTCGAACCCAACACCTTGAACCAGCCCTCATGGGGTTGGGGCTCACGTAGAAATTTAAAACTTTTCTGTGCTTCACAATCATTGCTGCATGCTTTTGTGTTAACTTGGTCACAAATTGAGTTATCTTCCAAGGCACCATCTCATATTAGAACCAGTGGACACTGTAGGTTCAGCCTTATGTTATCAGTCCAGCAAGTTCTGCCATCTTAGGCATTTCCCCACAGCGCCCCTACTTCTGGCCACCGATGTGGGTGGTGAGACTTGAGGACGATGCCCTGCCAGAGACGACTGGTACACAGCGGGCCCTCTTTGTAGCTTTCCCCAAAGGATGACGGTGGTGGGGAAGGGGTAGCGCGACGGTGGAGGGATGAGGCCCTCTTGTAGGTGCAAGTGAGGGGTGGGGCTGGTAGTTTGGCTGGTAATAGATGAACGAAGTAGGGAGGTTTAGAGAGAGAAGGTAGAGAGAGAATAAGTGAGAGAAGGATGATTTCCTTTTTTTTCTTTCTTCAGGCTTTGCTACTATGATAGAATAATGAGAGAGAGAGTAGAGAGCGACTGTAGAGAGAGAAGAGCATGGGAGAGATCCGAACGATAGTCGCACTTGGCGAGCCGGACAGTGGGCGGCAGGGAGGATGCCGAGTGCGGTAGTTGGAGGCTGCCTCCGATGATGACCAGGTCCACCGGTGTTGGAGGCCGTGGGTGTGGGCGCCGGTCTGGCTCACTTGGAGCGATGGGTGGTGAAGTGGACCCATGCAGCTTGGCGCCTGGGTGATCATCTTGAGCATTGGTGAGCGGTGGCGGCCTCCACAGAGTGGCTGGAGAAGACGGTTGTGTTCCGCATGCAGGGGGGGTAGAGAGACGACAGTGGCGAGCTTGCTAGAAGGGTGAGCGGAGGCTGGCCTGTTGGGCCGCTGCTTCACTCCTACCACCGGTACAAGATGGCAAAGCTCGAGGATGACCACCGCTGGAGGCGACGATGTAGCGATGGGTCTTCGCAACTGTTCTTCAGGGGACGACGATGGCAGGTGGTGCACGCTGGCGACGCTGCAGTGGCATCCGACGATGTTGCATGTGAGGGTCATGGTTGGAGGAGAAAGCCCATGCGTAACTGTTGCGGGCTCTGCACATCGAGACTGGGCAGTGGCCTCATCATGGTGGGGACTGTGGGGGGAAGTGGGAGATGGGGAGGGGGAAGGTGGCCGAGGGGCAGGGTGCATGGCGCAGGGTGCATAGCGGTGGCTAGTTGGTTGGAGAAGGATGATGGTGGGAGGGGCGTGGGGGCCTGCCGTTAGAGGCGAAGTTAGAGGGAGGGGGAGGCTAGCAGAGGGGCCATCGGCGGAGCTATGTGTGTGTGTGAGTTTATAGAATAAAGAGAGGGGGGATAAGAAGAAAGGAGTTTGCAGGTGAAGAGGGAGAGGGTGAGGGAGTGAAAGAAGGTGAGAGAGAGGGAAAAGAGGAGTGGGGAAGGAGAAGAACCGGTGGTGCGAAGCTAAGAGAGAGAGGGATGAGGAGAGGAGTGGTCGATAGAGAGAGGGAGGAGGGTAGAGGGAGGGAGAGGTGAGAAGAGAAAACAGAGAGGCGGCAGAAGTTGTATGTGTGTGTGTGCGCTAGAGCATGTGTGTAGAGAGGCGAGGGTGGCTATGTGTGGGTGACGCTGGCGGGGGTGTTTGCGGGAGAACACGTCCGTGTGCGTGTGTGAGAAGAGGAAGATAGTGAACAAGAGAAAGAGAGGGTGCCGGCGGGGTGAGAGGTGGTGTGTTGCAGGGAGAGAGTGCCGCGGTGTGTGTGTGCAAGTTAGAGAAGGTGTAGGGGGGATTGAGAGAAAGGGAGAGGGGCTTGCTCGCGATTATTAAAGAGAGAGGGGAGAAGAGAAGGCAGATAAGGGGGAGAGGGAGAGACAAGAGAGGGCTAGAGAGAGGACATGTGTGAGTGTAGGGAAGAGAGATGAGAGGGCAAGGGGGAGGGAATGGATTACGGTGCCCCTGTTCCAAACAGGGGGTCGTCACGGGGGTTTTGAGAGTGTGAGGGAGAGGGGGGGAGAGAGGGCAGGCAGTCGGCGGGGCTGGCAGGTGGTGTGGGATAGGTACGTGAGGGGGCAGGGCATGTGTGATGGGGATGGCGAGAGTGTTAGAGAGGGAGGGGTAAGCCGTGCGTGGTTGAGGCTAGTGAGGGAAAGAGGGCGAGAGACAAAGGAGAGGGGGGGAAGACGTGGCGAGCTCCTCCGCTTTGGGCATTGGGGAGGGTTGGCGAGGCAAGTGGTGGCGCTGGTTACAGATGATTGGCAGAGGGCGGCTGGCAGGGTGCTCAAATGGCAAGACAGAAGAAGGGGAAGATGACTTTGTGGGGAGGGAGGATAGGGCCGCTTCTCACGGCCATGGTGACTTGGGCTTCTCACCCACGGAGCTTATCACCCCCCATCTCCTTCTCGGAGAAGAGGACCTAAGCAAGACTTCTCACCTAATGTGGGAAATATTTCCAAAAAGTCTAAAACACTTCATTGTCTTAAACAAAGATTACAAGACCTATTATAGACTCCACAAAGAAGACCAAAAGATAACTCACCTAACACCTACTTCCTACCACTCATAACTCCCTTAGGAAGACTAAAAGACACAAATAAAAAAAGACTCTTACATGATAGTTGGGTACATAATTACTACAAAACATAAAACATGGCCCATTTGGCCCAAACATGCGACCCAATTAACAAGAGACGATTAAACATAGATATATATTTAATACTTTCGTTGAAGTTGATTCCGTCATCTTCTAATCCGGATGAGGTCGAGAACTGGATCGATGAAATGAACTGGATATTTGACGTCATACAATGTACAGACCAGGAAAATGTGTGCCTTGCTACTTTTCAACTCAACAAGGATGCACGTACATGGTGGAAGTCAGTGCCGGCACCTCCAGCTGACTCACCACACGCGTGGGAAGGTTTTCTTACCTTATTTCGTGCCAAGTACTTTCCGAGCATATTAAGGAGCAGAAGGCTATGGAGTTCGCTTCTCTACGCAAGGGCATGTTGTCAGTGGCAGAATATGAACTTCAATTTTCCCGACTAGCACCCTATTCTCCTCATCTGATTAGCACTGACTTGCTGAAGGCTAATCGATTTTTGTATGGATTAAGGCCCAGATATATTCAACAATTGGGGACCCAGAATATCCGTACATATGCGGAAATGGTCCAACGGGCACACCTAAGTGAAAGGACCTTAGAGAAGGTCAAGAAATTAAAAGGTAAGGGCGAAGAATCAAGTCGAAGATCAGATCGGCGTGATAATAAAAGCAAGTTCAGCATCATGGAACCCTACAAATCCCATGATAGTAAGAAAAGATCCCGAAATAGGAGTGGTAGTGGCTACCACAAAAACAAGAAAGTCAAGGAAGAAGATAAGCAGGTCGCCACGGCCTGTACCTTTTGTGAGAAGTTCGGTCATTCGGCTGAAGAATGCTGCAAACGCCTTGGCGCTTGTCTACGTTGTGGCAGTAGGGAGCACCGCATGTCGGATTGCCCTCTTATGAAGGAGCTATCTTCTGGAGGTGGACGTAAAAGACAGGCTCATCTCAATGCCGTTTTAGATGATGAAGCGCCCAAGGATGATGGGCTTATGGAAGGTACCATTCACATCTGTTCACATCCTACAATCATATTATTTGATACTGGTGCTTCTCATTCTTTTATATCTACTTCTTCGCAAGAACTTTACCTCTTTCATCAGTTCATTTACCTACGGACCTGGCTATTACTACACCTTTAGGTCCTGGAACCAAACTCATAAACTATTATCCTGATAGTGAGGTAATAGTAGAAGGACATAATCTTCCTGCAAACCTCGTATGCCTTGATATGGAGGGCTACGATGCTATTTTAGGGGCAGATTCGCTCGTAGATCATGATGCCTACATCAATTGCCACAACCGGATTATTTCTTTTCAGAAACCTGGTCTTCCAAGATTTTCCTTCATTGGTATCAAGTATAGGAAACATCCTACCATCATTTCTTCTCTTCTCGCTTGCAAACTGATTTCGCAAGGATGTGAAGCTTTCCTTGCTTCTGTGATTATTACCGAGTCTAAGGAGATAATCTTAGCAGACATCCCCATCGTAAATGAGTTTTCTGATGTATTCCCATCAGATTTACCCAGTTTAGCACTCGAAAGGGAAGTAAATTTCTCCATTGAACTCATCCCAGGAGCAGCACCTGTTTCAATAGCCCCCTACAGGATGTCCCCCACAGAACTTAAGGACCTGAAGAGGCAACTTCAGGAGTTATTAGACAAGGGTTTCATTCAACCAAGCACATCCCCTTGGGGTGCGCCAGTTCTTTTTGTCAAGAAGAAGGATAGATCGCTCAGGCTCTGTATTGACTACCGGCGACTGAATCAACTCACAATTAAGAACAAATATCCGTTGCCGCGTATTGATGAGCTCTTTGATCAGCTCTCGGGAGCAGAATACTTCTCCAAGATAGACCTCAGGTCAGGATATCACCAACTCAGGATTAAGGATGAAGACATATTCAAAACTACTTTTCGAAGCCGTTATGGTCATTATGAATTTATTATAATGCTGTTCGGGTTAACCAATGCCCCAGCATCATTTATGCAACTTATGAATAAAGTTTTCCAGCCTTATCTGGACCAGTTTGTGGCCGTCTTTATTAATGACATTCTTATTTACTCCAAGACAAAGGGGGAACATGAAGAACATTTGAAAATAGCCTTGCAGACTTTAAGAGAACACAAACTTTATGCCAAACTTAGTAAATGTGAGTTCTGGCTCAAGGAAGTTCCATTCTTTGGTCACATTATTTCAAAGGAAGGTATCGCTGTTGATCCTTCTAAAGTGGAAGTAGTCAAGAACTTGAGCCGGCCAATGACCGTGTCAGAAGTAAGATGCTTTCTATGTCTGGCTGCGTATTATAGGAGGTTTATTAAAAAAAAATTCTAAGATAGCTGTTCCTTTGACAAGGCTTACAAGAAAAGAAAATCCTTTTATATGGTCAAAGGAATGCGAAGAGAGTTTCTTAACTCTTAAGGATCATCTCACTACAGCCCCTATATTATCATTGTCCGTTGAGGGTGGTGGATTTGAAGTTTATACGGATGCATCTGGCATTGGCCTAGGTGCGTTCTTATGCAAAATGGGAAAGTAATATGATATTCTTCAAGATAGTTGAAGCGTCACGAGGAGAATTATCCCGTACATGATTTAGAATTGGTGGCTGTTATATTTGCCTTAAAAATTTGGCGTCGCTACCTTTACGGAGAAAAATTAACGGTCTACTCAGACCACAAAAGCTTGAAATATTTATTCTCTCAAAAGGAACTGAATATGAGGTAAAGAAGATGGTTGGAATACTTAAAGGACTTTGATTTTACTATCCAATATCATCCTGGCAAGGCTAATGCTGTGGCAGATGCACTCAGCAGAAAACCAATGGGAAAACTATCAACTCTCATGATTAGTATGACTAATCTCATCTCTCAATTTGCTCAGTTGAACTTAGATATTGACATGAAGAAGGAAGATTGTTTTATAGCCAATATCCGAACTTAACCCACATTAATAGAAGATTTGGTCAAGCTACAAGACAATGACCCAGTATTACTGGAGATTAAAGTTAATATTGAGCAAAGGCCAGATTTCTCTATTGCCAATGATGGAAGGTTGCTATTCAAGGGCCGAATTTGTATACTGGATCATGTTGATACTAAGAAACTGATCCTGGAAGAAGCTCATAGTTCCAAGTACACCATTCACCCTGGTGGTACTAAAATGTATCAAGATCTTAAAAGGAATTTCTGGTGGCCTAACATGAAAAGAGAAATAGCAGATTTCGTATCTCGCTGTCTCACTTGTCAACAAGTAAAGGCAGAACGTTTAAGACCCACAGGTAAGTTACACCCCATGAATATTCCCTAATGGAAATGGGAAGGTATACGGATGGATTTCATTATGGGTTTACCTAAAACAAGAGGTGGAGACGATGGTATATGGGTAATCATAGACCGATTGACCAAGTCTGCATATTTTCTGCCAATTAAAAGTCGATAGTCTGTGGATATCCTAGCGGCATTATACATAAGGGAAATCGTCAAATTACATGGTGTCCCTATCACTATCATATCTGATCGAGATCTTCGATTCACATCATAGTTCTGGAAGGGTCTACAACATTTTTTAGGTACCCGACTGAACTTTAGCACGGCATTGCATCCACAAACTGATGGTCAAACAGAAAGGATAAATCAAGTGGTGGAAGATATGCTCAGGGCTTGTGCTATTGACTTTGGAGGAAGTTGGCATGATCACTTGTCTCTAGTAGAATTTGCATGCAATAATAGCTACCAAGCCAATATACATATAGCACTATTTGAAGCTCTGTATGGAAGAACCTGTCGATCATCGATATGCTGGAATGAAGTAGGGGAGAGAATTTTTAGGCCCCGATATTATCAGGGATACTACTGAAAAGATAAAGTTTATTCGAGAAAGACTCTAGATGGCACAAGATCGGCAGAAATCTTATGTTGATAATCGAAGACGCGACTTGTAATTTTAAGTCGGAGATCATGTGTATCTTAAAGTTTCTCCGGGTCGTGGTATTCGAAGATTTGGCATTAAAGGTAAGCTTACCCCAAGATTCATTGGCCCATTTAAAATTCTAGAAAGGGTCGGTGAAGTGGCTTATCGACTGGTTTTTCCTCCACAACTAGCAGGAGTTCATGATGTATTCCATGTCTTAATGTTGAAGAAATATGTTTATGATCCTTTCCATGTCATCACCTACGACAATCTGGAGATTAAGAAGGATTTGACATATGAGCAAAAGTCAATCAGGATCCTTGAACGAGAGGTACGTCAACTTCGGAATAAAAGTATTCATGTGGTCAAGATCCAGTGGACAAAGTCAGAAGAAACATGGGAAACGGAGGGAGCTATGCGCAAGAAATATCTAGAGTTATTTTGTAAGTACACTCTCCATATAATCCATGTATTGAATTTGGGGACCAAATTCTCTTAAGTGGGGGAGGGTGTAATGACCCGAAAACTTTATAAAATATATTTGAATTATTAAATATTCTTTGAGAATTTTTAAAGATCAAAATGGATTAATAAATGAATATTGGGTTAAATAAGTCATTATTAAGGCCCAAGTATGATGAACAATTAACCTAGCTTATTTAAATAAAAGCCCAAAGGATTTACAGACCAAGCCCATGAAGTTTGGCCCATATTCTAGAAGGTTAATTAAATTATTCACAGAATATAAAGATAAATACCGATTAATTAGATAATGGGGTGGATAATAGAATAAAAGAGTTTGAAGCAATTCAAATTAGGTGTCTAGGATATGTGGCGGTCTATCGTGCAATCGCTACATCCAAGAAAACAACCCATTATTCGACCGCTACATTCTGTCAGTTCCGTGAATTAAAGAAAGAGCAAAAAGATTGGATTTTTAAGGCTCTATCACCTAGGGATTGAGATGGGAAAGCTAGTAAACATGCTAAGGACTCTCAGAAGTTGATCTAAGGTTTAATAAGGATTCTAGGATCGTTCTAATCCTCAAACCCTAGCCAAACCCTATAAATAGGACCTAGTTTTGACCTGCACGACCCTTACATTTGGCTCGCGTGGAATCAAGGTAAGAAGGTGTTATTTTGGGTAAAATATTTAGAAGTTTTTATTCCCAATACATAGGACTAACATCTCTCAAAATTTCGTGCTAGGAGTTCAAGCACACAAGGAGATAGAATCCTACAAAGTTGCTGGTTCCACATTAGCGACCCAGGAAACTGTACGAAAGTCCAGTGAAGATCAAGGAATTAAGAAACCAAATCGAGGTAATTAGCATTAGTACCTTTAGAACTTTTTGTTTCCCTTAGTATCTACTTCTTACCCTTTAAGTTTCACGTCGTTAGGTCAAGTGGATCAAGAGATATTAGGACGTGAAGTTATGATTTACAACAGGAAGTGCAGTCTTAAGGGTCGACTTCCAACATCAAATTCCAAGCCTAAAAGCCTTAGCAGAGGTAGGTCATCTCATGAATGGCTAAATTATCATGTTAAGATTAAAAGCCCTCTTATTGCACTTGATTTCATGAATTGTGTATGGAGAATTTCATGTTTTAATAGGATCTATACATCCATGCATCTTTCTTTGCCCTAATGAACTAAGATAATTCTCTTTGTCATAATACATGAATCCCATGCATATTGTTAGCTTAACCTTCGTTCTATCATGATAGGGAAGTTTATACATGTTGATTTCCAGACATGATGTGTTTTAGACATAGTTCTTCTTATTTTAGTTTTACTGTCAGACGTTCTCTAGCGGCCTAGTCTTTGACCGTAAAACCTTATGTAGCGGCCCTACGATAAACCGCTAGACACTCTATAAACGTGATTTTTATGAAATTTCTGGCGGACCAGACATAGACCGTTAAAGTCCCTCTGGCGGCCTTACGATAAACCGCCAAGATGTCTGTAACGGCTCTATATTAGACTGCCAATGTTTTGTTTTCTGTCAACCCGAGATAGATTTAAGAACAGCCCATTAACTTATAAGTAAGCCTAGTTAACTATGTTCTAACTTATTTTAATGGTATTTCATTACTCTGAGTTTTAAATTACTGCTTCATGACAGTGATCGCATGTTCTTTATTATACTTGGGATTATTTTAAAGCTTATGTTAATTTCATGCCAAAACTTATACTTTGTTTTAAATACATCTTTCAAGGGTGATAATAAACGTGGTTCACTGATTGGTTTATCACTATTACAAATTCTCTTCTTCTCTTAGAGTCATTTCTATAAGTACATGGCATATATTCCGATATATGACCATTAGTTACACTTTTGCACTATAGGGACATAATCTTGAACTTGATAACTTCTCCTTTGGATATTCCTTCCAATGGACTTGGAAATCTTATTTCAAGGCCTCCGTAATTCTCCGCGAGCTTGGGATTCCCACTAGGACGCCGAGTTAGTTGTACCATTAAAGCCCAAATTGTCTAGAAAGCACTACCGATGTTTTCTGAATTATGTCCTGTAACGGTTCAATACTCGAGCGCTAAGTCCCATTAACGATCCAGTATCTGACCGCCACGTTCTCTGAGTCTAATTGATTTCTTTCTGGATTCAGCCCAATCTAGCGGCCCAATATCAGACTGTCATATCAATATAGCGGCCCAGTTATAGACCGCTAAGTTTTTCGAATAGTTGACCCAAGGTTTGACCCAAGGGTTAATAGTCCTACAATCCTAGACTGACTAATGATAGTCCTGGACTTGTAACCTTATTCAAAGACATCTAAGATAAAGTATGAAAGATAAAGAATGTACTGTTATGCTGTCGAATTTTCTCCAAGGCTTAACTTAGTTATTAATGCATTTCTTGAACTCATAAATCTATATTTGGTGCATTCTTATTATTGACATTGAGTCTTGAACACTTATTGAACTTATTACAAGCGTGGCCAACTTTATTGCTATATACGTGGAAGTAGCTTGATTTATACTTGAAGATGCGGTTCAAGCACTGACTGTGTTCAAGGGCTCTATGCTAGTCCCCTCGGCTGATTGTCGGAAACATACTGTTATAAACCATGGGGTATGATGCTACTGGCGTCGCATTGCGCTGGGAGTACTTTCTTTATAAATAAGTGAAATTAACACGGCTCGTGAAGTAAAAATATCCCCATAAATTCACGAAGTACTTGTTACTAAGTGAAGAGTACATTCTTGCTTGACTTGCTAGTACATTCTCGTTACATTCTTGTTCATGAAAGGTCATAATTACATTCTTGCTTGATCATGCTTGCTCAATCATATCTTAACTTGATCAGGTCTTGTTACTTTGGTTTATTCACGTGATTTTTCACATTCGCATGATTTTACTTTATTCTCTAGAGCCCAAAATGCTAATCACTTTAATATTACCTTCATGTTGATGTGAAGATACCTATTGGGTAAGTGTGCTCATTACCTATTTTCCAATCTTTTCAGAGATGCAAGTAGTTCGGATTCGGATTCGAGTTATTCAAGTGATGGGTCCGAGAGCGAATGAAGGTCACATAAGAATGAGAGAAGACTTAGGAAGTCAATGATGTCTAGATCAAGTTCATGTAATTTTATCTTTATTGAGTCACGTAGTTGAATAATTGATGTACTTGAATCATTCTGATTATTAATAAAAGTGAAGGTTTCAATAAATTATTGTGCAATTGCATTATATGTGTGATTGTTATTGCGCTCTGATTATTCCTGCTTGCAAGAGGCTTACCATGCTGGTTGTTCACATTTCCCGAGATTATCTTCTGTTGTATTAAGGCTCGGGGCATGACAATTTCTATTCTTAAGATCGATGCATGTTTCAAAAGTTCGTCACTGAGTCGGTGTCAGGTTCTCATCAGGTCGGTGCATGCATCAGACATGGTTAACTAAGGTCCATGCATATGCTCATGAGGTCGGTGCTAGCCTGCTGTGTATTGTCATAAGGTCGGTGCATCTTCTGCTCGCATATAAAGCCCAAGCACATTTCCTTGCCAGGTCGGTGCACAATTACATGCTCACTTATAAGGTCGGTGCAAGTAGTGCCTCACTCACACTTCAGGTCGATGCTAGCTGATATTGTCTCATGCATTAGAGTCAGTGTTAGAAATTGTGATCATGCATCAAGGTCTGTGTTAGTATGCAATGTCATGCATCTAGGTCGATGTTAGTGTGTTGTGCCTCTATGGTAGCTGGCTTTGCTGCATCCAAGGTCGATGCTAGTTAGCCTTGCCTCATACGTATGGTCTATGCTAGCTGGCTTTGCTTCATGAATAAAGTCTGTGCTACCTGACTTTGTCATCTGCATCAAGTCAGTGTTAGCTTGCATGGTCTGTGGCTAAGGTCAGTGTCAGCAGACTAAGTTCTGGAAGCGACTAAATCAGAAACATGGTCGAACAGGTCAAGACCAATCATTGGCCCAGTCATGTGCAAATAATTAATTGGGGCACGTGATCCAAGGGATGCCACGTGGAAAGCTTGACAACCTACTTTGACACGTGGATGCTTTAAGGCGCTCATCTTATGGCGGGAACATTCCCTCCACACGACCAGGCGATTCTTTTTGGAGATTGCTGGGATCCTACCACGTGGAGCCATCTGACGGAGGGAGCATCATTGTCTTCATCAAATTACCTCCGGCGCCCCTGTTCTCCATATAAAAAGCACCTGCAGAGAAGAACAAGAAGGATATAATGCAGTAGAAGAAAAGAAGGGAGAGCGACAGAAAGCTAGCAGAAAATAGGGAAAGAAAAAGAGAGCAGAGAGAGAGTAGACTGAGAAGGTTCAGAGAGATTTTTGAGAGCAGAGATCTTGAGAGAGTTAGCAGCCGTTTGTGAGTGAATTTCCAGCAATTCGTGTGGTTGAAGAAGTAGAAGAGAGTGCAGCAAACAAGATCGAAGGAGAAATAAGATTTGTAACTTCTGGATCAGATCCGAGCTACATTGCTCCAGAGTGAGCTATATTTTCTGAGCTTTAATTCCAGCTTTCTGTTGCTGATTTTTATCATTCTTGTTTTTCCATTTTACATTCTATTTTGAAGCTATGAATCAGCGGTGGCTAAGTTGTATTGCCCAGTAGTTGCAAAGCTATAATTCCTAGCGGAGCAAGCTGTAAGGATCAGCTGTTTGTTGGCAAGCTGTGAGGCCCAGCGGTTCAAGCTGTTTGGCACCAGAATCCACACTCTGGTTTGAGTGTGGGGTGGATGTAGGTCTAGAGGATCGAACCACCTAAAAATCTTCTATGCACTACGGTTTGATTGTTCAGTCGTTTCCGCTAGATGAATGTCTAGGTTCGCTTTCAATCAAGTCTGCCTGAGTGACTCTTGAATGTATTGCATACGTAGATTTTTTTTGTAAACTGCACAGTTGCTGTCAAGTAGCCCACTGCATAGACCTACGATCTGTTCGTTAGTGTGCCTCAACATAGCTCATAGTCTACCACCAAGTATTTGATCATGTGCTTCACATTTAGTTAAAGTCAATCAACTTTATTTCTGCATAGCTTACTAATTAGAGTTCAAATTGGGCAGAATTTTTAAAGGGGATTCATTCACCCCCCCTCTTAATCCGTGTGTGCACCATTGCACCTAGTCTTCAAAGACTAACAATTGTCCCGGAAGTCTTTGCAAATTTTTACTCTTCTATCTTTCTTGATAACTGAGACAATGTTAGCCACCCGATTTGGATAGAGGACGACTCTAATGAATCTAGCCTTATGGAGCTTATCGACCTCTTCTTCCATCTTCAATGCCATATGAGGGTGGAAACGTCTAAACTGTTGTTTTACCGGGACAGACCCTGGCTTAAGTGTCAGATAATGTTCAACAAGCACAAGATCCAGACCCGACATATCTTCGTAACTCCATGCAAACGTGTCCTTATACTCTTGAAAAACCTGAATAAGTGCCTCTTCTTCAGATGGCGGGAAATTTTTACTTATGAGGACAATCCTAGGGTTTTCCTCTATTCCCAAGCTAATTTCTTTGGTAGATCATCTACTGAGGCTGATGGTTCATCGAATCTCCTCATGCCACTAGCAAATACATCAGCCTTGTCCTCATACTCATCATACTCTTTATCCCCTTCTTCGACAGGGTCTTCATCATTCATAATCTCATAAACACCAAACCCTTCATCTGGAGAACAAATTTTCTCACATTCTAAGTCCGGCAGGAGAATCGGATCCTCTAAAAATTGGGGAATTGCTAGACACGCTCGGCATCTCCTGGCTAGCTGTATCAAGAACCTATGGGGAATCTACATACCCTTGGCTTTCTTACTAGCGACTATCCCGAGACTCTTACCTCTAGAATAGCTAGAAGAACAACTAGCCTGATCACTAGATCTAAAGAAGAGGGAGGAGAAGGAGGTAGAGAGGAAGAAGGTACAAAAGAAGACCCCTCATCGGAGGAGTAAAGGAAGTCTAATAACGGACCTTGAATGAGTGGCCCTTGGGTTAGGGCACACTCATGAACAAGATAGGAGGTCTGTTCAACAGAGATGGAAGTGGAGGTTTGTGAAGTTCAAAAATTGACGTTTTTTTTTATTTTGAAGAATAGTGAAACACGGGGAGGTAGGAATAGAAGATGATGTTGAGATGGAGAGACGGGAAAATTGTTGATCAAAAGATTGCTTGTGAGAAGGTATAATGGAAATTTGAGAAAATTGCTCAATTAGCTGAAGATGAATTTAAAAAGCTTGAAAGAAATCGGGAGGTAAGAAAATCAAGACCGCAGGTGGTCGGGGTATGTTGGTGATGAAGCATTTTGGGCACAAAAATATTATCACAGATGCATGGATAGAACCAACAAGGAAAAGGCCGTCCCACAGTCTGTCTATAGTAAAGCCCTCCTCAAAGGGCACATCCAGCTCTCCAGTGTCGGTATAGTTATTAAGCAGTTGCCTCTTATCAGTGATCACCATCGGCTTTTCCAGCATATCATGAATAAGGGGCGGCCATTCTGGGTCAATTGGCATGAACATCCAGCTCAAAGTTATGGTAATATCATTCATATCAAACCATCTATACCACTCACATTCGGGGTCATCCATCTTTCTTCTTTTGAACGGCCTTAAGGACTCCAAGGCCTTGTAGGTGACAAACGATGCTAAGTGCCGAGCGAACTGACGTGAATGCACATCTTGATGGTCCAAAATAGAAGTGACTATTGTAGTTTGCTCTTCAACTTGCTCAATGGGCCCTTTCACGAAATGAGTGTAAAGGGAACACATGAGCCGCTGTCTATTAGTCTTGAGTGTAGATGTCATAGCGGCCCACGGTTCTTCTCCATCTTTTATAGTTTTAGCTTTGTCCAGCCCTTTATATCCAAGGCCGCATCTGGGAATGAGCTTTTGATCTCGAATGGGCTTTTAGTCTGCCTTGGAGCTTTGCTCCTAAGCCCTTCTAATTTTATACCCCATCCTCATCATGATATTCTAGCTAGGAGTATTCATCATCTGCTTTTTCTTCTTCCCCTTTTGAGGTAGGGGTGGTGTTGGTATTGATGCAGTAGCTGAACTTGTGGCCTTAACAAATCATGCCACGGGTCGGCGAGATCCATCACTGACAACAAAGGCCTGCTAGCCGGCCAGATGGAGGGCAACGACGTGGCCGAATGAATATCCACAGACGGCAGAATGGGGACACTAGTCACTTTGATGATCTGCCCCTTGTGAGGGAATTTCAAACATTGATGGTTTGTTCAAGGGACGACATTGAGTGCTTGGATGTAGGGTCGGCCTAGAATGCCGTTGAAAGTGGGGTCCATGTCTAGAACATGAAAATCTGCAGTGACAGAAACTGGACCCAACCCTACTTTCAAAGTAATCACCCCCAAAGGCGGCTTCTTAGTGTTATCATAAGCAGTTACTGTGATAGGGGAGGGCCGAACTTCACTTTCCGGAATGCCACACATTTTCAAAGTGCTAGGTGACAACACATTAATGGATGTGCCTGTATCTACCAAGCATTGACTGACATCCACTTTGTTAATATTGACAGTAATGCACAAAGCATATTTCCTGGCTGGCTTTGGTGCCAATTCATGCTCATATAAAACAATAGCCAACTGATCACCCGCCGGAGTTAAAACTGAAGTAATCTGTTCAACATGAATGTCTTCATTGACCACCACTTTTTGTAGATGCTGCATTAAGGCCTTTTGGTAGATCGTGGATCTCTTAATTAACTCCAAAATAGAATTCCTAGCTGGGGTCTTGTCCAGATGCTTCACCAAATCATATTGGGTGCTCGGTATGGATTCTTGTTCCTGTCCTTGCTCTTCTTGCCCTTGTGTGGGCTTTTGCTCCTGTTGTGGAAACACACGGTAGAATATCCGTCCACTACGGAGCACCATGGTTTGAGAATTTTGCGCCTCCGTTGGGTTAGTGATGGGTGGAGGATTGGTAGAAGAAGAAGGAATGTCAGGGTTAACAGGTGTTTGAGGGGGAGCCACCGGAGGGGGAACTCTTATAGGGGGCCTTGCCGGTTGGGGATTGGTAATGGTAGGTGTGGGCGGTAATAGAGGATTGTTGGGAGAGGGGTTGGTTGATCCTTGGATGTTTGGCAATGGTGAGGGAGGAGAAGGTAAGGTGCGAATAAGGAAAGGCCTTTGGGGCAACGAGTTGGTAGAAATAGGAACTGGAAGTGTAGGGGGTGTTGGGGATGATTGGAGTAAAAGGGGCCTAGCCAGCAAAGGGTTAACGGTGGTGGAAGGAGGAACGGGTGCCGGTGAGGGGCGGATGAGAAGTGGCCTAGACAGCAAGGGATTTATGGAAGAAGGAGGGGTTTACGGTGAAGGGGGGTTTATTGGTGGGTGAATGAGGAGCGGTCTAGGCGGAAGGTTAGTGGGAGTGGAAGGAGCTAGGTTGATGGTGCGTAGGAGAGGACGTGAGGGCTGAGGGAGAGGAGAAGGTTGGGAGGTTCTTAACAAACGGAGAGGTTGATTTGAGTTCTGGTTTATAGCCCCGATGGAGGTGTTATCTTCGTCCCACCCTTTCCCCCTCTCCACTTCACGGAAAGAGGTGATAGGGTTTACTTGATGGTTGGGTGCAGGGTGCTCCGGCAGTGGATTTTGCACAATCCCCATGTCCGACTGAGGCGCGGGAGCTTACTGTTGTTGAACTTGCTGGGCGGGCTGCTGAGCCTGCAGTGGTGCCTTTTGCCGAGGAGGTCTTTGTGCTTTCAGAGTTGCAATAAATGTCCTCATCTCGTCCAAGTCAATACCTCCTTGGTCATTCATATCATATATGTAATCTTTAAAGTGAAAGCAATGATCTATGTTGTGACCGGGCTATCGGTGGAAGACATAATACCCAGAGGTATCCACATTTTGAGGCCAAGCCAGCCTTTATTTTGGCAATGTAAGCGCATTGGCAGCCATAAGTGCGTTGAAGATATCGGGAAGGCTTTCGGGTAATGGAGGATATTTGGCTCTTTTAGGGCCTAATGGCCTTCTCGATTGCTGGGTGTCGTAATTGGCGGGAGGTGGTAGTTGGTGATATTATTGGGGAATTTGTGGATTTTGCTGGATGGGCTGATTTGGAGGAGGGGGCCGGAATGGCTGAGGAGGGTTATTTGCTTGGTGGGGAAGTTGGTTAAGGAAGGAGGGTTGTTGTTGTGGTTGTTGTGGGGGCCTCGAGTCAGAAGGGTTGCGAAAAGGTGCGGGATTGCCAACCACGCCCACTTGCTCGTTAGTGACTGTACCCTCGGTTGTTTCACCATTACTATTGACATTGTTGCTTTTTCTCACCATCCTCCGCTTTTGCTCAAACATGCCCATGATGGGCAAATCCTTTATCTGAGTTTGTATATATCGAGCCCTTTCATAAAGTTCCTCCATTGTATTCAATTTATTCATGGCCAGAATATGATGGAATTGCGGGGTAGCATTTGAAACTATCATCTTAACTTGCTCCGGTTCCGAGAGTTTATCTCTTAACTTTTCACCAATAGCCCTCCATCTATCAGTAAATTGCATGAAATCCTCCTCGGGTTTCATCTTTTCAGCAACTAGATCAGTCACAGACAAGGAAGGGCCAACACGGTCTCTATATTTTTACAAGAACTTTCTTTGCACCACATTAAAATCGCTGGCCTCAGTTGGTTCAAGAGAGTAAAATCATTCAAGGGCCGGACCATCAAGAGATCTTCTAAACAAATAAGCCAAAGATGCCTTATTATTTTGACAGAACGATGCTTCATACATGAAATCTTTCAAATGGATGAACGGGTTGCCCGTTCCATTGTAGCACCAAAAATTTGGCATCTCGGATGGAGGCAAGTGAATGACCGACAGAGTAGGGAGAGTGACTTCTGGAGTGTCTTTGGGGGCTGAGACCCTCCTGAGTTGTTCCTTCATGCTAGCAATCTTCTGGAAGAGAAGAGTGTTGGTGTCAGACTCGGCCGGGGTCGGATTGGCATGAAATTGATGTTGAATAGGCCTTCTCAAAAATTGGAGAGGTGGTGGGTGTTGCGGCCTAACAACAGAATGACTTGCCGATTGGACCGACGCAGTAGGTACATGAGATTGTGGACGGGATGAATTTTTTTGTGAGACCGCCTGGTCATTAGAGGTGTTGGTTTGAAGGCCACCCGCGGCCAGAGGGAGATTCGAAGAAGAAGAGGGGACAACTTTCCCCTTGAGAGCGGCTTGGACCGCTTGGCGTTTGGTTTCATCCAATTGGGAGAAGACATTGATAAGCTCATTGAGATCAAAAGATGGGGAAGCTTCTCCGGATGTGTGTTGAACTATGGGTTAAACCTGGGGTGAGGAATCAACCGTTTGGGTGGTGTCTACAACATAGACTTGGGAGGGAGGATATTGAGAATGAGAATAGTTCCCCTCATATTGAATGGAGCCTTGAGGAGGGACCTCATATTGAACAAATCCTTGAGGAGGGACCTCATATTGAACAAATCCTTGAGAAGGGACCTCATAGGATTGGTCAAATTGACCATCCTCACAATCATCATATGAATACTCATAGTTGGCCATATTGACAATTCTACCTGAACGAAGTTTCATGATTATTATAAGAAACTATTTCAAATAAACAAGTATGGCTAGCAAACAAGCACTCAAGTAAGTTGTCAACCAGGTTATGATGATTGCACAAGGTTTTAATGTTCTTTGAGATTAGATAAAGATGGATTTTGATGAAGTAGTTCGCTCTCTCCTCAATGTAGATCCTAGTTTCAATGTGAGTGTAATCTCCGGGTCAACTAGGTTCTTTCTCTCTCTTCACAAGCGTGAGGGTTAACTAAACTCTGGGATACTTCAAAGGTACAACCTGCCCGGCGTCCGTGAGGGAATCCACGGGTGGGGAGACTTATGGAGGTCTTGGAAGAGGAGATTCCAGTCCAAAGCGACGGAGTGCTCAATGGAGGGTCCTTCCTTTCCCAAGAGAGTGTAGGAGATCTATAGCAGGGAATGTTGGCTCTGTATTGCGGATTTATGATGCTACATCTGCCATGACAGAAACATCAGAGGCTCTGGTATGTGTTGAGCTTGACCTTTCTGTGCAGAGAAAGGAACGGTTATGGATTGGCATGGAAGGTGGTGGTTTCTGGCAGCGAATCAATTACCATAGAGTGCCACATTTATGTTCTCATTGTCATAAGATTGGGCACATGGAAGAAGACTACAAAAAGAAACAAAGTAAGAAGTTGGTGCGGAACCAACCGTTGAGTAATGTTGCTCCCATTATTATTCAGAAAGCTATCCGTCAGGAATATAGGCCTTGAATGCCCAAGATTTTTGGTCCAAAGATAATAGCTAATGACACAAACAAATTCTCAGCCGTGATCCAGACATCTTATGTTTTGATCCTGAGGACGTCACTGTACAAGATAAACTTGTCTCTGTGGATAATGATTTCCTTGAAGATTTAAGGTGTTGTCATCCTACAATCCTAACATCAGGGTCTTTGGAGTTAAAAGGAAGTTATGGTCCCTCACCATCTGTTTGTATAAATGACACTAATAAGGTAATCACTACAACTCTGTCTCGAATAGAGGAAACTGTTGAATTAGCTGAGCTTCCTTCAATCCATCACAATAATGAGGCAATACAGAACAAGAATTCAACTCAATTTTGAGCTTCCCAATGCTCCGATTTGAATGTCAACAAAACTACTAGTTCGGAAGCTGTCTCAAAATTGTCAGCCTTGGAGAATTCCAGGATGCTATGCCAAGCTAATGAAAGTAAAAATCATCCCCAAGATCTGAAGTCGAATGAGGTTTCTATCCTACCTGGAGTGCTTTTTAGTGATGCCCGTCTGACTAGAGCCAAAGCCAAGGTACTGGCTGCTAATTCATACTCCTCCTTTGATCATCTTTAATTCAACCTTAATATGGAATGTTAGAGGCATAGGTAATAAAGCCACTGTAAGAAGTCTTGCTCAGCATATTAAAGCTCACGGAATCTGCATTGCTGCCATATCAGAACCTCGTATAGACCTTAGTCGTGCTCAGGGAGTGGCTCGGTGTATTAATCTACATTCTTTCATTAGCAATAATGGTGATTCTTCCAAAATTTGGCTATTTCATAAGTCTAGTATATGTCATGACACTATAGAACTCCACCCTCAATACCTGACAGTTGCTCTCAAGGAAAATAATTCTGTTAAATTGTATTTCAATGCCATATACACATCTTGCACTGTGAGCAATCGTAGGGAAATGTTTGATTATCTAATGGAGTTTAACCAAGGAGTGACTATTCCTTGGATCATTGGAGGAGACTTTAATTGTATAGTTTCTCCAGAAGAAAAGATAGGTGGATCTTTTTCTTCTATGGCAGCTATGACCGATTTTCAAGGTTTTATGTCTGCCACTGGTTTGGTTGATGCGGGATATTCAGGCTCTACCTTCACCTGGACTAATAATCCGACTGGGCTTTCTCATATTAGAGCTCGTTTGGACAGGGTTTTATACAATTCTCAATGGTTACAATCAAACAATAATATGTTTGTCAGGCACTTAATCAGAGGCCCCTCAAACCATGCCCCGTTACTTTTACATATGAATTCCACTCATTTTGCCCCAGGGAGATTTCTATATCAGCACATGTGGCACACTCACGAGGGATTCCCGGACTTTGTGAAAATGCAGTGGAGCAAATGCAACCAGATGGATAGCCATCCCTTCTAGGTTCTTCAGAGGAAGCTTAAATACTTGAAGGCAGCTTTAAAGAATTGGAACAAAGAGATTTTTGGCAACATTAATCAGGCTAAAGATAGAGCTGAAGTTCAGGTGGAGCAGGCTCAAATTTCCTATGATGCTAACCCAACAGTGGAAAATCGTATTAATCTTCAAAAAGCCAATGCTGAGCTGCACCTCATTCTTTCCCGTGAAGATATTTTCTGGTATCAAAAATCCCGGGTACAATGGATCTCCTGTGGTGATCGGAATACTCAGTTTTTTCACCATTACACTAAGGTTAAAAGGTAGAGGAACTATGTCCATAAACTAAAAATTAATAACCACTGGGAGGAAGATCAGGACTTACTATTAAATGGTGCGGTTGATTTTTTCAAAACCCTTTTAACTTCTGAAGATCATAGTATTGATGAAAATCTCCTCTCAATTATCCCTCGGTTGATAAATGAAGACCAAAATAGAATATTGTGTTCCATTCCCTCGGTAGAAGAAATCAAAACTTCAGTTTTTTCATTATCTGGCAACAGCTCCCTTGGGCTGGATGGTTTCACTGGGGGTTTCTTTACTCACTGTTGGGATATCATTAAAGAGGATGTCATCAGCGCAGTTCAGAGTTTCTTTCAAGGATAGGGTTTACCTTAGGGTGTTACATCCATAATTCTCTATCTGATTCCGAAGGTAAACAACCCTATCTCTTATGCTGACTTCAGACCCATCAGTTTATGCAATTTTACATATAAGATTGTTTCCAAAGTCATTTGTGATCGGCTGCGTCCCATTCTACCTCTCATTATCTCCAATGAGCAAAGTGGCTTCATCAGTGGAAGACAAATCACTGATAATTTTTTGCTGGCCAAGGAAATGTTTATGGAAATTGATAGACCAGTCAGAGGGCATAATATGCTCCTCAAGCTTGACATGGCAAAAGCTTATGACCACATAGAGTGGGACTTCCTCTTTATGGTTCTGAAAAGATTTGGATTCTCTAATAGGTTTGTTTCTTTAATTGCCCAAATGCTGGTAAACTACTGGTTTTCTATATCCCTAAATGGGCATATTCATGGCTTCTTCAAGTCTTCAAGAGGGGTTCGATAGGGGGATCGTTTAGCCCCTGCCTTGTTCATCCTTGCTGAGGAAGTGTTAAGCAGGGGTCTCAATCAGTTGTTCTCCTCTGGATAGTGTAAATATTATCATCTTCCTCGGGGTGTTCAGCCCATTTCACATATTCTCTATGCGGATGACTCTATTATTTTTATAAATGGTGGGGTATCATCGATGAAACACCTTCTTCTGTTCTTGGGAAGATATGAATTATCTTCAGGCCAGCGGATTAATGCTCATAAAAGCTATTTTATGGTGGCAAAACAGATGCCTCGCTGCTTAATTGATCGCATTTGTCAATTATCTGGCTATCAACTCAAAATAGAAAGCATTAAATATTTGGGCATCCCTCTCTTTAAAGGAAGAGTCAAAGCCCCTCATTTTAAATATCTGTTGGACAAAGTTAATGCCAAGCTAGCTGGCTGGCAAAGCAAACTACTTTCTCAGGTAGGGAGACTTGTGCTTATTCGAGCAGTTTTAGCTACCATCCCTATGTACACTGCCAGTGCAACCTCTATCCCTTATACTATACTCAAACAAATTGGGAAAATCTGCTCTAATTTCTTCTGGTAAGGGTTTGAAATAGCCCATAGGAAGCATTGGGTTTCTTGGGAAAAAATGTGTTGTCTTGTCTCTGAAGGTGGACTTGGCATCCGAAGCTTATTAGACACTAAGTTGTGTTTCTATGTTAAACAATTATGGCTTTCTATACATAGTAATTCACTTTGGGCTAAGTTTGTTAGAAGCAAGTATTATCATGGCATTCATATATTAGATTGCAGATCCCCATTTCCTGCTGGCATAAAAGTTAATGACATTGAGAAAGCTCGGTCTACCCTCATGGCAGGATTTCGAATGATTGTTCAAGATGTTGCTACTACTAACTATTAGTGTTGGTGTGCTACAGGCTAATTTCGGGTCGGGTAGGTCCAATAGTTGTACGATCTTGTTCATTAATAATAAAGTGGTGTTTGAGCGTAAATATGCGATTGTGTTACTTTACGTTGTCCCTAGGATATGTGGTTGTAAAGTCAACTCGAGATGGGATCTCGATTATGAGACTGACTTTACATGAACACATACCTTAAACTGTTCCTGATTGGAGGGTAATCACTCGGGGACTTTGATTACCTATTAAACTAGTACACATGATGTGTCAGTGACCAGTCTCATAGTCATTGGTGCGGGGCACCAACATATATGTGTAGGTGTATATCCTTGGAGGATGTGCACTGAACTGATCCGCTATTGGATTTTCAGATGGTTGATTATACCTAATGTCAACTGAAGATCCAACGGTCACAGTAGCATCGTTGGTCCTTTGACCTGAGACATTGATCGGATCTTACACGAGGACTGGAATGGTTTAATTACTTAGCTAAGTGACTTTAACCATAAGTCATGAGTTGTCGAGTCATTAACCACTCCAGGAGACGTGTGAAGATCATCAATGGTCAAGAGGGGATCGCTCACTATCGGGTATATATCAGATAGTTAATGGGTCATGACATTGACGCTCCGTTAAATCCCTGGCCAGGGTCGTGTGAGTTCGTTTAGAACGGACGTCATACACTTTAAGGGGGTCATAGTCAAATGGCACGATCATGGGGTTTGACAGATACCGTACCCTCGATCGTACCAGACTCATAGAAGGAGCGAGGGATCATATCGATGCGGTAACTGTGGACTTACAGGTACCAGACAGGCTGGTTTAAACCCGATGTCCTCTAGGATCACGCGGATTTGTTTGACCCAACGTGATCAAAGGTTCGAAATAAATCAAACTATTCTTCGGCTCTGGTAGAAGCGAAGAATACGTTTAATTTACTTCTAATTGGGAATTATAAGTTAATGGACCTTAAACTAGAGTGACTAAGGACCTAGAGGATCACACACAATGGATTCTTGGGTGACGAAATACTATTGTACAAGTGTATGTATTAATTCCCTTTAATTCCTTTTAGAAAGGAGTGTAAATGGGGCTTAATACATATGTATAATAATGGAAATGTCATATATACAATTTTGGTCCTTTGGAGGTCTTTAGAAAAGGGTCCAAATCCTATATATATGGCACCTACGTGAGTTCATTCGAACTCTTGGCTTCTTCTTCCAACCTCTTAAGCTTAAGCAAGCATTAAGGCTTAAGAGGAGGATTAGCCTCCCCCCTTTCTCCCCCTTGCTCTCTCTCTCCAGAAGGTGATAGAGTCGGGGGAAGTTACGCCGGGGAGGTACCGTCGCTGCGTAAGGGTCCGTGTGGATCTGCTCTAGAGGCCATACAGTTGTGCGGCTCGGTTTCTCTGCATCGGGTTTAACGGACAGCGTCGTTCCGCCCAAGGTGAAACACGCAACCCGTAATTAAGGTCTTAGAAACACCGATTAGAGCACAGATTAAGCTTTCCATAACACCGGGATCGGGCAAATGAAATTTTTGTTATCCGCTGCGTCGCCCGTAGGTGATGTGCGAAACCTTACAGTGGTATCAGAGCCAGGTTTGCGCTTTGGTCGGTGTTTCATCGCCGTTTAGAATCATATTTTAGGGACATTAAAATTATCAATTATTATTGAAGAATGGGATGCTGGGCATCTCTACTCTTCCTGGATGTTGGGCATCCTAGCTAAATTTTTTTTTAAAAAAAAAAATATGCTGGCCCGTTTTGGGCGCACTGCGCCCTGGGCGCGGTGCGCCGCGTGGGCGGCGCACGCTGCGCCCGCGAGTCAGCGCCCGCGGCGCACGTGTGGCGGGCGGCGCCCGCAACGCGTTTGCACAGCGTTGCGGGCGCCAGCAACGCGGGCCCGCGGGCGCAGCCAACGCGCGGGGCGGGCCCAGGCCGCCAAATTATTTTTTCTTAAATTAAAAAATATTGCATTTTTAACCTTATTTAATTTATTATATGCATATATATATAGGATATATATATCAAAATGCACAGTAAATTAAATAGAATTTTATCGAGTAAGTTAAATAGTGTTATCTCAAAAGTGAATGTCAAATGTTAAATTTTATTTAATCGATTTGAATTTACTGAAGTGAGATAATCACTATTTACCTTGAGATAAAATGGTAATAATTGAAGTTACTTCAGTAAATTTTAATTTTTGAATTTTTAATTATTAGATAATTAGATAATTCAATTTTTGAATTTTATTGATGTTAAATGTGAAAATTTTAATTATTTGAATTTTTAATTATTAGATAATTGTTAAATTCAAATTTTAAATTTTAAAAAATTACTAATTGAGGATAATTGCATTATTTTAAATTTACTTTCAAAATATTATTGGATAATTAGTTTGAATTTAAATTTAAATTATTGGCATGTTTAAATTTTGAATTTAAATTTGATTATTGGATAATTAAATTTAAATTTAAATTTAATTAATTATCTCAATTAGATGCCCCTGTAGAAAATGATGGTTCTTTACGTGCTTTACATTATTTACCTTGTATTGGCCTGCTTGTGTGTTTAATTTTAGTTAATCATGCTTTGATTTTTAAAATTAAACAAAGCTGGGCTTGTTTTTGTTTGCACATCCCATTTTTAAATTCAAAAGTAAGGATTATTTTCAGAAAATAACCCTTGATTGATTTTATTTGAATGAGTTGGCAAGTGATCATGGACTTGGATTAATGTAATTAATTGGGGTCTGCGAACCTCCTTTCTCTCTCTGTTAAAATTCTAATGTACTTCTATCTTCCTCCGTTGTTGTACTCGCCCTAAGGGTTGCTGGAATTTGAGTCACATGTAATTTAATTTTTCCGACCTGCGTGCCGTGTAAAAGTTGTAATTGATGCGGCGTCGGAGTTTGAAAGTGCGGAGCACACCCGACGAGGACGATCCAGCTGCTTCGGAAGCGGGCCGGATGTATTAGTTACATTAGGGTTAAAGTCCATGATCACTTGCGTTAAATTTTGCATTGGATGCATTTATTTTGTGCAAACTACTAGGTACAATAAATATATTGGATACATTTATATTACCACCTAGGGTAAGATCAAGATAAAATTGAATTCCCTCGCACTTAAATTTTAGATCTGATTAGCGTGGCTCTAGGAGTCGTCGTGGCCCTCCATCATTATGGAGTGAATGAACGTCTTCATTTCATGGATTTGTTGTGCTTTCAACAAGGTCCATGAGTTTGGGGGCGGGAGTAAACTCCAAGGCTCGGCCTCAATGGGGTGAGGAATTGAACTCGGCCTTGTTGTGCTTTCCACAAGGGTCGGGTCATGAACTCATTGCTATGTAGTAATGATGGTTAGATCTAACCAAGAATATCCTTT
Source organism: Amorphophallus konjac (assembly GCA_022559845.1). Lineage (NCBI taxonomy): Eukaryota > Viridiplantae > Streptophyta > Magnoliopsida > Alismatales > Araceae > Amorphophallus > Amorphophallus konjac. The sequence continues at coordinate 375,600,775 of CM040120.1, read as the reverse complement.
GTTGTGCTTTCCATAAGGGGATGATTTCTCGGGGGCCGAATATCAGATATTGCATTAGATGCAAGTGCCTGTTGACTGCCCTTGAGATGGTGTATGGCTTGTTGTGCTTTCCACAAGGTCGTACATCAGTCTCGTTGGGATTCCGACCCACTAGGTTAATCTCGTTGATCTCCCGTTCTATATACCGAGGGTTATATAGTTCGATCAAAAATAGTGGGACTAACTAAGATAGAAAACCACATCTAAGTTAGAATTTGAACACATGCTAAGTTATCTTTTATTTCTTATCCAGATTACAATGTCGTCGTCCAACCCCCTCCGTGACATCTTGGACGCAAATCGCTTAACTGGACCGAACTACTCGGATTGGCTGCGTAACCTACGCATAGTCCTTACCGCCGAAAAGATTGCATACGTGTTGGACACGATTCATTCTGAGCCGGCTCCTGATGCCGACGAGGGCGAGTTGCTGGCTTATGCCAAGTGGTCTGAGGACTCCTCCCTTGCCCAATGTTACATGTTGGCCTCTATGGCTCCCGAGCTACAGAGGCAATTTGAAAAGACTGCTTGTAGAAGTATACTTCTCAATCTACGCCAGCTCTTCGGGGAGCAGGGTAGGATCGAGAGGTATGACATCTCCAAAAGGCTTTTCAGGACACGGATGTCTGAGGGTTCTTCAGTACAGGCTCATGTACTGAAAATGATGGAGTGGATAGAGAGACTCAATGAATTGGGGTTCAAGTTAGATCTTGAACTATGCATTGATGTTATACTCCAGTCATTGTCCGATTCCTTTTCTTCCTTCATCATGAACTTTAACATGAACAGGATTGAAGCAACTCTCCCAGAGCTGCTCAATATGTTAAAGAGTGCTGAAGGAACCATGCAGAAAGATAAATCATCTTCGTCTGTAATGATTGTTGGCCGGGCCAACAAGAAAAGGAAGGCCTCTCAAATATCCACCACGAGTAACAAAGGGAAGGGAAACAAAAAGGCCACGGGTAAGCAACTCGCCAAAGTTGACAAAGGGAAGGGCAAGAAGAATGAAAAGGAAGACAAATATTTTCGATGCGGGGAAACTGGGCATTGGAAAAGGAATTGCAAGGCAATTCTAAATGAAGGTATTTTTGTCATAGACCTTAATTTGTCATATATGGAATCCACATCATGGGTATTAGATACTGGATGTGCATCTCATATTTGTAATTCTGTGCAGGTGCTGGCAAATAGAAGGCGACTAGGCAAAAAGGAGATTGAACTGAGCATGGGCAATGGAGCTTTAGTTTCTGCCAAAGCTGTCGAGACTGCACCCCTCAGTTTACCTTCAGGAGTCATTCTGGAGTTGAATGACTGTTATTATGTTCCTAATATTATTAAGAACATTATTTCAATCTCTGGCTTGTATAACATTGGATATACATTGGCTTTTAATAGCACTGGGTGCTCTATAATGAATAATTGTTTGATTATAGCCAATGGTTCATTAGTCAATGGTCTTTATGTATTAGATACACGTTCTAATGTTATGCAAATTTTCAATGCTGATGAAGTGAATTCTGCATATCTATGGCATTGTAGACTTGGTCATGTAGGTGAGAAAAGAGTCTCTCACTTACACTCAAATGGGTATTTGAATTCGTTCGAATACAAGCTATTTGATACCTGTGAGTCGTGTCTCATGGGGAAAATGACCAAGGCTCCCTTTGGTGGACATGGTGAGAGGGCTGTTGACCTTCTCGAGCTCATACACTCGGATGTGTGTGGACCCATGTCCATAGAAGCAAAAGGAGGTTATCTCTATTTCATTTCTTTTATTGATGACTTCTCTAGATATGGCTATGTGTATTTAATGAGACATAAGTCACAAGCCTTTGAGAAGTTTAAGGAATACAAGAATGAAGTAGAGAAACAGACAGGCAAAAGTATTAAGGCTCTTCGATCGGATCGAGGAAGTGAATACTTAAGCCATGAATTCACTTCTTATCTTAAAGACCATGGAATAGTTTCTCAGTGGACTCCACCGTATACACCACAACACAATGGTGTATCCGAAAGGAGAAACATGACCTTGTTAGACATGGTCCGATCCATGATGTCTATGTCAGGACTACCCTTGTCTCTCTGGGGCTATGCATTAGAGACTGCAGCTTATTTATTGAATAGGATCTCAAGTAAATCAGTTCCTTCTATACCATATGAGATATGGAAGGGCAGGAAACCAAATTTTAATCACATTAAAATTTGGGGGTGTCCTGCCCATGTAAAGAAGAACGATAGTGATAAGCTTGAGTCGAGAACCGATAAGTGTAGGTTTGTGGGATATCCAAAGGAGACGTTTGGATATTATTTCGATCACCCTTTTGAGCAAAGGGTCTTAGTGGCCAAGAGAGCTATATTTCTGGAAAGAGAATATCTATTCCAGAAAAATAGTGGGAGCCAGATAGAATTGGACAAGGTCCAAGAACCACAACCCATAGACACAAATTCATTAGATGAGAATGTATCGATTGATCCTATTCAAAGTGAAACACTGACACTACGGAGATCTAGTAGACTACCAAGAGAACCTGAAAGATATGTTGGACATGTCTCAGAGGGGTCCTCTAAGGTGAGGATGATGATCCTCAGTCATACCAGGAGGCGATCCGTAGTGTAGACTCCGAGAAATGGCAAGAGGCAATGGATTCAGAAATCCAGTCCATGTACACCAACAAAGTTTGGAACTTAGTTGATGTACCCGAAGGGAAGGTCCCTATCGGCTGCAAATGGATTTTCAAAAAGAAAATCGGTGCAGATGGACAGATTGACACATACAAGGCTAGACTAGTGGCGATAGGATATCGTCAAAGGCAAGGCATTGACTATGACGAGGCGTTTTCGCCGGTAGCCATGGTTAAGTCAATCAGAATCCTCCTTGCCATTGCTGCATACCTGGATTATGAGATCTGGCAAATGGATGTGAAGATAGCTTTTCTTAATGGAAATCTGTCAGAAGAGGTGTACATGGTACAGCCTGAAGGATTCACCTCCAAGCTACATCCTAATAAGATATGCAAACTTCAAAAGTCCATTTATGGATTAAAGTAGGCATCTAGAAGCTGGAACTTAATATTTGACGAGGCTGTCAAATCTTTTAACTTCATTCGGAATAAAGATGAACCATGTGTTTACAAGAAGGTCAGTGGGAGCTCTGTGACCTTCTTGGTCTTTTATGTTGATGACATATTAATCATTGGGAATGATGTAGAGATGTTGACATCAACTAAGTCTTGGTTGTCCAAGACCTTCTCCATGAAGGATTTGGGAGAAGCATCCTATGTGCTGGGCATAAGGATCTATCGAGATAGATCTAAAAGGATGCTAGGATTATCCCAATCCATGTACATAGACACTATCCTCAAAATGTTTAGGATGGAAAATTTCAAGAGAGGTCTCATTCCCATGAGACATGGAATTGGCCTATCCAAGGGGATAAGTCCTAAAACTTCTGAGGAGGTGGCACACATGAATAAGGTACCCTATGCTTCGGCGATAGGGTCAATCATGTATGCAATGCTATGTACACGGCCTGATGTTGCCAATGCTTTAAGCATTGTCAGTAGATATCAGGTAAATCCAGGCGAAGAGCACTGGAAGGTAGTAAAGGGCATCCTCAAGTACCTGCGAAGGGCAAAGGATCTTTTTCTGATTTATGGAGGAGAGGACCTATAGCTTAGAGCTTACACAGATTATAGTTTTCAGTCAGATACAGATAACTGCAAATCTATGTCTGAATTTGTATTCATATTGAATAGAGGGGCAGTCAGTTGGAGAAGCCGTCTGGATGAAGAAATTCATCTTGGAACTTGGCGTAGTTCCCGAGATAACAACTCCCATCCCATTATTTTGTGATAATAATGGGGCCATCGCCCACGTGAAGGAACCGAGATCTCACCAAAGGTCAAAGCATATTCTCAGGCGCTTTCACCTTATTCGGGAGATTGTTGATCGTGGAGATGTGACGGTAGAGCGTGTACCGTCAGAAGATAACATAGCAGATCCACTGACTAAGCCTTTGACACAGACTGTATTTGAGCGTCATCGGGATAAGATGGGCCTCAAAGTTGTGGGTAATTGACTGTAGTTCAAGTGGGAGATTGTTAGTGTTGGTGTGTTACAGGCCAATTTCGGGTCGGGTAGGCCCAATAGTTGTACGATCTTGTTCATTAATAATAAAGTGGTGTTTGAGCGTAAATATGTGATTGTGTTACTTTACGTTGTCCCTAGGATATGTGGTTGTAAAGTCAACTCGAGATGGGATCTCGATTATGAGACTGACTTTACATGAACACATACCTTAAACTGTTCCTGGTGGGAGGGTAATCACTCGGGGACTTTGATTACCTATTAAACCAGTACACATGATGTGTCAGTGACCAGTCTCATGGTCATTGGTGCGGGGCACCAACACATATGTGTAGGTGTATGTCCTTGGAGGATGTGCACTGAACTGATCCGCTATTGGATCTTCAGATGGTTGATTATACCTAATGTCAACTGAAGATCCAACGGTCACAGTAGCATCGTTGGTCCTTTGACCTGAGACATTGATCGGATCTTACACGAGGCCTGGAATGGTTTAATTACTTAGCTAAGTGACTTTAACCATAAGTCATGAGTTGCCGAGTCATTAACCACTCCAGGAGACGTGTGCAGATCATCAATGGTCAAGAGGGGATCGCTCACTGTCGGGTATATATTAGACAGTTAATGGGTCATGACATTGACGCTCCATTAAATCCCTGGTCAGGGTCGTGTGAGTTCGTTTAGAACGGACGTCATACACTTTAAGGGGGTCATAGTCAAATGGCACGATCATGGGGTTTGACAGATACCGTACCCTCGATCGTACCAGACTCATAGAAGGAGCGAGGGATTATATCGATGCGGTAACTGTGGACTTACAGGTACCAGACAGGCTGGTTTAAACCAGGTGTCCTCTAGGATCACGCGAATTTGCTTGACCCAACGTGATCAAAGGTTCGGAATAAATTAAACTATTCTTCGGCTCTGGTAGAAGCGAAGAATACGTTTAATTTACTTCTAATTGAGAATTAGAAGTTAATGGACCTTAAACTAGAGTGACTAAGGGCCTAGAGGATCACACACAATGGATTCTTGGGTGATGGAATATTATTGTACAAGTGTATGTATTAATTCCCTTTAATTCCTTTTGGAAAGGAGTGTAAATAGGGCTTAATACATATGTATAATAATGGAAAGGTCATATATACAATTTTGGTCCTTTGGAGGTCTTTACAAAAGGGTCCAAATCCTAAATATATGGCACCTACGTGAGTTCATTTGAACTCTTGGTTTCTTCTTCCAATCTCTTAAGCTTAAGCAAGCATTAAGGCTTAAGAAGAGGATTAGCCTCCCCCCTTTCTCCCCCTTGCTCTCTCTCTCTCTCCAGAAGGTGATAGAGTCGGTGGAAGTTGCGCCGGGGAGGTACCGTCGCTGCACAAGGGTCCGTGTGGATCTGCTCTAGAGGCCGTACAGTTGTGCGGCTCGATTTCTCTACATCGGGCTTAGCGGACAGCGTCGTTCCGCGCAAGGTGAAACACGCAACCCGTAATTAGGGTCTTAGAAACACCGATTAGAGCACAGATTAAGCTTTCCATAACACCGGGATCGGGCAAATGAAATTTTTGTTATCCGCTGCATCGCCCGTAGGTGCTGTGCGAAACCTTACACTAACTTTCTAAAAGACAATTGGTATAAGGGTAAGGCTTTGGTTGAAAATGTTCCTATACAGAACCACCCTCTAATTGAAGACTACTTAGTTCATACTGTCATGGCAAATCATCAACATCCAGTCTGGCAGTTTTTGGAAGACCAGCAGCTACGAAATGAAATTCAGAGTTTTGTTACTCAAAATGGGAATGATATACCCATTTAGTCTTTCACCAATTTAGGTAAATTCAGTATTAAATCCACCTACAGTTTTATCAAAAGGGCAAGGGCATGTGGCTGGCTCTGGATCAATGATTAGCAAACTCTAGAATCAAAGATTTCCTCTGCGGGCTTACCTATTATGCTGGAAGATTTTGAAACATTCTGTTCCAGTTGATGGTCAAATTCAAACTAGTGGAGTTAATTTGGCTTCTCTCTATGTTTGCTACCTTGCTTCTCATGATACTGAGGATGAAGATCATTTATTTGTTAACATTGATTTGGCTAAGTTTCTATGGTGCAAATTTGCCCCTTTGTTAACCAACACATGTTTGGAAGCTACCTCTATCAGCTGCAGGCTGAGATCAATGATTAATGGGGTAGTCATATATAAACCAAAAGGCTTTATCTCACGACTGGTGACTATTATGATTGTCTGGGAAATATAGAAATATATATGCCGTGCAAGGTATGAAGACCATCGAACAAGTTATGTGAGGATTTCAGATCTGATCCTTGCAGAGACTAATCAAATTGTGAATCAGTTCAAATTTAAGCAAGGAGTCAGCTCTGAATATTTGAAAACTATGCAGGGTTTTGGCATAACAATCAATTGTTACCGTCAAGCATGTATCATCGTCCGATGGATAGCCCCTGCTACTAATTTCTCCCTAAATGTGGATGGTGCAAGTAAAGGTAATCCCGGCCCTTCTGCGGGTGGTGGATGTTTCAGAAATGCTTATGGGCAACTAAAGCTGGGTTTTTCCTATTATTATGGAATTGGTCCCATATGGTGGTTGAAGATCGGGCTCTACTAGATGGTCTTCGATTAGCATAGCTACATGCTATTCCGATTTCAGTTATTTTCATTGATTCATTAGCATTGATTGAGTTGTTGAACAATAAAAGAGATCCCCCGTGGTCACTCCTCCCTTGGTGGAATTATTTGCAACAACTTTTCTCTACCTTTCACCGCCCCATTATCCATTCATATAGAGAAGGAAATCAGCTTGCAGATGCTTTAGCAAATCATGCGGTTCTCATGGGATGTAAGTTGGAATTTTCTTCAATTAGAGAGCTGCTTATGTTAGCTAAAGGATATGCCATAGCTGATGCTAATGGCATACCAAACATTCACAGGAGGCGTGCATAGTGCTTTTTTCCCTTTCATTGTATCTCAGAGGCTTGGCCTCCTGTGAACATGTATTCTTTTTGGGAAAGCAATAAAATAAAGCATCTAATGGCAGGTAGGTGGAGTGAGATCATTCCCTTCCTTTGGAATGGGGGTGCACTCTCCCTTTGTCCCATTAAATGACTTGGTTTATATATAAAAAAAGAGTGTAGAAGATCCTAAGAGTATAGAGAGAGGAGGTCTCTTAACCAAATGCCTTAGAATGCAAGCTAATGCAGATAGGATCAACAAAAATATAGATGTAAGCAATAATCAAAGCCACGCAAGAACAAAATAGTAGGAGGAAAGAGTTTATGTGAAAACAGAAAGAAATGGCGCTAGTTCAGTGGTCGCTGAATCAGGAAATAATGACTACTTGACAGCCGCTTATTATGCAACTGGCGCTCTTCATAGAGGCACTAAATAATCTGGAAAGTAAACTGCACCTTCGGATTGTAGACACGCCAAAATTGACATCATCATGAGTATATTTCATATTACTTTATAATGCCCAAATTTGACCCTCAAATCGTCATATTTGAGTGATTTTCTCCATTTATTTTGGATTTTTACCCTTTTCTTATTTTTTTAGATTTTTTTGGATTTTTCTAGATTTTTCTGGATTTTTCAGGGTTTTTCTTAATTTTTTAGACTTTTTTTAAATTGGTGTCTGGGTAGGGTGACACCAATTATTTTTTTATTTTTTTAAATTTTTATTAATTTTCAGATTTTTCAAATTGGTGTCTAGGTAGGGTGATGCCAATTCTTTTATTATTTTTATTATTATTTTTAATTTTTCATTATAGGAAAATTTAATTTACGTCCGCCTAATATGACGATAATTCTTTTTTAATATTTTTAATTAATGATTTTGGGTGATTTTTTAAGTGGCGTCTATCCTAGACGACACATATTCTTAAATGGGCGTCCGGAACCCATGACGCGAATTCTTTGGGTCATGTTTTCCACCGAATTCGAATTATTTTTGAATTTGTGTCTGTTTTGGAGGTCGCCCATTCTTTAATGAGCATCCAGACCCCTAGACGCCAATTCTTTTCCAATTTTGGAAGATTTTAAACTTTCCATATTTTAACGCCAATGAACGTCCAAGGTAGTGGACGCCCATTTAATGGGCGACTAGGTGGTCAGACGCCATTTTCCTGTAACTTCCCAAAATCGTCGGCATGTCCTTCCTTCCTCGTTTTGAGGTCCGTTTCAACTGGGTAAATCCTCCGGGTGGCTTTCCAAGATGGGGAGGACTCTTGCCATCTTTATCTCCGTCCATGGATGATCATCCTAATCATTTTTGGAATTAAAACCCACGTCTCTTCCTCTATAAATAGAGCCCTTGGCTCTTGTTCAAGGGGCCGATTTTCAACAACGAAGGGGAGGTGCTGCCCGTTTGTCAGCTGAAGGAAGGAGCTCTCTGCGCATCATGTTTCATCCATCTAAGTCTTCCTCCTGAACGCTCGAAGCCGTCCCTAGAGATCAACCACCACAGGATCCTTCAACCCCTTTATGTTGCTTTTATTTTCATTGCATATAGCACATCTGCATGCATGCATTGCATTCTATCTTCTCTTCTCAACCACGTTGAGGCTCCACCGTGCACCACTTGCACATATTTTGTATTTACGCATCATTTTTATCCCACCCTTACACAGGAGTCTACGGGGCGACACCCCCATCAGGTGTGTTCATTGACATGTTTTCACGTATATATATTCACTTGGGATGTTGATACTACACCTTGGTTCTAATTCCCATTTTTTTGGTTGGTGTTTGTCTTTCTTGCAATGATAATTTAAAGAGGAACTCTCTCTATCGGTCGGCCGGCTAGAAGTGAAGGAAGTCGACTCATAATCTCCCCGCTCTTCACGGTATTCCGCAATCCCTCCTTTTCTTTTATGTTATATCATTTGAGGCCCACGGTCTCTGGCGATCACCCTCCTTGTTGCATCCATCGTATGCTCCCACCCCCTTTTCCCATTAGTCTTCATTCATAGCTTGTTCTTTCATTGTTATTCTTAGTGGATTTTAAATAAATCTATAGATTGGCGATCACGTGGGACTTCCTACTATTTTTCTTTTTTTGATTACTCTCCATTAGGCACCCACGTGTGCCCCTCCCATTTCAATGAGTGCCCAGTGCATCAGACGCTCATTCTTGGTTTTCACAGAATCTCTCGTTCTGTGACTTTTATTCATTCCATATTGTTATATTCTGGCGCATACCTTGTTCCATTTCACCTGCATGGCATATCACGTTCCCATTCTGTTGCATTCCATTGTTTTGTTTGCATTCTTTTAAAAGCATACTACTGTTCACATTAGTTCCCATTCTATTTATTCTATTTGCATATCACGTTTTCATTTTACCTTTTTGCATTCTGTATTCCACATTTTCTGTAAAAGCATACATGCATTGCACTGTTCACGTGAATTAGCATAGTTGTTTGTTAGTTTTCATCCTCCATTTCTATTTCACATTTTTGCATCATCATTCACATCTTGTTTGTTCTATTGCATTCGTCATATTGTACATGCATCATCCTGTGACTTTTATTTTTATTTTTGCATTAGCTTGCACACAGGGCATTTGTATCGGTTTGGGAGACCTCCTCTCCCCCCACTCCTAGGAGACCATACCCCTTTCTTGGTTAAGGAAGGACCCTCCATTGAGCACTCCGTCTCATTGGACCGAGAATTCTTAAACCAAAGCTCCGTAAGTCCCCGCACCCATAGATTTCTTCACGGACGCCGGGCATGTTATACCTTTGAAGTTCCCGAGTTTAGTTGGCCCAATTCGTAGTGAGAATCAACCTAGTTGGCATTGGAGTAAAACCTTATTGAAACCAGGTTCATGACCTTGAGTGGATCATATCAAAATTTGTAAAAATCCTTAATTCACCAAGGTTCAACATAGGAAAAATCAAGCGTAACATTCCAACTTGTTTGCTATTCTTGCAAAACATTTTGATTGAATATTGATTATTGGCATGATGTTTCACTTTGATAATCAAACCAACATGTTTAATCCTAATCATGAGGATGCACAACCTAACACACCCTACACTGCTTAATTTCAACATGTTCATCATGATCTTCACCATGATACTTTTAAGGGGCCACGTCCTCCTTCCTATGGTCTTGCCCGACACAGGGGCAATGTCCAATCTCATGGTCCCTCGCCTCAACCGCAAGCCACTACTCCTGCGGGACCGTCTCCTCCTGACGATGAGAAGGTCTTCCAAATCTTGCATGCAATAGATTATCTCACCCCTCAACAAATCCAAGCCTTTAAGGCCGTTGTTGAGGGTGCATCTCCTTCTACTCATCCTCCTTCTACTCCTATTCGGGTGGCCCATCACCCGCTTCACTCTCCTATTCATATTCCTCTTCGGGTGGCTCGTCACCCGCCTCCGTCTATTCCGCCTCTTTCACGGCCCCAAGGCCCATCCATTCCATGCAACCCAGCCCGACCGGGTCCCTTTACCGGTCAGCCCGTTAGTACCCATCCACGGCCTTCTTATGCGGCCCCTCCTTCAAGGCCACCATGCCAACCCTCCGTTGCTCAAGTTACACTCCTCCAACAGGCTCTTGCTGATAAAGTCACTTCGTTGGAGAAACAACTATAGAGGGTTACGAGCCCACAAGCCGCTCCTCCTCCTCCTTCTCCAATCAATCCTCTTCACACCATCCTGAACAACATTACAATGATGGAGAAAGATTGGAAGGATAGGAGAGACGACTACGGCATGAACGCAAGTGAGTAAGAGCCGGCGAGTTTTAATGATCAAGTGGACACCGTCCGCCCTCCACCCATCCACACCACTTATCAATATAGCCCTCCACCTCCGCATGCACAACACCATTATGTTTCACCACCCATTATTACGCCTCCATCACGGCGTCCACTTGAACCCGACAATGAAGAGCCAACATTTGAAGAATTGAAGACGACGCATGATGAAGCTCTACAAGCACCCCTTCTGAGTTTCCTTCTCTTTCCTCTTCCTCTTCCTCCACTACCACCAGATGAAGCTCCTGCTCAGGACAATGCCACCGTCCCTAATCCCACCCCCATTTTGAAACCTACTGGTGTTACGACGATGGGTCGATACTACAATCACCCACACAGGTGCATCATGAGTCTTGTTCTACCCCTAACACCTCTCGCCCCATTCGGCGTTTCCTACGCACCAAACCTCCACCCAGTATACCCTCATCCACTTCTACGCCATCGGCCTCCACCGAGCCAACCACTAAACCTCTTCCAATTAACCTCCCATTGTCGCCACCTCGGCCCTCCATTATCCCTTTAACCTCAAAACCAATTTTGCTTATCCCTTCACCTATCGCTTCACCTTTACCCATGGCTAATCCTGAGCAGGGTCCACCCCTTTTTGCACTCGAGCCAACCCCGTTCGTTTCCGAGCAAAGGGAGAGGCTAGACGTGTTCCCGCCAATACCTTCCATTACACCTCCACCATCCATGGAGCCTTCCGCCTCTGCTTCACCTTCTGTTACCACTCAGAATGGGTGTCCTTCTACAAGAATTTGTGCTGAAGATGATCAAGAGCTGAGCAAGAAGGATTTGGCAGCAGCTATGTTGTTCAAGATGCAATACTTTATTTGTCGGATGTCGATCCACATTTTTGTGCCAAGCATGGTTGAAGAGGCCAAGCCCCCACCGCTGCTCACCAAAAGGAAAAGTCAAGCTTTGATGCCATATAAGTCCACACCCAAGGGCCGGGCTAGGCACCCCTTGTTCCAACCCTTCAATGCCAAATCCATTCTTCCATACAAGGGGCAAATGCCCATTTTGTTCAACACTCTTTATACGCCACAATCCTTGGCTAACACGATGCTTCCCATTATAACTTGTTAACTCCCTCACATTATTGCTCTTCGCCCTCCAAGGGAGTTGTCATTTACTATTGAAGCTTCATCATGGGCTTTGATTTTATCCCTTCAGCCAATGGGCTGCACACTTTCACGGCTATGGAGGGGTGGTTATCCTGGTGCTAAGGGGCCTTCCGCTACCCTATCCACCTTCTATTCAACTTCTGATTGGGCCACTCCATGGGTGAAGAGGAGGATCTCATCTTGTCATTCCATGCATTCTTTGCATTTCATGCATTCCATGCATCTTCTACATCCATTGCATCGCATTAATTTGCATTTATCATTTCCTGTGTTTTCGGACCCGTATCTTCCCCGCCTTCTGGAACCTCGAGATCCTCTACATTCCCCATCTCATTCATATCTATCCTCGGGATCTTCGGGTCCCCTTACACTTCTCGAGCATCGCGCCCCCTCCAATCTCCTCTCAAGGCATCGCGCCCCTTCCCACCTCTTATCTTCGGATCCTCCGGGCTCTTCTCTGCTTGACGGGCATTGCGCCCCCTCTAGATTTCTCCCAAGGCATCATGCCCAGTCACAACTCTTGCATCCGGACCCTCTGGATTTCTCTCTCGTCCTCCTGGGACTGTTGTGCCCCTGTGGTTTTGATGATAGCAAACACTATAAGTCACCATATGCATGTGTGCATGAAAGATCTTGTTGATTCATTTAAGTGCATTCATTTGTGTTCATGTTTTGTGAATGTGTGCTTGTGAATGACATTCCATTATATCTATCTGACATCTGGTCAATGTATTCATGTAACAGAGTCAGCACGATTGCATTGAGCATACAGTTAGTGCACTGCATACAGAGTCTGCACACTGGTTGATAGCAGCACACTGGTTGATAGCATGTTTGTGAATTCAGCAAGTCTATACATTGCATTGTTCAGTGCAATTCTAGTTCACATGCATAATAACAATGGTACATAACACAAGTCTATACACTGCATGCTCACACAACCACTCAAGTCTGTACATCACCATTTGTTCATGCATATGTGCAAGTCTATACATTGTCTTGTAGCTTGCACGAAGTCAAGTCCATACACTGTCCTGTACCTTGCATGAGTCATTGAAGTCTGTACATCGCTTGGCGCTCACCAAGTCTATACATCGCTTGGCACTCAACAAGTCCATACATCGCCTTGGAGCTTTCCAAAGTATATACATTGCTCACATCATAAAGTCTGTACACTGGCAGCAACATTTTTCACAGCACACACCAAGTCTACACATCGCCGTGTTCACTTGTTTCAAGTCTGTACATTGGTTCAGGCTTTCCAAGTCTGTACATTTGCCTTCAAGCTTTCCAAGTCTATACATCGTGTGCTTTGAAGCTTTCAAGTCTATACATTCAGATGAACTTGGAATTTGACGACCACCAGAAGTGGCGTCACTTTTGAATCAAACGCCTAGGAAGAAGGCGTCATTTACGTTGTGCATACTTTGATGCCATAGCCAAGTCTATACACTCGCTAGTGTGCACATGCTAAGTCTATACATTGCTCATGCATCTTTACTTAAAGTCTATACATCAGTTTGCTTTTTATCATGCATGCATTATAGCGAGTCTAAACATTGTTCTATCATGCACGCAATCAAAGTATGTACATCCTTATGGCTGCATACATCAACTCTATACATTGTCTTCTAGCGTGCACACTAAGACCATACAATCATGCTACATCATGTCTATACATCGCTGGCAGCCAGCACTGCAATGTCTATACATTGCGTCCCACAGCCTGCACAGCATGTCTATACAACGTCCAACTGCCTGCCACAAAGTCTGTACACTGCTGTCTCGTGCATTCTAAGTCCATAAACTGCTTTGGGCATTGTTCTTCACAGCATGTCTGTACACTGCATTTGGGCATTGTTCTTCACAACATGTCTGTACACTGCTTAAGTCTATACATTGTTTGTTGATCGACTGAAGTAATTCTTTCATTGTATAGGCTGATGAATGGGCACGTGATCTGAGGTTGACACCTGGCACGTGATCCTAGGTTATCTGGACAGAGAGGGCACAAGCCCTGCACACGCCCTACATCTGCTGCTGATATAAGTAGTAGCGATCGAGCAAGAGAGATCAAGACGAAAAAGAAAAAAGATAGAGACTGTGATAGAAGAAGGTGAGAGCAGCAGAGAAGAAGTGAGCAGCAGGGAGTGATAGAAGAAAAGAGCTGCAGAGAGGCAGAGAGCAGAAGAAGAAGAAGAAAGAAGAAGAGTGAGCCTGAGCAGAAGAATAGAGAGAGAGAGCAAAAGAGAGATCGAGAGATCCAGCAGAAGAATAAAAGAGAGAAAGATAGAGAGCTCGAGGAGAGAAAAGAAGTTCCATCTGAAGATTAGTTCATACTGGACCGTGGATCAAATCCAGGCCAGTCAGCTCCTGCGAGAGCCACATTGTGATTTCATTTCCAGCTTTCAGATTGCTATACTTTCGTTTATTATTTTTCTTTTACACTTCATTGGCTTTGTTTTTCGATTCTCTGGTTTGAGATCGGGGTTCCTCCTGTGGTCTCAGGAGAAGGGAGATCTGATCTCCGGTCTGCTAGTGACGGGCTGTCACTAGTGTTCCCCTTCAGCTTGGAGGAAGGGAGGATTGGTCCTCCGGTTGCAAGTGGCTGGGTGTCACTTGTGGGTTTCCCTCCGGGTTGGAGGAAGGGAGATTCGTCTCTGGTTCTAGTCTTGTGGGTTGCAAGTCCAGGTGTTCCCTCCTGGTTTGGAGGAAGAGAGACTTCAGTCTCTGGTTTGCTAGTGACTGGGTGTCACTAGTGGTTCCCTCCGGTTGGGAGGAAGAGGGGAGGTTGTTCCCCTGGTCAAGCTGTTTGGCAGCAAGTGTGTGCAGATTGAGTCTGCTGTTCTAGCGTTGCTAGTGGAAGCCTCACTCCAGTTGGGAGTGAGGGGTGGACGTAGGTCTTGGTGACCGAACCACCTAAAAATCTTCTGTGCAGTGTGGTTGGGCTTGTGCGTTTTCTCCTTGTCTTCTACCTCCTTCACAGGTTGCCTTGAGCATTCTTGTTTCTATCTGTGCTGCTTCGGCTAGTTGTTTGTTTAGGCGCGCCTTATATATATTTGCTCATTGGTTTAAAAGAGAATTTAACTTGTTCTTCAGATTGTCTATTTTGCCTTGATAATGTTCTAGTCTTTTATTGAGCGAAAAGTTTTTAAGGGTGGGATTCATTCACCCCCCCTCTGAATCCATCGCACCAATCCTATCAATTGGTATCAGAGCAGTTGTCTGCTTAGAAGGTCCACCGACCTGCAGATCCGATCCTGCTGTCTTCGGTGCATTTTTGTTAGAGTTGGTTTATCGGTTTGAATCCACTGCTTTAAATTAGTTTTGATATGCTTCAATGGCTCATCCACCCGTCTTTAGTGGTTCTGATTTCAACCAGTGGCACAGTGCTTTCTGTGCTCATGTTAAATCTGTTGATCCAGACCTGTGGAAAGTGATTTCACATGGTCCACATAGACTACCAACAGATCAATCCAAATGGACTAACAAGCATCGATCTATGTGTGCAGAAAATCAGAAAGCACTGGAGTTAATGAAGGCCGCGACAAATCGAGCTCTTCATTCATGTTTCCTTGGTTGCAGATCTGCAAGGGATATCTTGGAGATGATAAAGAGAGTCGGGAAGGAAAATCAAACGAGCTGCATGATGGCTAACAGAAGTAATCAAAGTGGCAGCGATCAAGGCAGCAATCAGAATGAAGACGATAACAATGAGGAGGTAAACCCTTTTGAGAACTATACTTTAGATGATTGGGAGAATTCATATGTTGACTTATTAGAGTCACATGAGAGGTTAAGAAAACAGTATAAAAAATTGAAAAAGGGTACTGGGTTAGAAAGTTCAAGCTCCTCTTGTGAAAAATGTCTAGAGTTGAAACAATCTCATGATGCTTTTATGTCTGATATTCAAATGTTGAAAAAACAAATTTCGTTGCTGAAGATTGAGAATCAAGAACATGTAAAAGAAATCTCTGAACTTGAGAAGAAGCTTAGCCTAACTTGTTATGATTCTGTTCAGGGTAAGGATTTGCTGAAAAATTTTGAATGTGTTAGTTCTGATTTAAACAAGCTAAAATCTGAGAATGACTCTCTTAGAAAATCTGTTAAAGAAAATGAAGAAAAATTTGAGAAACTTGAGCAAGAGAAGAACTTGTTTGCTGAAAAAATTAATGCCATAAAATCTGTAAATATGGAATTACAGAAAGATTTTGAAAAACAACAAAAAGAATTGAAGGAGTTTGAAGCTGGGAGAGAAAGCAAGGTTAACTCAGAAGATCAGACTCTAATAAATGAGTTAATTCAAAATGATAAGCTTAAGGAAGAAAATGAGAAGTTAAAACAGCTGAACTCCACTATGTCTGAGAGACTTCTAGCTTTAGAAAGAGGAAAGTCTGTTCACATAGAAGAGCCTGATAAACTGAGCAATCTAGCACAGGAAGTTGAAAAATGTAAAACTGCTAACAAGGTGCTAAGTGAATGTGTGAATTGCAGTGAGCAAGAGATTGCCAGTTACGAGTTACACATTACCTCTCTTGAAAATGAAATTCAAGATTTGAAGAGTTCTCTGTCTAAGTTTGTGAGGGGGCAAGAAAACCTAGACAAGCTACTAGGTGTAAAAATCAATGTCAAAAAGGAAGGGTTGGGCTACAATAATCTAAATAAAAAGGTTTTTCAGAACAAAGTAATGACATCATTTGTAAATGCTTCAAATGTAGCCACAACATCAAAAGATAAACAGCCCATTGCTCAGAAAATGCTGGGAACAAAGGTTAATTTTAAGAAAGAGGGACTGGGTTACAATCCAGTCATGAGGAAGGTTGATAGATCCAACCTGAAAACTATTTTCGTTAAATCTTCAGAACAAGAAAACCCTTCTACCTCATCTCCACCTCAATACAAGGCTAAGAAAATAGAAAAACAAGATAAAAATCAGAAAAAGACTGGAAAATAGAAAATAAATAAAAAAAGTTCATCAGTGCATGTTGATCACAGTCCTCACACACACTCACATGCATCTAAAAAGAAAATGATCTGTCATTACTGTCATAGATTTGGACATCTGATGCATGAATGTAAGTTGATGGAGAAGGATGATATGAATGCATGGAAATTTCATGATAAAAATCCTTCACCTCATAAAAAGAAAACTGAATGCTTTCACTGTGGCAAATTGGGTCATAAGGCATTTGAATGTTGGCTGAAAGCTGGTAGAAGAAATTCTAATTCATGTTTTCACTATGGCAAGATGGGCCACATTGCAGCCTAATGTTGGCATGCTCAGGGAGGGGAGTCTAACTATAAATCTGGTAAATTCCCTGTCAATAGAAACACTTCTGGTAGAAATTGATTTATTTTTGAAAGGAAAACTCTTGTATGTTTTGAATGTGGGAAGCCAGGCCATAAAGCTGCTGACTGTTGGCTGGCTTATTCTGGTAAACAGAATTTTAATTCTGTTAACAAAAATTTTCATGCATATGCACATAGAATTCATGCTAATAAGAATGTGCATAAATCAAATCTGAAATCTGCTGCATCTTGCTATCATAATAGTAAACAGAATTTTCTCTCTGCCAATAAATTCCATGACAACAGTAATTTGCATAAAAAGAATTTGAAATCTGCTGCATCATGTCATTACTGTGGTCAAATAGGTCATTCAATGTATAATTGCTATTTGATGAAATCTGATGACCTTCATGCACGAAAATTATTGAGAAAACCTGCTAGAAATGTTACTGTTAATTCAGGACCCAAGACCTCTTGGGTACCTGTTTGTGTAAAATAAATTTTATTTTGCAGGTGTGCCTTGGGACTGAGAAAACAAGAGCGGTAAATAAGCCAAGGCACTCAAAAGAAAACCCCTTTCTGAACTTTTCAGGTAAACTCTCTGCATTTCCTGTTTTAAAATTCATTGCATATCTTGTTTGATGTGTTCTTGCATATTTGTCATCTTTTGCACACTATGAGTATTCATGTCTCGCAATGCTCATATGAATTGGCTGTTTAGATATTGAAATGAGAATAAACTTGCAATTTCTGAAAATCTGAACTGCATATGAATGTTGTTTGAAATCTGTATGTTGCATAGCTCACTGAAAATCTGGATTGCATATAGGACTGCATGTTGAATTATCATGATTGATCACTATGGTATATTAAATTGTAAGCTACTAAAAGACAGGTGAAATCTGTCTGGAGGTTCTTACTATGTGTAAGATGGTCTTTTAGACCAGGTTCTCCGCCTAGTACTATGGGTCATATTGCTTGATAGGGCAGTCTGTATGTGCATGAGTCACAAAGACATATGTTCAGTTTTCATGGTAAACATTGCATGTTTTCAGGGGTAGTTAATTACATGTCTTTGCATAGCAATCAATGTTGAGTCTTTGCATGTCTTTGTATACATGTAGTTAATTGCATTGCATTTCATTACAGAAAAAAAATCCAAAAAGATTGTTTGAATGCATATTGTCAGGGGGAGTCAATGCATTGCATGCAGGTTGTCAAATGCATACACTTGTCAGAATTCATTGCATTTGTTGACAAACCTTGATCATATTTTGAAAACACTAGGCTTCAAAATCTCTTCTATCATTTGGTATCAGAATTCTATCAGTCTTTCATGAAGATTTAAATGGGGCTATCTCGATCATAAATCTGAAAACACTTGAACTAGGAATCTTCTATTATACGATTTTATGAATGTCTGAAATAACTCAAGTGGTTTAAGTTTAATGTATTCATTGCGTTTGACTTTAAAATCTCTTTAAAAAAAATATCTGAATCATTTTTAATAAACTTTAACCAACTGTTTCATGTTGTGTCTTGTAAAAACTTCTGAAATCTGCACTATTGATTACATGGCTTTATTTGGTTAAGTACATGAAGTTAGTATTGTTTTGAAGGAAATGAGTTTTTCTGAAATGTCTAAAGGGTAAATTGTCAGAGCAATGACTTTGGTCACTGAGAAACCATGTCCAAAGGACTGTGTCATGAGGTGCCATAGTTAACTCTGCTTAAGAATGATTGATTATCAGGCAGAGCAATGGCATGCACACTGAGAAATACAACTCACTCATCAAAGAAATGATTTGTAGTGTGTCATGATGTGTAAATGCTACCTCTGTTTATATAAAGCATGACTGTTAGTTACACTAAGTGCTTAGGGATATTGGCATCTGATCAACGTATATCCTCTAGTTACAAGGTGTACACTGAACTAGAGTGCCCGTAAAATGTGTAGCATAAAAATTTGTTGAACAAATTATAATATTTGATTATTGATGCAAAAATCAAATTGCTTCAACCCTAGACAAAATCATATGACTTCATAATTGTTTGATCTCAATACTAGTGCATGTAATTCCGAAAGAAGTCAATAAATCTGATTGTGTAAGAGAAAGGGAGATTAATCAAGATATAAATATGAGGGCTTGGTTCATTGTTATTAAACCGTGACTTTAGATATAAATACAGAATTTTATTGACAAACTTAGCATACATCATGTTTAAACCCTGCTGATCAATAAAATTCATTCATAAGCCCTTATAATGGAAGACTTTGAAAACTTATGTTTTGGATTTATGAGATTGATATCTCATTAAAAATCTTGTTGAAGTTCTTATGATTGGAGCCTATTAGAAATTCTTTACTCACTGTCCTTGATTCATCATGACCTGAACTTGTCCTTGATTGCCCCTGTGGTCTCCTTCTCATTCATTTCATAAGGTTCCATTTATTGAGGGGGAGCTTCCTTGTCATATGAATCATGCTGCACAAGAATTCTTAAAGGGGGAGAATTGTCTTGCATTCATACATTTAGGGGGAGCTCTTGCATTTGTTGTTGCATCTGCATCTCTGCATTCATATCTCTTCCATGATTTTTTTTTAAAACAAAGGGGGAGAAAGTGGTATGAGTCATATTGCTCTTTGGGGCAGAATGTGCTTTCATGTAGTTAAAGGGAGAAATGTTATATCAATCGTTTCATACCTGCTTAATTTTCCTCTCTCTAACTAATGTCTTTTTGCTGAAGTCAAAGGGGGAGAATGTTTTTATCTTGAGTCAGTGTGACTCATAGTGTTGCCATCATCAAAAAGGGGGAGATTGTTGTGCCCCTATGGTTTTGATGATAGCAAACACTATAAGTCACAATATGCATGTGTGCATGAAAGATCTTGTTGATTCATTTAAGTGCATTCATATGTGTTCATGTTTTGTGAATGTGTGCTTGTGAATGACATTCCATTATATCTGTCTGACATCTGGTCGATGCATTCATGTAACATAGTCAACACGATTGCATTGAGCATACAGTTAGTGCACTGCATACAGAGTCTGCACACTGGTTGATAGCAGCACACTGGTTGATAGCATGTTCGTGAATTCAGCAAGTCTATACATTGCATTGTTCAGTGCAATTCTAGTTCACATGCATAATAACAATGGTGCATAACACAAGTCTATACACTGCATGCTCACACAACCACTCAAGTCTATACATCGCCATTTGTTCATGCATATGTGCAAGTCTATACATTGTCCTGTAGCTTGCACGAAGTCAAGTCCATACACTGTCCTGTAGCTTGCATGAGTCATTGAAGTCTGTACATCGCTTGGCGCTCACCAAGTCTATACATCGCTTGGCGCTCACCAAGTCTGTACATCGCCTTGGAGCTTTCCAAAGTATATACATTGCTCACATCATCAAGTCTGTACACTGGCAGCAACATTGTTCACAGCACACACCAAGTCTACACATCACCGTGGTCACTTGTTTCAAGTCTGTACATTGATTCAGGCTTTCCAAGTCTGTACATTGGCCTTCAAGCTTTACAAGTCTATACATCATGTGCTTCTAAGCTTTCAAGTCTATACATTCAGATGAACTTGGAATTTGACGACCACCAGAAGTGGCGTCACTTTTGAATCAAACGCTAGGAAGAAGGCGTCATTTACGTTGTGCATACTTTGATGCCATAGCCAAGTCTATACACTCGCTAGTGTGCACATGCTAAGTCTATACATTGCTCATGCATCTTTACTTAAAGTCTATACATCAGTTTACTTTTTATCATGCATGCATTATAGCAAGTCTAAACATTGTTCTGTCATGCATGCAATCAAAGTATGTACATCCTTATGGCTGCATACATCAACTCTATACATCGTCTTCTAGCGTGCACACTAAGACCATACAATCATGCTACATCATGTCTATACATCGCTAGCAGCCAGCACTGCAATGTTTATACATTGCGTCCCACAGCTTGCACAGCATGTCTATACAACGTCCAGCTGCCTGCCGTAAAGTCTGTACACTGCTGTCTCGTGCATTCTAAGTCCATACACTGCTTTGGGCATTGTTCTTCACAGCATGTCTATACACTACATTTGGGCATTGTTCTTCACAGCATGTCTGTACACTGCTTAAGTCTATACATTGTTTGTTGATCGACTGAAGTAATTCTTTCATTGTATAGGCTGATGAATGGGCACGTGATCCGAGGTTGACACTTGGCACGTGATCTGAGGTTATCTGGATAGAGAGGGCACAAGCCCTGCATACGCCCTACATCTGCTGCTGATATAAATAGTAGCGATCGAGCAAGAGAGATCAAGACGAAAAAGAAAAAAAAAGAGACTGTGATAGAAGAAGGTGAGAGCAGCAGAGAAGAAGTAAGCAGCAGGGAGTGATAGAAGAAAAGAGCTGCAGAGAGGCAGAGAGTAGAAGAAGAAAGAAGAAGAGTGAGCCTGAGCAGAAGAATAGAGAGAGAGAGCAGAAGAGAGATCGAGAGATCCAGCAGAAGAAGAAAAGAGAGAAAGATAGAGAGCTCGAGGAGAGAAAATAAGTTCCATCTGAAGATTAGTTCATACTGGACCGTGGATCAAATCCAGGCCAGTCAGCTCCTGCAAGAGCCACATTGTGATTTCATTTCTAGCTTTCAGATTGCTATACTTTCGTTTATTGTTTTTCTTTTACACTTCATTGGCTTTGTTTTTCGATTCTCAGGTTTGAGATCGGGGTTCCTCCTGTGGTCTCAGGAGAAGGGAGATCTGATCTCCGGTCTACCAGTAGCGGGCTGTCACTAGTGTTCCCATCCGGCTTGGAGGAAAGGAGGATTGGTCCTCCGGTTGCAAGTGGCTGGGTGTCACTTGTGGGTTTCCCTCCAGGTTGGAGGAAGGGAGATTCGTCTCCGGTTCTGGTCTTGTGGGTTGCAAGTCCAGGTGTTCCCTCCTGGTCTGGAGGAAGAGAGACTTCGGTCTCTGGTTTGCTAGTGATTGGGTGTCACTAGTGGTTCCCTCCGGTTGGGAGGAAGAGGGGAGGTTGTTCCCCTGGTCAAGCTGTTTGGCAGCAAGTGTTTGCAGACTGAGTCTGCTGTTCTAGCGTTGCTAGTGGAAGCCTCACTCCGGTTGGGAGTGAGGGGTGGACGTAGGTCTTGGTGACCGAACCACCTAAAAATCTTCTGTGCAGTGTGGTTGGGCTTGTGCGTTTGCTCCTTGTCTTCTACCTCCTTCACAGGTTGCCTTGAGCATTCTTGTTTCTATCTGTGCTACTTCGGCTAGTTGTTTGTTTAGGCGCGCGTTATATATTTGCTCATTAGTTTAAAAGAGAATTTAACTTGTTCTTCAGATTGTCTATTTTGCCTTGATAATGTTCTAGTCTTTTATTGAGTGAAAAGTTTTTAAGGGTGGGATTCATTCACCCCCCCTCTGAATCCATCGCACCGATCCTATCAGGGACATCACGCCCCATGCTGTCTTATTGCTCCGGAACCTCCGGACCTCCCTCTTTGGGCATCACGCCCCTATACGCCCTCATGTCCAGGTCCTCTGGGCTTCTCCCTGATTCTCCCTGGGCATCACGCCCCTTATAATTCTATTCCTCCGGAACCTCCGGACATCTTTTCCAAGCATCACGCCCCTTTCTATCTCCTTCATCCAGAACCTCCGGATCTCTCAGGGCATCGCGCCCCTTTACATCTTCCTCCTCCAGAACCTCCAGACCTTCCTTTTCGGGCATCGCGCCCCTCCACACCTCCATATCTGGATCCTCCATATTTCTCCATTCTTCTAGGGCATCACGTCCCTTGTCATCCCATTCCTTTGGAACCCCCGGATTTCCTCCCAGGGCATCACGTCCCTTCCCACTCTATTCCTCCGGAACCTCCGGACTTCCTCCCTGGGCATCGCACCCCTTCTGATTCTATTCCTCTGGAACCTCCAAACTTCCTCTCAAGACATCATGCCCCTTTCTATCATCCTCCAGAACCTCCAGATTTTCCATCTTACCCTCTCTATCTTCTTTCCGGGCATCACGCCCATTCTGATTCTATTCCTCCAGAACCTCCGGATTCTCTATCTCACTCCTTATCCCTTCTTCCAGGGCATTGCATCCCTTCTCATCACATTCCTCCGAAACCTCCAGATTCTCCATCTTATTTTCCCTCCACTCTCCCCAGGCATCGCGCCCCTTTCTATCTTCTCCCTCCGGAACTTTCGGACCTCCTCCCTTTCCTCCGATTTATCTTTCTACACCTTCGGGACATTGTGTTCTTTGTTCTCTTCTTCCTTTTAAACCATCTTTTTCCATACCTCTTCCCAGGGCATCATGTCCCTTGACATCTTCTCCCTCCGGAACTTTCAGATTCTCCCTCCAATCTCCCGGGGCATCGCGTCCCGTGGTACTCTATCCCTCCGGAACCTCCAGACTATCTCTATCATGATTCTCCTCCTTCACCTCCGGACCCTCCGAATTCCCCGCTTTCCATCTACCAATTTCTCCTCGTAATCCCTCCTGATCCTGGGTCTGACCCGACTTCTTCCGCATCCACTGCTCTGGGCATCTGCCCATTCTTCCACTGCTTCCGAGGCTTCAGTCCTTACTCCTCCCCATAATTTTCCACTTCTTCTGTACACCGTTCCTTGTGATCAGGGTCTCAGCGCCTTAGTGAGGGGGTTCTTACCCGCGCCTCTTTTCCTTTTACCCTTATTCGTCTGAGTCTGGTCTGGGCACCACTCCTTCTTGTTAAGCCACTTCAAACCTTGGCTTCCAATCTTTTTATCTGCCACTTGAGGATAAATCCCATGATGATCAAGATCACCTCTGGTAGCTGTTGTTTCATAAGGTTGTAAGGTAACATTTTTTGCATAAGACTTGCATTCAATATCTGCCACACACGGTTTTCAAAGTGAAGTTCTTCTTAACACGATTAAGAGTGGTATTTTAAGGCCTTTTTTAAGTCTTTATATTTATCGAATTTCATCTAAAAAAATAAAAAAGAGTCTTTGGGTTTGCTTCTGCAGCACCTCTGGCTATAAGAACCCCACGTGCGTTGGGAGTTCGACATCCTTTCCTCGCTTGTTAAGGGCAACCCTTAGCTTGGCACTCCACGCACTTCACGGCGTCCTTAGCCGGCCTCCTTTGGTAAAACACCGTTGCTGCTTTGGCCATGCCATGGGTATGCATCAAAAGTCTTATTTCTTCCTTACTCGGTCGAGTATAGGGGCAAGAGGTTAATAGATGAGATGACCAACTTAGGTACTCCCCAATACGGGAGAAGTCTTAAATAGGGGCACTCTTGACCCAAATCAAAATGAGTTTTCATGATATATCTAGCCAAAGGGGCTATTATGAAAATCAAAGTCAAAATTCGATAAATGCAAAATTATGAGATAAAGGCATGTCAAGAGAGGCAAAGTCCTCGCAGGGAAAACCCTGGTCGTATGCATGTCAAGGGTCTAAAAATCAAAGGCACAAAGCCCCGTCGCAACAGACCACCTCTTTGAGGGGTAGTACCTTGGAAGGTTTCGAGTCCAAATATCTCCCATCATGCATAAGGCTTATCTCCAATTGTTCTTCTCTTCTCCCTCCGAGGCTGAATGTTTCTCAGGTATGGCCTTGGTAGGGTCACCGTTAACCATGTTCAGTTGGCTTTAGGGCGCCACCCTTCGATGCACGCCTGCCTTTGGGCAGTTCTTTAGCGAAAGGGAAGGGAACAAGAACCCCTAGCCAGTGGTTTAAACATCCCTTTGGTGCTGCAACTAGCAATGTCTAAACTAAAATCCAAAAAATCAAATATTCTCAAGATAAAAAAATCAAATATTTTACCAAAATAATAAAATCAAATATTCTTAAAATAAAAAACAAAAAATTCAAATAGTTTCCAAAATAAAAAAATTGAATATACCCAAAACCATAAAATTTTGAATATTCTAAAACCAAAAAAATCCAAAAAAAGTGCATTGTATTTTTTTGATGGTTTTATTTTGCAGGAACACTTCTTTTGCAAGGACCACGAATTTGGGATGTGTCCTCTTCTCACCCACATCATTGATGACTCACATTGATCTTCATGATTTGCCATTTTAGGTACTCCCGATTATCATCTCTCTATCATTCTGAGTGATTCGTATTGATTCATGTCGAGTCTGGTTATTCCTGCCATTCTGAGCAATTCACAGCCAAATCTCCCGATTACTCTGGCCGCCCTGCGCACCATTCTCCTACCAGGCATTCTTGCCAATTTTTATCTGGGCATTTTGATCATTCAATTCTAAATCTTTTACTGATTAGCCAAGTTAGTCCTCCTCATAAGAAACAATGCTAAAGCTCTAATGGTGAACATGCCTTACATGCTTTACCTTACTATGCTATTGATGCTTTGATACATGCTATGCATGTTATGCTATGCTTAATTGCTTTATGCTTCATTACATCTTGGCTAACGAATCTTTGAGCGCAGGAAGAAGCTCTTGGTCCCACCGACTGGGCATCATCATCCAAGTCTCACGGTATTTGCACCTCATTTCTCAGTTCTCTCATGCTTATTGCTATCACCATCTCTCCCTGTATACATTCCTACTATATGTTATCTACACTACTAGATTATATCAAGGACCTTGTGGCTTTGGTAAATCTGGAATTTGAGTTCCCCTTCATAAAAAATAATGATAATTCCAGAGGAATCTTAGTCGCACGGATAGGCCGTTGAGCCATCCAAGACTGGGGATAATAGTTCCCTTTTATGAATTGGTGTATGGATAAACGGGCTTCGGCTTGGTATTAGTTCACAAAATCGGTTTATTGACTCAGTGTTGGCAACTTAACAATATTATCCTTGATTATCTTCTATTTTAATTTGTTTTAATTTTCCCTTTAAACCCAACTTGCATTCATGTAGGATTTTAAAAGAACTTTGAAAAATCATTCTGATAAATTGATTTTGAGAGTCAATTAACCCTAATTTTTTTCAAGATATGAGATGTTCATTGTCGAATTGAGTCCTCAATTCATCTTGTCGCTGTTTTGAGCGATTTTCTCGAAAACTCCTTTGTTTGGATTTATATCTCTTATTTATTCTTCTTTTCCTTTAGATCCACCTTAGCTGCAGCACGTCCACATTGGCTGGTAACCGCTCTCCAATGGTGAAACCGACAGGTTTGTGACCTGGGTACTTCCACCGCGCTGGAAGTTGATCATCATTTTCTCTTTTGTGCATGTGTGCACACTCCCTACTTTATCCAAACATTGTTGCTTTCCTTGAACTTCCCGAGATTACTTCATCTCGAGCGTTGGATTTAATTCTCATCAAGTGATGTTGATCGCGTGTCTCATCACACCTTGGCATCTACTTTTCAATTCACTCTGCTCCCTTGCAAAGCAGACGTCAAGGCAGGGCAGCTGTAGATACGCCAAAATTGACATCATCATGAGTATATTTCATATTACTTTATAATGTCCCAATTTGACCCTCAAATTGACTTATTTGAGTGATTTTCTCCATTTATTTTAAATGTTTACCCTTTTCATATTTTTTAAACTTTTTGGATTTTTTTGGGTTATTTTTCTAATTTTTTTGATTTTCTTCGAATTGGTGCCTGTGTATGGTGACGACAATTCTTTTTTTATTTTTTCCAATTTTTTATTAATTTTTAAATTTTTTAAATTGGTGTCTGAGTAGGGTGACGCCAATTCTTTTATTATTGTTTAATTATAAGAAAATTTAATTGGCGTCCGCTTAGTATGACGCCAATTCTTTTTTAACATTTTTAATTAATGATTTTGGGTGATTTTTTAAGTGGCGTCTATCCTGGACGATGCCCATTCTTAAATGGGCGTCCGGAACCCATGACCCGAATACTTTGGGTCATTTTTTCCACCGAATTTGGATTATTTTTGAATCTGCGTCTGTTTTAGAGGTCGCCCATTCTTTAATGAGCGTCTAGACCCTTGGACGCCAATTCTTTTCCAATTTTGGAAGATTTAAAACTTTCCATACTTTAACGCCAATGAACATCCAAGGTAGTGGATGCCCATTTAATGGGCGACCAGGTGGTCAGACGCCATTTTCTTGTAACTTCCCAAAATCATCGGCAGGTCCTTCCTTCCTCGTTTTGAGGTCCATTTCAACTGGATAAGTCCTCCGGGTGGCTTTCCAAAATGGGGAGGACTCTTGCCATCTTTATCTCCTTCCATGGATGATCATCCTAATCATTTTTGGAATTAAAACCCACGTCTCTTCCCCTATAAATAGAGCCATGCGGTTCTTGTTCAAGGGGTCGATTTTCAACAACAAAGGGGAGGTGCAGCCCATTTTTCAGTTGAAGGAAGGAGCTCTCTGCGCATCAAGTTTCATCCGTCTGAGTCTTCCTCTTGAACGCTCGAAGCCATCCCTGGAGATCAACGACCACAGGATCCTTCAACCCTTTTCTGTTGCTTTTCTTTTCATTGCATATAGCACATCCGCATGCATGCATTGCATTCTGTCTTCTCTTCTCAACAACGTTGAGGCTCCACTGTGCAACACTTGCACATCTTTTGTATTCACGCATCATTTTTATCCCACCCTTGCAGAGGGGTTTCAGGGGTGACACCCCCATCAGGTGTGTTCATTGACATGTTTTCACGTATATATATTCACTTGGGATGTTGATACTACACCTTAGTTCTAATTCCCATTTTTTTGGTTGGTGTTTGTCTTTCATGCAATGGTAATTTAAAGAGGAACTCTCTCCATCGTCCGGCCTACTGGAAGAGAAGGAAATCGACTCATAATCTCCCCGCTTTTCAAGGTATTCCGCGATCCCTCCTTTTCTTTTGTGGTTATATCATTTGAGGCCCGCGGTCTCTGGCGATCACCCTCCTTGTTGCATCCATCGCATGCTCCCATCCCCTTTTCCCATTATTCTTCATTCATAGCTTGTTATTTCACTGTTATTCTTAGTGGATTTTAAATAAATCTATAGATTGGCGATCACGGTGGGACTTCCTACTGTTTTTCTTTTTTTGATTACCCTCTCCAGTAGGCACCCAAGTGTGCCCCTCCCATTTTGCACCCACGGCGCACCTCCTCAAGTGATTTGCGTATCACTTCCTTCTCTCCAAGTGATTGGTAATTTATAGATTTATTTGAAATTCCTTTTCCCTACTTTTTCAAAGAAAAAACCAAAAAAAGGGTGCCCACTACAATAGACACCCAATTAATGGGTGTGTAGTGCATCAGACGCCAATTCCATAAGGCCAATTTTTTATTGATTGATTGCAGGGAGTTGTGAGTGTTCCCTGATTTTCCAATTGGTCTCTCTGCATTCTATTAAATCTCGGGTCTTCGTTGCAGGGTTCTAAAACAAAAAACCAAAAAATTGTGTCCACCGCAGTGGACACCCATTCAATGAGCACCCAGTGCATCAGACGGTCATTCTTGGTTTTCACAGAATCTCTCGTTCGGTGACTTATATTCATTCCATATTGTTATACTCTGGTGCATACCCTGTTCCATTTCACCTGCATGGCATATCATGTTCCCATTCTGTTGCATTCCATTGTTTTGTTTGCATTCTTTTAAAAGCATACTACTGTTCACATTAATTCCCATTATGTTTATTCTATTTGCATATCACATTTTCATTTTACCTTTTTGCATTCTGTATTCCACATTTCTATAAAAGCATACATGCATTGCACTATTCACGTGAATTAGCATAATTGTTTGTTAGTTTTCATCCTCCATTTCTATTTCGCATTTTTGCATCACCATTCACATCCTGTTTGTTCTATTGCATTCGTCATATTGTACATGCATCATCCAGTGACTTTTATTTTTCTTTTTGCATTAGCTTGCACACAGGGCATTTGCATCGGTTTCGGAGACCTCCTCTCCCCCTACTCCTAGGAGACATACCCCTTTCCTGGTTAACGAAGTACCCTCCATTGAGCACTCCATCTCATTGAACCGGGAATTCCTAAACTAAGGCCTCCGTAAGTCCCCGCACCCGTGGATTTCCTCACGGATGCCAGGCAGGTTGTATCTTTGAAGTTCCTGAGTTTAGTTGGCCTAATTCGTAGTGAGAATCAACCTAGTTGGCATTGGAGTAAAACCTTATTGAAACTAGGTTCATGACCTTGAGTGGATCATATCAAAATTTGGAAAACTCCTTAATTCACCAAGGTTCAACATAAGAAAAATCAAGCGTAACATTCCACTTGTTTGCTATTCTTGCAAAATATTTTGATTGAATATTGATTATTGGCAGGATGTTTCGCTTTGATAAACAAACCAACATGTTTAATTGTAATCATGGGAATGCACAACCTAACACACCATACACTCCTCAATTTCAACATGTTCATCACGATCTTCACCACAATTCTTTTAAGGGGCCACGTCCTCCTTCCTATGGTCTTGCCCGACCCAGGGGTAATGTCCAATCTCATGGTCCCTCGCCTCAACCGCAAGCCACTACTCCTGCGGGACCGTCTCCTCCTGACGATGAGAAGGTCTCCCAAATCTTGCATGCAATAGATCATCTCACCTCTCAACAAATCTAAGCCTTTAAGGCCGATGTTGAGGGTGCATCTCCTTCTACTCATCCTCCCTCTACTCCTATTCGGTGGGCCCATCACCCGCCTCCCTCTCCAGTTCATATTCCTCTTCGGGTGGCCCGTCTGCCTCCTTCTATTCCTCCTCTTTCACGGCCCCAAGGCCCATCCATTCCATGCAACCCAGCCCGATCGGGTCCCTTTCCGGGTCAGCCCGTTAGTCCTTCTCCACAGCCTTCTTATGCAGCCCCTCCTTCAAGGCCACCATGCCAACCCTCCGTTGCTCAAGTTACACCCCTCCAACAGGCTCTTGCTGATAAAGTCACTTTGTTGGAGAAATAACTAAAGAGGGTTACGAGCCCGCAGCCCGCTCCTCCTCCTCCTCCTCCAATCAATCCTCTTCGCACCGTCCTGAACAACATTACAAAGATGGAGAAAGATTGGAAGGATAGGAGAGACGACTACGGCATGAACACAAGTGAGCAAGAGCCAGGGAGTTTAATGATCAAGTGGACGCCGTTCGCCCTCTAACCATCCACACCGCTTATCAACATAGCCCTCCGCCTCCGCATGTGCAACACCATTACGTTTCACCACCCATTATTACACCTCCACCACAGCATCCACTTGAACCCGACAATGAAGAGCCAATAATTGAAGAACTGAAGATGACACATGATGAAGCTCTGCAAGCACCCCTTTCGAGTTTCCTTCGCTTTCCTCTTCCTCCACTACCACCAGATAAACCTCCTGCTCAGGACGATGCCACCATCCCTAATCCAACCCCCATTTTTGAAACCTACTGGTGTTACGACGATGGGTCGATACTACAATCACCCATGCCGGCGCATCATGAGTCTTCTTCTACCCCTAACACCTCTCGCCCCATATGGCGTTTCCTATGCACCAAACCCCACACTAAACCTCCACCCATTATACCCTCATCCACTTCTACGCCATCGGCCTCCGCCGAGCCCACCACTAAACCACTTCCAATTAACCTCCCATTGCCGCCACCTCGGCCCTCCATTATCCCTTTAACTTCAAAACCAATTTTGCCAATCCCTTTGCCTTTACCCATGGCTAATCTTGAGCAGGGTCCACCCCTTTTTGCACTCGAGCCAACCCCGTCCGCTTCCGAGCAAAAGGAGAGGCTAGAAGTGTTCCCGCCAATACCTTCCATTACACCTCCACCATCCATGGAGCCTTCGGCCTCTGCTTCACCTTCTGTTACCACTCGGAATGGGGTGTCCTTCTACAAGAATTTGTGTCGAAGATGATCAAGAGCCGAGCAATAAGGATTTGGCCACGGCTATGTTGTTCAAGATGCAAGACTTTATTTGCTGGATGCCGATCCGCATTTTTGTGCCGAGCATGGTTGAAGAGGCCAAGCCCCCACCCCTGCTCACCAAAAGGAAAAGTCAAGCTTTGATGCCATATAAGTCCACGCCCAAGGGCCGGGCTAGGCACCCCTTGTTCCAACCCTCCAATGCTAAATCCATTCTTCCATACAAAGGGCAAATGCCCATTTTTTTAAACACTCTTTATACGCCACAAACCTTGGCTAACATGATGCTTCCCATTCTAACTTATCAACTCCCTCACATTATTACTCTTAGCCCTCCAAGGGAGTTGTCATTTACTGTTGAAGCTTCGTCATGGGCTTTGATTTTATCCCTTCAGCCGTTGGGCTGCACACTTTCACTACTATGGAGGGGTGGTTATCCTGGTGCTAAGGGGCCTTCCGCTACCCTATCCACCTTCTATTCAACTTCTGATTGGGCCACTCCTTGGGTGAAGAGGAGGATCTCATCTTCTCATTCCATGCATTCTTTGCATTTCATGCATTCCATGCATCTTCTACATCCATTGCATCGGATTCATTTGCATTTATCCTTTCCCGAGTTTCCGGACCCGTATCTTCCCCGCCTTCTGGAATCTCCAGATCCTCTGCATTCCCCATCTCATTCATATCTATCCTCGGGATCTCCGGGTCCCCTTACACTTCCCGAGCATCGCGCCCCTTCCAATCTCCTCTCAGGGCATCGCGCCCCTTCCCACCTCTTATCTTCGGATCCTCCAGATTCTTATCTGCTTGATAGGTGTCGCGCCCCCTCCAGATTTCTCTCAGGGCATCAATCCCACTCACAACTCTTGCATCCGGACCCTCCGGATTTCTCTCTTGTCCTCCCGGGGCATCGCGCCCCATGGTGTCTTATTGCTCTGGAACCTCCGGACCTCGCTCTGTGGGCATTGCGCCCCTACGTACCCTCATGTCCTGGTCCTCTGGGCTTCTCACTGATTCTCCCTGGGCATCACGCCCCTTCTGATTCTATTCCTCCTGAACCTTCGGACATCTTTTCGTAGCATTGCGCCCCTTTCTATCTCCTTCCTCCGGAACCTCCGGATCTCTCAGGGCATCGCACCCCTTTACATCTTCCTCCCCCAGAACCTCCAGACCTCCCTTTTCGGGCATTGCGCCCCTCCACACCTCCATATCTGGATCCTCCAGATTTATCCCTTCTTCTAGGGCATCGCATCCCTTCTCATCCCATTCCTCCAGAACCCCCGAATTTCCTCCTTGGGCATCGCGTCCCTTCCCACTCTGTTCCTCCGGAACCTCTGGACTTCCACCCAAGGCATCGCGCCCCTTTTGATTATATTCCTCCGGAAACTCTGAACTTCCTCTCAGGGCATCACGCCCCTTTCTATCCTCCTCCGGAACCTCCGGATTTTTCATCTTTCCCTCTGTATCTTCTTTCCGAGCATCACGCCCTTTCTGATTCTATTCCTCCGGAACCTCCGGATTCTCTATCTCACTCCTTATCCCTTCTTCTAGGGCATTGCATCCCTTCTCATCCCATTCCTCCGAAACCTCTTGATTCTCCTTCTTATTTTCCCTCCACTCTCCACGGGCATCGCGCTCCTTTCTATCTTTTCCCTCAGGAACCTCCGGACCTCCTCCCTTTCCTCTGAATTTTCTTTCTACTCCTCCGGGACATTGTGTCCTTTGTTCTCTTCTTCCTTTTAAACCATCTTTTTCCATACCTCTTCCGAAGGCATCGTGTCCCTTGACATCTTCTCCCTCCAGAACTTTCGGGTTCTCCCTTCAATCTCTCGGGGCATCGCGTCCCGTGGTACTCTATCCTTCCGGAACCTCCAGATTCTCTCTATCATGATTCTCCCCCTTCACCTCCGAACCCTCCGGATTCCCCGCTTTCCATATGCCAAATTCTCCTCTTAATCTCTCCTGATCCTGGGTCTGACCCGACTTCTTCCGCATCCACGGCTCTGGACATCTACCCGTTCTCCCACTGCTTCCGAGGCTTCAGTCCTCACTTCTCCCCTTAATTTTCCGCTTCTTCTGTACACCGTTCCTTGTGATTAGGGTCTCAGCGCCTTAGTGAGGGAGTTCTAGCCCTCGCCTCTTTTCCTTTTACCCTTATTCGTCTGAGTCTAGTCTGGGCACCACTCCTTCTTGTTAAGCCACTTCAACCCTTAGCTTCCAATATCTTTATGTGCCACTTGAGCATAAATCTCATGATGATCAAGATCACCTCCGGCAGCTATTGTTTCATAAGGTTGCAAGGTAACAATTTTTGCATAAGATTTGCATTCAATATCTGTCACGCACGGTTTTCTAAATGAAGTGCTTCTTAACAGGATTATGAGTGGTATTTCAAGGCCTTTATCTTAAGTTTTTGTCTTTATCAAATTTCATCTATAAAAAATAAAAAATATAAAAAAGAGTCTTTGGGCTTGCTTCTGCAGTAATTCTGGCTATAAGAACCCCGTGCTCGATGGGAGTTCTAGATCATTTCCCCGCTTGTTAAGGGCAACCCTTAGCTGGGCACTCCACACACTTCACGGTGTCCTTAGCCGACCTCCTTTGGTAAAACACCGTTGCTGCTTTGGCCATGCCAAGGATATGCATCAAAAGTCTTTTTTCGTCCTTACTCGGCCGAGTGCAGGGGCAAGAGGTTGATGAATGACATGACCAACTTAGGTACTCCCTAATACGTGAGAAGTCTCAAATATGGGTAGTCTTGACCCTAATCTAAATGAGTTTTCATGATGTATCTAGCCAAAGGGGCTATTATGAAATTCAAAGTCAAAATTTGATAAATGCAAAATTATGAGATAAAGGCATGTCAAGAGAGGCAAAGTCCCCGCAGGGAAAACCCTGGTCGTATGCATGTCAAGGGTCTAAAAATCAAAGGCACAAAGTCCCAGCACAACAGACCCCCACTTTGAGGGGTAGTACCTTGGAAGATTTCGAGTCCAGATATCTCTCATCCTGCATAAGGCTTATCTTCAATTGTTCTTCTCTTCTCCCTCCGAGGTTAAATGTTTCTCAGGTATGGCCTTAGTAGGGGCACCGTTAACCATGGTCAGTTGGCTATAGGATGCCACCCTTCGATGCACGCTCGGCTTTGGGCAGTTCTTTAGCGAAAGGGGAGGGAACAAGAACACCTAACCAGTGGTTTAAACATCCCTTTGGTGCTACAACTAGCAATGCCTAAACCAAAATCCAAAAAATCAAATATTCTCAAAAAAAAATCAAATATTTTACCAAAATCCAAAAAAATCAAATATTCTTAAAACAAAAAACAAAAAATCAAAATATTTTCCAAAATAAAAAAATTGAATATTCTCAAAACTATAAAAATTTGAATATTCCAAAACAAAAAAAATCCAAAAAATAGCATTGTATTTTTTTGATGGTGTTATTTTGCAGGGACACTTCTTTTGTAAGGACCACGAATTTGGGATAAGTCCTCTTCTCACCCACATCATTGATGAGTCACATTGATCTTCATGATTTACCATTCTGGGCACTCTTGATTGTCATCTATCTATCCTTGAGAGTGATTCTTACTGATTCATGTCGAGTCTGGTTATTCCTGCAATTCTGAGCAATCCACTGCCAAATCTCCCGATTACTCTGGCCGCCCTTCGCACCATTCTCCTACAAGGCATTCTTGCCAATTTTTATCTGGGCATTTTGATCATTCAATTCCAAATCTTTTACTGATTAGCCAAGTTGGTCCTCCTCATAAGAAACAATGCTAAAGCTCTAACGATGAACATGCCTTACATGCTTTGCCTTACTATGCTATTGATGCTTTGATACATGCTATGCCTGTTATGCTATGCTTAATTGCTTTATGCTTCATTACATCTTGATTAACGAATCTTTGAGCCCAGGAAGAAGCTCTTGGTCCCACCAACTGGGCAT
Organism: Amorphophallus konjac; assembly: GCA_022559845.1. Taxonomy (NCBI): domain Eukaryota; kingdom Viridiplantae; phylum Streptophyta; class Magnoliopsida; order Alismatales; family Araceae; genus Amorphophallus; species Amorphophallus konjac. The sequence continues at coordinate 375,565,682 of CM040120.1, read as the reverse complement.
TATCATCCAAGTCTCACGGTGTTTGCACCTCATTTCTCATTTCTCTCATGCTTATTGCTATCACCATCTCTCCCTATATGCATTCCTACTGTATGTTATATACGCTACTAGATTATATCAAGGACCTTGTGGCTTTGGTAAATCTACAATATGAGTTCCCCTTTATCAAAAATAATGATAATTCCATAGGAATCTTAGTCGCACAGATAGGCCGTTGAGCCATCCAAGACTGGGGATGATGGTTCCCTTTTATGAATTGGTGTGCAAATAAATAGGCTTCAGCTTAGTATTAGTTCACAAAATCGATTTCTTGACTCAGTCTTGGCAGCTTAACAATATTATCCTTGATTATTTTCTATTTTAATTTGTTTTAATTTTTCCTTTAAACCCAACATGTATTCATGTAGGAATTTGAATTAACTTTGGAAAATCATTCTGATAAATCGATTTTGAGAGTCAATTAACCCTAATTTTTGCTAGATATGAGATGTTCATTGTCGAATTGAGTCCTCAATTCGTCTTGTCCCGATTTTGAGCGGTTTTCTCGAAAACTACTTTGTTTGGATTTATATCTCTTATTTATTCTTCTTTTCCCTTATATCCACCTTGGCTGCAGCACGTCCACATTGGCTGGTAACCGCTCTCCAATGGTGAAACCTACAGGTCTGTGACCTGGGGTACTTCCACCGCGCTGGAAGTTGATCATCCTTTTATCTCCTTCATGCCTACGTGCACACTACCTCCTTTATCCAAACATTGTTGCTTTCATTGAACTTCCCGAGATTGCTTCATCTCGAGCGTTGGATTTAATTCTCATCAAATGATGTTGATCGCGTGTCTCATCACACCTTGACATCTACTTTTCAGTTCACTCTGCTCCCTTGCAAAGTAGACGCCAAGGCGAGGCAGCTGTAGACACGCCAAAATTGACATCATCATGAGTATATTTCATATTCCTTTATAATGCCCCAATTTGACCCTCAAATCGACTTATTTGAGTGATTTCCTCCATTTATTTCAAATTTTTACCATTTTCTTTTTTTAGATTTTTTTTGGATTTTTCTCGGTTTTTTTTTCTAACTTTTCAGATTTTTTTTGAATTAGTGTCTCGGTAGGGTGACGCCAATTATTTTTTTATTTTTTTTAAATTTTTATTAGTTTTTAGATTTTTCAAATTGGTGTCTGGGTAGGATGACGCCAATTCTTTTATTATTTTTATTAATTTTTTAATTATAGAAAAATTTAATTGGCATCTGCCTAGTATGGCACCAATTCTTTTTTAATATTTTTAATTAATGATTTTGGGTGATTTTTTAAGTGACGCATGTCCTAGACGACGCCCATTCTTAAATGGGCGTCTAGAACCCATGACGCGAATTCTTTGGGTCTTATTTTCCATCGAATTCGGATTATTTTTGAATATGCGTCTGTTTTGGAGGTCGCCCATTCTTTAATGGGTGTCCAGACCCCTAGACGCCAATTCTTTTCCAATTTTGGAAGATTTTAAACTTTCTATATTTTAACGCCAATGAACGTCCAAGGTAGTGGACGCCCATTTAATGGGCGACCAGGTGGTCAGACGCCATTTTCCTATAACTTCCCAAAATCGTCGACATGTCCTAACTTCCCATTTTGAGGTCCGTTTCAACTGGGTAAGTCCTCCGAGTGGCTTTCCAAGATGGGGAGTACTCTTGCTATCTTTATATCCTTCCATAGATGATTATCCTAATCATTTTTGGAATTAAAACCCACTTCTCTTCCCCTATAAATAGAGCCCTGCGGCTCTTGTTCAATGGGCCGATTTTTAATAATGAAGGGGAGGTTGATGCGGGACGAATAAGGGACCCCACACCAATTGATGCGAACCTCGGACTCTAAGTGTTGACGCGACTAGCGACACGCAACAAATTGAGCTACCTTGGCTCGACACTAAGAGTTCCTATGGGATATACGCCGTAAACAGAAATGCAAGCTCACTCGTCGTCCCAAGCGAGGGAAAGTGTGGATCCGCGCGGTTCAGAAACCGGCAGAGTCAAGGGTGGTCGACTCACTTCCGTGCTCGGATCGAGTCACGGGACGGGTTCACTCTCTTTCTCACAGCGGTGAACATGAACTCACGAGCTAGAATTCTAATTAACGCTCTCAAGCAGCGGCATACAGTCATATACTAGATAAGCAAATGTAATGCCGAGAAGGTGAGATCATTACCTCCACGCACCCGGTGTGGGGAAGACAACCCCGGCCAAATTCGTACTCTCGGTCAAACAACCTCAGTGAATTATAAATTCAAACCCACTCTACGCACGGAGGTAAAAGGTCACATGTGGGGCCCAGGAGTATCGAGTTTGGGTTGACGGGCAGCATTTTTGGGCGCTCCATCGGTGCCGAAAAGTCAAGGCTCGATGCTGTCCGGACGGCGCGTGCTGCGGGTTGGGGGGCCCACGTATTGCTCGGACCTCCGAACTAGGCGGGGTGGACAATCCCTAGGAGAGGGACCCCCTGGAACGCCTTGGGGAAGGCGAGACGGCTCCGTTCAGCACGTGTTGAAGCTGCTTTCCATGGATCTGAACCACTGTTTTAGACCTGCGCGATCCGGCGATAAAAATTGCTACGACCAGTTCCGATCTCAGAACGTCACGAGACTAGCGCCGTTGGAAAGCTAACTCGAAGTACTTCGACTCTCTATTGTTACAAGATTTTTGTTGGGGCCATAATTTCCATGGTGGAATTTCAAAGTGCACTGATCTCAGTCTCAGATCTAGCATGATAGATTTGGATCTGCTTAAGAATAGACGTTGACCATGACTAAAACTTCAGATCTGAGAGTTGGGCTCTTTATGAAAGTTGGAGAGGGGGAAGTAAGGAAGACGTGGGTATTTTATTTGTAATTTATGGTGGAGGTTTGGTAAAGGAAATAGATTTTCTAACAGAAGAGGGTCAGATCTGGACTGCACAGGGCAGAACAAATTTGGGAAAAGACAGTGATTTTTAGAAAATGTAAACGAGATCAAAAATTCTCAAAAGAATTCATGGAAGGGGGCTTAGGTGGATAGAATCCCCAATTAAAATCTCAGCTCATCACACATGAGAAATGGGGTCGAACTATGGAAGAACACAGTTACTGTGACACAAGACAGAACAGTGGCAGATCTGGAGGGCTGTGGGAAACTAAATAGGAAAATAGGAAAACGAAGGGTGAAAAATCAAAAAAAAATTATGGGACGTGGGATGGACCCTGTTGGCCCAGAGAGATGGCGGACAAGAAGAAAAGTTGAATTGTCCCCTTGCCGAGATGGTGGATTTTAAAGACTTTCTCACCCAATTACAACAGATATAAAATTAACTACGTTGATTAACTAAAACTCAAGTGAGATTAAAGATATTCTCTCAAGATTTCCGATCTCTCTCGAATAGTTAATGCAACTAATCAGGGAAATTACGCTCAACATAGATAACGGAGGTAGCAATTTGCGATGATGCAGTGAATTGAAAATCTAATTCATGGACCTATGAAGGAATATATAGGAAATGGTCAATCACACAGACAATCACACGAGACACAAGATTTTTAGGTGGTTCGGGATCACGACGGGCTCTCTAAGTCCACCCCTCACCCAACCGGTTGAGGCTTCACTACACGCTACTTTTGTAGCAACACGGGGATGAACCCTAACCACACACACGCTGCTTCCGCAGTAATAACCACACGGGGACAAGCCCCAACACACAGCCACTGCAGCACACACACGTTCGGGGACCGTACCCCGGATGTTGTGACTCCTATATGTTGATGATGTTGACATGTAACTATACTTCATATGGCAACACATTGTTTTGATGAATTGGCAACACTGTTTATGTTTTGATGATATCACTTTATCAGATTGTCTGTGTGTTTCATGCATTTTATCTTGTCTTCACACTGAACACACACTCAAAGTCTCAAAGTCCATACATCCATAATGCATTGGCTAAGTCTATACACTGCTGAACGTTATGTTCTTCAAAGTCTTTACATTGGTCTACATAGGCTAAGTATATACAACGTCAGTTCATGCATTATCTTAGGCAAAGTCTATACAGCCTTTTGCTTCGCCAAAGTCTGTACTTTGGTCTTCGATTTCAATGTCCATACATTGGGCTTTTACTTGAGGTCTATACATTGTTGTTTGCAGTGCAAGTCCATACATTGGACTGTTCTTCAAAGTCTGCACATCAGTCTGTTATAGTAAGTCTGTACATTGGCTTCACAATTTCAAGTCTGTACAGCCGTTTGCATTGGACTTAAAGTCTAGACATTGCACTGTTGAATACATTGTCTTCGTGATGTTTTTCTCTTTGACTTCGTGTCAATTACTGTTTCATCTTCGTGTTGTTTTCAACTCGTGACGGTTTCTATTCTGTCTTCGTGTTGGTTTCTCGCTTTAGACTTCGTGTCTTTCTCACTTTGACCACACTCCGTGTCGATTTTAGTTTTCATCTTCGTGTTGTTTTCAACTCATGTCGGTTACTGTTTCATCTCCGTGTTGTTTCATGTCTTCGTGTCATGTTTCATACACCTCGTGTCTTTGTCGCTTTGTGACTTCACCTCGTGTCGTTTTCATTGTCTTCGTGTCGTTTTTGTTCTATTGCGTGCAGGACATCGCAGCACCTCGTGTTGCTTTCTGTGCCACTTCGTGTCGTTCTCTGTGTAGTGTGTGTTTCTGCCACTACTGCACCTCGTGTCGTTCGCGTTTCACTTCGTGCTGTCTCTGCGTCTGAGTCTTCGTTGCTATTTCTGTCTTCGTGTTGTTTTTCCTAAAACCTCGTGTCCTTCTTGTTCTGTAAGTACACTTCGTGTCAGTTTTGTCTCTCATCTTCGAGTTGGTGTCAGTCCAGTGTCTTCGTTAGTGTCTCAGGCTTTTGGTCAAGTCTGTACATAGCTTTCACTTATATGAAGTCTATACAACGCAGTGCTTCTGATAAAGTCTATACAGAGTTGTTCTTCAACCTGATCATCCGATACTCTATTTTGACAGGCACTCTCTACTGAGATTGCTGACATGGCTCGTGATCCCAGGAGGACAAGGTGACCAGATGCTGCCACATGGATGGAAGCATCTCGAGTCTGGAGAATTCCTTGGGCGGGAAAACGTGGAAGCCACGCGCCCTTATCCAGCTACTGCTGTTATAAATATCAGTCTTCATCTTCTATAGAGGCTGATCGAAGTTGGTGAAGTATATACATCCAGTCTGAAACAAGCAGCCACCGAGATCCACTGTGAGAGGAAGAAAAGCAGAGAAGAAGAAAAGGAGAGAAGAAGAAGAAGAGGGATGAGTTGAGAGAGTTATCGTGAGAGTTTGTGAATCAGTCTCTTGGTCCAGTTACCAGAGCTGATATTGCTCAACCTTGAGCTACAGTCGTTTTGGCTTTCTTCCATTCGATTGTATGTTTCGTTTGCTTTTCAGTCTTTGTTATTTTCTTTTGAAAACTCTTGTTCGATCAAGCTGTTAGTCAGCGGTTTCAAGCTGTGAGGCAGCGGGTTACAGAGGCGTTCCTCTGGTCGGCTAAGCTGTAATGCCCAGCAGAGCAAGCTGTGATGCTCAGCTGTTGCAGAGGGTGTTCCTCTGGTCGGCTAAGCTGTAATGCCCAGCAGAGCAAGCTGTGATGCTCAGCTGTTGCAGAGGGTGTTCCTCTGGTCGGGATAAGCTGTAAGCCCCAGCCGTTGTTGGCAAGCTGTAAAGCCCAGCGGTTTGAAGCTGTGTATCAGCAGTAATCCACATTCGAGTTGAATGTGGGGTGGACGTAGGTCGAATTGACCGAACCACCTAAAAGCCTTGTGCCTCTTGTGTGTTTCTTTCAGTGCATTGGTTGTGTTCGTCTACTGCTCTTCTAATTCCGCATTTGATTCTAGGCATAATTTTTAAATAGCCAGTTGATCTATTCACCCCCCCCCTCTAGATCCACATCCTGTGGTGATAGAGCCTTCCAGCTAACTCCAACACTTGGTATCAGAGCTAGACTCTTCTACAGGGACTTACCGCCCGAAGAGGATAAGCATAGATGGACGGAAGAGGGATGATAGCTGAAGGGCAATCTACATCCAAGCCCCCGTACTTCGATGGAACCAACTACGCATACTGGAAGCATCGTATGCAGGTATTTTTGAGGGCTAAAGATTATGAAATTTGGAAGGTAGTTAGCAAGGGACCTTTCGAGCTGTCTTTAAATGAAGACGTATGGACCAAGGAAGAATCAGAAGATCCACGCTCAACTGGAGTGCAATCAATGCAATCCAGTGCTCTCTGCATCCCACCGAGTTCTCACGAATATCTGCCTGCTCCTCAGCGAAGGAAATGTGGGATGCACTTGAAGTCATCTATGAGGGGACTTCACAAGTCAGAGAGACTAAGACCAATCTACTGGTTTCAGAATACGAAGCCTTCAGGATGAAGCCTAATGAGACCATCAAGGAAATGTATGCTCGGCTGACTATTATCACAAATGGTCTCAGAGGCTTCGGGAAAAAATATTCTGAGTATGAAGTAGTCAGGAAGATATTGCGATCCTTGACTCCAATTTGGCACACCAAGGCCACAGTAATGGAAGAGTCAAGAGATCTGCATAATACTAAGGCAGATGAGCTGATCGGATCTCTAATGGCTTATGAGATGAATATGCCAAAGATAGAGGAGGCTGACAGAAAGAGGAAGCCTATAGCTCTGAAGGCTGGTGCTAGCAGATCCAGTCGATCCAGCCCCAACGGATCATCAACAGAAGAGAGCTTGTCTGAAGAAGAAGTGGCAAATGCTGATATTGCCATGATTACTAGGGAATTCCGGAGATTTCTCAAGAAGGAAGGAAGAAGATTCAGCCGAAGAAATCCCAACAGTGGCCGCCGAGACACAAGGTACAAATCAAACCCTGTAAAGAAAGCTGAAACTAATGTTTGCTATCAATGCAGGAAGGCGGGTCACTTTAAAGCTGAATGTCTGACAAATCAGAACCTCAAGGATAAGTTCAAGAAAAAGAACACAAAAGGGAAAGCTATGGTGAGTACCTGGAGTAATGAGGACGAGGGATCCTTGAGCGTCACTTCGGACAGCGAAGTTGAAGCTGAGAAGCCAATCTGCCTCATGGCAACCAGCTCAGATAATAGAGAGGAAGAATCTGATGAGGTATCCTCTCGCTATGAAAATTTTACCATTACTGATTGGATGGTTGCTTATGATGAACTTGCTGATAGAGTAGATGAGGTCAGAAAAGAAAACAGGCATCTACGAAGAAAAATTAAAATCATGCAAAACGATACTTCATTGTCTGATAACATTACCTGCTTAGAAACTGAGAACAGTAATCTGAAACTCACATGTTCTGAATTTGAAGAAATCAATAAAGAACTGAAAATGTCTAAGGAAGAAAATGTGAGATTAGACAATGAAATTGATGCATGGAAACTGAAAATTCAGAATTATGAAAATGAGATAAAAATTGTTTCTAAAAAATATGAAGCTATCCTCAATGTGAATAATGAGTTGAAAAAATCTATTGATGAAGTTCAGAAAGACAATGAGGATAAGCTAAAAACAATTGAGAAAATGACCCAAGGATTTGAAAATTTAGATGCATTATTGGGGTCAAAGGTAAACTTCAGAAGAGAGGGCCTAGGATTCAACTCTAGTGCAACCAAAAGCTTTGGAATGAAAACTATTTCCCTTGTTGCACAAAAGGAGAAAGGACCTCTGATCAACATGAATTCTAATAATGCTGTAAAGAAAAATTTGAATCTGAAAAGGCTAAATGCAGAGGAGAAGAGCAAACAGAAAGTAGGTGAGCCTAGTAGAATTGGAACTTCCAAATCTAGCTCTAGTGCTCAACCCAAAGTTAGGGGTCAGCCTGTTCAGGTAAACAAACCCTATGTCAATGTTAAAAGGTCTTCACCACCATCATCACAGAAAAGGACTCAACCAAAACCTATGAATAGGTCAGCAGGGTCAAGGGTGCAGGGAAGACAAAATATTTTCAGAAGTCAGCCCAACCAATTCAATCCATCTAGAGTTCAGTTCTACTACCCCACACAGCCAATCTATTCTAATGGGCGTGGGTGGACTAGAACTCAAGGGATGTATACAGGGTATGTTCATCAACCTACACACTTTTACAGACCCTATGTCAGAAATTGGGAAAATGGGTATGGTAGTCGGATGCCTAGAAATTACCAACATTTCCACAGCCAGCCCAGGAACTACCATGGCCAAAACTTTATGAATGCAACTTGGCCGAAGCATTGGCACAATAATAAAAATTCTGTGAATAATTCTGTTGGTGCATATAAGAAGAAAGTCAACAAGAAAAAGCAAAATAAAAAGAAATCTGGAAAATCCACTGAACAGAACTGCTTCAAACAAATGTGGATTCCCAAAACCATGCTTTCTTTCTTTACTTGCACTTCATCTACATTGGAGCCCAATCAGACTTGGGTTCCAAACTCTTTGCCCTAATTGTGTATGCAGGTATGCCTGGCAGCCAAGAGCAACTTGTGGTACTTGGACAGTGGCTGCTCCAGGCATATGACAGGAGATAAGGCCAAGTTTTGCATGCTAACTGAAAAGCTAGGAGGCCTTGTCACCTTTGGAAGCAACACAAAGGGTAGGATCATTGGATCAGGTAAGGTAGGTAAGTGTTCTACCTGCTGCATTGATGATGTTTTGCTGGTTGAAGGGTTAGCTTACAATTTACTTAGTATCAGCCAGTTGTGTGATAAGGGTCATAAGGTTTTATTTGACTCTCAATGCTGCAAGGTTTTTGAACCTGATTCAGAAATTATAAAATTCTCTGGAAAAAGAATAAATAACACATACATGATAGATCTAGATGATATTCAGCATTCTAACCTATGTCTTACTGCCAATAGAGAAGATTTAGTATTTTTATGGCATCGTAGGTTAGGCCATGCTAGTTATACCATTTTGCATAAACTAAACAAGCATAGCATGGTTAGAGGACTTCCTGAAATTTCCTTCAAGAAAAAAAATAAATTCTATGATGCATGCACTCAATCAAAGATAACTAGAAAGTCATTTAAGTCTAGAACTGAAAATCTGTCTTCCAAACCCTATGAGCTGATACACATAGATCTCTTTGGGCCAACCAGATCTGTCAACTTATCAGGAAGGAGGTATGGGTTTGTCATGGTAGATGACTTTTCTAGGTATACTTGGGTTTATTTCTTATCTAATAAGAGTGATGCTTTCTCAGAATTTTAGGAGTTCTATGTTAAAGTAAATCAAAAAATTGAAAATATTTTGACTGATCATGGAGGTGAGTTTGAAAACTCACAGTTTGATGAACTCTGCAGGTCAAATGGAATCAACTATAGGTACTCCTCACCAAGGACACCTGAGCAGAATGGGGTTGTGGAGAGAAGGAACAGAACCCTAGTGGAGATGGGTCGTACACTTCTTACTGAAGGTGGTCTACCAAGAAAATTTTGGGCTGAAGCAGTGAACACTGCCTGTTATGTAATTAACAGAGTCATGGTAAGACCTTCTACCCAGCAAACACCATATGAGATCTTAAAGGGTAAGAAACATTCTATTGCTCATTTCAAGGTTTTTGGCTGCAAATGTTTTATTCATATAAATGATAAAAGAGACCTTGATAAATTTGAACCTAAAGGTGAACCAGGAATCTTTCTTGGTTATTCTGAAAACACACGAGTATATAGAGTGTACAATCTGAACTCTAAAACTGTTGAAGAATCTCCACACATAATTTTTGATGAATCCTTGGTAAATTTTAACGTTGGTCAATGCAGGAATGAAGACAATGGTGGAATATTGAAGGAAGGAGATCCTGAAGACAATTCAGAGGATGAAGAAGGACAAACAGAACTTAATGAAGAAGAGTCTACAGTTCAGGGGGAGGTAAATCAAAGACATGACAATTCAATTGTGAACATGAGATATCTTAAAGATCATCCTGTAGATAATATAATTGAAAATCTGCATGACCCCCCTAGGACTAGAGGTCTCCTTAGAATTCAACATGAACTAAATGCATATGCTCTTGTCTCTCAAATTGAACCCAAGTCCATTGACTGTGCCCTCAAGGATATGCATTGGATTAATGCCATGCATGAGGAGCTTAATCAGTTCGACAGGTCCAAGGTGTGGAACTTGGTCCCACCTCCTGATCATGGAACAGTCATAGGGACTAGGTGGGTCTTCAGGAATAAATCTGATGAATTAGGGAATATTGTTAAAAATAAAGCCAGACTTGTTGCTCAGGGGTACAACCAGGAGTTTGGTATTGACTTTGAAGAGTCATTTGCCCTTGTAGCCAGATTAGAAGCTGTTAGAATTTTATTAGCTTATGCATGTTCCCTAGGTATAATCCTCCAGCAGATGGATGTAAAATCTGCATTCTTGAATGGGGAAATTAATGAGGATGTCTATGTTAGACAGCCCCCTGGATTTGAATGTCTAGATTTCCCTAATCATGTTTACAAATTAAATAAAGCTCTATATGGTCTTAAGCAAGCTCCCAGAGCTTGGTACGACAGGTTGAGCAAGTTCCTCACTGCTCAAAATTTCACTAGAGGAGTAGTTGATCAGACCTTGTTTACAAAGGTGAGTCACTCTGAAATTCTTATTGTACAGATTTATGTGGATGACATCATTTTTGGGTCAACTAACCCCAAATTGTGTGAGGAATTTTCTGAAACAATGACTAATGAGTTTGAAATGAGCTCAATGGGTGAGCTCAAATTGTTTCTTGGACTGCAGGTCACACAAACTAAGGAAGGAATGTTCATTACTCAGTCCAAGTACACAAGGGATCTACTCAAGAAATACAAGATGGATAACCTTAAAGAGATAGCTTCTCCAATGGGTACTTCTACAAGCTTGGATGAAGACACTAAAGGTAACCCATTTGACCAGAAATTATACAAAGGTATGATCGGATCCCTTCTCTACTTAACAGCATCTAGGCCTGATATTCAATTCGCTGTAGGATTATGTGCTAGGTTTCAGGCCAGTCCTAAGGAAAATCATTTTAAAGCTGTGAAAAAGATTTTTAGATATCTGCTAGGCACCCAGGAGCTAGGATTATGATATCCTGCTAGGTGTGAGTTAGAGCTTCTAGCCTACACTGATGTTGATTATGCTGGGTGTCGAGTAGATAGAAAAAGTACTAGTGGCTACTGTCAAATCCTTGGTGGCTGTCTAGTATCTTGGGCATCTAAGAAGCAACACACTGTAGCCTTATCTATAGCTGAAGCTGAATATGTTGCAGCAGGTAATTGTGCCGCTCAAGTACTTTGGATTAAGCACCAACTAGATGATTATCAGATAAAATTGGAATGTATTCCAATTCTATGTGATAATACTAGTGCCATATGCCTTGCTAAAAATCCTGTTCATCATTCTAGGACTAAGCACATAGAAATAAAACATCACTTTCTAAGAGATGTTGTGAACAAAAAGGAAATTGAACTGGACTTCATTGAAACAGACAAACAAGTTGCTGATATCTTTACTAAGCCACTTGGAAATGAAAATTTTAAATTTTTTAGAAGAGAACTTGGCTTGTGTAAATTTCAGCATAATGAATGAATTTTCTGTTGACTTGAATAAAACTTTTGAGCTGCTTTGAGTAAATTTCTGATTTGGACTTGCTGTTGATAGATTGAATAAACATTGTGCAACAGACCTGTGATAATGCATGACTCTCATATCCTTTATTGCACTCATGATCATCATTGCATACATATGTCTAGATGCATGATATGTCTATATTTCTGCATGGGTCATACTGCACGATAAAGATAGTCTGATTAAGCATGAACTTCAAAAATCATCTGATTTGTCATTTTTTGCAAAATCGCATGCATATAGTCAGGGGGAGTCTTGTCAGAATTTCGAGGTGAATTGCTGAGTCTATTCAATCCTTGACTCTACATGGTTGAGTCTGACAATATGGCAATCTTTTAGTCAGTTCTAATATTAAGCAATAGAAAACAGATTTCTTCTTTCATAAGAACCTTAATTGCTTAAAGACTGACTTAATGGTTTAAATTTATAATCTTTAGAGTTGAAAGACTACAATCAGTAAATAAGGATGCTGAAAATTGATAAAGCTCTCAACCCTTATCTTATTTCATGTCAGACAAAGCTGATTATATCTGAAATCTGAAAACTCATCTGAATTCATGTCAGAGAAGCTAAGTATGTGTATTGTCCTTAAACAAGTCATTCTGAAAAAAATATAGGGCAGCTAAGAAAGCTTTTGAAAAACATTGAAAATTAATTGAGAAATGGCATTGACAGAGCAATGACTGGTAAATCACTGAGAAACTGAGTGATCCATCAAAGAAGTGAACACCACTCATGTCATGAGGTGTATCAGCTATCTCTGTATAAAATGATCAAAACAGTAGGTTATTTTTCACTCAGTACCTGGAGGTAACTGGCGTCTAATAAACGTGTACCCTCACACAAAAAGGTGTCAATCAATTCTATTGAATTTGATCATAGGCAAGATGGTCCATCATGTTGAGTATCTAGGGGTATTGACGTATGATAAACGTATACCCTTACGTAAAAAGACTTTTGGTACCTGAATGCCCTAAATGAAACAATATTGAAAATGCTGTTCCTTAAAAGAAATTTCATGGATGTCAATTGTTTAATTTCAATACATGCCCTAGCTTCTCTTAACACATTTTACTGAGTCTATTAAAGTAAGATATTTTGAAACTGAATCTCTCATGTCCATATGACTCTGGTTTATTGTTTTATCATGAACATCAACCTTATCCAATGAATGTAGTGCATGAACTTTCATTTTTATAACTTTTAAACCAGAAATTCAATTTCTAAGCAGTTTCTCAGTTCATATGACTGAAGGTTTTGTGCTTTAATTGCCTAATTTTTGAACTACTTGCAAGAATGCCAGTCAGCTAAACTTTCTTTCTCTTCACTTGTCTTCACTTTCCCTCCTATTTGTTGATGGCAAAGGGGGAGAATATTGTCTGAATATTAGATTCAGGGGGAGTGTATTCAGGGGGAGTGTATTACATCATGGCATGGCAAAGAGGGAAATTTTTGTTAGCAGGGAGTTGCTTACATTTTGTAGCATGCAGCATGTCATTCATAGCATCTACATGCATCTGCATAACAATCTGAATAATAAATCATGTCTTTCATCAAAAATGCATATGTATGACAGGATGTTGCTAATCTACATAATAGGGGGTTGCCATCATCAAAAAGGGGGAGATTGTTGTGACTCCTATATGTTGATGATGTTGTCATGTAACTATACTTCATATGGCAACACATTGTTTTGATGAATTGGCAACACTGTTTATGTTTTGATGATATCACTTTATCAGATTGTCTGTGTGTTTCATGCATTTTATCTTGTCTTCACACTGAACACACACTCAAAGTCTCAAAGTCCATACATCCATAATGCATTGGCTAAGTCTATACACTGCTGAACGTTATGTTCTTCAAAGTCTTTACATTGGTCTACATAGGCTAAGTATATACAACGTCAGTTCATGCATTATCTTAGGCAAAGTCTATACAGCCTTTTGCTTCGCCAAAGTCTGTACTTTGGTCTTCGATTTCAATGTCCATACATTGGGCTTTTACTTGAGGTCTATACATTGTTGTTTGCAGTGCAAGTCCATACATTGGACTGTTCTTCAAAGTCTGCACATCAGTCTGTTATAGTAAGTCTGTACATTGGCTTCACAATTTCAAGTCTGTACAGCCGTTTGCATTGGACTTAAAGTGTAGACATTGCACTGTTGAATACATTGTCTTCGTGATGTTTTTCTCCTTGACTTCGTGTCAATTACTGTTTCGTCTTCGTGTTGTTTTCACTCCGTGTCGATGTCAGTTTTCATCTTCGTGTTATTTTCAACCCGTGTCAATTACTGTTTCGTCTTCGTGTTGTTTTCAACTCGTGACGGTTTCTATTCTGTCTTCGTGTTGGTTTCTCGCTTTAGACTTCGTGTCTTTCTCGCTTTGACCACACTCCGTGTCGATTTCAGTTTTCATCTTCGTGTTGTTTTCAACTCGTGTCGGTTACTGTTTCGTCTCCATGTTGTTTCATGTCTTCGTGTCGTGTTTCATACACCTCATGTCTTTGTCGCTTTGTGACTTCACCTCGTGTCATTTTCATTGTCTTCATGTCATTTTTGTTCTATTGCGTGCAGGACATCGCAGCACCTCGTGTTGCTTTCTGTGCCACTTCGTGTCGTTCTCTGTGTAGTGTGTGTTTCTGCCACTACTGCACCTCGTGTCGTTCTCGTTTCACTTCGTGCTGTCTCTGCGTCTGAGTCTTCGTTGCTATTTCTGTCTTCGTGTTGTTTTTCCTAAAACCTCGTGTCCTTCTTGTTCTGTAAGTACACTTCGTGTCAGTTTTGTCTCTCGTCTTCGAGTTGGTGTCAGTCCAGTGTCTTCGTTAGTGTCTCAGGCTTTTGGTCAAGTCTGTACATAGCTTTCACTTATATGAAGTCTATACAACGCAGTGCTTCTGATAAAGTCTATACAGAGTTGTTCTTCAACCTGATCATCCGATACTCTGTTTTGACAGGCACTCTCTACTGAGATTGCTGACATGGCTCGTGATCCCAGGAGGACAAGGTGACCAGATGCTGCCACATGGATGGAAGCATCTCGAGTCTGGAGAATTCCTTGGGCGGGAAAACGTGGAAGCCACGCGCCCTTATCCAGCTACTGCTGTTATAAATATCAGTCTTCATCTTCTATAGAGGCTGATCGAAGTTGGTGAAGTATATACATCCAGTCTGAAACAAGCAGCCACCGAGATCCACTGTGAGAGGAAGAAAAGCAGAGAAGAAGAAAAGGAGAGAAGAAGAAGAAGAGGGATGAGTTGAGAGAGTTATCGTGAGAGTTTGTGAATCAGTCTCTTGGTCCAGTTACCAGAGCTGATATTGCTCAACCTTGAGCTACAGTCGTTTTGGCTTTCTTCCATTCGATTGTATGTTTCGTTTGCTTTTCAGTCTTTGTTATTTTCTTTGAAAACTCTTGTTCGATCAAGCTGTTAGTCAGCGGTTTCAAGCTGTGAGGCAGCAGGTTACAGAGGCGTTCCTCTGGTTGGCTAAGCTGTAATGCCCAGCACAGCAAGCTGTGATGCTCAGCTGTTGCAGAGGGTGTTCCTCTGGTCGGCTAAGCTGTAATGCCCAGCAGAGCAAGCTGTGAGGCTCAGCTGTTGCAGAGGGTGTTCCTCTGGTCGGGATAAGCTGTAAGCCCCAGCCGTTGTTGGCAAGCTGTAAAGCCCAGCGGTTTGAAGCTGTGTATCAGCAGTAATCCACATTCTAGTTGAATGTGGGGTGGACGTAGGTCGAATTGACCGAACCACATAAAAGCCTTGTGCCTCTTGTGTGTTTCTTTCAGCGCATTGGTTGTGTTCGTCTACTGCTCTTCTAATTCCGCATTTGATTCTAGGCATAATTTTTAAATAGCCAGTTGATCTATTCACCCCCCCCCCCTCTAGATCCACATCCTGTGGTGATAGAGCCTTCCATCTAACTCCAACACCGGACACGACAACCACACGAAGTCGCAGCTCCATCCACACATAACAACACCCAGGGAATCTTTCCCCACAAAAACCCTACACACGCGGAGATACAACTCCGCCCACACAAAAGTGTTCTTGGTTTAATGAAAAGGAAAGATATACAATAAACCCTCAAACAGATATCTATGCTGAAATGAACAAATAGAGATGAGAGAAGAAGAATCCCCCTCAAATCGTTAGTGAAATCACGTCCAAAGGAACAATGGGATGCGTCGAACGATCTATCCAGGGAGTGGAAGCTTCTACGTTCGTAGGAGACGCCCAAGGAGAACTTATCTTCAACAGATTTGGTGGAAGGTGCATCAAATCGGCAGATGAGGCTTGGTCTTGATGTCCTCCACTTCTTCTTCTTCCTCCACCAGGTGGGGCGGCGCTCTCCTCTTCCTTTTTTCTCTTTTCCTGCAAGCACGAATAAAGAACATAAGCTCAGTGGTTATTTCATCCGATGGAAATCGTACCCCATATATATATATATATATATATATATATATATATATGCTAAGACAAAGTATGGAAATGAAGGAGCAAGAGATCCCCCTTTAGATTCTTCAATGCAACTCAAGGATAGAATGGAAGGGTGCACTTAGAAAGGATAAACCAAAGAGTAGAAGCAGTCGTCCCTTGTTGATCTGAACGCCTAGGTTGTAGATGGTGGAGAACAGCCGCAGCCGCCACCAGATCTGAGCTCGGGATCTTGAACGTGATCCACAGCAGCCTCTTCTTCCTCCTCCATAAGTGTGCGATGCCCTCTCCACCGTTCCTTCAAGAGTAGAACAATATCAGCCTAAGGGGTTTATTCATCCGATGTAAATTCACAGCTGCTATATACCCATGAGAAAACTACAAGAAAGGACCATAAAACCCATGCTTAAGCCCTCTCAAAATCACACCCAACCAAGAGTAGAAACCCTAGGGGTAATGGGGTAAAAGGGCAAGCCAATCGGACCTTTAAATCCATGGTTCGAAACCAAATCCGGAAACCCGATCCGGACATAGCAGACAAAGTGTCGACCTCTAGGGTCGACACTCGTCTCAACGAGTTTTGCCAGAACATATATGAAAACAAAATCGAGATACGAGTGTCAACCTATGGGGTCGACACTTTTCACCAAGAGTTCTGGCCTGTGAAGAGACATAACATTCGTGGTGAAAAGTGTCGACTCTTGAGGTCGACACTTTTTCACGAACATTCTGTTTTCACATAAATGAGCAAACTTACCTGAAAGTGTCGACCTACGAAGTCGACACTTTTTCCCGTGTGTTCTGCCTTTAGCAAAACAACAGAACCTTGGTGAAAGTGTCGACTCCATGAGTCGACACTTTCTACCAGCGTCCTTTCTTTCAACCCAAGGCAGAGGCTCCGTTAATAAGTGTCGACCCCTTAGGTCGACACTTTTCCTGACAGCAGAAATACATCAATAACACCAATAGAAAGCTCCACAATTCAAATACATATATCAAGGTTGATCAAGGGAGTTCATAAAACTCAGATTAACTTAGCAAATCATGATTTCTACCCAGAACATACCATTCACACTTAGATCCAAATAATCATGTATTCATACCTTGGCCTTGAGAGTTTGAATGAAGAACTTCACAAATAACCTGCATTTAATGTGAACAAATCACTTAAGTCAGTCTATCAAAATCAAGCCACTGAACTTCCATATAAAACCTGTTGAACTATAACCATGTGTGAGGATGGGCTTTCATATGGCCAACCATGAAACCGCAGGCTTTTATTTCAGTTAAGGTTGAGGCATGACAACCCCAACTTAAACACAACCACACACAAACTCCATCTATGTATGAAGCCATACATCAATTTCATAGCAGGCTGCACTCATACCACAAACTGCAAAGGAATGATCATAGCCATAACTGAAACAATGATAGCACTTACCAAATGATCAAATGAGTCTTCCAAGGCATGGGAAAGCCATTTTCAATTAACACAAGGATAACAGTTGCAATCCAAGGAAAACTGAACTTGCACAGTCTAATGCAAGCTAACACAACAAAACTAAAGCTTTCATATCAACTTTTCACATGATCAAACAGGCATGAGGGACACTTGTAAAACCATATTTAAGGTTATCAAAACTGTCAAATTCAAGGACATGAAATTCAGTCCGAAACTTCCACGTTCAGTCCAAGAATTTAGGTCCAGTTTATTGACAGCTATTTATATCGTCAATCATGCTTGTCAGCACATATTTATCAAAATATGATTAAACCAAGCTGCACACAGAATTCCATCTCAGATCAAAACAATCAATTTCTATCCTATTAAGTCAAGCACAATCAAAACCAATTTGAACTTAACTTATCCACACCCAGTATGAGTAGACACAAGTTCATATGATATTACGAGAACAAAAAGATTGCCTTAGCAGTCCAATGTACATCAATTCAATCCAATCAAATGAACTAGTCAACAGAATAGCATACAAGAGGACATATCAGTGCATGTGAGATATAGAAGGTGTCGACACTCAGCAACCCAGTGTCAGCACTTTGTTAAAGTAGTGAACCTAGCCATCCAAATGCAACTATATACATGGAGAACTGTTAAGGCCAGTCAACCCAAGAGCATCCTAACCTGTAAAGTAGAATATCAACATGTGAGCTCGTTTATCATGAAAATGCCATTAAGCATAAAACACACAATATATTGGAATCATCAAAACCATTGTCAAAGACAACGAGGGGGCGCACAGAACCTGACCGCGTAGGTCAATCCGCGTGCGAGGGTGCACGTTGGCGAGTTTGGGCTTCACACTTAACAATTCACTTCCTCGGACTGTGCGTAAAGAGAAAAGTAATGATGCCCCATGGTATCAGACGTGGACCTCGGAATCCCCGACATGGTCATGATCCGAACACATCTCGGGCCAATAGTTCATCAATTTGACCCGTCCTTACTGGGATCCAACCCCGCACTCATATTAAACTTGCCATACCTACGGCAGAAATCCGTATGGTTTCATCGTTATCTTCGATGCTTCAAATGTGGACTCTCGTCCGAATAATGAATGGTCCGTTAGTGACCGACATATATACCAGGATCTAATCCCGCACTTGTATTAAACTTGCCGTACCCATGGCAAACATTCGTACAGTTTGTCACCGTCTTTTACACTACAAACACGGACTTTCGTCCGAACAAGAAATGGTCCGCCAGTGACCGACATGCACACATCTATGAACGTTTACGCCCCATCGCGGGGTCTGTTTAAACGCAATCCGAGGTTTTGGCTCTCGCTTCCGTTATTATGAATCGCAGGCCGTAGGCCCCCTTTTCCAGTGATTAATCAAGGGTTTTCTCCTCTCTGAGGGGATGTAATTAACGTCGTAGCCTTTATGGTACGATGGGTTCTCAGTCTCGACATGAACCACACAATCGTCTACTTTTTCAGATCGAGCGCACCATCGGCTTCTTTCAAGCCCGCATAAATCGTCACCTAGGTGACTGGCACGCCCTCGCACTAATAAACTGAACAAACGAACAAAAGGATGAATAAACTAATAAAAATTAGCAATGTCTCAAAAGTGCATCCACAAGTCTGGTACGCCCAGTGGGACTGGACCTCCCTTCATCTCTTCACCGGGATTGGGGGCCCCACGGCCTCTTCTTGAGATTCTAAAGTGTTTCTCTTGCAATTACAGGATCGTACTCTGGCGACTGCGATGGCTACTGCATTTGGACCACTGGCCGTGGCGAGCCACGTCAAGGAGGGCTACCTGGCGGTCCCAATGCAGTTCGGGAATTTCCCTCCAGTGGTTGGCTTCCCCAATTTCCTGGGGGTGGCCTTTGTCAACCTCCTGAAGGTCGAGGGGCCCAAGCCCGTCGAAGTCCATGGCCTAGCTACCGGGGCTACTTCCATCAATCCTGCTGCCGTTAGGCCATCGTTGATTACTTCTGACCGCGTGGCAATCAAGATGGTGGGGTGTTTCATCCACCACGTCCGTTTCCACATGGACTTGGCCACCAAGAAGACGACGTCCCGACAAAGGAGGAGCCGAAGGAATGCTGCTGTTGCCGCTCCCAGGGGCCGGATCTGTAACATCGGCAAGTCACTCCTGATCGGAGGCATGCAGGTCCACCTCAATGGCCAGAGAGCCAACGTAATCCCCAATCGAATTGTGCCAAATGTCCTGGTGCGCAACTCTTTCCAAGCGCTCGAGAGAATATAGCAGAAGAATAGTGGAGCCATCCATCGGCCGAAGAATGGACTGGCCCCCAGGCCATCCGAGATCAAGCAGGTTTGGGTACCAAAACCTACTCGGGTCCCAACGTCAACTCGACCGGGACCTGCTAAAACCAACAAGCCCAGGAGGGAAAGGGTGAAGAACCATGAGATGTCAGCAGGGGCATCTCACAAATTACTTGTGCAAGGGTATGAATGACATGGGAATGCCTTTTTACATGATGAGAATCATAGCAAGACCGCCAAGAGGGATCGGCTCGCTAATGGGCCCCCAGCACAAGCAAGGGTACCGCCGTCTATGGACTACCCTAACTATGAAGAAGAAGACATCACCCAGGCCATGTGCGGATATCTCCGTGGGGTCGGGAACACCTCCCTAGGAAGGCAACGTCTACTGGAAGCCATCATCACCGTCGAAGAAGGTCGAGGATGTCCAATCGATCCGGTGGGAAGAGAAGACACGGAATCAGGATGCTACGGGCGTCCCCGCTATGAAAGAGATGCACCGAGAGCCTCGGTGTTTGAAAGATTGACCTTCCCTGGTCAGCCGACCAGATGTCCAAGGAGAAGAAGTAAAAGTATACAAGTTTATACTTGCAATGTGGTCAGAACGACCAGCCACTATGGGGCTCTGCCCGAAGAACCTGAAGAAGTTGCCCGGATTGTCGAGAGGCCTGGCCCTGTCACAAGAAGAGGAAGGGCCGCTAGCAAGGCATTGCAAACCCTCGTAGAGACGGCAAATCCATAGGAGATGCCGGCTACCTTAACTGCTAATGTAATCACAATGGAAGGTGACGGTGGAATGCTATCCACCTCGTCCGAAGAAACACCATCTGAGGAACGGGGAGGCCTCCCCAGCCCTTTTACCAATGATCCAACCTTGTTGATGTTGCTACAAAGCTATCGATAAGAAATTGAAGCATTAAAGAAGTAGTTGAGCGAGAGGGACGCTCATACCTCTGCTCCCAGATAGCTCGAAGCCCTCCCCGGGACGTCAGGCGACAGCGGCCAGACATTTGAAGGCTCGCCACAGGCAATCGCCCCACAACCGGTGCATAACTATACTAGGGGCATTCTTCTCTCGCAACAACAAATTACGGCTGCACTACAACCTCCAATCCTCCAATTCCAAAGGGCTCCTGCTATGCCCCACGCGGCCGTATTGACAACGCCACAGATGCAGCAAGCTCACTTCTATTCAAGCCCGGTTGACTCGGCAGTGATGAACAAACTCATGGTCGAGCAGATGATAGAAATGAAGCTGGCAGAAAGGAGCGATGGTGACTCTGACTCATTTGATGTCTACAGGGTACCATACCCTCCCCATCATGCTGCCAAGAGGCTGCCCCCTGGCATTACCAAGACTCCAAAGTTTGAGAAATTCAACGGGCAAGGGTCTCCACGCGAGCACATTACCTACTACACCAATGTGATGGGCGACTTGGTGGCTGACGAGTCCTACCTGCTAAAAGTCTTCGGGTCCACATTAACAGGTCTCGCCTTTGAGTGGTACTCAAGCTTGCAGCCCGGGTCTATCATTGACTGGCCAGACCTGCAAAGAAAATTCAAAGAAAGGTTCCACATCACCGAAAGGGAGGTGACAGTAGCCGAACTATATGAAACCAGGCAGAGGAGTGATGAGTCCCCCCTGGAATATATCAAAAGTTCGATGTCACACAATGCACCGACCAGGAGAAAGTTCAACGTGCCACGTTTCAACTCAACAAGGATGCTCGTACATGGTGGAAATCCATTCCGGTGCCACCTGCAGATGCACCTCATACATGGGAGGGTTTTCTTACACTTTTTCGAGCCAAGTACTTCTCCGAGCATGTAAAGGAGAGGAAGGCTATGGAATTTTCCTCTTTAAAACAAGGCGCGATGCTCGTGGCAGAATATGAAATACAATTCTCTCAACTAGCACCTTATGCTCCTCACTTGGTAAGCACTGATTTATTGAAGGCTAACCGATTTATGGATGGTTTAAGACCCAGATTTATCCAACAACTTGGGACTCAGAAGATCCGCACCTATACCGAGATGGTACAAAGAGCGCATCTATGTGAAAGAACCATGGAGAAGGTGGAGAGGCTCCGAGGAGAGAGGTCAAGCCGAAAACATGATAGGCAAGAAGAGAAAGACGTGGATGAGGATGAAAATCGTCACATTAAGAGGTCTCGTAATGGGAACGGTAATAGAAAAAGAAATGGAAATGGAAATGGAAAGAACAAGAAAGTTAAAGAAGAGAAGGAGCAAGCCATGGCACCTTGCTCATTTTGTGAAAAATTTGGGCACTCGGCAGAAGAATGTTGGAAATGTCTCGGCGCTTGTCTCAAATGTGGAAGCCGGGAACAACGCTTGCCCCTGTGTCCTCTCATAAATGAACAATCTTCAAGGGATAACAACGGAATCGGGAAGCGAGGTCGATTAAATGCCATTCTAGACGAGGGAGGTGAGATGATTAAAGGTACCATCTTAACCCATTCGCCTTACGTTAATTTTTAATACCTTAAAATACGTACACTCTCCGTAAAAACTCATATATTGAATTTGGGGATCAAATTCTCTTAAGTGGGGGAGGGTGTAAGGCCCCAGAATGTATATATAATAATTTCTGGATTATTTATGGAATTTTTTGAGATTTATAAGGGCTAAATAAATTAATAAATGGATTATTGAATTAATAAATGGGTTATAAGGCCCAAATATGGTAAACAAGTAACCTAGCCTATTTAATTGAAACCCAATAGGTTCATGGACCAAGCACATTAAGTTTGGCCCATATTCTAGAAGGTTATTTAGCCTATTCATAAATTTTAAGGATAAATACTATTTTTATAGATAATTATATAGATAAAATGAATAAAGAGTTTTATTAATTTGAAACTCTGCACACGTTGGCTGTAACGGTCTATCGGGAGACCGCCACATGCCTATAACGTATCAGGACTGGACCGTCACATGACGATAACGGCCTTACGATAAGCCGTCACACTCTCTGTTGTGTTTAAATTGTTCTATTGTCTCTGACGCACCATCGCAGGAGTGTTACAATACTGTAACGGCCACTCAACAAACCGTCACACGGCTGTAACGCGCCTATGCTAGATCTTCAGAGTGCTGTTTTCTGTCAACCCGAGAGAGGACTGAGGACAGTCAAACTTATTTATAAATAAGCCTAGTTATCTAAGTTTTGACCTGATATCATGTCTTTGAGTTTATTTATTGATTCATGATAGGAATTACATGATTACAAGCATCTTGAGTTATTTTAAGTTATGTTAATTTCATTGGCTAAACTCTATAGTTTGTATTTAAATTATGATTTCAAATGATGTATTGACGGAGTTTTATCATGGTTTCACATCGTTTCACAGTCTTTTCTATCCATAGAGTCATTTTCTTTAAGTACATGGCATATATTCCGGTATATGGCCATTAGTTTACACTTTACACTATAGGAACATATTCTTGAACATGAGGACCTTTCTATTGGATATTCCTTCCAATGGACTAGAAAATCTTGTTTCAAGGCCTCCGTAATTCTTCATGAGCCTGGGATTCCCACTAGGACGCCGAGTTGGTTGTACCATGAAAGGCCAATCATTAGAAAACACTATCGATGGTTTCTGGTTTTTGGAGATGTAACGGATCCAAATTGGACCGTCACGCTCATCTAACGACCCAATAAACGACCATCACATTGTACTGAGTCCAATTTCTTTGTTTTGGGATTCAGACCATTGTAACGGCCCAATACTGGAGCGTCACGTTATGTAACGGCCCAATATAAGACCGTCACAGTTCTTGAGTACATTAACCCAAGATTTGACCAAAGGGTTGATATTCTAAAAGTTCCTAGATGGATTATTGATGGTCTAGAACTTGTCATATTATCCAAACAAACTTAATTTAAATTATGAAAGATAACGAATGTACTGTTATGCTACCGAATTATTCCCATGAGCATAATGTCATCTTAAATCATTCTTGATCTCTCATATTCTTAATTGAAGCATTCATTCTTTGATGATTGTTGTCATGAACTTATTGATTAAATTTGTTATATTACTAACCATACTTTATTGATACACTCATGGAAGTAGCTTGATTTATACGTGAAGATGCAGTTCGGGCGCTGATTGTGTCCAAGGGCTCTATGCTAGTCCCCTCGGCTGATTGCCGGAAACATACTATTATAAATCATGGGGTATGATGCTACTGGCATCGCATTGCGCTGGGAGTACTTTCTTTATAAATAAGTGAAATCCATGAGCACTCATGAAAAGCTAGTGAATTGCTACATGATTTACGTTCTAGTGCGTAACCTTTATGGTTATGAAAGTGAAAAGTGAAAGTGCATTCTCGTTACATTCTTGTTCATGAAAAGCCATGCTACATTCTTGATCATATTTGTTACATTCTTGCTAGTTCATACTCGTTCATCTTATCTTACATGATCGTCTTGTTACTTTGATTTGATCGCATGATTTATCGCATTTCACATGATTTTACCATATTTCTTTACAGCTAAAATGCTAATTACTTAAACATTGCTAATCATGTTGATGCAAAGATACCTACTGGGTAAGTGTGCTCATTACCTATTTCCAATCATTTTCAGGGAGTGGAAGTGAGTCGAGTTCGGATTCGGAATGTTCAAGTAGCGGATCCGAGAGTGAATGAATAATGAGTGAAGACTTAGGAAGTCTATATTGTTTAGATTGAGTCTATGTAATTTTCTTATTTCTTGAGTCTAGTATGATGAAGGAAGTTGAATTAGTGATTGTATTTGATATTTGATTGATAATGAATTGAAAGTTGAAGGTTGAGTAAATATTGTGCAATTGCATTTATGTGAGTGATTGTCTTGCGCTCTGATCATTCTTGCTTGCAAGAGGCTTACCATGCCGGCTGTTCGCATTCCTCAAGCGAGTCTTCTACTGTAATAAAGGCTAGGGGCGTGACAGCGCCCCTCCACACCTCCATATCTGGATCCTCCAGATTTATCCCTTCTTCTAGGGCATCTCATCCCTTCTCATCCCATTCCCCTAGAACCCCGGGATTTCCTCCCAGGGCATCGCGTCCCTTCCCACTATATTCCTTCAGAACCTCCGGACATCCTCCCAGGGCATCGTGCCTCTTCTGATTCTATTCCTTCGGAACCTCCGAACTTCTTCTCAGGGCATCACGTTCCTTTCTATCCTCCTCCGGAACCTCCGGATTTTCCATCTTACCCTCTCTATCTTCTTTCCGGGCATCACGCCCCTTCTGATTCTATTCCTCCGGAACCTCTGGATTCTCTATCTAACTCCTTATCCCTTCTTCCAGGGCATTGCGTACCTTCTCATCCCATTCCTACGGAACCTCCGAATTCTCCATCTTATTTTCCCTCTACTCTCCCCGGGCATCGCGCCCCTTTCTATCTTCCCCCTCCGGAACCTCCAGACCTCCTCTCTTTCCTCTGATTTATCTTTCTACTCCTCCGGGACATTGTGTCCTTTGTTCTCTTCTTCCTTTTAAACCATCTTTTTTCCATACCTCTTCCCAGGGCATCTCGTCCCTCGACATCTTCTCCCTCCGGAACTTCCAGATACTCCCTCCAATCTCCTGGGGCATCTCATCTTGTGGTACGCTATACCTCCGAAACCTCCAGATTCTCTCTATCATGATTCTCCTCCTTTACCTCCGGACGCTCCGGATTCCTCGCTTTCCATCTATCAATTTCTCCTCTTGATCCCTCCTGATTCTGGGTCTGACCCAACTTCTTCCGCATCCACTGCACTGGGCATCTACCCGTTCTCCCACTGCTTCTGAGACTTCAGTCCTCACTCCTACCCTTAATTTTTCACTTCTTCTGTACATCGTTCCTTGTGATCAGGGTCTCAACATCTTAGTGAGGGAGTTCTAGCTCTCGCCTCTTTTCCTTTTACCCTTATTCATCTGAGTCTGGTCTGGGCACCACTCCATCTTGTTAAGCCACTTCAAACCTTGGCTTCCAATCTTTTTATCTGCCACTTGAGGACAAATCTAATGATGATCATGATCACCTCCGGCAGCTGTTGTTTCATAAGGTTGCAAGGTAACATTTTTTGCATAAGATTTGCATTCAATTTTTATCACGCACGGTTTTCAAAATGATGTGCTTTTTAACAAGATTAAGAGTGGTATTTCAAGGCATTTATCTTAAGTCTTTATCTTTATTGAATTTCATCTAAAAAAATAAAAAAGAGTCTTTGGGCTTTCTTCTGCAGCACCTCTGGCTATAAGAACCCCACGCGCGCTGGAAGTTCGAGATCCTTTCCCCGCTTTTTAAGGGCAACCCTTAGCTGGACACTCCACACACTTCACGGCGTCCTTAGCCGGCCTCCTTTCGTAAAACACCATTGCTGCTTCGGCCATACCATGGGTATGCATCAAAAGTCTTTTTTCTTCCTTACTCAGCAGAGTGGAGGGGCAAGAAGTTGACGGATGAGATGACCAACTTAGGTACTCCCCAATACGGGAGAAGTCTCAAATAGGGACAGTCTTGACCCAAATCAAAATGAGTTTTCATGATATATCTAGCCAAAGGGGCTATTATGAAAATCAAAGTCAAAATTTGATAAATGTAAAATTATGAGATAAAGGCATGTCAAGAGAGGCAAAGTCCCCGCAGGGAAAACCCTGGTCGTATGCATGTCAAGGGTCTAAAAATGAAGGGCACAAAGCCCCGGCGTAAAAGACTACCTCTTTGAGGGGTAGTACCTTGGAAGGTTTCGAGTCCAGATATCTCCCATCATGCATAAGACTTATCTCCAATTGTTCTTCTCTTCTCCCTCCGAGGCTGAATGTTTCTCAGGTATGACCTTGGTAGGGGCACCGTTAACCATGGTCAGTTGGCTATACGGCGCCACCCTTCGATGCTTGCCCGGCTTTGGGCAGTTCTTTAGCGAAAGGGGAGGGAACAAGAACCCCTAGCCAGTGGTTTAAACATCCCTTTGGTCCTGCAACTAGCAATGCCTAAACCAAAATCCAAAAAATCAAATATTCTCAAAATAAAAAATAAAAAATTGAAATATTTTCTAAAATAAAAAAATCAATATTCTTAAAACCATAAAAATTTGAATATTCCAAAACAAAAAAAATCTAAAAAAAATTACATTGTATTTTTTTGATGGTGTTATTTTGCAGGGACACTTCTTTTGTAAGGACACCGAATTTGGGATGAGTCCTATTCTCACCCACATCATTGATGACTCACATTGATCTTCATGATTTGTCATTCTGGGCACTCTTGATTATCATCTCTCTATCCTTCAGAGTGATTCTTACTGATTCATGTCGAGTCTGGTTATTCTTGCCATTCTAAGCAATTCACCGCCAAATCTCCTGAGTACTCTTGCCGCCCTACGCACCATTCTCCTACAAGGCATTCTTGCCAATTTTTATCTGGGCATTTTGATCATTCAATTCCAAATCTTTTACTGATTAGCCAAGTTGGTCCTCCTCATAAGAAACAATGCTAAAGCTCTAATGATGAACATGCCTTACATGCTTTGTCTTACTATGCTATTGATGCTTTGATACATGCTATGCCTGTTATGCTATACTTAATTGCTTTATGCTTCATTATATCTTGGCTAACGAATCTTTGAGCGCAAGAAGAAGCTCTTGGTCCCACTGACTGGGCATCATCATCTAAGTCTCACAGTGTTTGCACCTCATTTCTCAATTCTCTTATGCTTATTGCTATCACCATCTCTCCCTGTATGCATTCCTACTATATGTTATCTACACTACATGATTATATCAAGGATCTTGTGGCTTTGGTAAATCTGGAATTTGAGTTCATTTTCATCAAAAACAATGATAATTCCAGAGGAATCTTAGTTGCACGGATAGGCCGTTGAGCCATCCAAGACTGGGGATGATGGTTCCCTTTTATGAATTGGTGCACGGATAAACGGGCTTCGACTGAGTATTAGTTCACACAATTGATTTCTTGACTCAGTCTTGACAGCTTAATAATATTATCCTTGATTATCTTCTATTTTAATTTGTTTTAATTTTCCCTTTAAACCCAACATGCATTCTGATGGGAATCGACACCGAGCCTGTACTTTTTATTTTGCATTTATGTCCTTTTAGTTTGTGTTTATATCCTTGGGAAAGTATGTACGCAAATGTAAGGCTTTATAAGCCAAGGAGTCATTTCCATGGATTGTGTGGGTTTTTATGTAATTATGCAGTAGGACCAGCAAGGGGGCCCTCAGCCCTTTCCCATTGGTCCATGTCACCTTGTGGGCCTGGTCAACCTTCCTAGGTGACATCTAAAAGGGTGGGCGGGTCATATGGACACATGGGGTTAAATGGGTCAAGATTCCATGGTTAGCCACCTACCTCCATTCAACCTTCTACCCTTGGTCAAGGGGGCACCCCTGTCCCCTTATTAGTTTATTAATTTTTGTGTGTTATTCACATGCAATCCAGACCATCTATCTCTCATCCCTAGATCTAAGGGTGGAGCTTAGATTTGGTTGGAAGCATATAAAACCATGTATTTTCATGTGAAAATGAAGGGAAAATCATAAAATTTTGTGTGTAAGCCAAGAAGGCTCTTGCGCCCCTTCCTCTCTCCCCATGGTTTCCTCTCCTCAAACCCCCCATTCTAGAGTGTTTCAATCTTCTATCTTCCCCTCTCAACCTCTGATCTTCATTGGTGCCGCCGCCGCCGCCGTTCGTGCCGCCTTCAAGCCGCCGCGAATCCGTCTTCGATTTTTTGTCCTGCTGGACAGAGGTGTCTTCCCGAAATTCCTGATACCAGTCACGGCCTCTTAGTAGTTTGTAATTTTTATGGTGTGTTCTTATCTTCCATCCCATCATCCACAAAAAAATTCAGGTCGAAAATCCTTCGTTTGATATTTTTTCAATTTTGGTCTTCAATCACTCCCAGATCTGTCCTGTCGCTGTCTACAGTGATAGCAGCTCTGAGTTTACCATCTCCGACCTTATTTTTTATTTTTTTGGGGGCTCCCAATTTTACTAGGTGTTCTGTCCATCATACCCTACATCCACCATTTTTCTTTATTTTTTATCCTCTCTCTATCCATTTTTCAAAATTCATGATCTATCTCTGCTACAGTGTTTTCAGCTAATTCCAAGATCCGACCACCTTCCAGTTCAAAAATCAGAACAAATCACAGCCACCTATAAATCCTTCATAAAAACTAGTTTCGATTTCCTAGATTGATTTCCTAGAACTTGGCGGAAGACCACCACTTCAGATTCGGACGTTCACATATCGGTCAAAGGCAGTTCTCAGACAAGTTCTCTGCAGATCTGAGAGCCTAGTCACTATACAACAGCAACTCAAAAATTCATTAAAGCCAAGATCCATGCAGATCCAGGTCTGATCTCTAGGCCTAAATTGAACTATTTGAAGAGATCTTTCCAACGGCGTCAGTTTCGTGTCGATCCGACATCGGGGCTGATCGCAGCGTCCATTCTCGCCGGAGCGCACGCTGAAAACCAGAAGCTGCAGATCCGTGGCCGGTTATTCCGACCGGCGCCGAACGGAGCCGCCCGGCCTCCGGCCGGTGAACCAGCGTGCCCCCAGCCCGGGGAGTGCTTCCCTAAGTGTGCCCACTACAGCGGTGCCACCGGGTCCCACACGGCCCCTCCGGACAGCACGTGGGCCCCACCGTCACTAGTTCGAGTGTTACCGAATCAACGCGAGAAGTCGCCCGTCAACCCGAATTCGGTCCTCTCGGGTCCCATTGTGTAGCCCTTTACCTCCCTGCGTAGAGTGGACAGCAAGTTGTATTGCTGTAATACTGTGTATTATTGTTCCAGGAGTACGAGTTTCGGCCGGGCCCGTCTTCCCCACGCCGAGCGCGTGGAGGTATCATTCTCGCTCCCTACACTCGGCATTTACTTATTTTTCATATATATTTGTTTATGCCGCTGCTAGAGAGCATGTTTTAGGATCTAGCTCGCTATATATTTCATATCACTGCTACTGCGAGAGAGAGCGTGACCGTCCCGTGACCCGATCCGGGCACAAGTGAGAGCCGACCACCCTAGCTCACTGCCGGTTTCTCAACCGCGCACGTCCGACGCTTCCCTCGTTAAGGGACAGTCACGAGCTTGTCATGTCCGTGGTCTCGTCCCACATCAATTTGGTATCAGAGCGAGTTTGAGTCTAGGGTGTCAAAAAAAAAACAACAAAGAGTGTCATTTAGTCATTAGTCATTGTCTAAGTCGTGTTTAGGGTCATCATTGTTTTAAAATAAAAAAAAGTGTCTTTTTACATTTGCATCCCTTTACTCGGTATATCAAAAGGTGTTGTCCGAACGTTAGGCTACGCCTATTGGGAAGGCCGCACACTTGCGCGAGTGATCTTCGGATCGCTTATCTCCGCCACGTACCGAGTCTTGGTTAGGTCTAGGTGCATCGTTTGCATTAGTGTGCATGCATTCCAACTTTGCATTACTTAGGGTCGTGTCTAGTGTCTTGTCCAAATGGCCTTTCATATCCATTCCTAGGGATCCATTCCCGTATTTTGGCAACTATGGCCAACCCATGCCGACTCGTCCAAGGCGATAGGTCCGTGTCCAAGTACATTCGGGCATATCATACGTATTGGTTGGAACATGGCTTGGGAGAGGAGACCAACACGGCCGCATTTCAGTTACGGAGAGGTTTGCGCCTTCACTTCTAGTTAGAATGTCTTATCCGCAATGCATTCTCTCTAGTGGAATCCTATATGGTCGCTCTAGTGGTCGAACCATTTGAGTCACACTTTTCTCGGTATGGTGGCTTTAGACAAGCATCTACCTCTCAGCCGCCTACACCATGGCCTTCACCACTCGAGAGAGTTCCAATGTCATCCCCCTCTATTTCTGAATTCGATTCGGAATCCTCTCATTTGGAACCACCAAAGCCCGAGCCACCCGTGTTTTTAACGGGTACACTATACATAGCCGAGCCGCTTCTTAGTTGGCTCAAGGATGGCTTGGTCCCACCTCCCTTCTCATCCATGGACCCCATCCTACCTCTAGTGCCGGTCAACTCCTTCCATACCAGGTTTCGATCTAGGCACCATGTTGACACGTTGGACGATCTTGTTATGGGACTAGACACGCAATGGAAGTTGACACATATGTTGGCCCGAGACTTCGACTAACCCACGAGTCGTAGCTTCACCCATCCGGCCTTCGGGTCCATTACCTCCGAGTGCACCGAGGGTTCTATCACCACGGAGGTTCTTCTACTTCTCCCGCTACCGGATGAGCCAGACTTCATGACTTTGCTTCCGAGGGAGGAGTCATATTTCCTATACATGGTCCCATCTACCATGACGGAGGAAGGTGACCACCCGCACCTTCAAGAATTTCACGATTGGGACCATGTCATGTTAGAACCCACCATAAGGGGTCATACCTTCTTTGATCCCTTTGACCCCTTCCCTAGTGGATCCCTAGACCTTTCATATTCCCTTCACTTCTTCGGGGAAGTCCACCTTCATACCCCTTTCCTACGGGTCGGGTCCTCCATACCCACCAAGCCCGTCCACGATACACCTACACCCGGCTCTTCCACACCCGGCTTTCCTAGCCCACTCAAGTCTCCTAAATCTAAAGGGCCGTCCATGCATGACTGGGTCATACTTGGACATTTAGGTGTACCCCATTGATGTTCGCTCGACAGTCGTTGTTAAAATTGCCGTGCCACACAAATTTCAAATATTTATAACCGCACTCACTCACTTATGGATTTGAAAGCATGAGTATAATGGTAAGTACGGGTCGATCCCACGGGGAAGGAATTTGGTTATTTTTCTTAGTTGGAAAATATTCTTGTGTTTTGAAAAATCAATTGTTGGATTTTGGAGTGCGATTATGAAAACTTAAATTGGAAAACATAACAGAATTCAAGTGAAAATAGGGGTTGGAAGAAAATGCATAACTTCAAATATAGACAGAATGAGAAGAAGTGTAAAACATGAAAGTTGTAGAGAATTGAAAAAGGAAGAACTTTTATGAAGAACACAGAAACAGAAAATTAAAAGAAGATAAGGAAAAACTTGAAAAACTATGACCTATTGGTTCGGATGAACAGTAATTGACAGAAAACAAGCACCTTGAAAACTTAATTCTAAAGCTCAAAAGAAGAGGAATTTGACAAAGTGCAATAAGAATAAAACTTAGATATACAAGAGAGGAACAACTCTTATGAAGAACTCAGAGTTATTTGAGGACTAGAAAGACTTCAAAATGAATAAATGGAAGAAGGTATCACCACGGATGAACAGTAAATGCACAGGACAGCACTTAAGAAAACGGACCAGAACTCTATGAAATAGGAAGCATTTGAGGAAATGATAAACAAAGAAGTTGAAGAAGACTTGTAAATAAACAACTTTTGTGAAGAAAGTAAATTGAAATAAAGATTACAACCATGCGAAATAAGACTAAGAACAGGCTGAATTCAAAAATGAAACTTTTATTGAAATAAGAACAACTTACAACTTTGACTTCAAAAGCTTTGAAAATACAACTTGATGCACTCAACAACTTCAGAAATGTAAAGAACAACTTACATTACAAGTGACCAAAGCTAGCTCTCTCTCCCTTGCAACCTTGCCATCTTGCTAATTCTACTTGCTAACTCTTGCTTCAAGACTAATGCACCCTTTATATAGGGGTTACAAAAAACACTCCATAAATACAAACAAGTGTACCTAATTTTAGCCCAAAATGGTAGGCAGGTAGGTTCTGCCCACTTTGCCATTTTTTTCGGATTTTTTCAATTTTTTTTGGAATTTATCTAGGCCTTTTCCTCTCTCTTTCTCTCATTTTCTCTCTTTTCTCTCTCTGCCGGCGCAACGAGCCGGCCGGGTAGGCCGCCCGCCGTTAGGCGCTGTGGGCCCCTGTGTGCCGAACCCGCCATGCGTCGCCATGTGTCGCGAGTGGCGTGTGCGCCGCGTGCGGGCCGCGCCTGCTGCCGGGTCGCCACGATCCCCCTCTGCGGCCGTCGCCGCCTTCGCTCGCCAACCGCCACGACCCCCCCCCCCCCCCCCCGCCCCCGCATCGTCGCCCGCGCCATTCGCGCGGGCGGGAAGGGGCGGGGGGTGGGTTTTGAATATATTTTTTTTCGTTTTTTTATTTTATTATATATATATAATATCTATATATATATATATGATAGAAATAGTTAGAAAAATCTAAAAAAATATCAAATAATTTTATTTTTTTTCTAATTTTTTTTTCTTATCTTTTTGAACAAGTTTCCGGGCTTTTGGCCCAGTTGAACATATATATTGTTATTCTTTTTTTTTCTTTTTCTTGGAGCTTTCCTCGAACTGCGTGCCTACATAAATACATAAAAATTATCATAAAAATTTATTTAATTTCAGAAAATTAAACATTTGATACAAAATCAACAATAAGTGTGAGAAGTGTATATTGATCATAATTTAAGCTCATAAAAATGTGAATAATTATGAATTAACAAGGAAAAATACACACTTATCACACCCCCCAACTTACTCATTGCTAGTCCCTTAGCAATGCACATAATGAAAAATTTAGGACTAACAAGAGTTTAAAGATATTCAGTCCTCATTTCCAGTTCATCTTTCATAGAGTTAACTAAAGATCAGGACTCTGGAGTAATTACCACAGACTAGCCTTATGTCGGAAATTCAGGTACATGATCAAGAATCTAATCAAAATTCAGTAGCACTTGTGCAAGTGGAATACTAAATTCACAGTAGAGACAATTTGATCCTCCAATTGCTATTCCGAACAAATGCCTTTCAATTCTGCACTTCTTACTTAGAGCGTTCAATGCACACTAGCTTTTTGTCTGCCTTATTGATATGTCCCTTTTGGGATCACTATATATATATATTTTTTTTCTTTTTCTTTTTCCCTATTTTTTTCTTTACACACATGATGCTGCACTACCCTTCACTGTTTTACGCGAACCTCAACACGTCTTAGGTGAAATAGGCTCGGTTCCACAGATCCAAGTTCCCTTTTCCTTTTGACGCGAACATCAACACGTCTCAGGTGAAGTAGGCCCGGTTACTCAGAATTGGAGCATTTTTCATGGTGTGTGTGTTTTTTTTTTCTCATACTTTTGTATGGCAGAAAGCTTCTAATATATCTCTTCTTCAGAAAATGCAGAATATCAGACAGTCTCTCTAAAATAACAGAAGGCTTGTCCTTCTTGTTTCATTAGCGTGCATCGTGATTTTATTTTTTTGAAAGTGCATCTGAACTTTAAAGAGATTCTTAAATCAGTTTTCCATGGCTAGAGCAAATAAATTATCCAACATCCTTTTCTCAGTTGTTTCTATTCAGAATCACTTTTCATGCGACATGAATCAAGAAATTCAACTGTGGGAAAACTGTTGTTTAACATGACAATTCAAGAAAGTAAGAAATTTTTTTTTTTTTTTGTTGAAAATTTTTGAATTTTTGACATGCATTTATCATGCATTTATTTATCATGCATTTATCTCCCCCCCAACTTAAATGACATTGTCCTCAATGGCATAAATAGTAGAAAGATCAGAGGACATGTAAAGAGATAATATAGTTGGGATGGAAGGATACAACCTGATGGGTCGGGCGAAGTGATGAAGGCTTCATTGCGTTGTGGATTGAGAACTGTAAAAGAAACACACTAAAACAAATCATCAAATCACAAAAATCATGGGTTGCCTCCCAGGAAGCGCTTTGTTTAACGTCTTCAGCCAGACACAATGTAACTCATAGTGAGTTTGTGAAGTGCACCTCATCAATGTGTAAGTCAACTGAAACTCCCTCAATATAGAGTTTGAGTCGTTGGCCATTAACTTTAAAAATAGTCCCACTCTTAGGATCAAGAATTTCAACTGTACCGTGTGGGGACACCGAATGTACTATGAAAGGACCCTCCCACCTAGATCTAAGCTTTCCAGGAAAAAGTTTGAGCCTAGACTTGAACAACCAAACTCGTTGGTTAGGCTCAAAAGTTTTTTGAGAGATGTGCTTGTCATGAAAAGCTTTCATTTTAGCCTTATAAATCCTCGAATTTTCATAAGATTCCATTCGGAACTCATCCAACTCACTTAATTGTAGTGCTCGATTTTCTCCTGCTTGGGCCAAGTCTAAATTAAATTGCTTTACAGCCCAGTATGCTTTGTGTTCCAATTCCACCGGAAGATGACATGCTTTCCCGTAGATCAACCTAAAAGGAGACATTCCAATGGGGGTCTTGTAGGCTGTCCTATAAGCCCACAGAGCATCATCCAGTCTCTCTGACCAGTCCTTCCTATCAGGTCGGACTGTTTTCTGTAGAATGTTCTTGATTTCTCTATTAGAGATTTCCACTTGTCCACTTGTTTGAGGATGGTAAGGTGTGGCTACCTTGTGAGTGATCCCATATTTT
Organism: Amorphophallus konjac; assembly: GCA_022559845.1. Lineage (NCBI taxonomy): Eukaryota > Viridiplantae > Streptophyta > Magnoliopsida > Alismatales > Araceae > Amorphophallus > Amorphophallus konjac. The sequence continues at coordinate 375,530,444 of CM040120.1, read as the reverse complement.
CTTAACAAGGTTTTGAACTGGGAGTTGGTGAAATGACTACCCCCATCACTAATTATTGCTCTTGGGAACCCAAACCTTGAAAAGATATTTTTCTGAATGAACTTTAGAACCACTTTGTGATCATTGGTTCTAGTAGCCACTGCCTCAATCCATTTGGAGACATAATCAACAGCTACCAGTATGTACTCATGTCCAAAAGATGATGGGAATGGACCCATGAAATCAATCCCCCAGACATCAAAGATTTCCACCACAAGGATAGGGTTTAATGGCATCATGTCTCTCTTAGAAATGTTGCCCATGGTTTGACACTTGGGACAAGATTGACTGAATGTGTGGGCATCCTTGAAGAGAGTGGGCCAAGAGAAACCACTTTGTAGGATTTTTGCCGCAGTTTTCTTCCCAGAAAAATGCCCCCCGCATGAAAGAGTATGACAGAAGGTAAGAATGCCTTGATGTTCATTTTCTGGGACGCACCTTCTTATGACATTATCAGCACATATTCAAAAAAGTTCTGGGTCCTCCCAAAAGTGATATTTTATCTGAGAGAGAAATCGATCTTTCTCTTGTTTGGACCAGCCATCAGGAATTAATCCTACGGCCAAATAGTTAACAATATCAGCAAACCATGGAGGTCTCCTTTGAGAAATGGTCAACAATTGTTCATCAGGGAAGGAGTCTTGAATAGGTTCACTTGCTTGCACTAGGATCCTAGATAAGTGATCTGCTACAACATTTTCGGACCCCTTTTTATCCCGAATTTCAATGTCAAATTCTTGCAAGAGCAAGATCCACCTGATCAATCGTGGTTTAGCTTCTTTCTTGGACAATAGGTATCTTAGAGCAGAATGGTCCGAATAGATGATGACTTTGGATCCTAAAAGATAGGATCGGAACTTCTCGAGTGCAAAGACTACAGTCAACAATTCTTTCTCAGTTGTGGTGTAGTTCTTTTGGGCCTCACCCAGGGTTCGACTGGCATAGTAAATCACAACTGGGCTCTTATTCATCCTTTGGCCCAATACCGCCCCCATGGCATAATCAGAAGCATCACACATGATTTCAAAAGGTAATGACCAATCTGGGGGTTGTAGGATTGGAGCTTGAGTCACTGCCTTTTTCAAGAAGTTGTGTGCTTGAAGACATGAATCATCAAAGTGGAAGGGCGTATCTTTGGCCAACAAGTTACACAAAGGACGAGAAATCTTTGAAAAGTCCTTAATGAATCGTCGGTAGAAACCAACGTGGCCCAGAAATGATCGGATCTGTTTAACTGATGTTGGGGGAGGCAAACTAGAAATTAAATCAATTTTTGCTTTATCTACCTCGATTCCCCTTTCAGAAATAACATGTCCCAACACAATTCCTTCCTTTACCATGAAATGGCTCTTTTCCCAACTCAAAACCAGATTTGTTTCTATACACCGTTTCAAGATTCTTTCCAAGTTTTGTAAACAAATCTCAAATGAATCCCCAAAAACAGAGAAATCATCCATAAAGATTTCAAGAAAATCACCCACCATGTCAGAAAAGATAGCCATCATGCACCGTTGAAAAGTGGCTGGTGCATTACACAATCCAAAAGGCATTCGTCGAAAAGCAAATGTACCATATGGACATGTGAAGGTGGTCTTCTCTTGATCCTCTGGGTACATGGCCACTTGATTGTATCCTGAGTAACCATCCAAAAAGTAAAAGTACTTTTGTCCAGCAAGTTTCTCTAGGATTTGGTCAATGAAAGGTAAAGGGAAGTGATCTTTCTTAGTGACTGCATTTAACTTCCTGTAGTCTATGCACACCCTCCATCCCGTAGTCAATCGAGTAGACAAGGGCTCGCCTTGTTTATTTTCAATGACTGTGAGTCCTGACTTCTTGGGAACAATTTGCGTAGGGCTCACCCAATTGCTATCCGAAATGGGGTAGATGATTCCAGCATCTAACCATTTAACCACCTCCTTTTTCACCACTTCTCTCATATTGGGGTTTAGTCTTCTTTGTGACTCTCTAATAGGCTTAGCATTTAGCTCAGAGTAGATGTGATGCATGCAGATTGAGGGGCTAATACCTTTGAGGTCAGCCACACTCCATCCAATGGCAGCTTTATGAGTTTTAAGGAGTTCGTGTAGCTGGGCTTCTTGTGTGGGAGACAAATCAGAAGCAATTATCACAGGTAAAGTCTCCTTGGGCCCTAGAAATGTATACTTCAAAGACTTAGGCAAGGGTTTGAGTTCCAATTGTGGTGGGGCCTGGAGTGAAGGTATCGCCGGCTCAGTTTTGAATTGTGGCCAAGGTTCCACCTTAGTAGGCCATAATGCCATGTTCCTTGAGTCAAGCCCATAGACATCTTCCATGAATTCCTTATCATCCAACTCATCTAAATCAATGGGTTTATTTAAGGGAGAACAATTTTCAATGAGATCCTCAATTACATCAACTGTGTAACAGTCTTCTTCATTCCCCATGTGTTTAGAAGCTTTGAAGACATTGAGAGTGATTTTCTGATTTCCAAAAGAGATATCTATGAGCCCCGACTTACAATTAATATTGGCATTGGCAGTGGCCAGGAAGGGTCATCCTAAAATGATGGGACTTTGAGCCAGGTCATGGCTAAGTTCCATGTCAAGAATCAAAAAGTCTACAGGAAAGTAGCAAGTGTCTATCTTGACAAGGACATCCTCCACCAATCCCCTTGGTGTCCTAACAGATCTATCTGCTAATTGGAAGATCACCGGGGTTGGTTTAAGTTCTCCTATCCCGAACTTTTGATAAACAGAAGTTGGCAGTAAATTCACACTAGCCCCTAAGTCCAATAGGGCTTTTTCAAAGGTTATACCTCCAATGACACAAGAGATGAGTGGTGCACCAGGATCTTTAATTTTCTGTGGAAGTTGGTTCAACAAGACCGCACTTACATCCTCTGACAGTAAAATTTTCCTAGTGGCTGTCCTAGGCTCCCTCTTTTGTGTGCACAGATCTTTGAGGAATTTAGCATAAGCGGGCACATGTTGGATAGCATCTAGAAGTGGGATGTTGATATGAACTTGCTTGAATATCTCCAACATTTGCTCATTACGGACCTGAGCTCGTTGTTCCTTTTTCTCCTTTCTTGTTCCTAAGGCTGATGGAAAAGGAATTTTAGGCTGATAAATCTCAGGGGTATCCTCAACTTGAACTTTCCCTTTGTCCTTCTTATTCTCCTCATGACCCACTGTACTTGTGGAAGTAGATATGGGTTCCTCATCCTTATGATCCAAAATCTTGGGTTGGCTTGAGCTGGCTTCGCCCCTTCCCTCATTGTATGGATCTGCAAGGATCTTTCCACTTCTTAATGTAGTAATGGCTTTAGCATTCTCAACATGAGGGTTCTTAGGTTGTACTTGTAGTGATGGCTGTGGATTAAAACCAGGTGGATAGTTCCTAGGATTTGCTATGGGTTGGCTAGGCAATTGGTCTGGTTCCCTCCTCATATTTGCTTCAGTCATTTGACCAACCTGGGCCTCCATCCTAGAAACAGCTTGTTGAAGTTGGGCAGTAAAAGATTGTTGTTGAGCCAAAAGAAGTTGTTGGAATTTTTGTAAAAACCTATCCTCATCTTGAGTGGATAGCTGAGATTGAGATGATTGACCATACGTGGGTGGGACAAATTGTTGATGCGGTTGTGTAGGTAATGGATGAGAAGGTTGCCCTCTGTTAAAAGCTTGGTTTTGGAAGTTGATCTGATATTGGGCCTTATTTGGAAAATTATTAGTCTGAGAATTTTGGGCCTGAACCTGTTGTGACTTCTAAGAGAAGTTGGGATGGTTCCTCCATCCTGGGTTATAGGTGTCACTATAGGGATTGTTGTTAGGTCTTTGATAGGAATTGGCTTGTGACCTAGTCTCCCTAAAGTTCTGGATTTCAGAGCAATTCTCAACCAGGTGATCCGAACCATTGCATAAGACACACATAAAAGGCTCAATATTTTTGGCAGTTTCATAAGTTTTTTAAAATTTTGTCATTTCTAAGGCCTCCAGTCTTCTGGCCAATGCTCCCATTTTGACTTCCATATCAACTTCTTTGTCCACTTGGAACAAACCGCCCCTTGTGACTGTCCTCCTTGGTTCCTTAATAGTTTCCCACTGTTGTGATTTTTCTGCAATTTCATCTAAAAATGCCCAAGCTTCTTCTGCTTTTTTATTGGTGAATCCCCCATTACACATGGACTCTACCATAGTCCGAGTATTGAAATCCAACCCTTCGTATAGAATTTGGACTAATCTCCATTGTTCAAATCCATGGTGAGGGCATTGCAACAGAAGATCATTGAATCTTTCCATGTATCTCCACAGAGTTTCACCATCAAGCTGAATAAAGCTATTGAGTTTTTGTCTAATGGTGGCAGTCTTGTGGTTTGGAAAAAATTTCCTTAAAAATTCAGTAGATAGGCCATCCCATGTTGTAATCGACCGAGGCCGTAATGAGTACAACCAATTCTTGGCTTTATCCCTTAAAGAGAATGGAAACAATCTTAACTTAAGGGACTCAGCACTTAGATTAGTGAAGCTCATTGTACTGCAAATCTCCTCAAAATCTCTGACATGATGATATGGGTTCTCAGCTTCCTCCCCTCTAAAGACAGGCAACATTTGGATAATTCCTGACTTAAGCTCAAAATGCCCATTATGTTCTGATAACTGAATGCAAGAGGGTTGGCTGGCCCTCGAAGGATACATGTAATCTTTTAATGTTCTAGGTTGAGCGACAATTCCTTCCTTTGGGGCTTCCATCTCTATAGACTCAACTCTTGTGTTTTTAAGACTGTGTTGTAGAGTTCTCTCAATCTCAGAATCAAGCTGAGCTAGATCAGGACAAAGAGATCTTCTACCATGCATACACTCTGATTCCTTAGATTGAATTATGCATAGAATATTACTCCCTTTTTGTTGTTGTTGTTTTAATTTAAGAAGGCACGAACAAGTTATCACACAATTCAACCTAAGACACCTAGGGGTACTCTGAATCTACAGGTGGGGTTTCACAAAGTGATCAAAGTACAATGAAAGTTCATCCTCAAAATTTCCACCAGCCAGGTAAGGGGTGGGGTAGTGGGAGGCTCCCCTTGCTTTCACAAGGTCCTAATTAAGTAACCACTAGCCCGCTTAAGGCGTTTGTCGTCCGACCGTCTTGCCTTAGGCACCGGTTTCCACTAGAGGATAAACTCAAATCGTAATGAAATCACAGTGTGATCCTAGGGCCAACGTCTACTGACTTTTATTAAGGCCTAGGTAATGCAAAAATGCAAGGGAACCGTGGTTTGCGGGCTAAGGGAGGGTGATGAAATCCCCACCTTATCTTATTAGGGGTGTTGCCCTTAAAGTATTTTGAAATGAAAATGCACACCACAATTTCAAACAAGGGGTTCTTTATGCAAAATGAATGCCAGAATATGGTGAGTAGAACGTACCTTGCCCCTCGCAATCTTCAATATGCAATTGACAGAAATGAACAAAGAAAACTTCTATACTAAATGATGCATGTCCTAAAACATGATGTGTGGTTTCTAATCTTGAAATGCATTTTTTTTTAGATTTTGGTGCAAGTATATTTTTTTTTAATTACTGAACCTATCTAACCAGCATGAAACTTTTTCTTTTGTTTTGATTATTTTTTTTTATGATTTTTATAGAGTTTTCAAGAAATTTTCAGATTTTTGTAAATTTTTTTTTCAGAAAGTGAAAAGATAGAACCTGTTTCTTGATTTCAGCCCTTTAGCAATGCTGCCGGGCTCTTTAACGATGTTTCATATCCTTAGGATTTCATGTCCGATCTTCCTCTTTCTTTGATTTGTTTTTTTGGTTTGTTTTCTTTTTCCTGCACAATAAAGATAGCAAAATCAATATACAAATATACAAATCAAACACAAGAGTATCCAACTATCATCATAATTCACTCCTCGGCAACGGCGCCAAAAATTTGATGTTCGCTCGACAGTCGTTGTTAAAATTATCGTGCCACACAAATTTCAAATATTTATAACCGCACTCACTCACTTATGGATTTGAAAGCATGAGTATAATGGTAAGTACGGGTCGATCCCACGGGGAAGGAATTTGGTTATTTTTCTTAGTTGGAAAATATTCTTGTGTTTTGAAAAATCAATTGTTGGATTTTGGAGTGCGATTATGAAAACTTAAATTGGAAAACATAACAGAATTCAAGTGAAAATAGGGGTTGGAAGAAAATGCATAACTTCAAATATAGACAGAATGAGAAGAAGTGTAAAACATGAAAGTTGTAAAGAATTGAAAAAGGAAGAACTTTTATGAAAAACACAGAAATAGAAAATTAAAAGAAGATAAGGAAAAATTTGAAAAACTATGACCTATTGGTTCGGATGAACAGTAATTGACAGAAAACAAGCACCTTGAAAACTTAATTCTAAAGCTCAAAAGACGAGGAATTTGACAAAGTGCAAGAAGAATAAAACTTAGATATACAAGAGAGGAACAACTCTTATGAAGAACTCAGAGTTATTTGAGGACTAGAAAGACTTCAAAATGAATAAATGGAAGAAGGTATCACCACTGATGAACAGTAAATGCACAGGACAGCACTTAAGAAAACGGACCAGAACTCTATGAAATAGGAAGCATTTGAGGAAATGATAAACAAAGAAGTTAAAGAAGACTTGTAAATAAACAACTTTTGTGAAGAAAGTAAATTGAAATAAAGATTACAACCATGCGAAATAAGACTAAGAACAGGTTGAATTCAAAAATGAAACTTTTATTGAAATAAGAACAACTTACAACTTTGACTTCAAAAGCTTTGAAAATACAACTTGATGCACTCAACAACTTCAGAAATGTAAAGAACAACTTACATTACAAGTGACCAAAGCTAGCTCTCTCTCCCTTGCAACCTTGCCATCTTGCTAATTCTACTTGCTAACTCTTGCTTCAAGACCAATGCACCCTTTATATAGGGGTTACAAAAAACACTCCATCAATACAAACAAGTGTACCTAATTTTAGCCCAAAATGGTAGGCAGGTAGGTTCTGCCCACTTTGCCATTTTTTTCGGATTTTTCCAATTTTTTTTGGAATTTGTCTAGGCCTTTTCCTCTCTCTTTCTCTCATTTTCTCTCTTTTCTCTCTCTACCGGCGCAACGAGCCGGCCGGGTAGGCCGCCCGCCGTTAGGCGCTGTGGGCCCCTGTGCGCCGAACCCGCCATGCATCGCCATGTGTCGCGAGTGGCGTGTGCGCCGCGTGCGGGCCGCGCCTGCTGCCGGGTCACCACGATCCCCCTCTGCGGCCGTCGCCGCCTTCGCTCGCCAACCGCCACGACCCCCCCCGCCCCCGCATCGTCGCCTGCGCCATTCGCGCGGGCGGGAAGGGGCGGGGGGTGGGTTTTGAATATATTTTTTTTCATTTTTTTTATTTTATTATATATATATATATATATATATATATATATATATATATATATATGATAGAAATAGTTATAAAAATCTAAAAAAATATCAAATAATTTTATTTTTTTTCTAATTTTTTTTTCTTATCTTTTTGAACAAGTTTCCGGGCTTTTGGCCCAGTTGAAGATATATATTGTTATTCTTTTTTTTTCTTTTTCTTGGAGCTTTCCTCGAACTGCGTGCCTGCATAAATACATAAAAATTATCACAAAAAATTATTTAATTTCAGAAAATTAAACATTTGATACAAAATCAACAATAAGTGTGAGAAATGTATATTGATCGTAATTTAAGCTCATAAAAATGTGAATAATTATGAATTAACAAGGAAAAATACACACTTATCACCCATGCCACCCATCTCCGGTTACGTCAAATGCATGTATGGCACATATTCGGGTGTCCTGGTCCGCCGTCATCCATGTACGGGTCTGACTAACAGTAGTTTTGTCTAGAGTCATGCATGAGTCCGTTTCTTATTTGTGTTGTTTGCATATGTGTGTTAGTGTTTGGTGAGTCTACATGTGTCTTGTGCAAGCTCGTTGTCGTTCTCTTATGCGTAAGAGGCGAGTGGACTCATTCGATGAGTATGGGATCGGTTCCACATCTATACCCAGATCAGTCACCTATAGGGACTCAGCAGTGATTCCTAGTGAGTCTTCGAGCCTGCTCCCTTCCCTTTTGAGAGTGCCCCACCCGGAGTGTCCACCTCTAGCCCATAGCAGTTCGCGCATATCGAGTATATATGGAATGAGCAGGTGACGATCACTTGGAGTGGAGCGTACCCGCGTTACTTGGCACGGTGATGGATCCGCCGGAATACTCGAGCATCCTTACCCCTACTCGACGGGGTCGAGTTCCTCCCACCCGGGGAGAGTTGATGGGAATCGACACCGAGCCTGTACTTTTTCTTTTGCATTTATGTTCTTTTAGTTTGTGTTTATATCCTTGGGAAAGTATGTACGTAAATGTAAGGCTTTATAAGCCAAGGAGTCATTCCCATGGATTGTGTGGGTTTTTATGCAATTATGCAGTAGGACCAGCAAGGGGGCCATCAGCCCTTTCCCATTGTTCCATGTCACCTTGTGGGCCTGGTCAACCTTCCTAGGTGGACATCTAGAAGGGTGGGCTGGTCATATGGACACATGGGGTTAAATGGGTCAAGATTCCATGGTTGGCCACCTACCCCCATTCAACCTTCTACCCTTGGTCAAGGGGCGCCCCTCTCCCCTTATTAGTTTATTAATTTTTGTGTGTTATTCACATGCAATCCAGACCATCTATCTCTCATCCCTAGATCTAAGGGTGGAGGTTAGATTTGGTTGGAAGCATATAAAACCATGTATTTTCATGTGAAAATGAAGGAAAAATCAGAAAATTTTGTGTGTAAGCCAAGAAGGCTCTTGCGCCCCTTCCTCTCTCCCCCTGGTTTCCCCTCCTCAAACCCCCCATTCTAGAGTGTTTCAATCTTCTATCTCCCCCTCTCAACCTCTGATCTTCATTGGTGCCGCCGCCGCCGTTCGTGTCGCCTTTGAGCCACCGCGAATACGTCTTCGGTTTTCTGTCCTGCTGGACAGAGGTGTCTTCCCAAAATTCTTGATACCAGCCACGACCTCTTCGTGGTTTGTAATTTTTATGGTGTTTTCCTATCTTCCATCCCATCATCCAAAAACAAATTCAGGTCCAAAATCCTTCGTTTGATATTTTTTCAATTTCGGTCTTCAATCACTCCCAGATCTGTCCTGTCTCTGTCTACAGTGACAGCAGCTCTGAGTTTCCCATCTCCGACCTTCTTTTTGATTTTTTTGGGGCTCCTAATTTTACTGGGAGTTCTGTCTATCATCCCCTACATCCACCATTTTTCTTGATGTTTGATCCGCCCTCCATCCATTTTTCAAAATTCGTGTTCTATCTCTGCTACAGTGTTTTCAGCAAATTCCCAGATCCGACCACCTTCCAGTTCAAAAATCGGAACAAATCACAGACAGCTCCAAATCCTTCATAAAAAATAGTTTCGATTTCCTAGATTGATTTCCTACAACTTTGCTGAATACCACCACTTCAGATGCGGACGTTCACATATCAGTCAAAGGTAGTTCTCAGACAAGTTCTCTGCAGATCTGAGAGTCCGGTCACTGTACAACTGCAACTCACAAATTCATTAAAGCCAAGATACGTGCAGATCCAGGTCTGATCTTCAGGCCTAAGTTGAATTATTTGAAGAGAGCTTTCCAACGGCGCCAGTTTTGTGTCGATCTGACATCGGGACTGATCGCAGCGTCCATTCTCGTTGGAGCGCGCGCTGAAAACCAGAAGCTACAGATCCGTGGCCGGTTATTCCGACTGGCGCCGAACGGAGCCGCCCGGCCTCCGATCGGTAAACCAGCGTGCCGCTAGCCCGGGGAGCGCTTCCCTAAGTGTCCCCACTACAGCATGCCACCGGGTCTCACACGGCCCCTCCGGACAGCACGTGGGCCCCACCGTCACTAGTTCGAGTGTTGCCGAATCAACGCGAGAAGCCGCCCGTCAACCCGAATTCGGTCCTCCAGGGCCCCATTGTGTAGCCCTTTACATCCCTGCGTGGAGTGGGCATCGAGTTGTATTGCTGTAATACTGTGTATTATTATTCCGGGAGTACGAGTTTCGGCCGGGCCCGTCTTCCCCAAGCCGAGCGCGTGGAGGTATCGTTCTCGCTCCCTACACTCGACATTTGCTTATTTTCATAGATATTTATTTATGCCGCTGCTAGAGAGCATGTTTTAGGATCTAGCTCGCTATATTTTTCATATCACCGCTACTGCGAGAGAGAGCGTGACCGTCCCGTGACCCGATCCGGGCACAAGTGAGAGCCGACCACCCTAGCTCACTACCGGTTTCTCAACCGCGCACGTCCGACGCTTCCCTCGTTAAGGGACAGTCACGAGCTTGTCGTGTCCATGGTCTCGTCCCGCATCACATTCTTGTAGGAATTTTAATTAACCTTGAAAAATCATTCTGATAAATCGATTTTGAGAGTCAATTAACCCTAATTTTTTTCAAGATATGAGATGTTCATTGCCGAATTGAGTCCTCAGTTCGTCTTGTCGCGATTTTGAGTTGTTTTCTCGAAAACACTTTTGTTTGGATTTATATCTCTTATTTATTCTTCTTTTCCCTTAGACCCACCTTGGCTGCAGCACGTTCACATTGGCTGGTAACCGCTCTCCAATGGTGAAACCTATAGGTTTGTGACCTGGGGTACTTCCACCACGCTGGAAGTTGATCATCCTTTTATCTCCTTCGTGCCTGCGTGCACACTCCCTCCTTATAAATACACTGGAAGTTGATCATCCTTTGCGACATTAAAAAGAGAAAAAGAAAGGTAAAGATTGAATTATAAATACACTACAAGAAAAATGGGAAATTTCGACGTCCATTTGCCATCGCAAATACGTCGGAGATACGTCGCAAAGTGAATTTTTGACGTATTTCTGACATATTTGTGAAAAAATATGGACGTCGGAAATCTTACGTCGTAAATTTTCGACGTATTACAATAATGTCGCCAATTCGTCCGAAATTACCGACGAAACTATATCGTCGAAGTTATGGTGGCTATTTATGTCGATAATTAAAAATATAAAAATTAATTAATCATTGCGATGGAACATAATTTAGTTGAAAATAGGCCTAAAGTTTTCGATGTATTTCTGACATAAACATTATGTCGTCACAAACATTTGGGTTTAATTAGTTCCGACGAAAGTTATTTTGGTGGGAAATACGTCATTAATTTTTGACGTATTTCAATCGGATAAGTAATACATTGAAAACCTGTGGGTCAAATTAGTTTCGTCGAACTGTTATTGTGTTGAAAATACGTCGTTAATGTTCGACACATTTGAGACAGATAATTAATACGTCGGAGCTAATGTGGATCAAATTTGTTCCGACAAAACTACCTTGGGTCGAAAAGACGTCGTTAATGTTCGACGTATTGGAGACGGATAATTAATACGTCGAAACTCATGTGGCTCAAATTAGATCCGACGAACATTTAGTTGGCCGAAAATACGTCTGAACCTTTCGACCGATTTACACTGGAAAATAAATACGTCAGGAAATAAGTGCGTGAAATTGGTTCCGATGAATTGTTATTTGGTCGAAATTCCGTCAAAAATATTCTCCACAATTTTTTATATATTTTAAAATTTTAAAAACATGTTTAAAGCTACAATTATACACCCCAATCGACACAACTCAACATAAAACACACAATAAACAACATATACAACACATAATAGGATAAAGTCCTATAGTAAATTACAATAAAAAATATCCACAACACATAAATCTTTGAATAAAAAAAGTTACAGTTACAATAATTGAAATGTATCATTTTTTCACAATATCATTAAAAAAAATCAAGAGATATCCGCTGCATCATCCTCGTTCGTCATTCGTAACATCTCCACTATCACCGGCTACAGGAGGATCCTACATCACAAAAAATTAATAATAAATAGATTTAAATAAATATAATTATGAATAAATCTAGTTAAATATCTTTTTAATTTTTTAAATTCGAAAGTAGATAACATGAAGATGATTTCTTTCACTCTCAAAGCTGAATTCTTTGAACGAAGTAGTAATATTATTGTTGTGCCCTGTGATTTTGATGATGTCTAACACTATGAATCATATTATGATAATGGTTTTTTATATCATCAATTTGATGTGTGCTGGCTAATGTCCATATGTTTTCTAATGCCTTGAACAACATTTTCATATGAAGGCATGAAGAGTTGTAATGTCAATGCTATGAATGCTTGAACTGTTATGTCTGTATGCTTGAAGAATGTCTGTTTGAAGAACTATAATATCTGAAGAATGCAGGTAAGTATAAGCATGGTAGTGTCACAGTAGCCCTAGAAGCAACTATGCAGAAGAAGCCTCCAACCACTGAAGAAACAAGCTGATATATCACCTTAAGATAGAATTTGTACCTGCTGAAGAATAAGGGTGAAAAATATCCCTTAAGACTGACAAATGTGCATTACGGGTGATAGATACTACCTTAAGAGTAACAAATAGATGGACTAGGTGAATAATAAGTAACAGTGGTGACAAATAGCAGTGCAAAGGTGAATAATAGGTAGCAGTTGTGAAACAGCTAAAAACCAAGAACCTCAAGCCAACTCAGAAGGGCTTACAAGTAAACTTCTGACAGAAGAATTCAAAGAATGAAAGAAGATTTTTTAGCTGCGGATTAAGGGTGAAAATGGGTGGACAAAGTAGACAAATGGATGTATAACAGTGTTAAATGGCTATTCAGTGGTGTAAAGTGGCTCATGGCTATGACATTTGAAGAATGATCAAACTGGTTGAAGAGAATGATTCCCTCTGTGCTTCAGAGGAAGAGAGGACTGGTCCTATGGTTATGGGTAACTGGGTGTTACTCACGGTTCCTTCTAATTTGATCAGAAGAAGAGAGGAGAGTGTTCTTCTAGGTCAAGCTGTAAGTCAGCGTTTATTTGTAGACTGAGTCTGCGGTTATTGCTGTTGCAAGGGGAAGCCACACTCAGGTTTGATTGTGGGGTGGACGTAGATCTACGTGGCAGATCGAATCACCTAAAAATTTTGTGTGCCGTGATTTACATTGGTGTGATTGGCCCTTATCATCTTCCTCCATTCACAGGTTTGTGTATGAACAGATCTTCCCTATACGCTAAGTGGTTGTATTACAGTCTATTAGATCTGTCTTGTCACGCCCTAAACCGATAGTAGCGGGAAGCGATGCTCGGAATGTGACAGTGAAACAGTCATGATAATTAGAGCAGAAAAATAAATAAACATAATAAATAATATTCAAACACATGGAGGCCATTGATTTGAGAAAAATATAGTTTGATTGATATTTGAAAATTGAATTACAAATTTGACTCAATTTTTGTAATAATAGACTCAATCATCATCATCATCATCATCAGAGCCTTATCCCAATTAATTGGGGTCGGTTACATGAATCCTATTCCGCCAAAGATTTCTATCAAGTGCAATATTCATATTTAAACCCAAGAAACTAATGTCCTTCATAATAACATCGCACCATCTCATTTTAGGTCTTCCTCGAGCTCTTTTACTAGCATCAACTAAGATTCGGTCACATCTTTTAACCGGTGCTGAGTTAGGGTGACGAAACACATGTTCAAACCACCTGAGTCTATTTTCTCTCATTTTACTATCAATTGGGGCTATCCCTAAGTCCTTGCGGATGCGCTCATTCCTAATCTTGTCCTTCTTAGTCTTGCCACACATCCATCTCAACATCCTCATCTCTGCTACACACATTTTGTGGGTATGTTCCTTTCGTACTGCCCAACACTCGGTACCATATAACAAAGCAGGTCTCACAGCCGTTCTATAAAACCTCCCTTTAAGTTTCACAGGCATACGGCGATCACAAAGGACTCCTGATGCACTTCTCCATCTTAACCAACCTGCTTTAATCCTATATGTAACATCATCATAAATCTCCCCATTCTCTTGTATGATGGACCCTAAGTATCGAAAGCTACTACTCTTCGGAATGTTATGTCCATCAATTAGAACTATGTCTTCCTGAACCACTCTACCATTACTAAAATTACAATGCATAAACTCTGACTTACTCCTACTAATTTTAAAACCTTTAGACTCCAAGGCAAGTCTCCAACGCTCTAACTTAGCATTGAGAGCATCAATACTCTCATCAATTAAAATAATATCATCTGCAAATAGCATGCACCAAGGGATATCCTCATGCAATTGTTTAGTTACTTCGTCCATAACTAAGGCAAAGAGACACGGACTTAGTGTAGAACCTTGATGCAAACCTATAGAAACGGAAAATTCACCAGTCTCCCCAGCAATAGTTCGAACACTAGTAATAGCACCATCGTACATATCCTTAATCAAATCAACATATCCTTGAGAGATTCCTTTCTTTCTTAATGTCCACCAAATCAATTCTCTCGGTACTCGATCATACGCCTTTTCTAAATCAAGAAAGACTATATACAAATCTTTTCTCATCTCTCTATACTTCTCCATTAGTTGCCGTAGTAAAAAAATAGCTTCTGTAGTAGATCTATTCGGCATAAAACCAAACTGATTGTCCGATACAGTAGTCATACATCGGAGGTGTTTTTCAATTACTCTTTCCCAAAGTTTCATAGTATGACTCATAAGTTTAATTCCATGATAATTATTACAACTTTGAATACCTCCTTTATTTTTATAGAAAGGAACTACAACACTTTTTCTCCAAGCTTCTGGCATTCTTCGTTCCTTTAAAATTTTATTAAAAAATTTAGTTAGCCACTGAATACCGATATCTCCTAGGCCTTTCCATACTTCAATAGGTAAGCCATCTAGTCCTAAGGCCTTGCCCATTTTCATTTTCCTTAAAGCATCCTCCACATCTGACATCTTAATACGCCTGAAATATTGATATTTATCAAATATTGTGGACTCTTGGATATCTTCTAAAGAGAAATCCTTGACGCAATATCCATTAAGTAACTTCTGAAAATATCTATGCCACCTTTAATCTCAAGATCCTTAGTTAAAACCCTTTGATCTTCATCTTTAATGCACCGAACATGATTTAAATCTCTAGTTTTCCTTTATCTTAATTTAGCAAGTTTAAATATGTCCTTTTCACCTTCTCGGGTTCCTAATTTAATATATAAATATTCAAATACCTTTGATTTAGCTTCGCTAACTATTTTCTTAGCTCTCTTTTTAGCGATTTTATAGGCTTCTAAGGTTTGATCATTTTTGTTAGTTTGCCAAACTTTAAAGTATTCCTTTTTTACTTTAATGGTATTTTAGATTTCCTCACTTCACCACCAAGTCTCTTTTTCTAAATTCTTTTTACCTTTAGATTCCTCTAAGAGTTGTTTTGCAACCTTTGTTATACAATTTGTAACATTATTCCACATTACATTAGTTTCTTGTTCTAAATTCTAAATATTTTCCTTTAATAGATAATTTTTAAATGTTCCTAAACTTTTACCTTTTAAATTCCACCATTTAATCTTGGAATAATTATTTATAATGCTCTTTCTTTTGAATTTAGGGATAGTGACATCCATTACTAACAACCTATGTTGAGGGGCTAGACTCTCATTAGGAATTACTTTGCAATCTTTACATAAAACTATATCGATCTTCCTAATGAGGAAATAGTCAATTTGACTTATACCTGTTCCACTCTTGTATGTTATTAAGTGTTCGTCCCTCTTCTTAAAGAAGGTATTAGTAATTGCTAGATCGTAGGCCATAGCAAAATCAAGAATAGTGTAACCCATATCATTTCTATTACCAAAACCAAGTCCTCCATGAATCCTCTCGTAGCCTCTATTATCTTTACCCACATGACCATTAAGATCCCCTCCAATAAAGATTCTCTCTTCACTAGGGATATTTTGGATCAAACTATCAATAGCCTCCCAAAATTACTTTTTAATGCTCTCTTCTAATCCTACTTGAGGTGCATATGTACTAATTATATTCAAAATATCATCACCTAAGATAAGTTTAATTAACAATAGTATATCCCCCAATCTATTTATTTCCACAACTCTATCTTTTAAGTTTTTATCTATTATTATAGCAACACCACTTCTAGAGTTATTATTACCCGTATACCAAATTTTATATCCATCAATGTCTTTAGCTTTATGTCCTTTCCACCTAGTTTCTTGTAGGCAAGCAATGTTAACCCTCCTGTCCTTCATTAACTTAAATAATTCTAAACCCTTACCCGTTAAAGTTCCTATATTCCAAGTAGTTAGATGGATCCTATGTTTTTAGACTTGCTTCTTTACCCGTGTGCGTCCAACCCCACACGAGAACCCTTGCCTATTTGACACCGCAATCGGGCACCATTGCGGCGCGTCGCTTACGGGGAACGCCCTAGCTAGCCCTTGCTCACTTGTCATTCCATCCAGGTTCCGATGTAACGCGTCGCTTACGGGGAACGTCCTAGCATTAGCACAAAATGTATTTAGATCAGAATTCATGTTGGAGATGTGAAAATATTTTACTACTGGCTGTCGACCTAACGCAAACCCTCCTCTTTTCTCATCCGGGCTTGGGACCGGCCATGGCAGAGTTATAATAGACTCAATAAAAGAAATAATGAAGAGAAAATAGCAAGACCCACTATATTAAATAGACTCAAGCAAATAAAAAGACTCCGGTCTCTAAGTTCCAGGTTCACTCGATCATGCTGGCCCGAGCCTAGTTGCAAACATTCCATCTACCGAGTTACCTGAAAAGGATGTAAATAAGGGGGGGTGAGCAAGAAGCTCAGTAGGAATTACTCTCTATCATCAGGCAGATTTAAGTAATTAACCATTTTATGAATGCATGAATAATGCGAGAAACTCAAATAAGCAAACTAAATAACCGACAAGATTAGAAGATAATCGATAGATAAATGGAAAGGAACAATTGCATGTCGAGATATCAAGCACCAATAACAAGAACTTTCCAATGAATGGCCATTTCATGTCGAGTCGAGTCATGTCACGCAAGCAGGTACTTCATGCTTTCAAGCATGAATAGCAAGTTCACAAGAATGTGAAATGTCGTAGACTCACACACTAGCTAGTACTCGGTGACAATGCCACACCTTGTCATTCACCTCCCCGGGGATCAAGTACTTTTCGGGTGCTCCTCCCAGGACCAGTCTGGGCCATTAAATATGATTGCCTTGACATTGATTTATTTGGATCATAGATCCCACGAAATCTAGACATCCACGAATAATGATGGCAAAGAGTTCCAAGATCAAGCTCATGTAATCAAGGAAAAATGTGTAAGAACATTGATTTTCTTGAGATTCCAGCAATAAGCTCATTAATCGAGAGGAATAGTCATTTAAAGAAATGACTCTTGAATGGATAAATGTTGACAATAGACCTAACAATAGGTCAAAATTCGAGGTACAATAGCCTAGTTAGGCTAGAGTAGCTTACACATATCAAAACCATCTGGAAAGCTGGAAGGTGAAACAGTCAGCAAAAGACCGCTAAGATAGGAACACGGTCTAATCAGGACCGCAAAAAGGCTAGCTGGGTCAAAGCTCCAACCCAGAGCGAACGAGTAGAAAATGGTCCAAGGTGGGCCGTGATCAGGACTAGACGGTCCTGGTTGGGCCACTTAAAAAGGTAAACGGTTTAATATCAACCGTGGACTTACATAGTCCAAGGGACTAAAGTCGACGCACAGCCGGTTAAACACGGTCACATGAGGGCCGTTCAAGCAGTATGGCGGTCAGGACTGGACTGCTTCATGATAGAAACGGTCTCAGAAAGGCCGCCATCAACAGGACAGTCCCGACTCTGGGGTTTAGCAAAAATACACGATTCGATTGAGTCAAAAAGGTTCAGGCTTGTGGTCATTGAAGCTCATGGTCAAAATTCATTAACTGCTAGAGAGAAATGCATCTTTAAAAGATTCATTCTTTTTAATTAGCTCTGAGACCACAACCTGTGTGGCCCTGAGCATGTTAGTTCTGATTTTCAGACTTTTGATGTACAGTTTGATTATTCTTAATACATAGATCATTACTTACCAAAAAAAAGGTTCAGGCTTGTGGGTACAACCCGCCCGGCGTCCTAGTGGGAATCTCATGCTCACGGGGGCTTATGGAGGCACCGGAACATGAACACCTAGTCCGGCAGAAGGAATATCCGACAGAGAGGTAATTCAATGCCCAAGAATTCAATAGCTAATAATCAACGGAAAATAATGTATTCAGTCCAGTCGCTACTACCGGAGTGGCACGACCTTAAAATAGAACTAATAAGACAACAAGGTGATAATGGAATAATAAGAAGGAAAGGCGAAACTATCATTTAATTACTCTACTCATTTCAATCATAAGATATCAAGAATGATAATCATGGAGGAATAATCATGAAGGGGATTAACTTAGATAATAAAATTCCATTTTTCCTAGTTAACAGTGTGAGATTTAACATAAAAGTCCTACCAGCAAGTTATGTAACATGGATTAACAATGCATAACACGCGGTAATCAAATGAGCTATATTACAGACCAACATAGGTTAGCGGTCTGGCAGATGGCCGCCACTTAGACAAAGGCGGTCTGACCAGGGCCGCGTTCCAAGAATAAACGGTAAAAACCCTAATCGCATGTTCATAATGAAACAAGTAGTACGCAAGATATGGTTGATAAAAATTAGGCAAAATAGATTCAAATGAAAGCTAAGAATGAGCTCTGTACGATCATGTTAGTTAATTAGGTTAGGCCTGAGAGAAACCTACCAAAATTGAAGAAGAGAGGGGACGACGCGAAAACCCTAATCCATGAACACGCCGTCGATCCTCGCCCTAATTCGTCCTCGATTGGCCACCTCAGTTTGCGCCACCAGTTGGAGAAGCAAAATCTATGTTAATTAGGAGAAAAATCTAAGGATTCCAAAAATATATATTTTATAATTTTATTTTACATAGTTTTAGAGATATGGATTTTTAAAGATACGAGTAAGATATTAACATGCATTACGTTTTATATCAATCTATCTATATACATATATATATATATATTAAAAGAATGAACGAACAACCGCGATCGTCGTTAACTAAATTAACAAAAGTGTTAACCTCTTTAAATTTTAAGTTCTCGACGCACTTATGTCGGAATCGCGCAATCTATATACCAAGATGAAGGGCTCGAAAAACTCTACCTAACTTGATAATCAAAAAAAATTTTACTTGAGAGTAGGGCTATCTTGAGTTAAGAGGAGCGGAAAAAGGAGGTACTAACCCCACTACCTCGATCACTATCCCAATAATACACCCGTAAAATTTTATGGCCAAAGGTCACTCTGGCGCCCATGAAAAGGCCGAACAAAACAAAACTCTATAAATACTGTGCTACAGTGAAAATTACAATTCACCGTGTAACTTTGATAATTCTTATTATTTAATAAAGTTAATTATTAACTAATTAACACATCATATAATCACATAGAAATTTAGGGTAAATCATGGGGATTCAAATCACATGCACTTTGTAATTTTTAGATACGTGATTACATGGACATAAAAAGTTTTTTTTAGCATGCTGTACTTATCTGTTAACTAAAATAATTAGCCATGAAACTACGTCCGTCCACAAACGAGAAACTTCATGCATGGAAGTAACAGAATCAAGATGCATGGTTATGGAGATTAGTGTGCATGTGTTTTATAGAGTTGGTCTGGGTTAGAAGAAAACCTACGCACATGGAACATGAAAGTTAACACGAAAATCATGGTTGCATGTTTCTCTTATTAGTTGAGTTGTGCCTATGATAGAGATCACCCACCTTTGACGTTGATCGGAGGAGGAAGAAGATGAAGCGGTGAAAGAAAAGGGAACAATCGTGAAACTATGTCGACTGAGGAATGAGCCTCTTCCTCCTTTGACGCAGCAGCATCGGGACTCCTCTCCAAAACTCAGCGGCAGCAGCCACGTACTGCTGTCCAAGGGGTTCTTATTTATGAGGTTATTGGTTTTCCCGAGTCCCTCGGAGAACCAGACTCCCAGAGGGTTTAAAACTTCCTAAGATAAGTCCTACCTTAGCGACTTTCCCCAATAATTCGTAGGAAACCTAATGCCCTTGTGCATCTTCAAACCGAACCTTGACGTGGAAGCCTATTATATATATATATATATGTATATATATATATGTATATATATATATACTTAATATATCATCAAAAGCTCGTTACGTATATTAAATTAGTAAAAACCCTCAAAGTCTGTTATATCCTTCGGAACCAATGGCCTGTATATGAGCTAACAGGGACCCCAATTAATATGTTAAATGGAGAGACTTTAACCCATCCACGGGAAGCCCATGCATGTTTATATATGTTAAAGTTATCACATGCTTAAATTATTTTAGTAGGTCTCTTTATTTTTTACCGTTGGCTCAAGTATCAGAGTTGGATTCAATCCTATGAAAGTCTTTATATATATGTGTATAAATGTATTTTGGAACGAGATTCCATCTAAATACTGGAATTATATTTTTTTTCAATTGAAGTCATAAATAAAAGGATATATAAAATTTCTAATTCTCAAATATTTATTTTAGCTATATTTATTGAAATTTTTATTAACCGCTATTATTTCATGATTAACATTTATAGTTATTTTTATTTATTTCCTATTTATCACATTTTATTCCCATACATATTTCAAAATTTTAATTTTATACTTTATTATTTAACTGGGGTGTTACATGTCTGATCTGAGTGGATTCTGTGAGATAGCATTCTCTTAGTTAGTGCATTTTTGTCACTTTCATTTATATTGTTCTCACTGATATCATCTGAGCTTGTGATTTGATAGCTGAGTGTTAAATTGTCTTAGGCTTAAAAATTGAGGTTAAAATTTTTATAGGATCTATTCACCCCCCTGTAGATCCTGTTGTGCACACATATTCATATACTTGCTTCCAGCGTTGCCTATAGAGCACACAACATTGGTATCACAGATACTCCTCTATTATAACTCTAAAGTCTATGAAATTAAAAATTAAATGAAATACTCACATGAGAGGGCTGTGGTGTGCTCGAGGGTGCTCCCTGAGACAAAATCCCCGCCTGGGCCAGGAGGGTAGCAACCACCCGAGTAAAGCATGCCTCCATGCGTTCCTCGACTAGGTCTACCGCATGATCGACGATGGATGTAATCTGGCTCGTAGAAGTGTCGATGGAGGGAGTAGAGAAGGAGCTGCTACCGGGGTAGGACGAAGCTGAGCCCGGAGAAGATGTTAGAATCGGGCTGGTGTCCAAGCTCTGCCCAAAACTCTATACTCGTCCTTTCTTTGGTGGGCCGGCTACTGCTACCCATGCCTCGGGATCTAGTTGCGGCCGCTGCGTCTCCTCGTCCCCATACTTTTCAGTCATATGCCTTTCATATGACTCATGCAAATTTAATAAAAAATATTATAAATGTCATATTAATCAATAATATTTAAAAATATAAATAGAAAATAAATGTGTATGTATATAATCTTACCACTACCGAGTGAGCTCTCTTGCTCACATATTGATCTGTCCCCTTCTTTTGATGAACTGTAGCAAATAAATCACGATACGAGACCGTACACCCCTCTTCTTTTCTTGTTATACATGTTATAGAGAATAAGTAGGGACATATAAAAAATAAATTGTAATAAAATTAAGATGATTACTTACCAATCTCTCCTTCTGGGTCACGAAGGAAACAGATCCAGAAGTATGGAGATGCACGTCTGGATGTAATGCACGTGCGGCTTTGGCTTTTGCGGATTTGGCCATCCAATTAGGCTCGGCCCATCTATCACAGAGGTCCTCCCAGTGATCCCTCCTCATCCATGCGGGGCCGTGTGCCTTCCAAAGTCCATGGTCCTCGCTCCCCCCGGCTAGAGCCTTGGCACGTTCTCGACAGTCGTGTAAATGATGCTTATAATTTACAGTTCTTGTGGCCTCTCATACATGTCAAGCTCATCCGGCGTCAGCTCGCCTCACAAATTGATGTCCTTGCTGTCAAGAATTCAAATTTTATAAGTTAGTCGATTGAAATTGTGGAGTTGGGAAATATGTAATTTAAAAGATTAAATCGTATACCAGGAACTCGTCATACAATCGATCACGGATATCCTGAGGAAACTTTCGAAATGACTTATATGGGCCGGTCACATGTCGCTCAATAATGTTGGTAATAAAACGAGAAGCCTCACTAGGCTCTACTTTATCCCTGCAATTACAAATGTTAAAATGATAGCCAATAATTATATATATAGTTGATGGATCGATAACGAACATAATTCATGAGTTTATATATTTACCCAGAGACCCAACATGACTTGTGTCCCTCTTGCAACACCACCTGCTGACCCTTGTGCTGGCTAACAGCATTGTCTGCCTATTGTGTGCCCGGGTGGGCGGATGAGCCAACTATCGCAGGTGGTGTGCCCGACGTACCTGTTACAACTAAAATAGAAGTAGTTAATCAGAATTTAACTCATTATTAAATAAAAAATTTCAACAAGTAAACATATAGAATTCTTATCATTTAACTAAGAATTTAAATAAACATAGTAGTAGAATGTGATGGAAGCGGTGTACTCTGTAGACCTGATGTAGAGGCACTCAAACCTGTAAACAAAAAATATCGTGAGAAAAATAAAGTGCATATTCACTACTCATTTATCTACGAATTTAAATAAACATACCCGCAGTTGTTGGCGTGGGTGGTGCACTCTATGTACCAGGTGCGGAGACATAAAATATCGTGAGCAAAACAAAGTGCATATTCACTATTCATTTATCTAAGTGATGTGTGGAAGGATAGGATATAGAGGGGTTGTGAATATATCTCCCGATTAAAAACTATGCCCAAATTAAAATAAAAAATATGGTGTTACCCAATTTTAAAACATAATGAACAATATGTTAACAAGAGTTTGCGTAGAACATAGGTCGAATACTTAAGCACTTAAGCTAATGTCTCCGTTGACACCTATTTTCACCCTTAAGAGGGTATATGTCACCCATAGCAATCTATTTGTCAGCCTTATGTGTGCATTTGTCGTCCTTAGCTTCTTCTGCTGGCGGGTAAACACAAGTGGACTTCCCCTTCATGCAGCTTCCACACTTCACACATATTCAGTGTTACAACTTATTTTTCACCCGTAGAGAGCTATTTGTCAGCCTTACCTCCCTATTTGTCACCACTAATGAGTCATTTGTCTGCCTTATCTTCCTGCCTTCCCTTGTATGAATCTTAATAGATTTGTTCATCATTTCTAAAGAATTCAGACTTTGACTGCACAGACTTGGGTTGACCACTGTCTTAGCTCCATTGACTGTGCGTTGACTACGTTACCACGTTGACTTTTCTTCGTTTCTTGAGGAAATAATTGGCTTTCCGCCTGTTCTATGTGCAACTGTCAATCTATTCTTTGTGCAATTTAGAAGTAAACTACACACACAAAATCATTATAGCTCCATAGATGATTCTACATCAACAAAACACATTGACTATCCACATGAAGAGTATACATGAATCTAAATTTTGACAGCATCAAAACATGGAGCAGAAACACTAAGGATTTAAATAAACATACGCATATCAGTTGGTGGGGGTGGTGCACTCTGTGTACCTGGTGCATATATTTAAAATATCGTGAGCAAAATAATGTGTTAAGTCACTACTCATTCATGAACGATCTTAAATAAACATACCTGCAGCACGTGGTGGGGTCGTTGTACTATTTGTACCTGGTGTAGAGACATAAACTATCATTATCAAAACAAAGTGCATATTCACTACTCATTTATCTAAGAATTTAAATAAACAGACCTGCAGCAGGTGGTGGGGTGGTGTAATCTGTGTACCTGGTGCCATAAACACAAACTATCATTACCAAAACGAAGTGCATATTCACTACTCATTTATCTAAGAATTTAAATAAACATACCAGTTGCAGGTGGTGGGGGCGGTGTAATCTGTGTACCTAGTGCAGAGACATAAACTATCATTACCAAAACAATGTGCATATTCACTACTCATTTATCTAAGAATTTAAATAAACAGACCCACAGCAGGTGGTGGGGGCGATGTAATCTGTGTACCTGGTGCCATAAACACAAACTATCATTACCAAAACGAAGTGCATATTCACTACTCATTTATCTAAGAATTTAAATAAATAGACCCGCAGCAGGTGGTGGGGGCGGTGTAATCTGTGTACCTGGTGACATAAACACAAACTATCATTATCAAAACGAAGTGCATATTCACTACTCATTTATCTAAGAATTTAAATAAACATACCAGTAGCAGGTGGTGGAGGCGGTGTAATCTGTGTACCGGGTGCAGAGACATAAACTATCATTACCAAAATAATGTGCATATCCACTACTCATTTATCTAAGAATTTAAATAAACAGACCCGCAGTAGGTGGTGGGGGCGGTGTACTCTGTGTACCTGGTGCAGAGACATAAAATATCATTATCAAAACAAAGTGCATATATTAACTACTCATTTATCTAAGAATTTAAATAAACACACCAGTAGAACCCCTCCCGGAACCACCTCTCCTCGAAGATCCGATACGACCTCGAACCATCTAATTATTGACAACAATTAAAGTAGTGCATATTAGTCCACAACTAATTATGAGGAGAGGTGGCAATTAATAATGATAAGAAGTGCATATATGTTAAATTTCTTACAAAATATTCAATCATTATCTATTTCATCTTCAAATGCTGAAGATATATCAAACTCAACCTCATCTTCGTCATCTTCCTCATTCTCACTAGATTCATACTCTTCCTCCTCAGAGGACTCCTCCTGCCCAACAATTGCTTCATTTAGCTCAGTTAGATCGACTTCTTCCACTTCATCCTCTATAGACAACTGAAGTGGCTCATCAGATTTGA
This sequence comes from Amorphophallus konjac, assembly GCA_022559845.1. Classification (NCBI taxonomy): domain Eukaryota; kingdom Viridiplantae; phylum Streptophyta; class Magnoliopsida; order Alismatales; family Araceae; genus Amorphophallus; species Amorphophallus konjac. Next base: position 375,505,506 of record CM040120.1, on the reverse strand, counting down.
TCAGTTGAATATTAGAAGCAACCAACTCTGCAGTGTCACCCTCGTCTGATTGAAAAAATTCGGCACTAGAATCCTCTAAGACAGCTTCAATCAGATCTAACTCATCATTAGGCACAAGCCTTGATTTTACCCTACAAACTGCCCACCAATCTTTATTCTTGGATGATAAATAACTTGAATAATACACTTGCTGGGCTTGTGCAGCCAAAATGAACGGCTCATAGGTATTCAATTTTGATCTATATTTGACATCGACAATCCCATATATTGCGTCGTTTCGAACTGAATTAGGATCAAACCAATGACACTTAAAAAGGAATATATGCTTGTCTTGTCCGAGATAATGTAATTCTATGACCTCAAGAATACCATAGTAATCAAGATCATTTTCATTGTATGTACTACCTTTCACGCATACGCCGCTATTCATCGTAGACTTATTTCATCCATAATCTCTGGTGTGAAATCTATAACCATTCATAAAAAATCCTGAATAGGCATGCGCGACCTTCGAAGGTCCATAACTTTTCACTCGGACTCTTTCATCAGTAACATAACCTTCTTCAACCTACGAATATAAACCACGTTGCTTTTCTTTTGATACGTGCATACACCTCAAGCTTTGTGGAATTGGTAGATTGACACTTACTTGACCTTTAAGCCATCTGGCAAAAGATCTCTCTCGTTCATTTTGAACCTCCATGTCATTGAGGTGTGGACATTGAGTAATTAATTCTGAATCAAATTACCTGCAATGATGAATGCAACATCACCGTAAATGAGAGAAAGAACGTCAAGATGCTTATAAATTTTCGGGAGCTGCAGAGTTGACGACTCACTCAACATAAGGTTCAATCTCAGCACAGTTCAGGAGAACATATATCTTTGAGGCCAACAACTCTCTGTCCTCTAATATGCGATTCGAACAATGTCCGAATGCACGTCTTGGATACTTAAATATGAACAACCGGTCGGACGAACCCACTTCTCCTCCATCATCATTACGTGGAGGTCGATTGCGGCGAGTTTGAATTTTGGGTTCGAAGTACATCGAACAGAAGTTTAAAATTTCTTCAATAATATACGCCTTGGTAATCGAACCCTCTACTTTAGTCTTGTTGCGAACCTTCATTTTCAGGTCATGCATACACCTATGACAACAATTCATATGATAATGACATACAGTGACAATGACAGACACATGTAACTGTTGTCAAATAATTAGTAAATACATACTGATTACCTCTCAAATGGATACATCCATCGAAATTGTACTGGTCCTCCAACTTTAGCCTCGTATGGCAAATGGATAATCAGGTGCACCATGGAATCGAAGAATGCAGGGGAAAATATCTTCTCCAACTTGCATACCGTCGTGACCACATTCTGTTCCATAGTTTGCACGTCCCAAAGTTTGAGTTCTGATGCACATAGAATCCTGAAAAACTGACTCAACTCAGTCAATGATCCCCATATATGCTTTGGCAATATGTCACGGAATGCAATGGGCAGAAGTCTCTCCATGAACACATGGCAGTCATGACTTTTCAATCCATATATTTTTCTCTCGTTGACATTCACACAACGGGCTATGTTAGACACATATCCATCAGGGAATCTTAATTGTTTCAGCCACTGGCACAGTTCATTGATCTGTGTGTCTTTCAACACGTAAGCTGCTTTAGGTTGCACAACTTTGCCCCGTACCGGCAGCAATTCCAACTCTAGTCATTTGCAAAGTATCTTCAAGTCCGCTCGCACCTTGGCATTGTCCTTTGTTTTGGATTTCACGTTCATGATGATGTTGAACACATTATCAAAGACATTCTTCTCAACATGCATGACATCCAGGTTGTGCCGTATCAAAAGGGTTGACCAGTAAGGCAATTCCCAGAAGATACTTTTCTTCACCCAATTGTTATCCTCTCCAAACCCACGAAGATGTCGTGTACTACCTGACAATTGCACTATATCTGGTAAGTTTTGCACATGTGCCGCCATTTGTCGACCAGACATCCAATCCAAGTCTGCTTCATCCATTTCAACTGTGTTCTTAATGAATGAGTCCTTTTGCCTTCGGAAAGGATGGTCAATTGGTAGAAACCGTCAATGACAATCGAACTAGCATGATTTCTAACCATATTTCAGGACAAAGGATTTGGTATCAGCCATACAGTAAGGACATGCCAACCTCCCGTATGTGCTCCAGCCAGATAGCATTCCATATGCAGGGAAGTCACTTATTGTCCACATCAATGCGGCCTTCATAGTGAAATTTTATTTCCAATACGCATCATAAGTAACAACTCCATCATTCCATAATCTTTTCAACTCATCAATCAGTACCCCGAGATATATGTCCAAATTTTTTCCTGGATTTTTTGTACCTGGAATCACCAAAGTTAAGAAAAGGTTCTCTCGCTTCATGCACATGCCTAGCGGAAGGTTGTACGGCATCATGAACATTGGCCAACATGAGTAAGATGCCACTGAACCTCCAAATGGGTTGAAGCCGTCTGTGCATAAACCTAACCTAACATTGCTTGGCTCGTGAGGAAAAGCAGTATACATACGATTGAAATGAGCCCAGGCTTCACCGTCGGCGGGAGGACTGATTATATCATCTACACAACCTACTCTCTCCGTGTGCCATATCATATGCCGAGCTATCTTTGACGACATATACACTTGCTACAATCTGGGCGTGAGAGGGAAGTATCGCAATAACTTGTAAGGCACATCCTTCTGCTTTGAATTGTCTCCTCTCTTAGGTTTAAATCAATCATGCTGACAAATATCACATGATCTTTTATCTACATTATCTTCATAATATAGCATATAGTGATTAGGGCATGCATCTATTTTTTGGTATTCAAGCCCTAACTCATTGACCATCTTCTTTGCACAGTAAAAATTTTCAGGCAGCTTCTCATCTCAAGGCAGCATACTCTTGATAAGGAGGAGCATATGGTCAAAATAACTCTCACTAAGGTGAAATTCAAATTTCAAATTCAACAACTATGAGACAGCAGACAACCGAGTGTGATTTTAACAACCATCCCACAGTGGCTCATCAGCATCCCGAAGTAACTGATAAAATCTTTCAGCCGACTTGTTTGGTGGTTCTTCATTGTACATGTGTTCCCCTTATACATTAAAGTTAGGGCCAGTAGCATCGAGTACCATGTCTGCATAGGTACTTGTGCTTGCAACATTGTCGGGCTCATACGACCAGAACTCCTCACCATAACACAACTAATTCATATAACCTTTCGTGAACCCTTTCATGTATAAAAGAGCTTGCACATCCTATAGCGAATGAAATCTCTTATTTTTACAGCGTAAACAAGGACATCGGATGTTACCACACTGGTCCACTGTGAAGTCCCGCGATCAATGACACCCAAGAGGGGGGGTGAATTGGGTGTTTACAAATAGTATGAAAACTTTTGGCCTTTTTTGAAATATGTGATCGAATGCTAGTTAAGAGATTCAAAACTATTTGAACATAAATTGGATTTATCAAACTTTGTATGATGAGATATAGAATATGCAAGATATACGTAGATAAATCCGTAACAATAATTAACACATACACTCACTTAGAATGGAGGTAGAAGAAAAGGACCAAGCCACACAAATCAAACCATAGTGCACAGCGGTTTTTAAGGTGGTTCGGATGCAACGACGGTAATCCTACGTCGACCCCTCACCAAACCCGGTGAGGCTTCACTCAGGGATAAAACCCCAAATGGAGACGACGCTCCAACCACACACGCAGGATGAGACCTGCCCACACACACGGCGACGCGCCCCAACACACACACACACACACACACATGGAGACGAGGTCTCCAACACGATCCAACAACCGGATCAACAACACACACACACTTGCTGCTACAAGTGCAACAATCCACACACACAAACACTAAGATTTGGATAAAACCACACAACACACGTAGATCTAAGAAGGTCTACACACACACGAATCAAATATGACACACACACACACACACACACACACGACCACGGATCCAACAATGATCCACACACACACACGAGTTTACAGTTTATGATGAACATAATTACAACACCTAAAACATAAAGACGATGAGGCTTAGTTTAGAAAACTCATGTTTTGGGTTCCCCCTGAATGCAGGTTGCGGATCTTGAACGTATCTTCACTTGATCGGAGCTTCAATCCGTGCCTGCTTGGCTTTTCTCCCTTCTTGCTTGCTTGGCTTCTCTTCTTTCTCCCTTAGGCACTCTTCTTGGAATCCTTGCTTGCTTCCTTGGCTCTTCTCTTCCTTGGAGGTTGCTAGCTTCAGATTTGGCTTGAAACACCTTGGAGATAGATGAAGATCTTGCTGCACGAAGTACTGTTCACGGAGCTACAATACCCCTTCTTCCAAGCACCTCCTCTAGCCTCTCTTGATCTTCTTTGATCCCTCTTGATCAACTAGGGTTTCCTAACCCTCTTGTGTTTGTTTTATAGCATTTGAATGGTCCTTGGACATCCCCCAGACTAGTTCCACGTTTTGTGGGTGATTAGGTGTCTTTGGGATTAAATAATTACATGGAAGAGGCTCTTCTCGAAGTGGAAAATAAAGTCAACTTTTGTTGGCTCGGGGCTGGCAGTCGATCGGAACCTTCTGGCGGTCGACCGCTACTGAGAAACGATGTAGAAATTTAGTCCTTGGTATTTCCGATCGACCGCTACTGGGCTGGCGGTCGACCGCCACTGAGAGTTCTGTAGATAGTGGGATGCTGGCAGGGGCGGTCGACTACCCCTGGGCTGGCGATCGACCGCTAGCTGGGCAGACCCTGAGATTCCCCGGGTTAGTCCATTAACCCCATTAGCTCCATCGCTTAAGTCCTTTAGCAGTCCGTTTTCATATGTGGCATCAACCCTTATAGTCTTGAAGGTGTCCACTGAATCTTTGACCTTGGGTTCTCTTGGCTATGCTTAATTGTACATTGACCTTGGCTATGTGAAGTGCCAAATGTGAAGACCTAGTCCTGCAACGTTGAAGTGTTAGCCCAATTAAATACATCCAAATAACAATGACTTTAAGTAGATGTTTATTTCATACATTTGGGGGTTGGATTTCACTTGGTTTATGCATTAGAAACATCTAAACCATTTCAGCATTTCTAAATTTTGTTCCGGGGGCTCCGCCCCAGGAAACCCCCGCAAGGGGCGCTGCCCCCTTGACCCCGCGACCTGATCGCATAGGTCGATCCGCGGGTGAGGGCGCACGATGGCCAGAAGGGTTTCATGTTTAATGTGCATAAATGAGGTGTATTAATGAGAGGTATATGAGATACACATGGTGAGATCGATGCTAAGACAAAGTAAGAGTCTCACCAATAGTTCTTGACAATAAATGACATATATCACTGTTGACACCCGTTTTATGACCAATAAGTCGGGTCATCTCTTTATTCATTATATATGATGCTCCGAGTTGTTCACTCTTCATCGAGTCTCTTTATTTAGTTGAAGATCATTTCTTGGGTCTTGACTCCTTGATCGGATGTGGCTCTTTGTGGCATTTCATTTTGACTAAAGCTTAGCAAAACCTTCATTCCATTGGTAATAACGGTCTGTTCCCGGCACGTTTCTTCCTTCTAACGGATGGGTTCTGGGCCGTCACTCCTTGAAGAGTCCTGAAGCTTGAGGTCTTGTTCCAAAGCTTATCCTTTGGCCTATATGTTGAATATAACGGTTTGTCGTGCAGCCGTTGTTTCATTATGATGCCCTATGACTTGGCCGTTGCTTTCTTTGCAGAGTCCTATTGTTTTGATCTTTTTCCTGTTGATCTTATCTCTTTGGGATAAGGTTGAAAGTAACGGATATTCCTTGATGCGTTATTTCACTGTGGCGGTCTGTCGTGCAGCCGTTACTTCCTTCAGAGAGTCCTGACAGTTCAGGCCTTTTCTCTGCTACTCCGTGGTCGAGATAAGAACTTGGATTGATGATATCTCTTCCAAATCTGATCCTCAGGACCTTCTGTTTGATTCTATAGACTCTTGGTGATATTATCTTCAAGGATTTGCTAAGAGTTATCCCTTTATCTTGCTGGATTTTCCTCTACTCGACTTGAGGGTTTGAGGGTCTATAAATAGAACCCTTGACTTCATGCTCCGAAGGAGGAAATTCTGGAGTTTGCGACGAAGTGCTGCCGCATTTTAGAGCCACGATTGATCAAGGAGAAGTGCTTCTCACGTTCGTTTGCTGCCTGGTGAAGGGAGTATTTGTTCCTCTTGGTTCCAAAGTTCATATTTGCATATTGAATTCCTTTTCCATCTCCCTTTCATCATAAGCATTATTTCTCTCCTTTCTCCACGTTTTTCACTGGTTTTCATCATCTAAACTTCCTCCCAATCTTTTAAAACGCCCAGAGGGGTTAAAAAAACCAAAACCTCCCGGTATTTCCCTTTCCTTTTGATGATATTATGTTTATTGAAGAATTGATGCTATATTTTCTAAAGGGCTAATTTGGGTTATTTTCTGTTGCTTTCCATGTCTTTGGCAGGTTTACAGGTCCACCAGCACGAGGCCCAAGTCTTCTAGCAGGCTGGAAGAGTTGGAGTTAAAAGGATTCACGCTTTGTTACTGCAGGTTATTTGACGGTCTTGTGCAGGCGCGTCAGATTCATCCAGCGGTCTATCGAGCGACTGTCACTTCCAAGTGACGCACAGGGTTCTGGCCGTTATTTTCAGCTGACCTGCAGGTTTCTTTGATCTTTCCTCTCCCGTGGGCGGGTGCTTCATCCACCTATTTCCAAGGTATTTTCAGGTCTTTGGCTTGTTTTTACTTTGATGGCGATCACATGGGCATTAGCTTTCTCTTTCGCATCTCACATCTTTTATTTCCTTGCTTGTTCCACCCCTTGCGGTGTGTTTCTATTTACTCCTTGCTCCACGCCCCGGCGTGTGTTTTTCCTTTATTCCTTAGCCTAGTTTAGTTGAGATAGCATGCCCATGCTACAGCTTGCTTTGGTTGCCTAGGTTCATGATCACATGTTCATAGGTTGAGTGCAGATCTTTGATTATTTGCTTGTCATCTTGCTACATATCATCATTAAGACCCCAAGAAAAAGAAGATAGAGAAGCAAAATAAAATCAACAGATAATTTTTCAGCGATCACAGTGGGACAACTTGTGCCAATCGTGCTTTTGATTTCTGTTAAACCTGCCATCATCTCTTGTGTTGTTCCCCTCCCATTTTACTCTTATTTCTTGTTGATCCTGGTTTTCTGAGCGTTCTGACGGCCCTGTGTCCCTGCGTTGGAGTCCTCTGACGCTGGGTCATTAGACCGCCATATCTGTTCTGCTGCGAGAGTTTTCACGGTCTTTTCCTGTTACTTCTGGTTGATTTTGGCTCTCTGGCTCATTTGACAGTCCTACCTCCCTGCGTTATATTACTTCTGGCGGTCTGGTCTTCGACCGTTATTTTATTCTGACGCATGGTTCCTCGACCGTTATACTCCAGACAGGTACGCATCCGAGGTGCATTTATTTCCGCAGTTTCTGCTGTGACTCTTTGCTTGGGTGATACTTGACTTCCTCCTTGCTTTGTTTCATATCTCCATATCATTGCGTGCATCATTGGTTGTCAGATCATAGGCTAGACTTTGCATGTACTCCAGTGCACATAGGGGCATTCATACATTCATGTCTTAGATTGCATTTTCCTACCTTGTTGTGAGGACCTCTCGTCTCTATATTCCATGGGGCCGACTAGGAAATCACACTAGGGACCTCCATAAGTCCCCGCGAGCCGTGGATTCCCACACGGATGTCGGGCTGCTTGTACCTTTCCCACCCCGTGTCTTGGGTTGCATAAGTGAAGGAGTGATTACACTTAGAGTCAAGCCAAGTTCCATACCCATCTCCTATTAGGAACCCATTGTTGAGAGCACATTTCAATCAATTCACTAAAGTTCCGAAGGAGAAATCACAAGAATCTTGCTGCATCATCTTAAAACAACTTGGTTGAATTGGGGTGTCTTCATCTTTTATCACTTACATCTTTTGTTAAAACATCCGAGTTTGGTTACTCATTGTGTGATTGTTTGTGTTGATTGTTTACATCGTCAAGGTTGTTCGTTGCATGTGGAGTTATTTTCGTCCATCCGAATCATCTCCTGGGGTCAATTCATTCTTCACGTTCTATTCCAATCCTCTCTTCGAGTCCGCCATGGCATCATTCAATCCTCCCCGTTCCCAAGATGACTCTCTTCCTCAAGGGCTCCTTGAAAACCCTCCTAGGGTTATCACCTTTTCTTCTGGAGAGGGGACTACCCCTCTTCCATCCTCCACTTCTATAGAAGGTGGTCAAGCTACCCCTTCTCTCTCCACTCCTTCTGCGGGCTCCATTCTTCAGATGATGGCCCAATTGGATCCGACCCAACTTGAAGTTCTTTATCAGGCCATGCAAGGGTCCAACGCATCTCCTTTTAAATCCAACCCTCCTATCGATCCATCTAGAATTAGTGGGCCCTCTGTCCAGCCCACTCCGATTGATCTCACCCCGGTCCAACCCCGGACCATCACTTTCACAGGCATGGAGACGGGCCAATCTTCCAACTCAGCCTATCAATCTTTTGATAAAGGGAAGTCACCAGTCCCTTCCTTTGCTCAGGTGGATCATCATACATCGGGCCCGATAGCTCCGCAAGTTCTCATGGGCCCTTCAGATTTCTTGCGCCCTCAGCAAGGGGTGGCTCAAGCCCATTCTAATCTGGGCCAGTCTCAGGCCTAATATCCTTCTTATGGGCCCCCCATCTGTACTGTTTATCCCACCACTCCAGCCTATGGGCTTCCACCTTCTGCCACAATCGTTCCATCTGCTCCTCAAATTCAATCAGCATCCTTCACTACCCCTGCTCCCTCCCGAGAGCAGGACTTGCTTGATAAATGGGCCACCATGCAGCAACAACTCGATTTCTTCCAGAAGCGGGTTGGCCCACAATCTTTGGCAGATGTTCATGTCCCCAGCTTTCAGAACATTCAGTTCCCTCCGCAATCAGAGCTCCCCAGCGATCGTAAGTACGACGGGAACGGCAATCCCTTCATTCATGTGAGGGAATTTCTATATGAGTCGGCGCAGTTCCAATATGATGATCGCCTTATGGCGTACTTATTCCGCCGATCTTTGGATGGTGTTGCTCTGGAGTGGTTCTACTCTTTACCGCTAGAAGAAGCTGAAAGTTTCAAGGTAGTAAAGGACAAATTTATCCAGCGGTTCCAAGATAGGGTCGGCCCGGAATACTCATTTACAGATCTAGTAGCCGAGAAGATGAAGCCAGATGAGGAGTTCGCCACTTATGCAGACAGGTGGAGACAGATGGCTGCTAGAGTGCCTGGCCACATTCCGGAGGAAGAGAAGGTCAAGCTGCTCATTTCAAATGCTACCCCGACTGGTGCGGACACCCGAGCAGTTGAGCGGCGCGATACGCCGAGCCACCGGTACCGCACACGGACCATGACTCGAGCCACCTCAGCATCTATTTGGCTCGGAGACAGCCTGGAGACGCCCCCCTGAGTCCCGGCATTTATCATATTTAGTTAGACTTTATGTGTGTGTAATTTATGTTTATTTCATTGCATTCGGTTTGCCATTTTGATTGTAATAGGGGCTTATGTGCAATTCGGACCCAGTGGGCCCCACGGGCCCCCCAGGCCCCATCCCATTGGGCCACCTCAGCCTAGGGTCCCACGTGGGGTCAGTCAACATGCCAAATGGAGGCATCTAGAAATTTGAATGGTAAAAGGACACATGGGGGACAAGTGGCTTGAAAAGTCCAAGGAGGCTACCCACCCCCACCTACCAAGTCCACCTTCTACACCCTAGTCACCCAAGTCCAAGGGCCGCCCCCTCCCTTTATTTTTTTATTTATTTTGTGTGTGTGTGTCTCATGCCATCCCAGCCCTTCATCTCCCACTCCTAGATCCTACGGTTCTGGATGGATGAGAGATGTAACCTATTTAAGCTTGTATTTTTCATTTTGGAGAATTAATGCCATAAGAATTGTGAAAAATCTTGAAGCTCCAGCCTTGGTGCGCCCCCTCCTCCTCTCCCTCTTCCCCTTGAAGCTGTGAACGCTTCCTTCTGGTGGTGAGACTCCACCCTATTAGTTCCGGTCGCCGTCGCCGCCGCCACGAGCCGCCACCGCACCGCCACCGCCATCAACGGAGTTCTACCCGCGCAGTATCACAGAAGCTTCCATGAATTTCTTGTCTCAGCCACGAGCTCAGATAGATCTTAGAATTTTAGTGGATGTTCCAGAGGTGTCAAGGACATCTCACAAATTTTGGTTTGCCATTCATATCTAGTTTCATATTTTTTGATTTTCGTCCACTCTTCCATTTCGGTTCTGCCAGAGTTCTGTCCAGATTCATCCCCGCCCTGAGTTTCATGTCTTAGGTCCACTTTTTTATTTATGTTGGTTCGCCTAATTTTATTGGGGATTCCACCCATCCATCCCTTCATCCACAATTTTTGTCAATTTTTGATTCGCCCATCTCATATTTTCTAAAAATCGTTCTCAGACCCATCTATAGTTCTGTCCACCTGTTCCCAGATCTGACCACCAGTCACCCCAAAAATCATAGTAAATCACCACCACCTCCAAATCAAATTCCAAAACTAGTCCCCGTTCCGTGGTTTGATACCCTACAACGTTGAAGAAGAGCTCAAGAGCTGAATCGGAGGTTTACTTGGCAGTCAACGGTGGTTCTCAGACAGGTGCCCTGCAGATCTGAGATTTCGGTTACTGTACAACAGGGGCTTGTAAATTCATTAAAGTTCTGATCCGACCAGATCCAGCAGATCTCTTTGGGTCTAGATTGAGGCATTTGAAGAGAGCTTTCCAACGATAGCTCATGCGTCCCGATCCGACGTCGGGATTGATCGCAGCGGCCGTTTTCGTCGGAGCGCGCGCCGGAAGACATCAACCAAAATCCGTGGACAGCTAGTTCATCAATTGGGAATCGGGGCCGATCGACCCCCGATCGGTGTTCCCGGCCGACCGCCGTCCGTGGAGGCGTGCCACCAGGGGTCCCCATCACAGTGGGTCCCACCCCCGCAGATCCGGAGGACAGCGCCATCCGTGGGCCCCGCGGGCCCGCAGAACTCACCGTTCGGAAAGCACAAAAACGCGGAGTTCGGCACCGTCGGGCGACATCAAGATGCTGCCCGTCAACCCGAGTTGCGTGATTCCCGGGCTCCACATGTGACCTTTTACCTCCCTGCGTGGAGTGGGTCAAATCTTTGTATTGCTGTGATATTGTTTAACCGGGAGTCCGTAATTCGGCCGGGGTTATCTTCGCCACGCCGGGTGCGTGGAGGTAATGGTCCGAACCTCTTGGCGTTCATTTGCTTAGCTAGTATACGGTCTTTTGTCGCTGCCGAGAGCGTAGGTACTAGCCCGTGTGTCCATGTCACCGCTGTGAGAGTGAGTGTAACCCGTCCCGTGACTCGATCCGAGTCCGGAAGTTGAGTCGGACTACCCTTGACCTCCGCCGGTTCCTTAACCGCGCACGGTCCGTGCTTTCCCTCGCTTGGGACGACGAGTGAGCTTCCACTTTTGTTAGCGACGTTTTGCCACTAGGAGCTCGTAGTGTCGGGCTTAGCGTCTCCCTGGTGTGTGCTGCTGGTCGCGTCTTCATCTAGAGCGCTCGTGTCACCTAGTAGTGTCGTCTCCCGTGTCCATCCCGCATCAGTTTGGTATCAGAGCGAGTTGAGTCTAGGGTAGTCTTGCATAAGTCTTGCATGCATCATGGTCTAAGTCGAGTCTAGGATCATCATTTGTTTTCCAAATAAAAAAAAGGTGTTTTAAAATTGTATTTCATCCCGATACTTCGGTATCTTAAAAGGTGTTGTCCGAACGTTAGGCTACGCCTATCGGGAGGTCGCACACTTGCGGGAGTGATCTTCGAATCGATTAACTCCGCCACATACCGGATATTGGTTTAGGTCTAGGTGCATTAGTCGGTGTTTGCATTAGTTAGTGCATTCCAACCTTGCATAGCCGGTCTAGTGTAGTGTCCAAGTGTCGGCATGTCCAACATATAGTTCCCCCCCAATTTCCCATGGATTCCCAATCACCTGAGAATTATGTCCGTTGGTCCACCCATGGGCTTGGCAACCACCCACTCCACTTCCGTAGGCCCGAATCCTCAGATTTTTATGGCTCCAATGGCCCGGGCGACTACCTCAAGTGGGAGGCCGCCATGGACACATACTTTGATTGTTATACTATGTCTAAGGCCATGCAATTCTCTTTCGCTAAAGAGCGGCTTCTTCATGAGGCTGCCAAAAAGTGGGATTACATCGAAAGAATGAGAGAGGTTAGGGGGCAATGGCCCATCGAGTCATGGTGGGACATGAAGAGAGAGCTTAGGAAGGTCTACGTGCCCCAACCGGTCACCTCCAACCGGCCCCACCCAATCCTTTCCAACCAAGTGGGTTCTAGTCGGAGGCAAAGAGTCCCACACGTAGATGAGCCCAGACCCAATCCTAGGACGGTTGACTACGGGCGAGTCCACCATGATATCCCTATTCCAACCCACTCCGTTGCCGAACTTATGCAAATGATTTTGGACCGGTTGGATGGGGTGGATAGGACACGTACTCCTAGTGATGTACTCCAACCCGACCCTAAGGAGGTCATCACAGGTAGTCTTAACCCGGCCCCATCAACGGAGTCCCCAAGCCCTCTCCCCATCATAGTGGATCCTCTTCTCCCACCCACGAGAGCCCCATTGCCTACACCCCCTGTCCGTCAGAAGGATAAGGGTAGGGACCCACTTATCAGGGAGCGTAGTGGGTCACGACAGCAGTGTTATCACTGCCAGGGGTTCGGCCACTATGCCGGACCATGTCCCACTCGGACATCTCTAGCCATAAGGGACAAAAGGGTTGGAGAAGCCCCACTCCCCGATCTTTATTCTAAGCAACCTCAGCCCGAGCCACCCGTGTTTCTAACGGGTATGCTTGTCATAGCCGAGCCGCTTCTTAGCTGGCTCAAGAAGGGCTTGGTCCCACTTCCCTTCCCATCCATGGACCCTATTCTACCTCTGGTGCCAATCAATTCATTTCATACCACTTTTCGGTCTAGTCACTATGTGGATACATTGGATGACCTTCTTAAAGGGTTAGACCGACAGTGGACATTTACGCACTTGTTGGCTCCAGGCTTCGACGGACCCACAGGTCGTAGTTTCACTCATCCCGCTTTGGGGTCCATCACCTCCGTGTACACCGTGGGTCATGTTACCACGGAGGTTCTTCTACTCCTCCCTATGCCGGCCGAGTCCGACTTCATTCCCTTTTGCATAAGGGAGGAATCTTACTTTCTACCTATGACTGTCGTCCCATCTCTCACAATGAATGAAGGTGATCATTTACACCTCCAAGATTTTCAAATGTGGGACAGTGATTTGTTGAAGCCTAGTCCGAGGGGTCATACCTTCTTTGATCCCTTCGACCCATTCTCTTGTGGACCCCGTGACCCACCACATTTACTCCACCTTTTCGAGAGAGTCCACCATCATACCCCCACCGTCTCATCTCCCTTCATGGATGAAGGAGATCAACAACACCTTCTAGACTTCCACACATGGGATCTTGAGATGAGGGAATCCATATCGAGGGGTCACACATTCTTTGATCCCTTCGATCCCTTTCTTAGTGGGCCCCTTGGTTCACAATCTCCATTCCACTTCTTTAGGGGAGGTCACCATTATACCCCTCCCCCATGGACCGGGCCATCGGCACCCACCGAGTCCGTTCACGGGCGAGAGACACCCAACCCTCCTGTTCCACCCAAACCTCCCAAATCCAAAGGACCGTCTTATGGTTGTACCGACATTCAGTCACACTTAGGGTATGCATGGCACACCTTCGGATGTCCTGGACCACCTTGCATATGATTGGGTCGAACTAACATTAGGTTTGTTTAGGGTTGTGTGTGCATCCGTGTGTTTTTATTTTGCTAAGCATTTTAGGAGTGCATAGTGAGTCTGCCGAGTCTAGTGCTAGGCATGTTAGGAGTCTGCATGAGTGAGGCCAGCAATGCACGTTACAAAGAGCTAGCTGATGCCCATCGACACCACCGAGAGTTCCAAGAGGGTGAATATGTCATGATCAGGGTAAGACCTGAATGGTTTCCCTCTGGAACCGTTAAGAAGTTGCAAGCTCGCGGAGCCGGTCCCTTTAGAGTGTTGAAACGCGTTGGATCCAATGCGTATGTTGTGGACCTGCCCGAGGAATATGGTATAAGCTCTACCTTCAATGTATCGGATCTTGTTGCATATAGGGACCCAGCGGTGATCCCTAGTGAGCCTTTTGAGCCATCTCCTCCCCTTGAGAGTGATCCCACACCTGAGTGTCCACTTCCACCTCCAGCCCCTTTTTCACGGCAGCGTGAGCATATAGATCGTATACTGGACGAGCAAGTGACAGTTACCAGGAGTGGATCTTACCCGCGCTACCTAGTGCGATGGAGAGGAGGGCCCGCTACTGAGGACACATGGATCACACATGGCGAGTTGCAGCAGATCGATTCGGACCTTTTGGAGCAATACAGGAGCGATGCAGACCCTTACTCGACAGGGTTGAGTTTCTCCCACCCGGGGAGAATTGGTGCGGACAACCGAGCAGTTGAGCGGCGCGATACGCCGAGCCACCGGTACCGCACACGGAGCATGACTCGAGCCACCTCAGCATCTATTTGGCTCGGAGACAGCCTGGAGACGCCTCCCTGAGTCCCGGCATTTATCATATTTAGTTAGACTTTATGTGTGTGTAATTTGTGTTTATTTCATTGCATTCGGTTTGCCATTTTGATTGTAATAGGGGCTTATGTGCAATTCGGACCCCGTGTGCCCCACGGGCCCCCCAGGCCCCATCCCATTAGGCCACCTCAGCCTAGGGTCCCACGTGGGGTCAGTCAACATGCCAAATGGAGGCATCTAGAAGTTTGAATGGTAAAAGGACACATGGGGGACAAGTGGCTTGAAAAGTCCAAGGAGGCTACCCACCCCCACCTACCAAGTCCACCTTCTACACCCTAGTCCAAGGGCCGCCCCCCTCCCTTTATTTTTTTATTTATTTTGTGTGTGTGTGTCTCATGCCATCCCAGCCCTTCATCTCCCACTCCTAGATCCTACGGTTCTGGATGGATGAGAGATGTAACCTATTTAAGCTTGTATTTTTCATTTTGGAGAATTAATGCCATAAGAATTATGAAAAAGCTTGAAGCTCCAGCCTTGGTGCGCCCCCTCCTCCTCTCCCTCTTCCCCTTGAAGCTGTGAACGCTTCCTTCTGGTGGTGAGACTCCACCCTATCAGTTCCGGTCGCCGTCGCCGCCGCCACGAGCCGCCACCGCACCGCCACCGCCATCAACGGAGTTCTGCCCGCGCAGTATCACAGAAGCTTCCATGAATTTCTTGTCTCAGCCACGAGCTCAGATAGATCTTAGAATTTTAGTGGATGTTCCAGAGGTGTCAAGGACATCCCACAAATTTTGATTTGCCATTCATATCTCGTTTCATATTTTTTGATTTTCGTCCACTCTTCCATTTTGGTTCTGCCAGAGTTCTGTCCAGATTCATCCCCGCCCTGAGTTTCATGTCTTAGGTCCACTTTTTGATTTATGTTGGTTCACCTAATTTTATTGAGGATTCCACCCATCCATCCCTTCGTCCACAATTTTTCTCAATTTTTTATTAGCCCATCTCATATTTTCTAAAAATCATTCTCAGACCCATCTATAGTTCTGTCCATGTTCCCAGATCCGACCACCAGTCACCCCAAAAATCATAGTAATTCACCACCACCTTCAAATCAAATTCCAAAACTAGTCCCAGTTCCGTGGTTTGATACCCTACAACGTTGAAGAAGAGCTCAAGAGCTGAATCGGAGGTTTACTTGGCAGTCAACAGTGGTTCTCAGACAAGTGCCCTGCAGATCTGAGATTTCGGTTACTGTACAACAGGGGCTTGTAAATTCATTAAAGTTCTGATCCGACCAGATTCAGTAGATCTCTTTGGGTCTAGATTGAAGCATTTGAAGAGATCTTTCCAACGATAGCTCATGCGTCCCGATCCGACGTCGGGATTGATCGCAGCGGCCGTTTTCGTCGGAGCGCGCGCCGGAAGACAGTAACCAAAATCCGTGGACTGCTAGTTCATCAATTGGGAATCGGGGCCGATCGACCCCCGATCGGTGTTCCCGGCCGACCGCCGTCCGTGGAGGCGTGCCACCAGGGGTCCCCATCACAGTGGGTCCCACCCCCGCAGATTCGGAGGACAGCGCCATCCGGGGGCCCCGCGGGCCCGCAGAACCCGCCATTCGGAAAGCACGAAAACGCGGAGTTCGGCACCACCGGGCGACATCAAGATGCTGCCCGTCAACCCGAGTTACGTGATTCCCGGGCTCCACATGTGACCTTTTACCTCCCTGCGTGGAGTGGGTCAAATCTTTGTATTGCTGTGATATTGTTTAACCGGGAGTCCGTAATTCGGCCGGGGTTGTCTTCGCCACGCCGGGTGCGTGGAGGTAATGGTCCGAACCTCTTGGCGTTCATTTGCTTAGCTAGTATGCGGTCTTTTGCCGCTGCCGAGAGTGTAGGTACTAGCCCGTGTGTCGATGTCACCGCTGTGAGAGTGAGTGTGACCCGTCCCGTGACTCGATCCGAGTCCGGAAGTTGAGTCGGACTACCCTTGACCTCCGCCGGTTCCTTAACCGCGCACGGTCCGCGCTTTCCCTCGCTTGGGATGACGAGTGAGCTTCCACTTCTGTTACCGACGTTTTGCCACTAGGAGCTCGTAGTGTCGGGCTTAGCGTCTCCCTGGTGTGTGCTGCTGGTCGTGTCTTCATCTAGAGTCCGAGGGTGGCACCTAGTAGTGTCGTCTCCCGTGTCCGTCCCGCATCACCGACCTTCAGGAACATCCTGGCAATGAATGATATAGCTAACATGCATCAACTCTACAGCCGGGCGCGCTTCATACAAACCTAGTTCAAGGATTCTCCCATACACGCCTTATTTGAAAACCAAAAGCCCAAATATCATAAGAAACCACAAGGGCCGGTTACCGAGGGGGTCCAGACAAACGAACAGGTACAAGCCATTGCCTTTCCATTTCAAACCGCACCTTTCCGCTTCCCCCAAAACCCCCGCACTCAACAAAATCCTGCTTCACAGAACTTTCAAGCCGCTCCACAAAACCCTCCGCCTGCCTTCACCGTTCCACAAAACGCCTTCATCGCTCCACAACAACAACCACCACCTCCACAATACCACAATGTCCCTCCACCCAATGGCTATAACAACAATCCGAACAACAAGCGCCCGACTCCCAAGAGGGCACAATATCCTCCACTGCCAGAGACCCTCACGGATATCTTCTCGGCTCTTAAGTCGGTGAATGCAATTCAACTTCCTCCGGAACGGCCTAACTGGAACCCAGCCATTGATCAAACGAAATATTGCATGTTCCATAGGCAGCCAGGCCACACTATCGAAGGATGTTATCAGTTCCGGGATCTGGTATACGATCTCCATGAAGGGCAGAGAATCGATTGGGCCGAGATGCATCGGGCCATTGTTGAAATCAAAGAGAAAAGAAGGCAGCCGCCAAGGCAGCAAGTGCCGCAGCAACAAGCACCGCAACCACAGCAGCTACCACCGCAACAGCAACTACAACAGGCTCAGGATCTGGGGATCCATCAAAATCTGATGCCAAATCATCCGCCTGCTCCACAGCAACCCCAGCCGCTGGCCCCGGCTCAAGTGAACGTAGTTCAACCCTCGGCCCCTAGTGTCGAGTGGTCTTTTGATGATGATGGTGCCACACCGCAAGTCATGGCTCTCCACCACAAGCACCGCAATCCTCTTACCCCCTCCTTCGTCCTTCCCTCACACCCAATACCCTCTCCACTTGTCCTCCCATTTACACCCGCTCCAACAAATTCACTACCACCCACCACTCCGTCATACCCTCCGCCACTTGCCCCCGCTGCCATCATCACGCCACCACTCAACCCTTCACCTGTCTTTACGCTCCCTCCACCCGCACTAACACTCATCACCATCCCGCCATTCACCAGTCCTTCATCCATCATCCGCTCACCACCGCCTATTACCCCCACTAACCTCACACCCCACCAAATCATCTCCCTTACACAGCCTACTCCGCTTATTCACCCCGCAGGGCCCATCATACTATCCATCGATGCCACGGCCGCTACAAGTTACGCCTTAAGGAGCGGGAAGTTATTTCATCGGAATTATCCTACTAACTCCAATCCCCAGTCCTCTCAGCCAACAGCCGAGCAAGAAGAAACTGAACCTTTGCCGGGTACTCAATATGACTTGCTACATCATCTGGATCGAGTGCCCGCTAAAATATCTGTGCTGGAGATGATCAAAAGGTCTACCCTTCACCAGGATGCACTGAGAGATTTCTTACAGAAGGTAATGGTCAGCGATGACATGGCAGTCGATAGTTTACCGACCGCACTGGCTACTATCTCAAAGGGGCCGGCGATTACATTTTCAGAAACCGAGCTAGCACCTCCGGAAGCACGGCAGATGCCGCTCTGCATTACAATCACTCTGAACAAAGTCAGCATTGAAGCAGCGCTGGTTGACATAGGGGCTTCAATCAAT
The DNA here is from genome assembly GCA_022559845.1 of Amorphophallus konjac. Taxonomy (NCBI): domain Eukaryota; kingdom Viridiplantae; phylum Streptophyta; class Magnoliopsida; order Alismatales; family Araceae; genus Amorphophallus; species Amorphophallus konjac. The sequence continues at coordinate 375,486,817 of CM040120.1, read as the reverse complement.
GTATGCCCACTCAGCACTCTACGAGCTTACAACATATCCGAAGAGTTATTACGACCTACCCCGACCACTATAGCAGCATATGACAACTCAAGGCGAGCATGTCACGGGGTGGTCACTATCCAAGCAGAGCTCGGAACCCTCACAATGGCCGTGAAATTCTATGTACTAGACATCTACCCTATGTTCAAGGCTATCTTAGGTCGTCCATGGCTGGATACGCTCGGTGCCGTGCCCTCCACCGCACATTAGTGCGTCAAATTCCCTTTTCAAGGGAGGGTCGTCAAGGTCAAAAGCCTATCTACAGTGCAATCGGTTAAGGCCATTTCAGAACAGATTCTTCCTACACTTTGGCCAAGCAGCCGACCCGTCATATCAGTGCTGGACTTAAACTTCCCTTGGGCTTATACACCTCCTAGGCCCATCACTACTCCAGTTAACATTAAGATGAAGCCCCAGATCCGAGACTCAAAAGGCTGGGACATTATATTGAAACTGGGCTACCAACCAGGGAGAGGCCTCGGTGCACAATTACAAGGAACGACCAAGCCCATACCCAAGGGAAGAAAGATGGGCAGGAGGGGTCTTGGCTACAAAGAAACCGCATTATATATGATGGGTGACTCTGGGCCACTCACATGGGACTACCGTCAGCACTTTGTCCGAGGGCCTCTTCAGCCCGACGCATTAGCTCTGTGTTGACACCCGTTTTATGACCAATAAGTTGGGTCATCTCTTTGTTCATTATATATGATGCTCCGAGTTGTTCACTCTTCATTGAGCCCCTTAATTGATTTGAAGACTATTTCTTGGGTCTTTTCCTTGATTGGATATGGCTTTTTGTGGCATTTCATTTGACTAAGGCTTAGCAAAAACCTTCATTTCTTCTGAACTCCATTGATAATAACGGTCTGCTCCAGGAGCGTTGTTTCTTTCTAACGGATGGGTCCTGGGCCGTTACTCTTTGAAGAGTCCTAAGGCTTAAGGTCTCGTTTCAATCTTTATCTTTTGGCTTACACGTTGATAATAACGGTCTGTCGTGCAGCCGTTGTTTCATTATGACGCCCCATGCCTTGGCCGTTGCTTTCTTCACAGAGTCCTATTGTTTTGGCCTTCTTCCTGTTGATCTTATCTCTTTGGGATAAGGTTGAAAGTAACGGATGTTCCTTGGTGCGTTATTTCCAAGTGGCGGTCTGTCGTGCAGCCATTACTTCCTTCAGAGAGTCCTGGCAGTTCAGGCCTTTTCTCTGCTACTCCTTGATCGAGATAATAACTTGGATTGGTGATATCTCTTCCAAATCTGATCCTCAGGACCTTCTGTTTGATTCTTTGGACTCTTGGTGATATTATCTTCAAGGATTTGCTAAGAGTTATCCCTTTATCTTGCTGGATTATCCTCTGCTCGACCTGAGAGTTTGAGGGTCTATAAATAGAACCCTTAACTTCATGGCAAAGAGGGGAAGATCTGGAGTTTGCGTCGAAGTGCTGCCGCATTCTAGAGCCACGTCTGATCAAGGAGAAGTGCTTCTCACGTTCATTTGCTGCCTGGTGAAGGGAGTATTTGTTCCTTTGGTTCAAAAGTTCATAATTGCATATTGAGTTTCCCTTCAATCTCCCTTTCATCATAAGCATTATTTCTCTCCTTTCTCCACGTTTTTCACTGGTTTTCATCATCTAAACATCCTCCTAATCTTTTAAAACGCCCAGAGGGGTTAAAAACCCAAAACTCCCCGGTATTTTCCTCTCCTTTTGATGACATTTTGTTTATTGAAGAATTGATGCTATATTGTCTAAAGGGCTAATTTGGGTTGTTTTGTTCTTGTTTTCCACTTCTTTGGCAGGTTTACAGGTTCACTAGGGCGAGGCCCAAGTCTTCTAGCCGGCTGGAAGGGTTGGAGTTAAAAGGATCCACACCTTGCTACTGTAGGTATTACGACGGCCTTGTGCAGGCACGTCAGAGTCTTCTAACGGTCTATCGAGCGACTGTCGCTTTCAAGTGACGCACAGGGTTCTGGCCGTTACTTCTAGCTGACCTGCAGGTTCTCTTTGGTTTCCTCTCCCGTGGGCGGGTGCTTCATCCACCTATTTCCAAGGTATATTCAAGTCTTTGGCTTGTTTTTACTTTGGTGGCGATCACGACTTTCCTTGGTATTGGGCATTAGCTTTCTCCTTCATTGCATATCTTTTATTTCCTTGCTTGTTTCACCCCTCGCGGTGTGTTTCTATTTACTCTTTGCTCCACGCCCCGGCGTGTGTTTTTCCTTTATTCTTTAGCTTAGTTTGATTGAGATAGCATGCCCATGCTACAGCTTGCTTTGGTTGCCTAGGTTCATGATCACATGTTCATAGGTTGAGTGCAGATCTTTGATTATTTGCTTGTCATCTTGCTACATATCATCACTATAACCCCCCAAGAAAAGGAGATAGATAAGCAAAATAAAATCAATAGATAATTTTTTGGCGATCACGGTGGGACAACTTGTGCCAATCGTGCTTTTGATTCCTGTTAAACCTGCCATCATCTCTTGTGTTGTTCCCCTCCCGATTTCCTCTTATTTCTTGTTGATCCTGGTTTTCTGAGCGCTCTGACGGCCCTGTGTCCACGCGTTGGAGTCCTCTGATGCAGGGGCATTAGACCACCACATCTGTTCTGCTGAGAGCTTTCACGGTCTTTTCCTGTTACTTCTGGTTGATTTTGGCTCTTTGGCTCATTTGACGGTCCTACCTCCCCGCGTTACATTACTTCTGGCGGTCTGGTCTTCGACCGTTATTTTCCTCTGACGCAGGGTTCCTAGACCGTTATACTCCAGACAGGTACGCATCCGAGGTGCATTTATTTCCACAGTTTCTGTTGTGACTCTTTTGCTTGGGTGATACTTGACTTCCTCCTTGCTTTGTTTCATATCTCCATATCATTGTGTGCATCATTGATTGCTAGATTTTAGGCTAGACTTTGCATGCACTCCGGTGCACATAGGACCATTCATCTTTTCATATCCTAGATTACATTTTCCTACCTTGGTGTGCGGACCTCTCGTCTCCATATTCCTTGGGGCCGACTAGGAAATCACAACAGGGACCTCCATAAGTCCCCGCGAGCCGTGGATTCCCACACGGACGCCGGGCTGGTTTTACCTTTCCCACCCCGTGTCTAGGGTTGCATAAGTGAAGGAGTCATTACACTTAGAGTCAAACCAAATCCCATACCCATCTCCTGCTAGGAACCCATTGTTGAGAGCACATTTCAATCAATTCACTAAGGTACCAAAGGAGAAATCACAAGAATTGTGTTGCATCATCTTAAAACAACTTGGTTGACTTTGAGTGTCTTCACCTTTTATCACTTACATCATTTTCTAAAAACATTCGAGTTTAGTTACTCATTGTGTGATTGTTTGTGTTGTTTGTTTGCATTTTGTCAAGGTTGTCCGTTGCATGTGGAGTTGTTTTCGTCCGTCCGACTCATCTCCTCAAGTCAATTCCTTCTTCAAGTCCTATTCCAATCCTCTTTTCGAGTCCACCATGGCATCCTTTAATCCTCCCCGTTCCCAAGAGGACTCCCTTCCTCAAGGGCTTCTTGAAAACCCTCCCAGGGTTATCTCCTTTTCTTCTGGAGAGGGGACTACCCCTCTTCTACCCTCCACTTCCATGGAAGGTGGTCAAGTCACCCCTTCTTTCTCCACTCCTTCCGCGGGCTCCGTCCTTCAGATGATGGCCCAATTGGATCCGGCCCAACTCCAAGCTCTTTATCAGGCCATGCAAGGGTCCAACGCGTCTCCTTCTACCATCATCCAAAATCAATCCAATCCTTCCATTGTTGGGCTTCCCATTCAGCCCACTCCAATTGATCTCACCCCGGTCCAACCACGGACCATCACTTTCGCGGGCATGGAAACGGGCCAGTCTTCCAATTCGGCCCAACAATCCTTCGACAAGGGAAAGTCGCCCATCCCCTCGTTTGTTCAAATGGATCATCACGTATCCACTCCGGTAGCTTCGCAAGTTCTCATGGGCCCTTCCGATTTCTTGCACCCTCGGCAAGGGGTGGCTCAAGCCCATTCTAATCTGGGCCAATCTCAGGCCCAATATCCTTCTTATGGGCCCCCCATCTCTACTGTTTATCCCTCCACTCCTGCTTATGGGCTTCCACCTTCTGCCGCAATCGTTCCATCTGCTCCTCAAATTCAATCAGCATCCTTCACTACCCCTGCTCCCTCCCGAGAGCAGGACTTGCTTGATAAATGGGCCGCCATGCAGCAACAACTCGATTTCCTCCAGAAGCGGGTTGGCCCGCAATCTTTGGCAGATGTTCCTGTCCCGAGCTTCCAGAACATTCGGTTCCCTCCGCAATCGGAACTCCCTAACTACCGCAAGTATGACGGGAACGGCAATCCCTTCATTCATGTGAGGGATTTTCTATATGAGTCGGCGCAGTTCCAATATGATGATCGCCTTATGGCGTACTTATTCCGCCGATCTTTGGATGGTGCTGCTCTGGAATGGTTCTACTCTTTGCCGCTAGAAGAAGCTGAAAGTTTCACGGTAGTAAAGGACAAATTTATCCAGCGATTCCAAGAAAGGGTTGGCCCGGAATACTCATTTACAGATCTAGTAGCCGAGAAGATGAAGCCAGATGAGGAGTTCGCCACTTATACAGATAGGTGGAGACAGATGGCTGCTAGAGTGCCTGGCCACATTCCGGAGGAAGAAAAGGTCAAGCTGCTCATTTCAAATGCTACCCCGACTTTTAGGAACATCCTGGCAATGAATGATATAGCTAACATGCATCAACTCTACAGCCGGGCGCGCTTCATACAAACCCAGTTCAAGGACTCTCCCATACACTTATTTGAAAACCAAAAGCCCAAATATCACAAGAAACCACAAGGGCCGGTTACCGAGGGGGTCCAGACAAACAAGCAGGTACAAGCCGTTGCCTTTCCATTCCAAGCCGCACCATTCCGCTTCCCCCAAAACCCCCGCACTCCACAAAATCCCGCTTCACAGAACTTTCAAGCCGCTCCACAAAACCCTCCACCTGCCTTCACCGCTCCACAAAACGCCTTCATCGCTCCGCAGCAACAACCACCACCTCCGCAATTCCATAATGTCCCTCCACCCAACGGCTATAACAATAATCCAAACAACAAGCGCCAGGCTCCCAAGAGGGCACAATATCCTCCACTGCCAGAGACCCTCACGGATATCTTCTCGGCTCTTATGTCGGTGAATGCAATTCAACTTCCTCCGGAACGGCCTAACTGGAACCCAGCCGTTGATTAGACGAAATATTGCATGTTCCATAGGCAGCCAGGCCACACTATCGAAGGATGTTATCAGTTCCGAGATCTGGTATACGATCTCCATGAGGGACAGAGAATCGATTGGGCCGCGATGCATCGGGCCATTGTTGAAATCAAGGAGAAAAGAGGGCAGCAGCCGAGGCAGCAGGCACAGCAGCAACAAGCACCGTAGCCGCAGCAGCCACTACCACAACAGCAACTACAACAGGCTCAGGATCTGGGGATCCATCAAAATCCGATGCCAAATCATCCGCAACCTCAGCCGCCTGCACCGGCTCAAGTGAACGCAGTTCAACCCCCGGCCCCTAGTGTCGAGTGGTCTTTTGATGACGATGGTGCCACACCGCAAGTCATGGCCCTCCACCACAACCACCGCAATCCTCTTACCACCTCCTTCGTCCTTCCTTCACACCCAATACCCTCTCCACTTGTCCTCCCGTTTACGCCCGCTCCAACAAATTTACTACCACCCACCACTCCGTCATACCCTTCGCCATTTACCTCTGCCACCCTCATCACGCCATCACCTAACCTATCACCTGTCTTGACTCCTCCACCAACACTCCCTCCATCCGTACCATCCACCATCACCGTCCCGCCTTCCATCAATCCTTCACCCATCATCCGCTCACCACCACTCACTAACCTTACACCCCACCAAATCATCTCCCCCGCACAGCCTACACCACTCATCCACCCCGCAGGGCCCATCATACTATCCACCGATGCCGCGGCCGCTACAAGTTGTGCTTTAAGAAGCGGGAAGATGTTCCATCGGAACTACCCTACTACTTCTAATCCCCAGTCCTCTCAGTCGACGGTCGAGTAGGCAGAAACTGAACCTCTGCCGGGTACTCAATATGACTTGCTGCATCATCTGGATCGAGTGCCCGCAAAAATATCTGTACTGGAGCTGATCAAAAGGTCTACCCTTCATCAGGATGCACTGAGAGATTTCTTACAGAAGGTAATGGTCAGCGATGACATGGCAGTCGATAGTTTACCGACCGCACTGGCTACTATCTCAAAGGGGCCGGCGATTACATTTTCAGAAACCGAGCTAGCACCTCCGGAAGCACGGCAGATGTCGCTCTGCATTACAATCACTCTGAACAAAGTCAGCATTGAAGCAGCGCTGGTTGACATAGGGGCTTCAATCAATGTATGCCCACTCAGCACTCTACGAGCTTGCAACATATCCGAAGAGTTATTACGACCTACCCCGACCACTATAGCAGCATATGACAACTCAAGGCGAGCATGTCACGGGGTGGTCACTATCCAAGCAGAGCTCGGACCCCTCACAATGGCCGTGAAATTCTATGTACTAGACATCTACCCTATGTTCAAGGCTATCTTAGGTCGTCCATGGCTGGATACGCTCGGTGCCGTGCCCTCCACCGCACATTAGTGCGTCAAATTCCCTTTTCAAGGGAGGGTCGTCAAGGTCAAAAGCCTATCTACAGTGCAATCGGTTAAGGCCATTTAAGAACAGATTCTTCCTACACTTTGGCCAAGCAGCCGACCCGTCATATCAGTGCTGGATTTAAACTTCCCTTGGGCTTATACGCCTCCTAGGCCCATCACTACTCCAGTCAACATCAAGATGAAGCCCCAGATCCGAGACTCGAAAGGTTGGAACATTATACTGAAACTGGGCTACCAACCGGGGAGAGGCCTCGGTGCACAATTACAAGGAATGACCAAGCCCATACCCAAGGGAAGAAAGATGGGCAGGAGAGGTCTTGGCTACAAAGAAACTGCATTATCTATAATGGGTGATTCTGGGCCACTCACCTGGGACTACCGCCAGCACTTTGTCCGAGGGCCTCTCTAGCCCGGCACATTGGCTCTGCAGCCAGCTCCGTTAGGGAGAAATACAGTATGTCCGATTGCCAGTCCTCTGCCAACACTAAAAAGGCCAGAACATGATGTGCTTGATTATGGTCAAACCCTTCAGGGGATGTTTCATGAAGAAGACTGCCAAAAGAAGCAAGAGGTTCGGCTCATGCAATGGAGACCGAAGAAGCGGCCAGACGATGATCCACGGGAGGAGGGGAGCTCGCCGATTGTCTTTTCTTGGTCTCCCTCCCGCTTTCAATCTCTCCTCCAGCAATGGGAGTTCTTACCCCGTCTTCCTGCTATCATGGTAAATCCATCCTTCGTTGATCCACCCGAGATTCTATTTGTTCCTTGCGCTTGCGGGCACTGCCCGCCCATTGATTTATCCACTCTATTCACTCCTCCTCCTCCCAACGCCCAACTCCACGAGATGTGGTTCTCATCTTCCGATCCCTTCTTTGACTGCATCTTCCCTGAGCTATTCCCTATGTAGCTTCCGCCTCCTCCATCTTGCTGTATAGTCTCTGCTGATCTCCAAAAAAAAAACGTCAAATTTAAAATGGAGATTTCAGTGGAGGATTATGCTACCCTGTCTCCATCCTCATCCCAGGGGCACGAGTCCCCTGCTCCTTCCCTTCCACTAGGTCTCCTTTCTCCTAGGTTAGGATTAGGGTCTATCGAGTCTAGGGAAGTAGAATTAGTTAGGTCGAAAGAAGTAGGGTCTTGTTCTGGGTCATCCAACCCTTCCTCCTCTGAGCCGCACCCGCTTGCGCGTCCTCCCAAATCTGTTCTTGATAGGTTCTTGCAAGACCTAGCTCAGCACTGTCATGCCCTTTTAAAATGTCCGGAATTTGTTGCTACGGCAATTACGATTGAGGATGAAGAAGAAATAGAAGGGGCGTGGGGCGATGACGGACTCGGCGTCTATGAAATCCTGGGTGAAAAAGATCCTGTTAATGAGGATAGCGACGTAGATGACACTGCCGATTTGTATACACAAGGACTTAAGAGATTCGATGAGCCATCGACGGCAGTGGACGAACCTACGAAAGAAATTAATCTGGGAACTGAAGAAGACCCCAGGCCCATCATTATTGCTGCTAATCTCCCTCCACAAGTAGAAGAAGATTTAATCAAAGTTCTAAGGGAGTATAGCGATTCCTTCGCCTGGTCTTATGAGGACATGCTAGGTCTTGACCCCTCTTTAGTGGAACATCGACTCGTGCTTAAACCAGGGGCAACACCTGTCAAACAACGGTCAAGAAGATTTCACCCCCACATGGCCTTGAGGATCAAGGAAGAAGTCGACAAGTTATATAAGGTTAGATTCATCAGCGTTGTTCTATATCCTCAGTGGGTGGCAAACATAGTCCCTGTTATCAAGAAGGATGGAAAAGTGCGTATTTGCATCGATTTCAGGGATCTTAATAAAGCATGTCCTAAGGATGATTTCCCGCTGCCTCATATAGACGTCCTGGTAGACAACACTGCTGGGTATGAAGCTCTGTCATTTATGGACGGGTACTCAGGCTACAATCAAATCCGTCTCGCTCCGGAAGATCAAGAGAAAACTTCCTTCACCACGCCCTGGGGCACGTACTGTTATGTGGTTATGCCATTTGGTCTAAAGAACGCAGGTGCCACCTATCAAAGGGCAATGATGGCCATCTTCCACGACATGATGCACATCTATATGGAAGCTTACGTGGATGATATCCTGATGAAATCAAGGACTAAGGAAGAACACCCCTCTATCCTGGCTAAGGTACTGCAAAGAGACAGGGAGTACAAGCTTAAGATGAATCCGAAGAAGTGTGTATTCGGAGTCTCCTCAGGGAAGCTGCTAGGCTTTATAGTAAGCAAACGGGGGATCCAGATTGATCCTAACAAAGCACAGGCCGTCATGGATATGCCTCCGCCGAAGAACATTACGGAACTTCAAGGATTGATTGGTTGATTACAATTCATCAGAAGATTCATATCCCAGCATTCTCAAAGGTGCCATCCGTTTTATGAATTGCTCAAGGCGGGGGTCAAGTTCGAATGGAATCAAGATTGTCAGAAGGCCTATGAGGACCTTGAGGAATATCTATCCAATTCCCCGGTTCTGCAACCTCCTATCCCTGGGAAACCCCTAATCCTATACGTCTCGGTTATTGAGGACTCCCTGGGGGCGGTCTTAGCACAAGTGGATGATGAAGGAAAAGAGCGGGCTGCATATTACCTCTCTCGATTATTCAACCCCGCTGAATCCAGATACACCGCTATGGAGAAGACTTGTGCCGCCTTAGTGTGGGTAGCTCAGAAGCTTAAGCACTACTTTCTTGCCCACCCAGTTAGGTTGATCTCTAGAATGGACCCGATCCGTTATCTCTTAGAAAAGCCTGTCCTTTCTAGTAGGTTAGCTCGCTGGCAGAGCTTCCTCTCTCAATTCGACATCACCTTTGTTGTTTAGAAGGCAGTCAAAGGATATGCCATTGCTGAGCATCTTGCCCATCTCCCCATTCCTCACACCGATTCCATTCAGGACGATTTCCCTGATGAGCATCTTTCTGTTATCTCTCATCACCCCTTCTGGTCTCTGCACTTCGATGGTGCACTCAACTCTCAAGGCCGAGGGATCGGTGCTGTTTTGCTTACTCCGGAGGGAGTGACCATTCCCTTCACTTATCAACTTCGGTTTCCTACTACAAACAACATCGCTGAGTATGAGGCTCTCCTAGCCGGGTTGAAGCACGCCTACCTTCTAGGCGCGCGTTATTTAAACATCATAGGAGATTCTCAACTCGTCCTACGGCAAGTTCTATCCACTTACCGTACTCGTGACCTTAAGCTCAAGCCTTATCAAGATCTGGTCACGCTCCTTGCCAGGCAATTCCGTAAGCTGATCTATATCCATACTCCCCGTTCTCAGAACATCCTAGCTGATGCTCTGGCATCCCTTGCTTCTTCCCTATCTTTCCCTCTCAGTCGGAGCACTGAGACTATCGTCGTTTAGAGATTGGACGCACCCTCTCTCCAGGACCCTTGGTTCGTCAATCTTAGGAAATCTGTAGAGGCAAGAGCTGAGAAGGGAGATCTTAAGGAAGTATCTTTAACAGAGCTAGAAGAGATCCTGGACGAAGAAGAGTTGCCTTGGTATCATGAAATCGAGTTTTTTTGCAAAGAGGGATTGTTCCCAGAAGGGGCAACTGCTGAGCAACGCAAGTCAATCAGAAGAGCCGCCGCAAGGTATACTATTGTCGCAGGAGAACTGTACAGGCGCACTACTAATGGGATGCTCATGAGATGCTTAGATGATGTTGAACCTTGGAAGGTGGCCGAAGCAGCCCATTCTAGTGAGTGTGGGGGTCATGTCAATGGCCAGGCTCTAGCAAAGAAGATCCTGAGGCAGGGCTACTATTGGCCCACTCTAGAGGAAGATTGCTCCCTCTATGTCCGGAGGTGTCTTAAGTGCCAACTCCATGCTGATAAAATTCATTCTCCAGCTTCGTCTCTTCATCCTATGACCGCTCCTTGGCCATTCTCTATGTGGGCCTTTGACGTTGTCGGCCCACTCGGTGATCCTAACTCCCAGATCAAGCAGAAATCCTTTATCCTTACCGCCACTGAGTACTTCACCAAGTGGGCTAAAGCCGAGACGTACGCAGAGATCAAAGCTACAACGGTGTGCCACTTTATTATGAAGAATATCATCTCACGGTTCGGAGTGCCAAGCAGCATCATCACCGACAACGGACCCCAGTTCGTCTCCCAAGAGCTTAAGGACCTCTGTAAGAAATTCAATATTGCATTGCATCATTCATCTCCATATTATCCTCAAGGCAACGGCCAAGCCGAGGCCACTAATAAAACCCTTCTTAGAATCATCAAGAAAACATGCGAAGCTCATAAATTTTCGGATTGGCCAGAAAGATTAGTGGAAGCTCTGTGGGCTTACCGTACTTCCGTCCATGCCCCTACGGGACAAACTCCCTATTCTCTTACCTACGGGATGGAGGCGGTGCTCCCATATGAGATCTTGATCCCTTCCCTTAGAGTGCAGCTCGATAAGGAACTTAATCTCGATGAACGTCGGGAGGCATTGCTTGTTCAGCTGGAACTCTTAGATGAGAAGAGGATGAATGCGGCCGATCACGTATCCGTCTATCAAAAGAGGGTTTCGCGTTATTTTCAAAAGAAGGTAATCGAACGTAAGTTTCAAAAAGGAGATATGGTTTTAAAACGAAAATTCATTCGGTCTGTAGGTCCTAGGTCTAAATTACAACCTAACTGGGAAGTGCCATTTGTCGTAAAAGAAGCTTATCCAGAAAATGCTTACCGTTTAGTAAATGCGGAAGGTGAGGAGCTCTCTCACCCGTGGAATGGGTTGTATCTTAAGCGTTTCTTTCCTTAGAGTCTAACCATGTGCTACCCCGGCAGCAAGATGTTCCTCCTTTCACTAAAGGAGTCCTGAGTGAGGCAATCACACACTACACGACATCCCTGATCAGGTTTTCCACATTGAGAAAGGGCAACATTTCTCCTTGACCATGCTTTGGGGGAAAGTCAAGGTCCCTGTCCGTTTCTTCCTTCAGCTAAAACCAGGGGCAAGAGGTGAATAAAGAGGCAATAACTGATCCAAACACCCTCACGAGAGGAGGTCTCAAATAGAGGCAGTCCGTTATGACCTAACACCACAAGAAACAAAAGAGACAGCGAATGGGCAATCTCTATGGCAAAATCAAAAGCATCACCTCAAAGTCAATATAGTATGAATTATAAATTCCAAAACTCCAGAAAGGCAAAGCAAGAAAAACTGGGCATGACAAGAGTGGCAATACAATTCCCCGCGGGACGTTATGAGCCCGGTCGCATGCATGCCTAGGGTGGATTAAGGTTCGATGACGGACACAAAGCCCCGGCACAACAGACCAAGTCTCTAATGGGTTGTACGGAAAGGAAATCAAGTCTTAAAAACTTCTATATCTGGCCTAAAGCTTACCCCCCGTATTCTGTTTTTCTTTTAGGACCAAGGTTAGTACCCTGGGTATGGCCCTGGCAGAAACACTGTCATGTGAATTGAGCCTTGGCCAGGGGTTGTCACCCATATTACACGCCAAGCTCGGGACTCCCGATTCTGAACAAGGAAGGGTTCGCGTTGCTGGAAAGGCACTGGTTTTCAAAATCCAAAAACATCAAATATTTTCAAAATCAAAAAACATCAAATATTTGCAAAATCCAAAAACATCAAATATTTGCAAAATCCAAAAACATCAAATATTTTCAAAATCCAAACAAATCAAATATTTTCAAAGTCTCACAAAAATCAGATATTCTCCAAAACCCCCGAAAAACACCATCATGTGCATAACATGCATTACATTTTCATTATGTTTTTTCGCCTATTTAATAAGGCTCCACCCCTTGACCAAATATCAAGAAACGGTCATTATCTACCTTACTTCAAGGCAAGGGGTTGAGTCTAAGAACGGATCTAACTTGTTTCATGTTTTAGCATGTGCAGACAGCAGGGTCAAGTTCAGGATTACAACTATGCAGTCTGTAACGCATCAGTGTTCGACCGTCACAGGTATCTAACGGTCCCCTCCTTGACCGTTAATTCTCTTCAGGCATGGGCTTTTGTTCTGTCAACCGTCATCACTCTGACGGCGTGGTCCATATCCGTCACTTCTATATAACGGCCCATCGCCCATCCGTTACATGCTTCAGAGAGCAGGATTGATAAGGCTTCCACTCTGACAGCCTATTGTCAGGCCGTCGTTTCTTTGTAGCGGCCCACTGCCCATCCGTTACATACCCCAGAGGCTCTGCCTCTTCACATCATTCTAGCCAATTGAACCACAAAGCTCATGCTCATTCAACTAAGGCAATCTCATCTCATTCAAGCAAGCTTAATGACACATGAATTCATAAAAATTCCAAACTCAGATTGTCAATTACAAACGATATCTCTCATGAACAAAAGAAAATCAAGGTACATTCAGTTTTTTATCTGCAAGAGGGCGGATTCTTCTCAGCTCTTTCACGTAATCACGGCGTGCTTCGTCGTTCTCTTCCACTTCTGCTTGCCACGGGCGCACCTTGCTGATCTCCCGCATGGTCAACGCGTTCCGGATCGCTCTTTCATCCTCCTCGGTCCCCATCTTCCTAGGTAGAAGGGGAGGGTAGTGTGATAGTGCAGGAGCTTGGGTTCTTGGAAGTCCAATATGAAGATGGCACCGGTGCGGGTTGTAGATCGCCATGGTGGTGTTCCCCACTAGCTGGAGGTCCAGGCCTTGACGCCGCGGTATTTTAAGAAGAGTGCTTCGAAGGATTCTTGGTCGCATGATGAACTTATCTATTAGCAAAGTGTTGAAGAAGAGGCGCCATTCATCCCGCGTTTTCTTATCCGCCGTCTTACATTCAACCTGTGGAGAGTATCCAAATGCCCCTCCAACGAAGAAGAGAGGGTGGCTCCCAAAGATTCGGCTAGTTGAAGTTAGGTCCTCCTTGTATTGGAATTTGACTCTTACTCCCATCCAGCACTCAAGGAGTATCATGGAGCCGAACAGAAGTCCTCCTACGCAAGCCGAGCTGAGTCCTTCATAAAGGTATGAAAGGATCGCTTGAGAGATGGACATTCCCGCCACAACCCACTAATAATGCTGAGATTTTGGGTGTCTAGAAGGTGGTCGGTCATAGTGAAAAGAAAGACTCCGCATAGGCAAACCGCCACCGTCTTGGCTATTGCTTCGTGTCTCTCCCACTTGTTTTTACAATGAGACACTATCCACTGTGCCAAGGGTATTAAATGAATGTGGTGTGGGCTGACCATGGTCCTCACGTCCTTTGGATTATGGATGAAATCACTCAAGATCAAGGACGCGTCAATAGGCTCTATTGTATGGCAAACCCGGTCTTCATCCCCCGCCTTAGTCTTAGGAAAGGCTAGGTAGGTCTCTACCTCTTCTAATAGGACTGTTGCTTCGAAGGAAGGGAAGATGAAAGTATGAGTTTGTGGATGCCATAGTTCTACAAGAGCTGAAATACTTGGCCAATCTAAGGATAATTTCTAGAAATTTTTGCCTAAAACCAAGAGAGGTTGAAGGTGCCAAGCTTTAAGGATGGATGTGACTTCTATAGGGAGTGCTTTTACCATGGGAGCCACCCACTTCAGATTAGAGTAGCATCTTGGACCAGGAAGAGGCTTGAAGAAAGAAGGAGAAGAAGAAGTCATAAAGAGAATTAAAGTGCAGAATTTTTTGAACTTGGATGTGTTGTTGAGAAACGTACCACCCTTTGAACATTGGAGCTTAAGTGCTTTGGAATTGACGTCAACCGTTAGAGCTCTCCATGTTCTTTTCTGGCATCTTTAGGTCCGGTGTAGACCTTCTCCTCCATAGCCATCACCTCGAAGCTTCTCTTCATCTTGATTTCTGCCCTTGGGAGAGGCTCTTCAGCCCTAGAGCAGAGGTTTTTAGCAAAGCTACGATTTTTGGTTGAGTATCCAAGTTTTAAAGGTTTGATTTTGGCTTAGAAAGGATAAGACTTGAGTTGGAAGGCTTTATCTTCAATCTAGATAGGTTCTAGTAGGAGATTAAGTGGATAAATCTCGAGTTTAGGCTCTCACGGCTCAATCCATCTCGGAACACAACTCAGTCTCTAACGGTCTATCGTGGGGCCGTCATTTGTCTCTAACGCGCCATCCTTAGGCCGTCGCATTTCCTGTGGGTTTGATTTGGCCCGACCCTGTTCTGTGAAGCTAAATGGTCTAGTCTTTGGCCGTCATTATCTTGTAACGTGTGGACCATGATCCGTTACACTCTCGATCGTTCAGATGTTGGCTTTTGGGTTCAACATTTTCCCGACGGTCTTGGATATGGCCGTTATTTCATCCCGACGCGTCTCCCGTGGGCCGTCGCATTTCCTACTAGTTGCCCTGACAACCCATCGTTCTGCCATGATCAACGGTCTAGCATTGGCCGTTATTTCCCCCTGACGCACTAGAGGTGGGCCGCCGCTTTTTTGCAGCTCAGATTACAAACTTGGCCTCTGTTGTGTATAACGCCCCTCAGCTAGTGCGTTATTTGACTATGACGGTCTGACCCTAGACCATTGACGAGGGCATCCCTTGCCCCTCCACATTTTCTCCGGACTTGGATTGTTCGTCGACAAGCGCCATTATGTTAGTCATTTATTTTTGAGTCTAGTCATGTAATCTTCACATTTTATTTGAGTCAATATCATGTAATTTTCCCTTTATTTGAGTCATGTACCTAGGTTAGTGAGTCATTTTCCTAAGTATTGTGTCATTAGGTTGGTTTGTTAGGCTAGTGGGCCCAATTCATTGGGCTTGGCCCAAGGGCACCCCTATCCCTTCGGTTATTTGTCATTGAGTCAAATCTTAGGGACTTTTGTAGAAATGTGGGTTGTCTATATATAGGACCCCATTCTCCTCATTTTGAAGTAATGAACAATTGAATGAAAATTGAAATCCACTTCCAAATCCCACTAGATCTCTCTCTCTCTCTCACTCTCTCTCTCTCTAAGGGGTCCCCCGCTCTCTCTCTCTCTCTCCCTCCACCCCAATTTTCAGAATTTTCTCTCTCCTCCCCATTCACCCCTCATTAAGACCTCTCCCCTTCCCCATACACCCATTTAACTCCCCCCCAACCCAAGGTGGCATCCTCCAATCCACACCCCACCTCCCAACCCCCAACTACCCAACACCACTTCCTAAGCACCCCTTCCTCTCCCCAAGGTTGAAGGGGCTCTTCCCTAAGTCCAAATTCAAATTTCCCTCTCCCTAGGGTAGTGCCCTTCCATCTCCCCACCTCCCAAATCACCCAAAGTCGCAGCCCCCCTTCCCCATACCAGCCAAGTTCACCCTCCACCTCTTACTCTCTTGGCCATCCCCTTCCCCACCCCCTCATCTTCTTCTCATTCAGCCTCTGTTTCAGGCAGCAGAGTTGCAGTGAGTTGCAGAGGCAGCCACGACCGTCTCTCAAAGATTCAGGTGGCAACGCCTACATTGCTGGAATCATCATCGAGATAGCTTTCCAATGGTGGTGGTCTCGCCGGCGTCCGAGTTCGGAGCTGTCCGGAGGAGCGTCATCTTCAACGACTATGCAATCTGTCCCAAACTGAAGACCAGAGCGATCTTGGAAGCTGTTTTGCGGTCAACCTTGGAGGAATTCGAGCACACTTCCTTCTAAAAAATTCTTCTTCATCTAGTCCTCCATCAGTATCACAAAGAACGATGCCAATCGCCTGCCCGAGCTATTTGTTGTGAATTATTTCGTCGGAGTGTGCAGTCTGCCACCAGTGGACTCAGGTTTGACCTGTCTTTATTTATCTAGCCACCATTCTCATCTCCGACCTTGGATTGTGGCCCCGTCAACTTCTTCTCAAAGCTACTCTGACCACGATCACGTCACCGCTAGTTTCGTTCAATTTGAAGTTCGGGAGCGACCGCAGCTCCTTCTGCAATCCACTGCATTAGTTCTGCATCAGTCCGAAGCAGAGTGTTGCTGTCCTGCTCCAATCGCCGGTCCGATCAGCCCCGAGGTCCAGAGCTTCCCAAAAAATTTAGGCATCATCCTCTATCAGTTGGGAAACGTTTGGCGCAGGTTTCGTCAAGATCTGAGCTTTGTGAAATTTGTGGCAGTGACATCACCGGCCCCCTGTCCAACAATTCTGAAGGTTGGCAGAACCGGCGGGGATCGGCAAATCTGGTTTCCTTAGCATAAGTCCCCACCCCGCTTGGCCGGCTGAAGGCCCCTCCCTGCGTGGAGGTAGTATTGGATGTAATAAGATTAATCCCCACCCCAAGATCACCCCTCCTGCGAGAGGTGTAGTGGTGTAATCTTTCCATTTCAGGTTGAAGCGACACCGACGCGGCGTGCGGGTGCATACCCTCGCCTCCCCGCTCGCCCCCGTCTCCGACCGGAGTCGGCGTCTTCACGCCGGCTAGGTGAGCTCCTGAGTATCTCTCATTGCTGTAATGGACTTGCTTAGCTTAGTATTGCTATAGTTACTCCGTCGGCGGTAAGAGAGTGTCCGATTTTAAATTGCTACCCAAATTGAGTGACCACCGCGGGCGAGTTGTGAGAGCATCCACTTAACCCACACCCTTGGTGTGTTGGCCGCCCATGATTTGGGCATCCTAGGCCCATTTGGGGTTCTCCCCAAGCTAGCCAACCATTGGAGCCTCAAGGTCCCGCCTCGGACCCTCTCCAACATCGCCTAGTCGCCATCGGGCACTAAGTGTGCGCCATACGGGTGAGCTCGCTAGTGTGAGTCCGCTGCTCAAACTTGAATACTTGCAAAATAGGTCCATAGGTGGTGTCACATAAAGTGGTATCAGAGCAAGTTCACAACTTGTCTCTATCAAGTTGGTCCTAGGGCATGTCTATGCATTTAGAGTCTTCAAGTGCATCACTCTTGTCCCCTAGTATGGCCACCTCATATCGACCTTACCAATCGGCCCACTCCATAAGTCCAAGCCACCAAGAGATGCCTATCACTAACACCCATAACTTCCCTGGCCATGTCAACTACTTCATGAAAGCCTTGACCTATGCCAATGAGCAGCTTGATAACATATCGGGCCGACTCAACCAACTTGGAGAAAATAGGCCCGCCCCAAGGACGGACGATAGGATGGTCCCTTTCCCACTTCCCACCTTTGATGGAACCTCTCCTAGAGAATATTTAGATTGGGAAGCTACAATGGACCAATACTTCACTTGGTATCATATGTCCGAGGGTGAAAAGGCATTGGTTGCCAAAATGCAACTTACCAAACGGGCAGAAACTTATTGGATGTAAATTGTCGGGCTAAAGGTACTTAGAAGGGAAACTCCCATCACCACTTGGAAGAACATGAAGAAGCAACTTAGGGCTATATATGTTTCCCCCTCATACTCAAATCACCAAGACCTAAGGAGCACTTCAACTCCTTCATCCCCACCTAGCCAACCCATGACCCTAATTCCCCATTCGACATCACTTCCCACCTATCCTACCCCAACCACCACACCAGCACCCTACCTACAAACTCCCACCACAACCATATGTCCACAAACCCAATTGGACCCCGTGTCCACCCATCCACCGAGGCCCATAATAACCACCACCCCCAAACCCAAAACCCCTCACCAAACCCATACCCCACAAGCCCCCTTGACCACCACCACAAACCCACCATCATCCCCAAAAAGGGACACATCTCCCAAAACAAATCAACCCAAAATCCCTCACCCAACCCACCTCCCGCTTCCTACACCAATCTTTCCCCAACCTAGGCCTCCTCTACTTCCCCTTCCTGTCCCAACCCAAGCCCATGCTTGTTCACCACCCCGGGTGTGTCATACGCTAGCTATCACCAAACCACCCCCCATAGATCCCCCTACTCCATTAGCAATAGAAGTTGCAACCCACACACCCACCCAAGTGGAGAAGGATGCCCATCCGGATCCACCTCCCAACATAGAGGAAATTCAAAGGCCAAACAACTCACACACCTCTAGCCTAGCTCCTCTAGAGACACCCAACCTCACCATAGGTAAGTCCATACTCCAATGGCTCAAGAAAGGTTTCACCATTCCTAGTTCACAACCATGCCACCTACCCATGGGATATCAATCCCAAATCATTCCCAATCAGCCACATGTCACTTATCACACTTCCTATTGTGTGGAGGATTTGGGAGACTTAGTGAACTACCTACATTGGCAAATTCACTTGACCAATATGCTAGCCATGAGACCGTCCGAAACTAACACCATTAGCCTAGCATATCCCACCATTGGCTCCATCACTTCCATCTACACTAATGGCCAAGTTACTAGTGAGATCATCCTCCTTCTTCCCATGGAGGAAGAACCTATCCTATTCCACTCCCTAACCATAGAGATCCCAAGTGCTTTGATCGGCCAACCCATTAGCAACTTTGGCCCAATTATTGAGGAGGAGGACTCACCATTCGAGGACCTTGAGAGCATAGAGTACCCCTACCAAGGTGACCCTTACCATGATCCTTTTAACCCTTTTCTATGGGAGCCAAGATCTCCATGTAACCCACTCACCTTATTCACCACCCACCCTTTCCTACCCCCACCCACCATGTTGGGCCAAGCCCACCTCATCCATGACCCAGGTTACACCATAGGAATCATGACCTTAGGCAACACCCGCCTAGAGATCAAGAAGGTGCCCCACCCTATATCCACCTACCTAGATCCCTTCGACCCTTTTGAGTGGAAGCTCAAAGACCACCCCACCATCCCACATGAGGAAGTCATCTTTGGGAAAGGAATTCATATGTCTTGGCACATCACACCGGTTGGCATGATTAGTCCGTCGGGTACATTCATCCATATCACCCACATGTCAAGAAGAAAATATGAGTGGTCAATATTTGGTTGTAATGGTTCACCATCATTCATCATAAATCTCAAGCATGTTAGGAGCATTCATGGATGTCCGGGTCCTCCAACATTCATCACACTCACTCACAAGAGGGACACCTATGGATGCCCCGGTCCTCCCAAATCCTTCAAAGTCTTCATAACATCAATGCATGATAGGTCTATATGTGGTCGTCCTGGACCCCCTTTGCATACCATACATTGTCAACTCACACCGCATCATAGTACATGGCATATGCATTCAAGCAAGTATCAAGCAACAAGCGGTGGGATTCACAAGAAACGAGCACAAACTCCTAAGCACCACTTTGAGTTCCAAGTTGACAACTTGGCGATGATGGCTTTGGAGTGGCTCTACTTTAGGGTCACCTCCAATCTGAGGGCACGAGGACTTGGACCTTGCCAAGTTCCAAGTGGCTTTGGCAACCAAGCTTATGGGTTGAACTTTCAAAAGAGTTTTGGGATTCTCCCCATTTCTCATGTGGCGGATCCAGCACGCTCTAAGGGCACCGCAGTGGATCCTAGTGAGTGCCTCGAACTTACACCTACCCTTGTGAGAGACACCCTCGGAGTGCCATCACAAATAGCCTGAGAGCCCGACGTGAGCACACAGCGGCAATACTAGGCAAGCAAGATCCCATCGCCAGCATGAGGGTATGACCAAGCCACTTTGTCGAGCTGAAGCGCCGTTCCCCGACTATGGTCGCGGGTTGAGTATGGAGATCGTAGATCACCCAGAGCCGCAGTTCGATGTACTACTTCCCTGGTGGACCCATACTCGACGGGGTCGAGTTTTCCCCACCCCTGGGGTATGATGAGGGCATCCCTTGCCCCTCCACATTTTCTCCGGACTCGGATTGTTCGTCGACAAGCGCCATTATGTTAGTCATGTATTTTTGAGTCTAGTCATGTAATCTTCACATTTTATTTGAGTCAATTTCATGTAATTTTCCCTTTATTTGAGTCATGTACCTAGGTTAGTGAGTCATTTTCCTAAGTATTGTGTCATTAGGTTAGTTTGTTAGGCTAGTGGGCCCAATTCATTGGGCTTGGCCCAAGGGCACCCCTATCCCTTCGGTTATTTATCATTGAGTCAAATGTCAGGGACTTTTGTAGAAATGTGGGTTGCCTATATATAGGACCCCATTCCCCTCATTTTGAAGTAATGAACAATTGAATAAAAATTAAAATCCACTTCCAAATCCCACTAGATCTCTCTCTCTCACTCTCTCTCTCTCTAAGGGGTCCCCCCCTCTCTCTCTCTCCCTCCACCCCAATTTTCTCTCTCCTCCCCATTCACCCCTCATTAAGACCTCTCCCCTTCGCCATACACCCATTTAACTCCCCCTAACCCAAGGTGGCATCCTCCAATCCACACCCCACCTCCCAACCCCCAACTACCCAACACCACTTCCTAAGCACCCCTTCCTCTCCCCAAGGTTGAAGGGGCTCTTCCCTAAGCCCAAATTCAAATTTCCCTCTCCCTAGGGAAGTGCCCTTCCATCTCCCCACCTCCTAAACCACCCAAAGTCGCAGCCCCCCTTCCCCATACCAGCCAAGTTCACCCTCCACCTCTTACTCTCTTGGCCATCCCCTTCCCCACCCCCTCATCTTCTTCTCATTCAGCCTCTGTTTCAGGCAGCAGAGTTGCAGCGACTTGCAGAGGTAGCCACGACCGTCTCTCAAAGATTCAGGTGGCAAGGCCTACATTTCTAGAATCTTCATCGAGATAGCTTTCCAACGGTGGTGGTCTCGCGGGCTTCCGAGTTCGGAGCTGTCCGAAGGAGCATCATCTTCAACGACTGCGCAATCTTTCCCAAACTGAAGACCTGAGCGATTTTGGAAGCTGTTCTGCGGTCAACCTTGGAGGAATTCGAGCACACTTCCTTCTAAAAAATTCTTCTTCGTCTAGTCCTCCATCCGTAGCAGAAAGAACAACACCAATCGCCTATCTGAGCTATTTGTTCTGAATTATTTTGTCAGAGTGTGCAGTCTGCCACCTGTGGACTCAGGTTTGACCTGTCTTCTTTTATCTGGCCACCATTCTCATCTCCAACCTCGGATTGTGGCCCCGTCAACTTCTGCTCGAATCTACTCTGACCACGATCGCGTCACCGCCAGTTTCGTTCAATTTGAAGTTCGGGAACGACCGCAGCGCCTTCTGCAATCCACTACTTCAGTTATGCATCAGTCTGAAGCAGAGTGTTGCTGTCCTGCTCCAGTCGCCGGTCCGATCAGCCCCGAGGTCCAGAGCTTCCCAAAAAATTCAGGCATCATCCCCTGTCTGTTGGGAAACTTTTGGTGCAGGTTTCGTCAAGATCTGAGCTCTGTGGAATTTGTGGCAGTGACATCACCGGCCCCCTGTCCAACAATTCTGAAGGTTGGCAGAACCGACGGGGATCGGCAAATCGGGTTTCCTTAGCATAAGTCCCCACCCCGCTTGGCCGGCTGAAGGCCCCTCCCTGCGTGGAGGTAGTATTGGATGTATTAAGATTAATCCCCACCCCAAGATCACCCCTCCTGCGAGAGGTGTAGTGGTGTAATCTTTCCATTTCAGGTTGAAGCGACACCGACGCGGCGTGCGGGTGCATACCCTCGCCTCCCCGCTCGCCCCCGTCTCCGGCCGGAGTCGGCGTCTTCATGCCGGCTAGGTGAGCTCCTGAACATCTCTCATTGCTGTAATGGACTTGCTTAGCTTAGTATTGCTATAGTTACTCCGTCGGCGGTAAGAGAGTGTCCGATTTTAAATTGCTACCCAAATTGAGTGACCACCGCGGGCGAGTTGTGAGAGCATCCACTTAACCCACACCCTTGGCGTGTTGGCCGCCCATGATTTGGGCATCCTAGGCCCATTTGGGGTTCTCCCCAAGCTAGCCAACCATTGGAGCCTCAAGGTCCCGCCTCGGACCCTCTCCAACATCGCCTAGTCGCCATCGGGCACTAAGTGTGCGCCATACGGGTGAGCTCGCTAGTGTGAGTCTGCTGCTCAAAACTTGAATGCTTGCAAAATAGGTCCATAGGTCGGTTTTACATCAACCGTTACTTTCTCTACTGCTGAATTCAGGCCATTTCTTCCTGCCCTTGTGTTAGACCTGGCGGTCTTTCACACATTCTACAACTCATTCAGCATCCACGCATTCTCATACGTACTCTTTTTTTCCGCATACATGCATTCGTACATACACACATCTCTCGCACTCAAATCATCTGAATCGATCATTCATTTCAAACCTGCCAAACCATTCATTCACTCATTCATTCCTGCACATTTATTCATTCACACTCATGAAACAAAACAAAAATGCCAAAAAAGAATTGCATTTTTCTATATATATATAGTCATGTACAAAAATAAAAAGAAATGCATCATTCGGCCGGCTCATTCGCCGGGCCGCCCTCCTCATCTCCACCCTCCGGCTTCCTTGCTGGCGGTGCTATGGAGGCACTCTCCTCCTGCTGTCCTCTCTCTACCCTCTCATTCCTCCGCTGGCCGGAGGAACTCACAAGAAAATCAGCCACCGTCCTGCTCTGAGCGACGCTCCTCTGTGCTCCGTTCTGTGAAACACTCCGCTCAGGTCCTCGGCCTATCATCCGGACAGTCCTCTCGAGGGTCCGCTGCGTGATCTTCATATTGTAAGCC
Source organism: Amorphophallus konjac (assembly GCA_022559845.1). Lineage (NCBI taxonomy): Eukaryota > Viridiplantae > Streptophyta > Magnoliopsida > Alismatales > Araceae > Amorphophallus > Amorphophallus konjac. The sequence goes on along the minus strand of CM040120.1, from coordinate 375,463,622 downwards.
TGGCACCGAGCCTCGCGTGCCTCGGTCCGGTAGCGGTCCAAATCTACCGTCCCAACCCGGAGCCGCTCGATCTCGGCCTGTGACCGCGTCAGCTCCTCCCGGAGTCGCTGTGTCTCGGTCGTTGCTGCGGCTAGTTCTCTCGCCTGTAGGTTGCATTTCACATAGATAATCATAAAGCATTTAATTGGCATAATCAAAAAGCATAAGGATAAGCATTTTTTTTAGCATCTTACCCGCTCCGCGAGGGTGGCCTCCGCCTCCTCGGCCCGGGCAACCGCCCGAGCAAACTCAGCCTCCTGCTCAGCCTTGCCTCCCGCAGGCTGCGAGGAAGACGATGGGGCATCCGGTCCCGCTCGTTGGGCTCCCTCGGCCCGCTGCATTTAGAAATCACAGTTAGGTGTCGCGGTTAGTCAGCACTAGCATCATTTTGCATTGCATAATCATAATCATTTAAGTCTAAGTTTTAGAATCTTACCAGAAGCTCTAGGGGGGTCCGGTACTCGTCCCGCTGCTGGATGGTGGAGTGGAGTAGTCCCTCCAGCTCGGCTATCCGTCCCTCAGGGTCTAGCTGCATTTAGAAAGCATGTAAGTCAGTACATCTAGCTCGTTGCATTTTGCATATAGAAAGAGTTTTTGAGTTTAGAATTTGCATACCGGTCGTCGGGTACCTCGGTACACCCGGTCGCCGTAGAGTCGAGCGAAGGCCTTCAGATATGCCTTGTCGCTCTCGTCTCGCTCCTTCACCGCTCTGCCCCGCCTGTTCCAGTCATGGACGTACTTCACCTTCCGAGCGCACCAATCCACGTTGCCACTAATTCCCCTTACCGACTTGCCTGGGTGGTCATCACTGTGGCGTGGAAAGGTCACCTCGGGCTGGTGTAGTCCCCGAGTCCGCAGGATCAGCCTGTAGTGCAGAGGCTCGATGATATGGATGCAGTGCAGCCAGATATCTCGTCCCCGATATGATAAGGCCGCCTCCACCCACGGCTGCCCCGTGTAACCTTCGCCGCGGTACGGGGTCCATCTCACCTAGAAACATTAAGTCCATTCGTCAGCATTCAGAAGCATTTAAAAGCATTCAGGAGCATTTAGAAGCACTCAAGGGCATTTATAAGCATTCAGAAGCATTCAAAAGCATTTAGAAGCATTCAGAAGCATTTAGAAGCATGTAGAAATCATTTCGAGTTCTGGACTTACCGACGTGTGTGGGTAGGAGTCCAGGTCGTCCCGGATCGTCCGGGTCAATCTGATGATCGACCCTGTGTCCCTCGCTACCATCCACCGTCTCGCAATCAGGATGTGGCCGGGGTGGAGTAGTGTACCTCTCCCGACGCCCGGGAGATACATATAGCTCCAGATCTGCATTTTAGAAATCAAGTCAGTCAAATTGCATAATCATTTGCATAGCATTCTTTTGCATAATATAGAAAGCATTTAAATTGCATTTACCTGTATAAAAGGCGAGAAGCCGCCCAGCATCGTCTGCCGGTCCGTCGTGCTGAGGGACTCGAACAGGAACGCTAGCACCGCCACTCCCCAGGCGTATCTCCCGACTCTGTGCAAATTTTCTATCATCGGAAGCAGTCTGCAACTGATGACGTCCGCTCGAGTCGCGAAGAGGAGCTTCTCGAATAGCAGCATCAGGAAGCGTCTGAGCACTCTGTCTCCCTCTGGTCCCGCCTCCGCCACCACGTAAGGGCGCACCTGGTCTATCACTCTGCCCAGATGCTCCTCGGGTAGCTCTCCCACGGCGATCGCCGCTCCTCTCAGCCCCAAGCTCTCCTGCAGTACTGATCTCGAGAGCTGAGATGAGGACTGTCCCGGCCTGATCAAATCCAACCCGAGCAGTTGCTGTGCCATCTCCCGGTAGTCGCCGTACGTCCATCCTGTCACTGCGGCTCCGTGGACTCTCAACCCGGTAATCCTCGCTATATCTTCTAGTGTGGGGATCATATGGCCCCACGGGAAGATGAACGCCCTGCTAATCGGGTCCCACCTCTCGTGCAATGCGTACAGCAATGGTGTGTCCATCCGGATCACCTCGATGCTGAGCACCTCGGCAAATCCCATATTGGCTAGCTGTTCTCTCTAGAAATCGGGCAATGCCTGGTACACTGCCCGGACCTGCAGCCAGGTGATCCTTGATCTTCGCTTCCCCTGCATGTCATTTAGATCATAAGTTAGTTGATTGCATCATAAAAACATTGCATAAGCATTTTTAAATGAAAATCAAACAAAAATCTGAAATTGAAAAACCCTTAAAAATAGTTTAGATCTCTGGTAGATGTAACGGCCATGGGGTAGGGCGTTGCTTGGCTCTGACGCACGCGGGGTGGCGCGTTAGGTGTGTGACGGTCGCTGGCAGGACCGTCACATTGTCTGCATTTTGGCATTTTTTTCTTTGCATTCCTGTGGTCTCCCACTTTGGCCAAATGGCCTATAATCAATCCTAATGGGTTCTTGGACCCATTTTCTACCCTCAAAACCCACATGCATTCACATAAAAATTCAAAAAATAAAATAAAAATTGAAGTTAGGGCGGGAGGACCTACCTCATGGTCCATGCCCCTTCTCCTCTTCTTGGCTGATTCTTTGGGCTCTTCTTCATCCAATGGGGCTTCTCCTTGGTTCTCCACGGCCGTGGGAGCTTCATCTTCTTCCCTTGGATCTCTTCTCGCCATTTGTTCTTCTTCCACCGGCGGGATTGCTTCTCGTTCGAGCCGGCGGTGGAACTGCCGTATTGCCTTCCTCTTTCCTCTCTCCCTCTTCTGTGGAGGCGGCTGGGATGGCTCGTCGCCGGCCATGATGGTGGTGGGGGTTGGAATCGCCGGAGTTTTTTTGGGGTGTTGAAAGTGGATTGAATGAAGGCCGTGACCGTTCGGTTTTATTTTTTTGAACGCTCAGGAAATGTGGCGGTCTATCGACCGACCGTTACATCATTCTGACGCGTCTGGATCTGACCGTTACATGTGTTGGCCCTGTTTTATTGAAGAATGTGAACCGCCTGGTTTATGACGGACTAGGGGTGGTCCGTTACTTGATGTGACGCACATACATGAGACCGTTACAAACTTGCAAGTTTCTTGATGAATTAAATGGTCTAATTGATGTCAAAATGGTTCCATGTTCCGTCAAGATGTTCATTGATGATGTCTCTCGCACGTACAAATGGTTATGCCTTGATTCATGATCATATTTATTTTTGGCTAACCTATCTTTCATGAAGGAATTTATGAACGAAGTCACACTTGGCTGTCCGTCAGGCAGGTAAGTCAGGTATTGTATTTCGTTTCCTTATCCCTTAAATGCATTACTATATGTTATCTATGACATATTATCTCGAGAACCGGCTGGTCATTCACGTGTTCTGGGATCTGATGTTCCCCTTAAACAAAAATGATGATGATCTGAGTTCACATGTTTAATCATTGGATAAGCCGTTAGGTTGGAAACGTTTGGGGACGATGGTTCTATCTTGCACGCCGTGGTTGCAGATGGTGTCCTGACCCTGGTTTCTCCAGCTTAGCAATATTATTCTCAAGTATTTTTGTTATTTTATTTTTCTTTGCATTCGTTTTGATGATTTCTTTTCCTTTAGCCCAGCATGCATCATGCGCATTCTTTGAGCATTCATGAAGCTTCATCTGTTCAAGGTATCTCTGTGATGGTGAATAGCTGTGTTCTTGATTTCGAATGAGGAGAATTATTCCACTCTGAATTAGAAGGTTTCCTTTGATCTCGTCGCTCGATTTGGTTGGCTGGAGATTCCTGTCTGGAGTTTAGTCAGTTCTCTTTCCTTTCCGTTGCCTCCGGCGGCTATCCGTGTTTCCTTTCCTTAGTTGTTAGTTCCTCCAGACATGCGTCCTTTGGTTGGCTATTTCCTTGTGATCAGTTCGAAGTTTTCCAGAAAATTCATGTCGCTTGTTGGTAAAGAACGGGTGTCGTTTACCTTAACGCCCTCTTTTTGATCCACTCCACTTCACTTCCGCTTCATCTCCATGTTCCATTTCATTTCCGCTTCACCTCCGCTCGCTCCCCTGCAAAGAGGATGTTAAGGAGGGGCATCTGTTGACACCCGTTTTATGACCAATAAGTTGGGTCATCTCTTTGTTCATTATATATGATGCTCCGAGTTGTTCACTCTTCATTGAGCCCCTTGATTGATTTGAAGACTATTTCTTGGGTCTTTTCCTTGATTGGATATGGCTTTTTGTGGCATTTCATTTGACTAAGGCTTAGCAAAAACCTTCATTTCTTCTGAACTCCATTGATAATAACGGTCTGCTCCAGGAGCGTTGTTTCTTTCTAACGGATGGGTCCTGGGCCGTTACTCTTTGAAGAGTCCTAAGGCTTAAGGTCTCGTTTCAATCTTTATCTTTTGGCTTACACGTTGATAATAACGGTCTGTCATGCAGCCGTTGTTTCATTATGACGCCCCATGCCTTGGCCGTTGCTTTCTTCACAGAGTCCTATTGTTTTGGCCTTCTTCCTGTTGATCTTATCTCTTTGGGATAAGGTTGAAAGTAACGGATGTTCCTTGGTGTGTTATTTCCAAGTGGCGGTCTATCGTGCAGCCGTTACTTCCTTCAGAGAGTCCTGACAGTTCAGGCCTTTACTCTGCTACTCCGTGATCGAGATAAGAACTTGGATTGGCGATATCTCTTCCAAATCTGATCCTCAGGACCTTCTATTTGATTCTTTGGACTCTTGGTGATATTATCTTCAAGGATTTACTAAGAGTTATCCCTTTATCTTGCTAGATTATCCTCCGCTCGACCTGAGAGTTTGAGGGTCTATAAATAGAACCCTTAACTTCATGGCAAAGAGGGGAAGATCAGGAGTTTGCGTCGAAGTTCTGCCGCATTCTAGAGCCACGTCTGATCAAGGAGAAGTGCTTCTCACGTTCGTTTGCTGCCTGGTGAAGGGAGTATTTGTTCCTTTGGTTCAAAAGTTCATAATTGCATATTGAGTTTCCCTTCAATCTCCCTTTCATCATAAGCATTATTTCTCTCCTTTCTCCATGTTTTTCACTGGTTTTCATCATCTAAACATCCTCCTAATCTTTTAAAATGCCCAGAGGGGTTAAAAAACCAAACCTCCCCGGTATTTCCCTCTCCTTTTGATGATATTTTGTTTATTGAAGAAATGATGCTATATTGTCTAAAGGGCTCATTTGGGTTGTTTTGTTCTTGTTTTCCACTTCTTTGGTAGGTTTATAGGTTCACTAGGGCGAGGCCCAAGTCTTCTAGCCGGCTAGAAGGGTTGGAGTTAAAAGGATCCACACTTTGCTACTGCAGGTATTACGACGGCCTTGTGCAGGCGCGTCAGAGTCTTCCAACGGTCTATCGAGCGACCGTCGCTTTCAAGTGACGCACGGGGTTCTGGCCATTACTTCTAGCTGACTTGAAGGTTCTCTTTGGTTTCCTCTCCCATGGGCGGGTGCTTCATCCACCTATTTCCAAGGTATATTTAAGTCTTTGGCTTGTTTTTACTTTGGTGGCGATCACGACTTTCCTTGGTATTGGGCATTAGCTTTCTCCTTCATTGCATATCTTTTATTTCCTTGCTTGTTTCACCCCTCGCGGTGTGTTTCTATTTACTCTTTGCTCCACGCCCCGGCGTGTGTTTTTCCTTTATTCTTTAGCTTAGTTTGATTGAGACAGCATGCCCATGCTACAGCTTGCTTTGGTTGCCTAGGTTCATGATCACATGTTCATAGGTTGAGTGCAGATCTTTGATTATTTGCTTGTCATCTTGCTACATATCATCACTATAACCCCCCCAAGAAAAGGAGATAGATAAGCAAAATAAAATCAACACTCTGCAGCCAACTCCATTAGAGAGAAATACAGTATGTCCGATTGCCAGTCCTCCGCCGGCACTAAAAAGGCTAGAACATGATATGCTTGATTATGGTCAAGCCCTTCAGGGGTTATTTCATGAAGAAGACTGCCAAAAGAAGCAAGAGGTTCGGCTCATGCAATGGAGACCGAAGAAGCGGCCAGACGATGATCCACGGGAGGAGGGGAGCTCGCCAATTGTCTTTCCTTGGTCTCCCTCCCAATCTCTCCTCCAGCAATGGGAATTCTTACCCCGTCTTCCTCCTATCATGGTAAATCCATCCTTCGTTGATCCGCCCGAGATTCTGTTTGTTCCTTGCGCTTGCAGGCACTGCCGCCCATTGATCTATCCACTCTATTCACTCCTCCTCCTCCCAACGCCCAACTCCACGAGATGTGGTTCTCATCTTCCGATCCCTTCTTTGACTGCATCTTCCCTGAGCTATTCCATGCAGCTCCCGCCTTCTCCATCTTGCTGTATAGTCTCTGCTGATCTCCAAAAAAAAACGTCAAATTCAAAATGGAGATTTCAGTGGAAGATTATGCTGCCCTGTCTCCATCCTTGTCCCAGGGGCACGAGTCCCCTGCTCCTTCCCTTCCACTAGGTCTCCTTTCTCCTAAGTTAGGATTAGGGTCTATCGAGTCTAGGGAAGTACAATTAGTTAGGTCTAAAGAAGTAGGGTCCTATTCTAGGTCATCCAACCCTTCCTCCTCTGAGCCGCGCCCGCTTGCGCGTCCTCCCAAATCTGTTCCTGATAGGTTCTTGCAAGACCTAGCTCAGCGCTGTCATTCCCTTTTAAAATGTCCGGAATTTGTTGCTACGGCAATTACGATTGAGGATGGAGAAGAAATAGAAGGGGCGTGGGGTGATGACGGACTCGGCGTCTATGAAATCCTGGGTGAAAAAGATCCGATTAATGAGGACAACAATGTAGATGACACTGCCGATCTGTATGCACAAGGACTGAAGAGATTCGACGAGCCGTCGACGGTAGTGGACGAACCTACGAAAGAAATCAATCTGGGAACCGAAGAAGACCCCAGGCCCATCATTATTGCTGCTAATCTCCCTCCACAAGTAGAAGAAGATTTGATCAAAGTTCTAAGGGAGTATAGAGATTCCTTCGCCTGGTCTTATGAGGACATGCCAGGTCTTGACCCCTCTTCAGTGGAGCATCGACTCGTGCTTAAACCAGGGGCAACACCTGTCAAACAACGGTCAAGAAGATTTCACCCCCACATGGCCTTGAGGATCAAGGAAGAAGTTGACAAGTTATATAAGGCCAGATTCATTAGAGTTGTCCTATATCCTTAGTGGGTGGCAAACATAGTCCCCGTCATCAAGAAGGATGGAAATGTGCCTCACATTGATGTCCTAGTAGACAACACCGCCCGGTATGAAGCTCTATCATTTATGGATGGTTATTCGGGCTACAATCAAATCCGTCTCGCTCCAGAAGATCAAGAGAAAACCTCCTTCACCACGCCCTGGGGCACATACTGTTATGTGGTTATGCCGTTCAGTCTGAAGAACGCGGGCGCCACCTATCAAAGGGCGATGATGGCCATCTTCCACGACATGATGCACATCTATATGGAAGCTTACGTGGATGACATTTTGGTGAAGTCAAGAACCAAAGAAGAACACCCCTCTATCCTGGCTAAGGTGCTGCAAAGAGCCAGGGAGTACAAGCTTAAGATGAATCCGAAGAAGTGTGTATTCGGAGTCTCCTCAGGGAAGCTGTTAGGTTTCATAGTGAGCAAACGGGGGATCCAGATTGATCCTAACAAAGCACAGGCCGTCATGGATATGCCTCCGCCTAAGAACATTACGAAACTTCGAGGATTGATCAGTAGATTGTAATTCATCAGAAGATTCATATCCCAACATTCTCAAAGGTGCCGTCCATTTTATGAATTGCTTAAGGCGGGGGTTAAGTTTGAATGGAATGAAGATTGTCAAAAGGCCTTCGAGGACTTGAAGGAATATCTATCCAATCCCCCGATTTTGCAACCTCCTGTCCCTGGGAAATCCCTAATCCTATATATCTTGGTTATTGAGGACTCCCTAGGGGCGGTATTAGCACAAGTAGATGATGAAGGGAAAGCGCGGGCTGCGTATTACCTCTCTCGATTGTTTAATCCAGCTGAATCCAGATATACCGCTATGGATAAGACTTGTGCCACCTTAGTGTGGGTAGCTCAGAAGCTTAAACACTATTTTCTTGCCCACCCAGTTAGGTTGATCTCTAGAATGGACCCGATTCGCTATCTCTTAGAAAAGCCCGTCCTTTCTAGTAGGTTAGCTCGCTGGCAGAGCTTCCTCTCTCAATTCGACATCACCTTTGTTGTTCAGAAGGCGGTCAAAGGATATGCCATTGCTGAGCATCTCGCTCATCTTCCCATTCCTCACACCGATTCCATCCAGGACGATTTCCCTGATGAGCATCTTTCTGTTATCTCTCATCACCCCTTCTGGTCTCTGCACTTCGACGGTGCACTCAATTCTCAAGGCCGAGGGATCGGTGCTGTTCTACTTAGTCTAGAGGGGGTGACCATTCCATTTGCTTATCAACTTCGATTTCCTGCCACCAACAACATCGCTGAGTATGAGGCTCTCCTGGCTGGACTAAAACACGCCTACCTCTTAGGTGCGCGTTATTTAAACATTATAGGAGATTCTCAGCTCGTCCTACGGCAAGTCCTGTCCACTTACCGTACTCGTGATCCCAAACTCAAGCCCTATCAAGATCTGGTCACGCTCCTTGCCAGGCAATTCCGTAAGCTAATCTATATCCATACTCCTCGTTCTCAGAACATTCTAGCTGATGCTCTGGCATCCCTTGCTTCTTCCCTATCTTTCCCTCTCAGTCGGAGCACTGAGACTATCATCGTTCAGAGATTGGACGCACCCTCTCCTCAGGATCCTTGGTATATCAATCTTAGGAAATCTGTAGAGGCAAGAGCTGAGAAGGAAGATCTTAAGGAAGTATCTTTAACAGAGCTAGAAGAGATCCTGGATGAAGAAGAGTTGCCTTGGTATCATGAAATCGAGTTGTTTTGTAAGGAGGGATTGTTTCCAGAAGGGGCAACTGCTGAGCAACGCAAGTCAATCAGAAGAGTCGCCGCAAGGTATACTATTGTCACAGGAGAACTGTACAGGTGCGCTACTAATAGGATGCTCATGAGATGCTTAGATGATTTTGAAGCTTGGAAGGTGGCTGAAGTAGCCCATTCTAGTGAGTGTGGGGGTCATGTCAATGGCCAGGCTCTAGCGAAGAAGATCCTAAGGCAGGGCTACTATTGGCCGACTCTAGAGGAAGATTGCTCCCTCTATGTCCGGAGGTGTCTTAAGTGCCAACTCCACACTGATAAAATTCATTCTCCAGCTTCATCTCTCCATCCTATGACCGCTCCTTCGCCATTCTCTATGTGGGCCTTTGACGTTGTCGGCCCGCTCGGTGATCCTAATTCCCAGATCAAGCAGAAATCCTTTATCCTCACCGCCACTGAGTACTTCACCAAGTGGGCCGAAGCCGAGGTGTATGCAGAGATCAAAGCTACAACGGTGTGCCACTTTATTATGAAGAATATCATCTCGCGGTTCGGAGTGCCAAGCAGCATCATCACCGACAACGGACCCCAGTTCGTTTCTCAAGAGCTCAAGGACCTATGTAAGAAGTTCAATATTTCATTGCATCATTCATCTCCATATTATCCTCAAGGCAACGGCCAAGCCGAGGCCACTACTAAAACTCTTCTTAAAATCATCAAGAAAACATGTGAAGCTCATAAGTTTTCTGATTGGCCAGAAAGATTAGTGGAAGCTCTGTGGGCTTACCGCACCTCCGTCCATACCCCTACGGGACAAACTCCCTATTCTCTTACCTACGGGATGGAGGCGGTGCTCCCATATGAGAACCTGATCCCTTCCCTTAGAGTGCAGCTTGATAAGGAACTTAATCTCGATGAACGTCGAGAGGCGTTGCTGGTTCAGTTGGAACTCTTAGATGAGAAGAGGATGAATGCAGCCGATCATGTATCCATTTATCAGAAGGGGGTTTCGCGTTATTTTCAAAAGAAGGTAATCGAACATAAGTTTCAAAAAGGTGATATGATTTTGAAATGAAAATTCATTCGGTCTACAGGTCCTAGGTCTAAATTACAACCTAATTGGGAAGGGCCGTTTGTCATAAAAGAAGCTTATCCGGGAAATGCTTATCGTTTAGTAAACGCGGAAGGTGAGGAGCTCTCTCACCCGTGGAATGGGTTGTATCTTAAGCGTTTCTTTCCTTAGAGTCTAACCATGTGCTACCCCGGCAGCAAGATGTTCCTCCTTTCACTAAAGGAGTCCCGAGTGAGGCAATCACACACTACACGACGTCCCTGGTCAGGTTTTCCACGTTGAGAAAGGACAACGTTTCTCCTTGGCCATGCTTTGGGGGAAAGTCGAGGTCCCTGTCCGTTTCTGCCTTCAGCTAAAATCAGGGGCAAGAGGTGAATAAGGAGGCGATAACCGATCCAAACACCCTCACGAGAGGAGGTCTCAAATAGGGGCAATCCGTTATGACCTGACGCCACAAGAAACAAAAGAGACAGCAAAGGGGCAATCTCTATGACAAAATCAAAAGCATCACCTCAAAGTCGATATAGTATGAATTATGAATTCCAAAGCTCCAGAAAGACAAAGCAAAAAAAGCTAGGCATGACAAGAGTGGCGGTACAGTTCCCCGCAGGACGTTATGAGCCCAGTCGCATGCATGCCTAGGGTGGATTAAGGTTCGATGATGGACTCAAAGCCCCGGCACAACAGACCAAATCTCTAATGGGTTGTACGGAAAGGAAATCAAGTCTTAAAAAACTTCTATATCTGGCCTAAAGCTTACCCCCCGTATTATGTTTTTCTTTAAGGACCAAGATTAGTACCCTGGGTATGGCCCTGGCAGAAACACCGTCATGACAATTGGACCTTGTCCAGGGGTCGTCACCTCATTGCACGCCAACCTCGGGATTCTCGATATCAACAAGGAAGGGCTCACACTACTGGGGAAGCCCTGGGTTTCCAAAATCCAAAAAAATCGAATATTTTCAAAATCCAAACAAATTGAATATTTTTCAAAATCCAAACAAATTTAATATTTTCAAAATCCAAACAAAATCAAACAATTTCTAGAATCCAAAAAAATCGAAATATTTCCAAAATCCAAAAACATCAAATATTTTCAAAACCCAAACAAATCAAATATTTTCAAAGTCTCACAAAAATTAGATATCCTCCAAAACCCCCGAAAACACCATCATATGCATTGCATGCATTGCATTATTTTTATTATATTTTCTACCTATTTAACAAGGCTCCACCCCTTGACCAAATATTGACAACTGTCATTATCTAACTTGCTTCAAGGCAAGGGGTTGAGTCTAAGAACAGATCTAACTTGTTTCATGTTTAAAGTGTGCGCAGAACACAAGATCAAGATCAAAGTGAGAAGCTCGTGATTATGCAGATTCAAAGGTTGTAACGCGTCATCACCAGGCCGCTACAGTCATCCAACGGTCATATCCTTACCGTCACTCCTCTTCTTGCATAAGCTTTCTTTTTTTCAGCAGCCATCATTCTAACGGCCAGGGTTATGACCGTTACTTACTCTAACGGCCTGAGTTTGGACCGTTACATCCCTCAGAGAACAGGGTTCTTCGTGCTTCCATTCTGACGGCCTATCGTCAGACCGTCGTTTCTTTATAGAGGCCTAGTGCACATCCGTTACATACTCCAGAGGCTCTGCCTGTTCACATCATTCCAGACGATCAAGCCACAAAACTCTTGCTCATTCAACTGAGACAATCTCATCTCATTCAATCAGGCTTAATGAAAAATGAATTCACAAAATTCCAACTTTTTGTCATACAAGCAACATCTCTCATAAATAAAAAGATAAATCATGCTACATTAAGTTTTTTATCTGCAAGAGGGCGGATCTTCCTCAACTCTTTCACGTAGCCTCGGCATGCTTCGTCGTTCTCTTCAACTTCTTCTTGCCACGGGCGCACTTTGCTGATCTCCCACATAGTCAGCACGTTCCGGATCGCTCTTTCATCCTCCTCGGTCCCCATCTTCCTAGATAGAAGGGGAGGGTAGTGTGATAGTGCAGGAGCTTGGGTTCTTGGAAGTCCGATCTGAAGATGGCACCGGTGCGGGTTGTAGATCGCCATTGTAGTGTTCCCCACTAGCTGGAGGTCCAGGCCTTGACGCCGCGGTATTTTAAGAGGAGTGCTTCGAAGGATTCTTGGTCGCATATTGAACTTGTCTATTGGCAAAGTATTGAAGAAGAGGCGCCATTCATCCCGAGTTTTTTTCCGCCGTCTTGCATTCAACCTGTGAAGAGTATCCAAACACCCCTCCAATGAAGAAGAGAGGGTGGCTCCCGAAGATTCGGCTGGCTGAAGTTATGTCTTCCTTTGGTTGGAATTTGACTCTCACTCCCATCCAACACTCAAGAAGTATCATGGAGCCGAATAAAGGTCCTCCTAGGCAAGCTGAACTTAGTCCTTCATAGAGGTATGAGAGGATCGCTTGAGAGATGGACGTTCCCCGCCACAACCCACTAATAATGCTGAGATTTTTTATGTCTAAAAGGTGGTCGGTTGTGGTGAAAAGGAAAACTCCGCATAAGCACACCGCCACCGCCTTGGCTATTACTTCGTGTCTCTCCCACTTGTTCTTGCAATGGGACACTATCCATTGTGCCAAGGGTGTCAAATGAACGTGGTGTGGGCTGATCATGGTCCTCACGTCCTTTGGATTATGGATAAAATCACTCAAGATCAAGGACGGGTCAATAGGCTCAACCGTGTAGCAAACCAGGTCTTCATCCCCCACCTTAGTCTTAGGAAGGGCTAGGTAGGTCTCTACCTCTTCTAATAGCACTGTCGCTTCAAAGGAAGGGAAGATGAAGGTATGAGTTTGTGGATGCCACAACTCTACAAGAGCTGAAATACTTGGCCAATCTAAAGATAATTTCTAGAAGTTTTTGCCTAAGACCAAGAGAGGTTGAAGATGCCATGCTTTAAGGATTGATGTGACTTCTATAGGGAGTGCCTTTACCATCGGAGCCACCCACTTCAAATTTGAATAGCATCTTGAGCCAGGAAGGGGCTTAAGAAGGAGAAGAAGAGGGAGTCATGATGATGTGACACAACCTAAGACTTAGGCAAACAAGCACATTTGCAATAAAAACGGCCCAATTTGGGCCGCCGCTCTCTCGTCGCTCACCCAAGCCCGGGGTAACTTGGCAATGCCAAGGTGAGGTTGAGGGGTTGGGCCCTTGCTGGTAGAGGGCCAGCAAGGCCAAGATGAGATTCCCAATGGGTGTGGATGCCCAATTCAAGGGGGCCGACAAAGTGCCAAAGGCACCGGTTGCACTCCTCCCACGGTGATCACTCAAGACAACGGGGCTTGAGGATCGGGCTCTCACTCGCATAACCAGCGGAATTAAGAACTAATATTGAAAGACAAGCACTAAATGGAGTGAAGGTGTGAGCACTTACTCGACCGGTTTGAAGAAACCGGTCTCGATCGGAGACGAGGGCGAGCGGGGAGGCGAGTGGATCCGCACACGCCGCATCGGTGTAGCTTGACCTGCTCAAAGGTTTACAACACTACACCTCTCGCAGGAGGGGGACCTTGGGGTGGGGGTTAATGATATTACAATCAATACTACTTCCACGCAGGGAGCGGCCTTCAGCCGGCCAAGCGGGGCGGGGAAATTAGAGCAAAGAGAGATGACTAAGTGATGGCACCGAATCTGCCTGCCCTCTGCAATAGGTGACTGACAGTTGGTGTTGAAGCTACAGAACTCGATCAGGAATTTTTCCGAGGGTGAGACCAGTGGGGAACCCTTCGTTACTGGGGCTGGCATGCTTCAGAATTTTGCCAATTTCTTCAGGGGTCGCTGCTGGCCTGGGCGGGAACTCGAACAGGATCACTGATTCTCGGACTGACAGCAACAGATTACTAACAGCAGGAAGAAGAAGTTGCCCCGACTGCTCCCAAACTCCAAAGCAGGTGCCGTCTAAACCGTTGGAACCGTGGACGAGCCCTCTTTGCAGCAGAACAAACGGGGACGCTAAACAAGGCCGGAGAAGATCAGTGGATCTAGAAGAGTGAGGAGTGGTTGGTGCAGACTATGGGGAAGCAGAGTCGCACTGTCGAGGAATAAAATTGATAACTCTGATACCGGATGCTGAACGAGATTCTGCTTCTTGATTCTGAAAGTACACAGAAAGGAGAAGAACTTTGGAGAAGAGCTCGTGGCCTGATTCCTCTTAGGTTCGTCTTGGTGAAGCTTTTTCTCTGGCACAGGACCTCTGCAGGGGCAGCCCAGTGCAGTCGTGGAAGAATGGGCTTCCTGGGCAGCACCGAACTCCGATGGTGACGAAACCACTACCGTTGCGAAGAGGACAGGCAGCCGCTTCCGTGGATGCCTCTTGGGCCTTCAAAATCGTAGGGAGGTGACCGGGGTGGCTGCTGCAAGCTATGGGTACAGCTGCATCTTTTGAACAGCAACCTGCAACTTTGACAAAGCCCCCAATGGATCTAGCTAGATGAAGAAGAGAGTAGTATATGGTGAAGGGGAATGAAGAAAGGTGGAGGGGAGGTATGGGAGGTGTGGAGGGTTGCTAATGGCAGAGGGGAGGTGGAGGAAGAAGGGGGAGGGTGCAGGTTCAGCTAGAGGAAGGGGGAATGGAGGGTGGATGGGGTAGTGGATGGTGGGGTGGAGTGAAGGGGAAGGGGGCGAACCTAGCCTAATGGAAGTGGAGAGTGGCGGCCAAGTCAAGTGGAGGGAAGGTTGTTTTCAAATTCAAATATGCTTTGGAAGTTGGGTGAATGTGTGGGGAAGAGGGGGAATTGTGTTGGAAGAGGGAAGATTTTGTTGGAATGGGGGAGATTGTGTTGGAATGGTAGAAATTCTACCTTGGGACTATGGGGGTGGAGTAATGGCAGCTATGGGAAGTGGAGGGCCTTTAATGGGGTAGGTGGGAGGTGGTGGTGGTTGGGGAGGGGAGGAGAGAGGAAGGGGGCGAACCCTACTTGGGGAGGAGAGAGAAAGAGAGAGAGAGTGGAAGGTGGGTGGGAATCTCTCCCAAGGGTCTCTCACCCTAACTAATGGAATCTCTCCAATGTGGACTATTAAAATGGTAATTCTAATTCAATGATTCATTACTTTCAAATGAAGGAAATGGGGCCCTATATATAGGAAACCCACATTTTACAATAAGTCCCTTACAAAAGACTCAATGACAAATAACCGAAGGGGTAGGGGGGGCTCTTGGGCCAAGCCTGAAGAATTGGGCCCAATAGCACATTACACAATCTAATGACACTCAAACTTAGGAAAATAAATGCAAGACCTAGGGACATGACTCAAATAAAAGGAAAATTACATCAAAATGACTCAAATAGATAGCACAAAAGGGATAATTGGGCCTTTATAGAGAGGCCCGAACTCAAACGATGCCGGAGTGTGAAGAAGACCCTAGCCAAAGGGAGTTGTGGATGATGCCTCCAGCAAATCTCCTGGGCTGTGAAGAGCTCGAATCCGTCGAGTAGGGGTCCATCCGGCTATGGTACTGCTCGAGGAGGTCTGGATCCAACCGCTGGAGATCCTCCCGACTCACCCAAGAATCCTCCGAAGGAGGCCGATCCTTCCACCTGACGAGATAGCGCTCATATACCTTGCTCCTAGTGGTAGTGACTTGTACATCCAATATTTGTTCAATTTGTTCACGCTGGGCTCTCTTGGTTGGTGGTCTCTCCTCACGGGTGGGTGCTCTCTCAATGGAAGAAGTAGGCTCAATCTCCTCACTAGGTACCACAGTGGGTCCCTTATATGGCACTAGGTCGGCGACATTGAATGTGGGACTTATTCCATACTCCTCAGGGAGATCTAACTCGTAGGCATTTGCACTAATGCGCCTCAAGACCTGGAAGGGACCAGCCCCACGTGGCCTCAGTTTAGAGTTGGCTCCCGGGGAGAGCCTCTCCTTCCTTACCATCACAAAGTCACCCACATGGAATTCTTGGTGACGTCGATGAGAGTCGGCCAGCCTTTTATAAGCCTAATTCTTTTTGCTGATGTGCTTGCGAATTTCTTCATGCAATTCTCTAACATGTTGTGCAAAAGACTCGGCTGAAATGGACACTCTGGCATGCTGGGGAAGGGGAATGAGATCGGAAGGCTTTCTTGGTTTGTACCCATGCACGGCTTCAAATGGACTCATCTCTATTGACTTATTGATAGAGTTGTTATATGCAAACTCAGCTTGTGGTAGAATGAGATCCCAATTTCTCGGTCGATCCTCAACAAGACATCTAAGGAGGTTTCCTAGACTCTGATTGACCACCTCGGTTTGACCATCTGTTTGGGGGTGGTAGGCAGTAGAGAATTTGAGGAGGGTGCCCATCATGTGCCGAAGAGTTTTCCAAAAGTAGCTAGTGAATTTGACATCCCTATCGGAGACTATGGTCTTAGGTAGCCCATGGAGACGGACAACCTCATCAAAGAACAATCGGGCCACATGGGAGGCATCGGAGGTTTTGGAGCATGGGATGAAGTGGGCCATCTTGGAAAACCTATCAACTACCACATAGATGGAGTCATGCTTTCTTTGAGTCTTGGGTAATCCTAGCACAAAGTCCATGCTTAGGTCTTGCCATGGCCGGTCGGGGATGGGAAGTGGGGTATACAAGCCGGTGTTTTGCTTCACCTGCTTGGCCGAAGCACATATGCGACATTGACCCACTATTTTGCCTACATCTCTCTTGAGACTTGGCCAATAAAACTGACCCTCAACTAGAGCAATGGTCTTGTGAACCCCAAAATGACCGGCTAACCCTCCCGCATGTAATTCCCAAACCAAGAAATCTCGGAGTGAGGTCCGTGGAATGCAAAGCTTGGGTCCCTTGAAGAGGAACCCATCCTCTAAGACAAACCCCTCATGTTATTTGCTAGAATGGGTGGTCAAGGTAGTGAAGATGTGCCCAAAGTCGGGGCAGCTAGGGTACTCATCTTTGATCCTATCAAATCCAGTTACTTCCACTTGAATAGTGGAAAGCAAGGAAACTTTCCTACTAAGGGCATCTGCCGCTCGATTCTCACTCCCGGCTTTGTGTTTGATGACAAAAGTGTAGGATTGGATGAACTCAACCCATCGAGCATGTCGGGCATTTAACTTTTGTTGGGAGTTGAGGTATTTGAGGGCCTCATGGTCGGAAAAGATGACAAACTCTTTAGGCAACAAGTAATGCCTCCAATGTCGGAGGGACTGCACCACGGCGTAGAACTCCTTATCATAAGTGGAGTATCTTGTCCTAGCATCACATAGCTTCTCACTAAAGAAGGCTACCGTGATGGGGACATCACCTCCCATGCCCACGTTCACAGCTCGTCTCCTCGCCCCGGTTGCATCCGGCATGATCTAATCATTTAATTTTGAGTCCTATGTAATTTTTATTTGAATCATTTGATGTATTTTCCCTTTTATTTGAGTCATGTTCCTAGGTCTTGTGTTCATTTCCCTAAGTTTGAGTGTCATTAGGTTGCCTAGTTAGCTATTGGGCCCAATTCATTGGGCTTGGCCCAAGGGCTCTCCCCTACCCCCTCGGTTATTTGTCATTGAGTCAATTGTCAGGGACTTTTGTAGAAATATGGGTTGCCTATATATAGGACCCCATTCTCCTCATTTTGAAGTAATGAATCAATCAATGAAAAAAATGCCATTTGAGAGTCCAAAGCTTAGTTTAGTGGAGTGATTTTAACATTTTTTGGGTGAGAAACCCTAGGGGAGAGATTCCCCACCCTTCCCACTCTTAATCCCTCTTTTTCACTCCACTTTCTCTCTCCTCATCACCCAATTTCTAATTTTCTTCTCTCTCCTCCCTTCCCAACCACCTCAACCCCCACCTACCATCATTAAAGCCCTCCACTTCCCCATGGCCTCCATTACTCCACCCCCTAGTCCCAAGGAGATCCCTCACCATTCCAACACCACTTTCCCCATTCCAACACAATCAACCCCTTCCCCACACAACCCCACAACTTCCAATGCCATTTCAAATTTGAAATCCACCCTTCCCTCCACTCACTTGTGCCCCCCCTCACCTTCTCCTCTCACCCACCTTCCCAAATTCGTAGCTCCTCCTCCCACCACCTGTTAGACCCCCTTCCAGACCCCATTCTTCCCTTCCCCCACCTTAGAACACCCCCTCCTAGACCCCCTCATAGCCCGGGCTTTCCCCACACTCATCCACCCCCATTTCCCCTCCCATATACCCCATTCCCCCCCATCATCATCAACCTACAGCTCTCAACTGAAGATCTACAACAGACCAGCAACTTGTAGCTGCCACCACGACCTCCTCTGGATGAGTCTGAATACCCAATAGCCATCGTCGGAAGCGTCTGCCAGTCGCCTTCGCAACCGAAGTGGTTTCGTCTTCTTCCGATCTCCGAGTCGTCCAGGAGGTCCATTCTCCCACAGCTGTGCGGTTCTGCCTCGGCTGAGGACCTGAGCCAGCTTAGAAGCTCTGCCACGACAAGCCCCGAAGGAATCAGTCCTCAAGTCCTTCTTCAAAGCTCTTCATCGGCCTGTCTACTTTCAGAATCAAGAAGCAGAATCCCATTCAGCATCCGGGAACAGAAGTTACCAATTTTCTTCCACGGTCGCGTGGCTCTGCCTTCCCCAGTCTGCATCGACACCACCTCACTCTTCTGGCTCCACAGATCGTCTCTCTTCTCTTATGGCATCCCCGTTTCTTTTGTTGCAAATAGAACTCACCCACGGTTCTAACGGCACTGACGGCATCAAATTTAGAGTTCGGGAGCGGCCAGGACAGCCTCTGCATCCTACTATTGGTGACCTGCCCCTGCTAGTCCGAGAAACAGAGGCCCTGTTCAAGCTTCTGCCCCGACCTGCAGCGACTCCAGAAGAAATTACAAAAATTCTGAGGCATTCCCCTTCCTGTTACGAAGATTTCGCCTCTAGTTTTGCCATCAGTAAAATTCCTGAACAAGATCTACAACAGCAACACCAACCCTCTATCCTGGTTCGCAGATAGCAGGCAGATTCGGCGTCCACCCTTGTTCCTCGTTCTTTGCTTTGGTTTCCCCACCCCGCTTGGCCGGCTGAAGGCCCCTCCCTGCGTGGAGGTAGTATTGATGTAATATCATTAACCCCCACCCCAAGTTCCCCCTCCTGCGAGAGGTGTAGTGGTGTACTTTGTTTGGGCAGGTCAAGCGACACCGCCGCGGCATGTGGGGATCCACTCGCCTCCCCGCTCGCCCTCGTCTCCGACCGGGACCGGTTTCTTCAAACTGATCGAGTAAGTGCTCAAACCTTCACTCCACTTAGTGCTTGTCTTTCAATATTAGTTCTTAATTCCGCTGGTTATGCGAGTGAGAGCCCGATCCTCAAGCCCCGTTGTCTTGAGTGATCACCGTGGGAAGAGTGCAACCGTTGCCGTTGGCACTTTGTCGGCCCCCTTGATTTGGGTACCCATACCCATTGGGATTCATTCTTGGCCTTGCTGGCCCTCTACCAGCAAGGGCCCAACCCCACATCCTCCCCTTGGCATTGCCAAGTCACCCCGGGCTTGGGTGAGTGACGATAGAGCGGTGGCCCAACTTGGCCCATTTTGAATGCGATTGTGCTTGCTTGCATTAGGTCCAAGGTTGTGTCACATCAAGTGATATGGATCATAGGGATCATAAAATGGGTTACTAAGGGGAAGGAGCTCCATGTTCTCAAGGTCCTCAAAAGGTACTAAGTCATCCCTATCAATGATAATTGGGTCAATGCTCTTGGTGAGTGGGTTGGCCATGAGGGGAGGGCTTGGCTCTCTACCCGATATAAAAAGCTCCAATTGGAGGAGAAGGTCGGGCTCATCGGGTGTGGGGAGGAATAGAAGGAGGTCGCTAGTGTAGCAACCAATGATGCAAACTGAGGTGATAGACCCGATGCATAGGTGTAGGAGGCCAAGGCTCCTAGGTTGTTCGGCTATAGGGGTCAACATACTAGTGAACTCAATTTGCCATGCTAGGCCCTTAAGAAGATCCCCTAAAGTTTTCACTTGGTAGGATGCTTGGATTGTGGTGTGATAGGAGAAGAAGGGCACTAGGGGAAAATTTTGTTCTATGGGAGGGCAAACATGGGCCGAGATCTCTCTAATTAGGCTCTCCCTTAGCCACCTAACAAGGGACTCTTCTAAGATGATTTCGGCCTTATCTAGAGGGGGTGGTGTAGGGTGAAGATCCTCGTGCGAGGCTTCCTCTTTAATTGGGACATGGGTGCTCTCCATGGAGGGGATAGGTTCCCGAGAGGTATTTATCTTCATGTGGCAAAGCGGGTGGACTACTTCTTCCAAGGCTAATGGAGTGGGAAGGTTCTTTGATGGTGGGGTGATGATGGCCGGAGTATGGTGCACCCGGGGTGGTGAACAAGGGCGGGATTCCCGCGGGTGGGAGAATACAATGTTGTTGAATTTAAAGGTTCCCGAAAGGTGGGGTGGATGCACTAGGCAAGTCCGACGTGTTAGGTCGATGTAGGCATTCCTTTCATCTAACCATTTCTTACCTAGGATTATACATGGACCCGCCAATGTTCCCTTTTGACACCAAGCCCCATCCAAATACTTAGTCTTCCCAAACCATTTATGGAATTCAATGAAGACTTGGTCTCCATTGTGCACAATTTGTCCAGTCCTACAAAGAGAGGTAATGATATCGGGGGACACCCAATTTTCAGATTCTAGGTCAATGAAATAAATTTCTATGGGCTCCCCATTAGGTAACCATGCATGGGATATGATTGGGAGAGGGGCCATGTGACCCAAGACTCAACGTTAACAATGATGGGTTTGCACGGTTCGGACAAGAATGCAAGCATGCCCTAGGACTTGACTTGTAGAGACAAGTCAATGACTTGCTCTGATACCACTTGGCATGATCACTATGTTGGGTCCTTTCATTCATACCACCCACATATCAAGTAGGAAGCATGAGTGGCCTATAGTCGGATGTATTGGTCCACCTTCATTTATCATGGGTCTTAAGCATGTCAAAAGTATCTACGGATGTCTGGGTCCCCCTACATTCATCACCACTTTGCATGATAGGTTCACCTATGGGTGCCCCGGCCCACCTAGGTCCACCAAAGCCTACATGATAACATTGCATGATAAGTCCACATATGATTGCCCCGGCCCTCCAAATTCCATCAAAGTCTTCTTGGCATCAAAGCATGATTGGTCTACTTTTGGTTGCCCAGGTCCACCCATCACCCCTAGAATGTCAACATTCACAAAATTGCATGAAAGCCTTTGCAAGCACATAAGCAAAAAGAATGAGGCTTATAAAAAGCTGGCCGACTCTCATCGGCGTCACCAAGAATTTCATGTGGGTGACTTTGTGATGGTAAGGACGGAGAGACTCTCCCCGGGAGCCATCTCCAAATTGAGGCCACGTGGGGCTGGTCCCTTCCCGGTCCTGAGGCGCATTGGTGCAAATGTCTTTGAGTTAGATCTCCCTGAGGAGTATGGAATAAGTCCCACATTCAATGTTGCCGACCTAGTGCCATATAAGGGACCCACGGTGGTACCTAGTGAGGAGATTGAGCCTACTTCTTCCCTTGAGAGAGCACCCACCCGTGAGGAGAGACCACCAGCCAAGAGAGCCCAGCGTGAACAAATTGAACAAATATTAGATGAACAAGTCACTACCACTCGGAGCAAGGTATACGAGCGCTATCTCGGCAGGTGGATGGATCGGTCTCGTTCGGAAGACTTGAGGGCAGTACCACTTCTACACCCCCAAAGAGGGAAGGACACTTACTCGACGGAGTCGAGTTCTCCGCACCCCGGGAGTATGATGGGGACATCACCTCCCATGCCCACGTTCACAGCTCATCTCCTTGCCCCGGTTGCATCCGGCATGGTCTAATCATTTAATTTTGAGTCCTATGTAATTTTTATTTGAATCATTTGATGTATTTTCCCTTTTATTTGAGTCATGTTCCTAGGTCTTGTGTTCATTTCCCTAAGTTTGAGTGTCATTAGGTTGCCTAGTTAGCCATTGGGCCCAATTCATTGGGCTTGGCCCAAGGGCTCTCCCCTACCCCCTCGGTTATTTGTCATTGAGTCAATTGTCAGGGACTTTTGTAGAAATGTGGGTTGCCAATATATAGGACCCCATTCTCCTCATTTTGAAGTAATGAATCAATCAATGAAAAAAATGCCATTTGAGAGTCCAAAGTTTAGTTTAGTGGAGTGATTTTAACATTTTTTGGGTGAGAAATCCTAGGGGAGAGATTCCCCACCCTTCCCACTCTTAATCCCTCTTTTTCACTCCACTTTCTCTCTCCTCATCACCCAATTTCTAATTTTCTTCTCTCTCCTCCCTTCCCAACCACCTCAACCCCCAGCTACCATCATTAAAGCCCTCCACTTCCCCATGGCCTCCATTACTCCACCCCCCTAGTCCCAAGGAGATCCCTCACCATTCCAACACCACTTTCCCCATTCCAACACAATCAACCCCTTCCCCACACAACCCCACAACTTCCAATGCCATTTCAAATTTGAAATCCACCCTTCCCTCAACTCACTTGTGCCCCCCCTCACCTTCTCCTCTCACCCACCTTCCCAAATTCGTAGCTCCTCCTCCCACCACCTGTTAGACCCCCTTCCAGACCCCATTCTTCCCTTCCCCCACCTTAGAACACCCCCTCCTAGACCCCCTCATAGCCCGGGCTTTCCCCACACTCATCCACCCCCATTTCCCCTCCCATATACCCCATTCCCCCCCATCATCATCAACCTACAGCTCTCAATTGAAGATCTACAGCAGACCAGAAACTTGCAGCTGCCACCACGACCTCCTCCGGACGAGTCTTAATACCCAAGGGCCATCGTCGGAAGCGTCTGCCAGTCACCTTCACAACCGAAGTGGTTTCGTATTCTTCCGATCTCTGAGTCGTCCAGGAGGTCCATTCTCCCACAGCTGCGCGGTTCTACCTCGGCTGAGGACCTGATCTGGCTTAGAAGCTCTGCCACGACCAGCCTCGAAGGAATCAGTCCTCAAGTCCTTCTTCAAAGTTCTTCATCGGCCTATCTACTTTCAGAATCAAGAAGCGGAAGGCCATTCAGCATCCAGGAACAGAAGTTACCAATTTTCTTCCACGGTCGCGCGGCTCTACCTTCCCCAGTCTGCATCAACACCTCCTCACTCTTCTGGCTCCACAGATCGCCTCCCTTCTCTTCTGGCATCCTCGTTTCTTTTGTTGCAAAGAGAACTCACCCACGGTTCTAACGGCACTAACGGCATCAAATTTAGAGTTCGGGAGCGGCCAGGACAGCCTCTGTATCCTACTGTTGGTGACCTGCCCCTGCTAGTCCGAGAAACAGAGGCCCTGTTCAAGCTTCTGCCCCGACCTGCAGCGACTCCAGAAGAAATTACAAAAATTCTGAGGCATTCCCCTTCCTGTTACGAAGATTTCACCACTGGTTTCGTCATCAGTAAAATTCTTGAACAAGATCTACAACAGCAACACCGACCCTCTATCCTGGTTCGCAGACAGCAGGCAGATTCGGCGTCCACCCTTGTTCCTCGTTCTTTGCTTTGGTTTCCCCACCCCGCTTGGCCGGCTGAAGGCCCCTCCCTGCGTGGAGGTAGTATTGATGTAATATCATTAACCCCCACCCCAAGTTCCCCCTCCTGCGAGAGGTGTAGTGGTATACTTTATTTGGGCAGGTCAAGCGACACCGCCGCGGCGTGTGGGGATCCACTCGCCTCCCCGCTCGCCCTCGTCTCCGACCGGGACCGGTTTCTTCAAACCGGTCGAGTAAGTGCTCAAACCTTCACTCCACTTTGTGCTTGTCTTTCAATATTAGTTCTTAATTCCGCTGGTTATGCGAGTGAGAGCCCGATCCTCAAGCCCCGTTGTCTTGAGTGGTCACCGTGGGAAGAGTGCAACCGTTGCCGTTGGCACTTTGTCGGCCCCCTTGATTTGGGTACCCATACCCATTGGGAATCATTCTTGGCCATGCTGGCCCTCTACCAGCAAGGGCCCAACCCCACATCCTCCCCTTGGCATTGCCAAGTCACCCCGGGCTTGGGTGAGTGACGATAGAGCGGTGGCCCAACTTGGCCCGTTTTGAATGCGATTGTGCTTGCTTGCATTAGGTCCAAGGTTGTGTCACATCATACCGGCTGTCCCTCTTGACTAAGAATCCCTCCTATCCCTATCTCGGATGCATCACATGTGACTTCAAAGACTTTAGAGAAATCGGGAAGGCATAGGACCGGGGCTTGGGTCAACTTCTCCTTAAGTTCTTGGAATGCTTTAGAGGCCGATTTGGTCCACACAAAAGTTTCCTTCTTGAGATAATCAGTGATGGGGCCGGTGATAGTGCTAAACCCACGAATAAACCTCCTATAGAATGTGGCTAATCCATGAAAACTTCGGACCTCATGAAGGGTGTGAGGTTCCGGCCAATCAAGAATAGCTTGGACCTTATCGGGGTCTATGGAGACACCCTTGGTAGACACCACAAATCCTAGGAAGGTGATGGATGTGGTCATGAAGTGGCACTTCCCTAGGTTGGCAAATAGGCTCTCTTGTCGGAGGACGGTGCAAACTTGCCTAAGATGGTCAAGGTGGGCCTCTTGGGATTGACTATAGATGAGTATGTCATCAAAGTAGACCACTAGAAAGATCCCAATGAAAGGCCTAAGGACCTCCGTCATAAGACGCATGAAAGTACTTGGGGCATTTGAAAGCCCAAAAGGCATAACTAACCATTCAAAGAGACCATCTTTGGTTTTGAAAGCCGTTTTCCACTCATCCCCGGGCCTTATCCTAACTTGGTGATAGCCACTCTTAAGGTCAATTTTGGAGAAAATGGTGGCTCCGGCTAACATATCAAGCATGTCATCAATCCTAGGGATGGGAAACCTATACTTGACGGTGATTTTGTTAATGGCCCGACTATCCACACACATTCTCCATGACCCATCCTTCTTAGGAGTGAGAAGGGCCGGCACGGCACATGGGCTTTTGCTAATGCGAATGAAGCCCTTCCTAATGAGTTCCTCTATTTGCCTCCGAAGTTCAGCATGTTTCGTGGGATTGAGCCGATAATGAGGAAGGTTTGGGAGAGTGGCCCCCGGTACTAGATCAATTGCGTGTTGCACATCACGCATGGGAGGGAGTTGGTCCGGGAGCTCCGTTGGGAACACATCATGGAATTCTTCTAGGAGTTGTTGGATTTCTATGGGATGTGGATTGGTGGGAGTGGGCTCTCCTAGGCAAATGACCACCGCACATAGTGGTACTCCTTGAACTATCTCTTCTTCAAGTTCTTTCCTAGTGATGAGATGAAGACCCTTGGTCAACCCCGAGGTCCCACTTTGTTTGGGAGTTTGGGTGAGGGATGGGGTTGGAGGGGTGGAGTTCTCCGAGACTTGTGGGGTGATGGGGTGTTGTCCTTGAGGGAGAGTGTCTCTCTTGGTCATGGGACGAGGTGGGGAGGGGTTAAGACGGATAGCCTTTCCCTCATGTTCAAAGGTGCACATGTTGCTCTTACCCAAGATGGTGGCATCTACATCATAGAGCTAAGGTCTTCCTATAAGGATGCTACATACTTCCATGGGTATGATATCACACCATATTTGACCCTGGTATGAAGAGAAGGTGAGGGGCACAAGACATTGGGTGTTGACCGGGATGGAGTTGTTGTTGATCCATGAGACCCGATAGGGATTTGGGTGGGGAGTGATAATAAGCCCAAGAAGCTTAACGGTATCGGGGGATACGGTATTGACACAACTCCCACTATCCAAGATCACTTTCCTTACATGGCTCCCTATCTTGACAAAGGTGTGAAAGATTGAAGTTCGGCGCCAATCCTCTTCTTGGGGTTTAGTGAGGGTGCACCTAATCACTCCTAGATGGGAGTTGGTAGATGGAGTGGTGTGATCTAAACCCGACTCAAGGTATTGGGCCTCATACTCTTCTTCCCAATCTAGTGAGGCTTCATGGTCCTCAACAACACTCTCAAGTTCCTTTTGGGGTGGGGGAGCTTCTTCCTCAATAAGCAAGCTAGATAATCCCTTGGATGGACATTGCCCCGCAAAGTGGCCAAACCCTTGACACCTATAGCATTGTTGTCGCCCGCTACCCGGAGTGTTTCCTACACTTGGGCCTTTGGGATTGTCTTCCCTCCGTGGGAGAGGGTGACTAGCAGTGGGCTTATTTGGAGTGATGGTGGGAGGGGGGTTGTAAGGCCTTAATGGGGTACTCCCACTTGGATTTGGGGCTTTCATGGGGGTGGCCGAAATGGGTCGTGGTCCCATGTTTTTGGGATCGGCCGGTCGGGGAGTAGCAAATCGAGAGATCCTTGAGAATCTTTCTACATCTCTTGCTATTTGATAGGCTAGCTCAAGGTTTTCAACATCTCTCATGAAAAGTTCTCTCTTGATGTGACTTTGAAGTCCATTCCTAAAGCGAGACAAGGTAACGGCCGGGTCCTCATGAACTCCGCACTTCAAAAGATAGGAGTCAAACTTCTCAATATATTCTACCACGGTCTTCCCTTCTTGGGTGAGGCTTTGCCATTCATCTAAGAGTATTTGATGGTAGGATTGGGGAAGGTATTTTTTCCGAAGTTGATTCTTCATATCCTCCCAAGTATCAATAGGCTATTCCCGCCTAATCCTTCTTAGACCCTCTTGGTTTAGCCAATAAGTTTTGCCTAATTTAGTGAGATGTATTTTGGCCAATCTTACCCTCCTTTGGTCGGTCATAGGGTACCATTCAAAGTATTGGTCTATGGCGGTCTCCCATTCTAAGTAGACACTTGGTTCATGGGAACCATCAAAGTTTGGGGCCTCTACTTTAATCATCCTTAAGAGAGGGTCATCCGGGTCGTCCCGTGGATGCCTTTCACGAATGTGATGGTGGCGAGGCCTCTCATAGTCATGGTAGGGGTCAAGGTCCAAGTCCTCCCTATAAATTTCAGCATGTGGGTGATGGGCTCTTGGTCCATTGTTCCTTGGGTGGAACTCATCCCTATGAGGCTCAACATAGGGAGGGTGGACTCTTGGGTCATTGTTCCTTGGGTGGAACTCATTCCTATGTAGCTCACCATGTGGTGGATGGACTCTTGGTTTATTATTCCTTGGATGAGGGTCTTCCCTATGAGGTTCAACATGTGGAGGGTGGACTCTAGGTTCATTGTTCCTTGGGTGGAACTCATACACTTCTAGCCGAGCAATTTGAGTGGAAAGGGACTCAAGTTGGACAAGAATGTTGGTAAGGGCAGCGTCTACCCTATTCATTTGGCCTTGGGGTTCCTCCCTAGGAGCATCTTGGTTGAGTTGAGGATTGGGATCCATTGGTGGATTTGAAGATAAAGGATCGGGTCGGTAACTAGCACCACTACGGGTGGACATGCAAGACAAGGGACAAATGGAGTTGGACACACAATGCAAAGGTCCTAGGACTTAGACTTGATAGAGACAAGTCAATAACCTGGCTCTGATACCAATTGATGTGACACAACCTAAGACTTAGGCAAACAAGCACATTTGCAATCAAAACGGGCCAATTTGGGCCGCCGCTCTCTCGTCGCTCACCCAAGCCCGGGGTAACTTGGCAATGCCAAGGTGAGGTTGAGGGGTTGGGCCCTTGCTGGTAGAGGGCCAGCAAGGCCAAGATGAGATTCCCAATGGGTGTGGATGCCCAATTCAAGGGGGCCGACAAAGTGCCAAAGGCACCGGTTGCACTCCTCCCACGGTGATCACTCAAGACAACAGGGCTTGAGGATCGGGCTCTCACTCGCATAACCAGCAGAATTAAGAACTAATATTGAAAGACAAGCACTAAATGGAGTGAAGGTGTGAGCACTTACTCGACTGGTTTGAAGAAACCGGTCCCGATCGGAGACGAGGGCGAGCGGGGAGGCGAGTGGATCCCCACACGCCGCGTCGGTGTAGCTTGACCTGCTCAAAGGTTTACAACACTACACCTCTCGTAGGAGGGGGACCTTGGGGTGGGGGTTAATGATATTACAATCAATACTACCACCACGCAGGGAGGGGACTTCAGCCGGCCGAGCGGGGTGGGGAAATTAGAAGAAAGAGAGATGACTAAGTGCCTGCCCTCTGCAATAGGGGACTGACAGTTGGTGTTGAATCTGCAGAACTCGATCAAGAATTTTTCCGAGGGCGAGACCCATGGGGAACCCTTCGTTACTGGGGCTGGAATGCTTCAGAATTTTGTCAATTTCTTCAGGGGTCGCTACTGGCCTGGGCGCGAACTCGAACAGGATCAGTGATTCTCGGACTGACAGTAACAGATTACTAACAGCAGGAAGAAGAAGTTTCCCCGGCCGCTCCCGAACTCCAAATCAGGTGCCGTCGGAACCGTTGGAACCGTGGATGAGCCCTCTTGGCAGAAGAACAAACAGGGATGCCAAAAAAGGCCGGAGACGATCAGTGAATCCATAAGAGTGAGGAGTGGTCGGTGCAGACTGTGGGGAAGCAGAGTCGCACTGCCGAGGAAGAAAATTGATAACTTTTGCTACCGGATGCTGAATGGGATTCTGATTCTTGATTCTGAAAGTAGATAGGAAGGAGAAGAACTTTGGAAAAGAGCTCGTGGCCTGATTCCTCTAGGTTCGTTGTGGTGAAGCTTTTTCTCCGGCTCAGGACCTCTACAGGGGCAGACCGGCGCAGTCGTTGAAGAATGGGCTTCTTGGGCAGCACCGAACTCCGATGGCGACGAAACCACTGCCGCTACGAAGAGGACAGGCAGCCGCTTCCGTGGATGCCTCTTGGGCCTTCAAAATCGCAGGGAGGTGACCGGGGTGGCTGCTGCAAGCTACGGGGACACCTACATCTTCTGAATAGCAACCTGCAACTTTGACAAAGCCCCTAATGGATCTAGCAAGAAGAAGAAGAGAGTAGTATATGGTGAAGGGGAATGAAGAAAGGTGGAGGGGAGGTATGGGAGTTGTGGAGGGTTGCTAATGGCAGAGGGGAGGTGGAGGAAGAAGGGGGAGGGTGCAGGTTCAGCTAGAGGAAGGGGGAATGGAGGGTGGATGGGGTAGTTGATGGTGGGGTGGAGTGAAGGGGGCGAACCTAGCCTAATGGAAGTGGAGAGGGGCGGCCAGGTCAAGTGGAGAGAAGGTTGTTTTCAAATTCAAATATGCTTTGGAAGTTGGGTGAATGTGTGGGGAAGAGGGGGAATTGTGTTGGAAGGGGGAAGATTTTGTTGGAATGGGGGAGATTGTGTTGGAATGGTAGAAATTCTACCTTGGGACTATGGGGGTGGAGTAATGGCAGCTATGGGAAGTGGAGGGCCTTTAATGGGGTAGGTGGGAGGTGGAGGTGGTTGGGGAGGGGAGGAGAGAGGAAGGGGGCGAACCCTACTTGGGGAAGAGAGAGAAAGAGAGAGAGAGTGGAAGGTGGGTGGGAATCTCTCCCAAGGGTCTCTCACCCTAACTAATGGAATCTCTCCAATGTGGACTATTAAAATGGCAATTCTAATTCAATGATTCATTACTTTCAAATGAAGGAAATGGGGCCCTATATATAGGAAATCCACATTTTACAATAAGTCCCTTACAAAAGACTCAATGACAAATAACCGAAGGGGTAGGGGGGGCTCTTGGGCCAAGCCCGAAGAATTAGGCCCAATAGCACATTATACAATCTAATGACACTCAAACTTAGGAAAGTAAATGCAAGACCTAGGGACATGACTCAAATAAAAGTAAAATTAAATCAAAATGACTCAAATAGATAGCACAAAAGGGATAATTGGGCCTTTATAGAGAGGCCCGAACTCAAACGATGCCGGAGTGTGAAGAAGACCCTAGCCAAAGGGAGTTGTGGATGATGCCTCCATCACATGAAAGGAATTGAAGTGCAGAAAAATTCTGAACTTGGTTGGATTATTGGAACTTACCACCCTTTGAGCATTAGAGCTTAGGTGCTTGGGAATCAAGGTTAGCCGTTGAAGCTCTCCGTGTTCCTTTCTTGCAGCCTTAGGTCCGATGTAGACCTTCTCCTCCGCAGCCATCACCTCAAAGCTTCTCTTCATCTTGATTTCTGCCTTTAGGAGTGGTCTTTCAGCCCTACAGCAGAGGTTTCAGCAAAGCTACGATTTTTTTGGTTGAGTTTCCAAGTTTTAAAGGCTTGATTTTGGTTTTAGAAGGATAAGACTTGAGTTAGGAGGCCTTATCTTCAATCTAGATAAGTTCTAATAGGAGATTAAGTGGATAACTCTCGGGTTTAGGCTCTCACGGATCAATCTGTCTCGGAACACAACTCAGGCTCCAACGGTCCATCATGGGACCGTCATTTGTCTCTGACGCACCAGAATGGGGCCGTCTGTGGACGCGGATTTTTTATGATATCTTTATTTATTTATTTAATTTAATTTATTGGATTGATTTATTATTTATTGATTTATTGGTTCATTGGCGTGCCAGTCACCGTGGTGACGATTCTTATTGTGCGCTCGATCTGACATGGTCAGTCGATTGTGAGTGATCGTGTCTGGACTAGAAGTCCGTCATACCCTGAACGCTATGACGTTAATTACGTCCTCCCTAAGGAAGACAACCCTTGATTAAACGCTAGAGGTAGGAGGAAGACAGCGGTAAAGCCGTATGCTCAAAGGAGACAAAATTCATCTATTTGCAAGACGTTAAATGTATTTGAACAGAGCAGAGGTTTGTTAATTACGGGAGAAACCCGACGGCATATTCCCACCATCTTGGATGATGCCAAGTGGGGAATAGGAAACCACCCATGCAGCGGTAGGGTAGGATCCGTAAAAGATCGGGTATATACACATAACCCGGAATCCGGATGGGGACCGGCCTGATGTAACACACCCGGTACGAGTGCGATGTCTTATTAATATCCCCCATCGGAGGACCATCGGAGATCACGCAAGGGCATAACTCCGTGGGCCAGCGGGGTTAGAAGAGAGTACCACACTCGATTGGTGGGGTATATGTAAATTTTGGCAGCATGTTCCCTCAACCTGGATTATGCCAAGGGAGGATAGGTCGTCATCCACGGAGAGCCGGGACAACGACCGAACAAAGATGGGCACCAGGCCCAGGGACATCTCTTGCCTTCATATCATTGATCAATATTCCCTTGGAACCCATCAGAACACATGTAATGACATGGTTCTTTGGGTTCATAAGGCAGCGGTGAAATCTGGATTCGGGACGAGAGCTGTAGGGGAGCTCTTCCCCATTATTGTATCTCATCAAGACACAAGTGATGGTCTGTGAGTATCCCCTTAAACAGATGTATGGGGAGGTTAAGAAGTTTGAAGAAAGATGGTGCAGAGATGGGCCTCGGAGTGGATTTCGTTGACTGAAGGAGGGATCTCGGCGTGGCTTTAATATTGGCCAAAGAGGGGATCTCGGCCTGGGGCATAATCGGCCAAGGGAAAAGGGTCTCGGCCTGGGTTCAATCGGCGGCCAAAGAGGGTCTCGGCCAGGGGTTCAGCCGGTCAAAAAGGGGGGTCCCGGCCAGGGGCTTTCGGCGGCCAAAAAGGGGGTCTCGGCCAGGGGTTTTCGGCGGCCAAAAAAATGGGTCTCGGCCAGGGGCATAGCCGGACAAAAGAGGGAGGAAGGCCCTCGGCGTGGAGCTTCCCGGCGGGCTCCTGGGCGCGCCGGGAAGGGCCAGCATCAGGTTTGGCAAAAAAGGGGGGGTGAATGGCTGACAAGGAGGAGGGGCTCTCGGCAGAGGGCTTCCCGGCGCGCTCCTAGCCGCGCCGGGAGTCTGCCGCCGGGAGCCTTGCACAGAGACTCATGTGGAAAGTGTTTAGCTAACAGATTGGTTTGTCGTTTAGCTAAGGGGACAGACTTCTTGGCAGAGGGGTTTTCGGCGGGGAAACTTGCACGCCGAGAAGGTGGAATTGTTACAGTATTTCAGGGTTTCAGAGCTCAATAACGATGCTCTGTTCAGATGTTTTTCTGGGATTTCAAGCTCGAATTGATGCCGGGCCAGAAGTGCAAAAGGGGAATTTCATGGATGCTTCTATTAGAAGGGTGCCAAGGGAATTGGACGGTGGAATCAATGAAAGAAACCAGAACATCACCTGATCCTGTGGAGGGTTTTATCTGCTTGTTGCAGGCCATCTGGGGGAGTCAAGAGATGACTGTCCTCTGACCCCTCCGGACGAGCCCAGTGACATTGAAAACCGGCGAAGGGGGGACTCTCAACGCAGAAACTTCAGGCCCTAAGCATTCAAGACTTAGAATGGAGGACCCAGGGATCGGATCATCATTTATCAGAGCTAGACAGTCCAGGAAACCAAGAGATTGATGTCTCTGGTTCCTAAACCGCATAAAGGAGCTCGACAGAAAAACTCAGATTATATGCAGAGAATCAGTCATTGAGATTGGAGAGGGAAGAATAGAATAAAACTCAGTAACCCATTAGATAGGGGTAGGAGTCCTATCCTCGTCCCTCTTCGAAGAACAGACCCATACGATCGGCTCTGAAACTCGAAGAGTCTAATCTATACTTTCTTTCAGACAAAGACCATACACATAGAGAGACAGAGATCGGATGTCTTGATCAATCAGTGCCCAGGCGGGCCATATCGATGTTTCAT
Source organism: Amorphophallus konjac (assembly GCA_022559845.1). Classification (NCBI taxonomy): domain Eukaryota; kingdom Viridiplantae; phylum Streptophyta; class Magnoliopsida; order Alismatales; family Araceae; genus Amorphophallus; species Amorphophallus konjac. Next base: position 375,431,079 of record CM040120.1, on the reverse strand, counting down.
TGCATTGCATAAAAAATCTTACACTGATCATGAAAGAGAAATGCAAGACAGAAAGGTAAAAATGAAGGCCGGAACTCTCCGGCTACATTTGATAAATCGAGAAAAGACTCGCTATATTACATCAAAGAAAAGAAAACATAGAGGAGGGGAGGGTGGAGCATTGACTCCTCTCCCTCCCCAGTGCCCACCTGGAGCCTTCCTTCTTCTTCTCTTCTCTGTTGGTTGAAAGGGGGGTAGCTCTTGCTCTCCGAACAGGACTCCCTCTCTATCTTTCTATTGCTCTATCTTTTTCCCCCTTTTCTTTCTTCCGATCGATCCCCTTTTTCTCTCCGGCTTGGCTTTTTCTCCTCTTCTCTCCACCTCTTCTCTCCACCTCTTCTCTCCGAAGGGAGGGGGTTTTATAACCCTTTTCCTTTTTCTTTTCGGTAGGCACCTTCACGGCACGCTTGAGGTAAGCTTCCCGGCGCGCTCGAATCTGGTCTCTCGGCGCCAGTATTTGGGCTTCGACACGGGCTTTCGACGCCACCTTCATACAGGCCCACTTGGGGTTTCTTTAAGTGTATCATCACCCCCAAAGGGTCTATCATCTATGAAATATCTTGTATCGAAATCGTGATTGCAATTTTCGTCAGTCCGCAGACAGGGTTTCATCAGTCCGCAGACAGGGATTTCATCAGTCCGTAGACAGGGGTTTCATCAATCCGTAGACAGGGATTTCATCAGTCCGTAGACAGGGGTTTCATCAGTCCGTAGACAGGGATTTCATCAGTCCGTAGACAGGGGTTTCATCAGTCCGTAGATAGGGATTTCATCAGTCCGTAGACAGGGGTTTTATCAGTCCATAGACAGGGATTTTATCAGTCCGTAGACAGGGGTTTTATCAGGATTGTCATCTGAACGGTGACAAAACCGGGTATCATCTTATCAATATCGTCACTCAAATGGCGACGAGCTTGGATATCAGCTTTAGTCTGGGAAGACCTCAGCTGGGTGCATAATCTGTGGAGACGACTCTTCTTCTGCTCTATCTTCTTAGGAGCCTTTACCATCTTCATTTGCCGGTGCTGGCTTCATCTTTATCTCATATTACTTCCGTCAGTAAGCTGACATCTGACTTACCCTGACATATCGTCCGTGACTTCTTGGACGAAGCAGTAGTACAGCTCTTCTTAAAGGGCTGGAAGATCTCATTAGTTGAGTGACTGCTGCTTTATCAGTGCTGCCGTCTGAGTGACATTGGCACCGGGCATCAGCTTTGGCCGACAAGGGCCTTAGCCGGGTGAAAGGTTGATAAGCTTCATCATTAGTCTTTTGCTGTTGGTCAGATCTTCTTTTCAATTATGCTTCCACCCTTGTTCATTTTTCGGGTGTCAACAAATGCCCCCCACCTGCGGGCGGCGTAAGCGCAGAATAAGCGCCACGGGGGTTGCAGGTGTCTTTCACCATTCGAGGGTATCTTCCTCAATTTGTCTTCAATTCAGTTCTCAGACCTGATCATCTCGCTGTAACAGTATTCTGCACACTGATGTTTCTCCTCTTCATATTTTCTGTCATTATTTTCAGCATTTGAGGCTTTTCGGCCTGCAGGACCTCCCGGCGCGAAGCTTCTCGGCGCGGGGGGTCTCTCGGCGCGGCCTGGTTGGCTGGGCTTTTGGCCTGGACCTTCTCGGCGCGTCCTGGCGGAGGGGGGTCTCGGCCTGGGGTGTTCTCGGCCTGGGGACCTTCTCGGCGCGCCCTGGCCGCAGAGGGCCTCGGCCTGGGGGCTTCTCGGCGCGCCTTCTGGCCGCCGGGGGCTCTCGGCCTGGAGGTTCTCGGCGTGCATTTCACCGCGCCGAGACCCTGGTCGCCTGGGCCCCTATTTAGGGTGCCGATGGCTTGTTTTTTTTCTCATTCTTCATCAGTCTTTCTCTTTCTTCAGCTTTTCTCCATTTCTTCTCTTCGGCGCGAGCTGTCTTCATCCTCTCGGCGGTGGCCGCGAGTTCTTCGTCCCGGGTACGACGTCTTTTGGGGATTTAATCCCTTCGCTTCCGGGATCACCCCCTCTTGGTTGGTGACTCCCTATTCTTTTGGGCAGATCCCGAATAAGGGGAGATGCTGTCGAAATTTTTTATAGAATCTCATGTTGCAATCCTTATAAGACTGACTTTTAATCCACATTTCTCCTTTTGTTTACAGATATAGCAATGGCTTCTGGCTCTGCTGCTGCATCTTCCGGAGCTGTTCCAGACATATCTCGGGCCACAGTAAACTGGTTGAACGTGCACAACTTGGATTTCGGATATGATAGAATAGCTTCAGTTGATGAATCATCTGATTTTGAAACTGACACAGTGTCGACGGCCCGGGTATACTCCACGGTGACCGAGACATGCTTCAGGCGGGATAATAACTACCGGCCAGACTTCCCGAAGGATCGCCACTTGATGTCGTTCATCCGGACCTTCACAGTGGGTGGCTTGCGAGATTATCGGATAGCTCGCGTAGTTGAAGCTGCCATCCTTGCCGAGCGGGATAGCCTGAAGGAATCAGTGTATCGCAGGAAGGCTATATATCTTCCCGGGGAGAAGCGGGACTGGGATGCAGTCCTTGGAATATCGGAGCTAGAACCGGAGAAAAAGATGCTGACCCGGGCACCGGAATTTACACCTGCTCGGTGGGACAATGCTGGCGGCCGAGTTCATAGGGAGAAGCCCGGCTATGGTATGTTCTTGGCACCTATAAAGTGGGGATATCGTGAAGAGCCCTTCGTGCTAAATTGTTCGGCCATTCAGTTCAAGTACCATTTGTCGGCTGGTTGGTTCGGAGACTGCAAGATCACTGACTCCCATCTATTCCGAGTAGGGGCAGTAGAATTTACCGAGTTTGTTCTGACGGAATATGCCCCTCTGCTGATCAGAGCGGGAGCATACCACAGTGTTTTTGCTTCCAGATTCCGATATCCCATATCCAGGGGGTTATGCTGTGGGATGTTTGAAGTGTTCTGTCCTTTGTTCAACACTTTTTATACAGCAGAGGGTGAGACATCCCTAGACCTCTGGAGTTTATCACGGCTCTCCGGTCTGCCTATTGACGGTGAACCGTATGAAGAAGTCTGCTTGGCAGACTCCGAGAAAGACAGCTCTGATGGGGAAGGCAAGTATTCCCTTGGCTTCTCTTATCGATATCTGATGAAGGTCTATCGCTCCATCTGTCTGGCATATAGTAGAGGATCCTCCAAAGGCTATCATCCCCGAGAGAAAGGTAGCAAACTGAGGGTCCGGATCGGGCAGTGGCTCCAGTACTTCTTCGACGGTCCCCTGAAATATGCAGATTTCCCCTCCATGGGTCCTGTTGCGAGCAAGCAGATAAGAGCTCCCCGCTATAAATCGGCACTGCCATCTTCATTGCGCCATGCGGGCAAAGGTGGTCCCAACCCGGCAGGGGTAGATCCCATCACACACTGTGCAGCTTATTTCACATTCTGGCTGTGTACTTTTACTCTTCCACAAGGGGACGAGACAGTCATTCGGCCAGAGGCCATATATCCAGCTTGTCAGATGGCCTAGGGGATGAAGCTGTCGCTCTGCACAGTGGCCCTGTGTTTGATCTATAAATCTTTGGGGGACCTGTACAAGCATCGGACTCCCCGTTCTTTGAGGACCGTGGGTCCTTTTCATTTCTTCAATGCCTGGGTCTGCAGTATATTCCCTGAATTAGCTCCGAGAACCTTGCAGGCGGATACAGTGTCACCCAGGATGGTTGAAGTTGCCAGCGTTGAGCCTGGTCCCTTTTATGATCAGCTATTTAAAATAAGGGGCCGACTGATAAAAGTACCAGTGGACGCCCCTGGCAGCATACATTTCTGGAGCTTGGCCGCAGGCTCAGCTCCTTTGATTGATCCTCAAAGAGAGTGTAAGCTGGAGGAGATATAGACATATATCCACCCTGTCTCAGGGGTCAACACTGCTCGACCAATCCTGGAATCGGAGCTGGTGAGATGGGCCATGGCAATTCGGCCTAGTGTTTTGGTTTACAGAAAGGGTGGCCTGCTTCTGTTGGAGCCATACTATCCGTTCCGATTTGGGCGGAACTTTGGTTATGACCAGCACATCCCTACATCAGTTGCTCAATTTCCCCTGGATAGCAGGGCCAAGCACGGGTCCACCATTGTCGGCGACGGCCGGTTGTGGTGGGATTTCTATCATCGTCAGGACGACGCAATCTTCAGGGTGCCCACCGTCTCCAACCGTGTTCCCCGGGTAACATCAGAATATATCAAATGGTGGAACATTCGGACCGGCTTTTTCAGGGATGGCAGAGGTGCTTTTTGGGATGTAGCAGAGCGCTCTTTCCTGAAACAGCAGCCTGGGCCGATGTTTGAAATCCCCGAGGCCCATCTGAGGAAGCTTTATTCGCAGAACCCGAGGGAGGCAGAGAACTATCTGGCCCAGCGTCGAGCTCTGAAGGAAAAGAATTCTGAGCTGCCCGCTCCTGTCTTTGCCGCTATTAACGAAGACAGTTCGTAAAGACCCTGAAACATCTGTGCCATATAGGAGATGATCGCATGGAGGCACAACAGTATCCATTTTCTGTTGAAGAGCCGCTCCCGGCAGTAGCTCATTGGAGGGGTCCAGTTGATAAATTTCATCCGTATAGGACGTTTGTACGCCGGGAAGATAGAACTCAGACGTACTATAAGCAAACGTCCTGGCTGTTCATTCTGCTGAGTTTGCATGGATTATCTGCAGAAAGCCCGATAGCTGGAATTTTGAACAAGCCGCTGTTTATATCATTTCATTATGTCGATGGCTGGGGCATGGACCATCTTGACTTGTTTCGCTGCCTTGATTTTCATGACCATAATGACCTGGCAGCTTTAGTGGAGAAATGCCAGATATTCGGCGATGTTTGCTGGCTTATCAAGGAGGCTGCTTCCCACTCCAAAGAAGTGGCTTATCTGTACTGGCCGCTCTCTGTATTTTATGATGGACCAGCAGGTATAATCTTTTCCTTTCTGACTGCAGTGTTTTCTGTTTAGCATCTGAATTTTGCATCTATTGATCCCATCATCTTTCTGCCGTTCTTAACAGACCGGCCCGACATAAAGCGGCAGGGGCTCTACAGGAAGATTATTGCGCAGGCCGAGAAGCCCACTTACTTTGAAGTTCCTGCTGCAGCACCGACCACTACTCCCTTGCCTCCTAGCAAGAAGAGGAAGGCTTCTGCAGTCAAGGCTGCAGTTGGGAAGGCCAGGAAGGCCAAGAAAGCTCAGGCTCAACAATCGGCTTCGGTAGTGATGGACACCGGGACCCCTCTCCCTGACATTCCCTCATTTGATGAGTTCGAAACTCAGAGGGAGGCCGCTCAGGCATCAGTTCAGGGTAACATCAATATTCTGCCATTGCATTCTTCATTCTATCTTGCTGGGTTTCAGAGGAGTGTTTAAATCTGACCACTCCTTCTTGCACAGCCCAAGAGCCAGTCGCGGCGCCCTCCGAGGTGGGGACCAGGTTGCCCTCTCCCACGCCGACTAGTGAGGCGGAGGGTAAGCATGCCCTTTTCATCTTTTTCTGTTCATTTCAGCTACTTTTCATCGTCCCTCTCACAGGCTTTTCTTTATAGTGATGGCCTGGGAGGAGACTGAGATTACAGGAGCGGCTGGCGATATTACTCAGCCGCGGGAGTGTCACAAGACCCAGGCGAAATGGGGCCCCACTACCGGAAGGTGCATAGTTACCCGGTCTTCCTCCAAGCAGATGTTAGAATTGATGGCCCCGCCCATGGACAGAGTAGAAATCTCTTCCGGTAGCTCTGCGGCCGCTTCTGAGGCAGGTGGAGAAGAAACAGATCTCAGCGGGAGTGACACGGAGGGTGCCTCCAAACCAGAGGCCCCATCCGTATGTACCACCATTGTTTTATCATTTACACCCCCCAAGCTGCTGGTGCCATTTTCTGGAGAAGAATTACTAGAAGAGTTCGCCGCTCTGGATACCGAGGCAGATATAACTCCTCCTTTTGTGGTCTCATCAGCGGGGCTTTCTTCTTCCCTGCAGTCTTTTGAGGATATTGGCATCACTTTAGAAGTGAGTCTTTCCCCTTTATGGTTTCCTTTTCCCCATCTTTATCTGCTGCTTGACACTGCATTGATTGGTTCACAGGAATCCCCTGTTGCCCTCCCGGCTACGAGTGCAGCCTTTGAAGCCACTTTATCTGGCACCCTGGCTATTGTTCCTCCTTCGGCAGCCGTTCTTGAGATAATTCGCCCTGTGCCCGTGAGGGTGCAGTCCTCCACAGACTTAGCATCATTGGACCTGCGGAATGCAGGGGAAGGCCCGGCTCTCATGAAGGCTTTGGATTTCAGAGCTGAAATGGACCCAGCCAGGGGTTCTACCTTTATACCAGCTGCAGTGATGACCATCGCTCCAGAATCAACAGTTCCCATAGTATCAGTCATGGAGAGCGAACCTTTGCCTCTTCAGACCGTGGCCCCCGCAGCCTTGACATTGTAGGGGCTGGGCACCGAAATGGAAGAAGGAGAGGTATCTGTTGCAGAACTGGGAGTATCGCCTATAACGGCCACGGAATCTGCTTCCGTATTTTCAGAATCTGAGGAGGAGATGCCTGAAGTTGCATCCGGGAGTGTTCCGACGGCCGCTTCCGAGGAGATGGAGGTGGAAGATCTCTCGGCCACGTCAGAGGTTATGGGCAGAGCTCAGTTGGTGGCTTCGGCAGACCTGCCGTCTTCTTCTTCGCAGCCGGATATCACCCTATGGGCGGATATAGACAGTGAAGTAACTTTTGAAGTAGCTCCTCTTCCTTCGCCTGGCTTCACTTCCCCTGAAAGTTTTGTCTGGCAACATCTGGGCATGCTGCGTCAACTGGTGGAGTCCCAACCTGGACTAACTTATTCACAGTTGAAGGAGATAGCCGGGCGCTTCACCGCCGGCTTACAGGCGATGGGATGTCCCACAGAAATATGGGCCCAGCGGGTTCTTTTGTTGTTAAAATTTGTTCATCGCCGAGATTTCTTGACACACATCATGTCGGACAGATTGGCAGCCTTGAAGTTGCAAAGAATGGAGTGCAAGTCCGAGCTGGCAAAGATGAACTCTATCCTTCAGGAGCGACAGCGTCAAATGCAGTCTTTGGCGGAGCGGGAGCATTTCATGCCCGATCGGATAACTATCCTGGAAGCTGAACTGTTTGATCTCCGAGCTGAGCTGCCACAGCTAACAACTTCTCGACCATAGCTCGAGGAAGAAGCAGCTTTATTAGAGGGGCAGGTGGCATCCTTTCGAGACCAGTCTGTTCGACTGCAGGAAGAGGAGGCTCGGCTTCATGAACTAGGAGCCGCCCCTTCTATGGGTCTTCTGGCATTCAAGGATATCTTCCGGCAGCCATGAATCATTTTCTTTTTCTTTTCTTCTTCTCTCTTTTTTTTGGTGCTCTTTTGTGATACAATGTCCCCTCGGGGCCCTTTATGTACTCACTTCTTAATGAAAAGAAAAATTTTGCTTTATGTGTATCCGCCTTCTTTTCCATGTGGTTTTATCACTTCAGGGAAGTGGGGTAGTGGTTTTAGCAACCCCTCATGCGAATGGCTCATATCTGGCAGGAGAGCGTCCACCCCTTCAGAGAAAGGATGGGGAACTCGCTCCACCGCGTGACGGCATCCGGAGAGGTGCTTAAACCGGATTTTGTTGGTAGCGGCAAACGTCCCTCTTGGCAATATGTGCTGTGAGGGAGACAATTTGCAGGAATGTGAAAGAAAGGGCCTTATCAGAATAGACGGAAAGTCTAGACTGGGTAGAGGTTATAGCAGGTGGGACGATTACAGGATATGTAGTTTTCATCAAGATAGACGTAGGGTCTTAACTGAATAGGGTTTTATCATTGATCGGGCGAAATGCCAGTCGATCAACAGCTGGTTTCATCATCGATATTGGGTTTATATCGATGCAAGAAGAGTTCATAAGTTTCCCCAGAATAGACGAAAGGTCTACACTGAGTAGGGTTTCATCATTGATCGGGCAAGGTGCCAATCGATCAACAGTTGATTTCATCATCGATATTGGATTTATATCGATGCAAAAAGGATTTATAAGTTTCCTCAGAATAGACGAAAGGTCTAAACTGAGTAGGGTTTCATCATTGATCGGGCGAGGTGCCAATCGATCAACATCTGATTTCATCATCGATATTGGATTTATATCGATGCAAAAAGGATTTATAAGTTTCCTCAGAATAGACGAAAGGTCTAAACTGAGTAGGGTTTCATCATTGATCGGGCGAGGTGCCAATCGATCAACAGCTGATTTCATCATCGATATTGGATTTATATCGATGCAAAAAGGATTTATAAGTTTCCTCAGAATAGACGAAAGGTCTAAACTGAGTAGGGTTTCATCATTGATCGGGCGAGGTGCCAATCGATCAACAGCTGATTTCATCATCGATATTGGATTTATATCGATGCAAAAAGGATTTATAAGTTTCCTCAGAATAGACGAAAGATCTAAACTGAGTAGGGTTTCATCATTGATCGGGCGAGGTGCCAATCGATCAACAGCTGATTTCATCATCGATATTGGATTTATATCGATGCGAAAAGGATTTATAAGTTTCCTCAGAATAGACGAAAGGTCTAAACTGAGTAGGGTTTCATCATTGATCGGGCGAGGTGCCAATCGATCAACAGTTGATTTCATCATCGATATTGGATTTATATCGATGCGAAAAGGATTTATAAGTTTCCTCAGAATAGACGAAAGGTCTAAACTGAGTAGGGTTTATCGCATGTGGGACTTTGCCAAGAATGTATAGGTTTCATCAGAACAGTGATGGGTTTCATTGTTGGTGGGACATGCGAATGGGGGTATGTGGATTTTATCAGGGCAAACGTAAGGTCTGTCCCAGAAAGGCTTTATCATCGGTGGGGCATGGAGCCATATGACCGACGGAAGGTTTTACCAATGAAGGCAGATGAAGGTATCGTGCCGGTTGGCACGGAACCTTTTGAATTACCATATTACTGACCCAAGTGCCCTTTCGGGTTTTCACCAGAGCCAGCCCCCTCTTATTTTTGCCCACGCGTCCTTTCGGATTTTCACGTGGCGGGGTACCCGATTTTGCCTGCAGTGCCCTTTCGGGTTTTCACCACAGCTGGGTTTTAGCCATTTTTGCCCTCGTTCAGAATGCCTGAACAAGACTGGCGGGGTATCTCTATTTTTAACCCCATTTTGTCTCTTCTTTTCTTCTCCCTTTCTCTCTTTTTTTTTTATTGAAACTTTGATTCTATAACTGATGGGCGCAGTTTGTGCATATGTCATCATTGATGTGGGTGCTAACATCAATGCAAGGGTTTCATAGGTCTCATCAGGATAGACGTAAGGTCTAAACTGGACAGGTTTCATTGCTGATCGGGCAATGCGCCAATCAATCAGCAACGGATTTCATCATCGGTATTGGGTTTATACCAATGCAAGGATTTTTATAGGTTTGATCAGGATAGACGTAAGGTCTAAACTGGATAGGTTTCATCGCTGATCGGGCAATGCGCCAATCAATCAGCAACGGGTTTCATTATCGGTATTAGGTTTATACCAATGCAAGGATTTTTATAGGTTTGATTAGGATAGACGTAAGGTCTAAACTGGACAGGTTTCATCGCTGATCGGGCAATGCGCCAATCAATCAGCAACGGGTTTCATCATGGGTACTGGGTTTATAGCAATGCAAGGATTTTTATAGGTTTGATCAGGATAGACGTAAGGTCTAAACTGGACAGGTTTCATCGCTGATCGGGCAATGCGCCAATCAATCAGCAACGGGTTTCATCATCGGTATTGGGTTTATACCAATGCAAGGATTTCATAAATTTCATCAGGGTAGACGTAAGGTCTAAACTGGATGGATTTCATCACGGCGGGACGTAAAGAGATAGGTGGGTTTCTTCGTGGTTACCACATTACCGACCCAAGTGCCCTTTCGGGTTTTCACCAGAGCCAGCCCCCTCTTGCTTTTGCCCGTGCGCCCTTTCGGGTTTTCGCATGGCAGGGTACCCGATTTTGCCTGCAGTGCCCTTTCGGGTTTTCACCACAGCTGGGTTTTAGCCATTTTTGCCCTTGTTCAGAATGTCCGAACAAGACTGGCGGGGTATCTCTATTTTTAACCCCATTTTTATATATATATATTTTTTATTTTCTTCTATCCCCCCCTTCCTGTTTAGAGGGTGTCAGACCGTGACGACACAAGATCACGATAAGTGATAGCCTGGTTAGGACGGAGTGTCACTATACCAAGGAAAGGATATCTTGGCTAGGGCAGAGTGCCATTAGGCCAAGGAAAAGGTATCTTGACTAGGGCGGAGTGCCGCTAGGCCAGGGAAAGGGTATCTCGGCTAGGGCGGAATGCCACTAGACCAAGGAAGGGTAGCTCGGCTAGGGCGGAGTGCCACTAGACCAAGGAAGGGTAGCTCGGCTAGGGCGGAGTGCCGCTAAACCAAGAAAAAGGTATCCCGGCTAGGGCGGAGTGCCGCTAGGCCAAGGAAAAGGTATCTTGACTAGGGCGGAGTGCCGCTAGGCCAAGGAAAGGGTATCTCGGCTAGGGCGGAGTGCCGCTAGGCCAAGGAAAGGGTATCTTGACTAGGGCGGAGTGCCGCTAAGCCAAGGAAAGGGTATCTCGGCTAGGGCGGAGTGCCGCTAGGCCAAGGAAAGGATATCTCGGCTAGGGCGTAGTGCCGCTAGACCAAGAAAAAGGTATCTCTTGCCCGATTACTCGGGGAATATCAGCTGTGCAGCATGATACAACTTTAGGTGTTTACCGTTGAGTGGTGAGAATTGGATCTCCCCTCGATGATTAACAACTATGTAGGCCCCTCCTTCGTAGACCCTTTGTATCACATATGGACCTTCCCAATTGGGATTTAGCTTTCCCTTCGGGTTGGACGCCATGACTTCTTTTTTCTTGACCATGACGAGGTCACCTTTCTTAAATTCTCGTCCTTTTACGAGTTTGTTAAATGCAGTGGCCAGGCGGACCTGATACATTTGGATATTCTTCTGAGCTTGGAGGCGCTTCCCTTCCAATTCAGCCAATTCTTCTAATCTTCTTTCTGCATTGGTTTGTTCGCCATGGGCTAGGTCGTATTGGACTGCCACTCAGAGTGACGGGACTTCCAGCTCTAGTGGGACTACTGCCTCTGAGCCGTATACCAAGGAGTATGGTGAGCACCCTGTAGGTGTTTTGAAGACGGTGCGGTATGCCCACAGAGCTTCATACATCTTTTCTTCCCAGTCCTTCTTACTGGCACTGACGACTTTGGCCAGCAGGGTGCACAAAGTCTTATTGAAAGCTTCTGCCAATCCATTTGCCTGTGGATTGTAAGGAGTGGAAGTCCTCCATTCGATCTTATATTTCTCGGCAAGCCGATAGACTTTCTGATTTCTGAAATGACTCCCATTGTCAGATATTATTCGGCCGGGGATCCCAAACCGGAAGATGATGTTTTGCTTGATGAATCTAGCGACCAACTCACCAGTGACTTCTCTTAGTGCTATAGCCTCTGCCCATCGGGAGAAGTAATCTGTTATGGCCAGTATATACTTATGCCCGGCCGAGGAAGTCGGTAGTGGACCGACTACATCAGTTCCCCATTGTGCAAACGGCCAGCTAGGGACTGTAGGGTGCAGAATCGTAGGTGGCCTTCTAGGCACAACAGCATGCTCCTGACACTTCTGGCATGACTTTGCAAATGTGCAGCAGTCCTCAAACATAGTGGGCCAATATTAGCCCAGCTTCTTGATTTCTATCTTCATCTTGGGGCCAGCCTGGTGGGCACCTGCTGTCCCAGCATGTACTTCTTTCATTGCTTGCCAAGCTTCCTCAGTGGACAGGCAGCGGAGCAGAATCTTCTTGCGTGCATCTGCCATTATTCAGAACAGAGTCCCATTCCTGAATTCATAAGAATCTTTGATTCGCAGGAGTTTCATCTTTTCTTCTCTTTTCTGCGGCAGCTGTTGGTGTAAAAACCATTGTAGCAGGTGCTGTCTCCAATCGGATGCCTGTTCTGTACTGATCGTGGCGACTTCATTTTCTTCGGGGCAGCCTTCTAGCATGCTGGGGACTTGCCGCCGATTTATAACAACAATGTTCAGTGTCTCATCCGGTGGGACTGCTATTGAGCTGGCTAGTTTTGCCAATGCATCAGCCTGGGCATTATGTGCACGGCCCACATGCTTGAGCTCAATATGATAGAATTTCGCCATGAGGCGCACAGCTTTTTGGTGGTAGGGGTTCAACTCCGGCTTTCGCACTTCGAACTCACCTTGGATTTGCTTTATTATCAACATTGAATCCCCGAATACCTGAAGCATCTGGATACCCATGTTGAGGCTTATATGCAGTCTGATTATCAGAGCTTCATACTCGGCTTCATTATTAGTGCAGGGCTTGTTTATAGAACAGGAAGTATGCACAACCTCCCCTTCCGGCGATTTCAGCACAATACCGGCTCCGGCCCGTATTCTGGTCTTTCCATCGGAGTCCGTCTCTGTTCTAGATGCTCCATCAAAGAATAGCTGCCACATAGTTGACTGAGCTTGGCAGGCTTCTAGTGTCTCATCATCGGGTAACTCAGTCCCCAACATATCATTCTCTGGCACAGGATGTTCTGCGAAGAAATCGGCCACAGCCTGTCCTTTTATTGCCCTCTGGGGTATATACGTGATATCGAATTCCATCAGAATTACTGCCCATTTGCCCAACCGGCCTTTCAGTACTGGTTGAGTCAGTATGTATTTGAGTGGATCTGCTGCAGATATCAATCTGATTTCATGTGACAGCATGTAGTGCCGGAGCTTTTTAACGGCAAAGACTAGTGCCAAGCATGTCTTTTCTATATAGCTGTAGCTTTCTTCTGTTCTGATCAGCCTCCTACTCAGGTAGTATAGAGCCTGCTCTTTGCCTTCTTCATTTATCTGTGCTAGCATTGCCCCCAGGGAACAGTGTGTGGCTGCAATGTACAGTATCAGGGGTTTGCCCTTAATAGGTGCCCCCAGCACTGGAGGGGTTTTGAGATATTCTTTCAGCTTCTCAAAGGCCTCCTGACAGCCATCGTCCTAGAGGAACGGCACATCTTTCATCATGAGCTTGTGAAAAGGGTGGCATCTCCCCGACAGATTTGATATGAATCGTCGGATGTAGGCCAAACGCCCTTGTAGAGATCTCAGCTCGTGGAGATTCCTTGGTGGAGGGAGCTCCTGGATAGCTTTAATCTTGGATGGGTCAATCTCAATGCCCCTATGACGGACAATGAACCCAAGGAATTTTCCACTGGACACGCCGAAGGCACATTTCATAGGATTCATTTTGAGCTCATATTTGCGCAGCCTCTGGAACACTACTCTCAGATCCTGCAAATGGTCTTCTTTTCTGCTGGTTTTCACCACCAGGTCATCGATGTAGCACTCTACCTTCTTGAAGAGCAAATCATCAAAGATCTTTGTCATAGCTCTTTGATAGGTAGCGCCGGCATTCTTGAGGCCGAACGGCATCCTTTTATAGTGGAATATCCCCTTCGGAGTGCGGAATGCAGTGTGCACTCTGTCTTCTTCAGCGATCCAGATCTGGTTATATCCGGATGACCCATCCATGAATGACAGGGCTTCATGGCCAGTGGTTGCATCGATCATTACTTCAGTAATTGACACTAGGAAATCATCTTTTGGACAAGCCTTATTCAGGTCCCTGAAATCTACACATATTCTGATCTGCCCATTTTTCTTCTTCACGGGCACTATATTGGCCAGCCATGTAGTATATTGGTTCTCTTCAACAAAGCCCACATTGATCAGTTTGTCGACTTCTTTGTTGATCTGATTTATCAGTTCGAGACGCATTCTCCTTGAAGGCTGCTTTACAGGGCTTGCCCCCGGGTTTATCGCCAATCGGTGCTGTGCCACATCAGAGCTCAGTCCCAGCATCTCATCATATGTCCATGCAAAGAAGTCTCGGAACTCTTTCAGAAACTGTATGTACTGTTCTCTGGCAGCTGGTTCTAGCAGTGCACTGAGGAATGTCGGCCTTGGCTCATCCGCTGACCCCAGATTCACTTCTATCAGCTCATCGACGGTGGCCTGGCCTCCGTCCTCAACTTCGGGTGGGGCTTCTTGCAAATCAATAAAGCCTCCCGGGATATAATTCTCTTCAGTTTCATGTTCTTCTGTATCGTCATCCTGCTCATCAGCGGATGTCGGCTTATCATATAAGGCCGATACCATCGGATTCTGTTCAGTCTGCCCCGAGGACGAGACTGGTTCAGAAGAGAATTCAAAAGTGGAATCTTCCGCTCTTAGGGATCTTTCTGTTGCAGGCTCCCCTGAAAGGTCATCTTTCTGTAGAGCCCGGACTTCTTCCAGAATGCGCTCAAATTCCAGGCATTCTCTCAGTTCTTTGGCCATCTGGTCTTCATCCGGGGTTCCCGTATCAAATTGTGCTTCGACCTGGAATATATCCTCCTTGTAGGACGGGTCCTTCCAGCACCGACCCCTCTCAGTTTTATCAAACATCCCTGCTTCTGGCTGGTCATCTTGGGCTTCATTGTCTGTTATGGTTTGATACATAATCTCTTCATCCTCAAAGGGATATTGATCATATCCTATCCCAGGGGAGTCTCCATGCTGGTAGAAGGTAGAGATGACATCCACCTCGGCTTCATAATATTCTTGAAGGGTATAACCCAATCCCGGATGCTGTGTGATCTTCCTCAGTTCCTTATTATCTCGAGGCGGATCCCATAGCTCCCTGAATGCTTTCTTCTGGGCTGCAGATTGTAGTGATGGCATTTGCATCTTGGAGAACATCTGTGAAACCTGCTGGGTAGTGTACTCCAGGCCTGTAATCGGCACCATCCGGTTTGTGGCTTCTTCAGGGACGATGCAGTCTTGATCATCTTCTTCGACTGCCTCCCCGGTGTAGAATATGATAGGTGGCTCGCAGAAGCGAGGGATTTCCATAGTCTTCAGTGGCAGCACTGTTTGGTATTCTAGGCTGGCGACGGGTTTGATTAAACCTCGTGGGACCTTCACCTGTATGCACCTTTCTTTCATTTCTTGATCAGTGCTATCTGGATGGATGCTAGGAGGGGTGATCCGAGCAAAATCATCAGCATAAGGGATGTGATCTACTTCATGCTTTTCAACATAGCCCCTGGGTGGCGGTGGAGACCAAGCTTTTGCCTTCGTCGCCGGCTTCTTCTGGCTGATCACAGCCTCTTTCTTTTCATCTTTTGGTGACACCTCGGTGTAGTAGGAGGCATCGAGCATATGGCATTCGAACACTTCAAAGGGATGTAGGTCTGCAAACACCCTTTCTTCCTTTCCTTCATGGTAGTATTTTATGCATTGGTGTAGCGTGGATGGCACTATCTGATATTCATGCAGCCACGATCTCCCCAACAGGGCCTTATATGTGGTGTTGGAGTCGATCACATAGAATCGTACCACAGTAGTGAGGTCGCCCAATGTGAGGTTGAAATCAGCCACCCCGAGAGGTGTTTCACATTTCTGGTTGAACCCAGCAATCTTCATGTCTTTGACCTTGGTAAGCTGCAGATCAAAGTAGTATTTCTGATAGATGCGATACGGGAGAATATTTACAGCAGCCCCGGGATCTATCAGTATCCTGCTCAGCGACTGACAGTTCAGGGAGCCCCTCATATACAACGGCTTGTTGTGACTGGCATTTGGGATCAGCATATCATCTTCTGTGAAGGTGACTGATGGCCCCG
This sequence comes from Amorphophallus konjac, assembly GCA_022559845.1. Taxonomy (NCBI): domain Eukaryota; kingdom Viridiplantae; phylum Streptophyta; class Magnoliopsida; order Alismatales; family Araceae; genus Amorphophallus; species Amorphophallus konjac. The sequence goes on along the minus strand of CM040120.1, from coordinate 375,415,313 downwards.
AATTCACTTCCGTTAAGAGTGCTTCATATTGTGCCGGCCGACTGCAGGGCATCCACAATTGCTTGGCGGGCCTCTTCACCCAGAGAGAGTATCTCCCAGATGGAGAATCTGGTGGGGAGCTTCTTCAACATTTTCATGATTCGACTGCCAACCCGAACATTAGACAACCTCATCTCCTCTGCCCACCGGGGTCTTGGAGGTTCATGTGGTGCCTGTGGCCTTTGCTGCCCAGTCCCAGTTTCATTTTCTTCATCGGTCTCCCGGAGGGCTTCTTCTGTAATGACTGCCCCTGGCTTTGCTAGAGGGCTATTTTCTTCATTTTCTTCATGCTGCTTCTGCTTTCTATCTACCGTCTGCTGGCACTTATTGCTTTTAGCTGGAGTAGTGTGAGCCAGTTGCTCGTTTTCTAAGCTGGACAGGAACTCCAGGAATGAAGGGGCTCCTTCTGCTTTATCTTTTCCTTGGTACAAGCTGGCGGGGGGAGGAACCTGGACACCGCGCACCTCTGGTTTCGGGATCTGATAGGGTTGCTCCCCTCTGAACATAATATTATGGTTAGCTGGTGGCGGACGCCCCCATTTTCTCCCAGAACGTGTTGCATGGGCTGAGGTAGAGGCCTCAGCATGATTGGCTTCTAGCGGGGCATCTGATGCTTCTTGTTCATCATCCTCCCCGGGCAGAGAAAAGAGTACCGACAGAGTATTGCATTGTACTGTCGTGACCTTCTTTCCCTTTTTGGCCTTAGGCCGTCTCTTCTTTTTCTGGGAAGTTGGCTTTGCTAGTTCCTGCCCCCAGAAGGACTCAGTCTCATCTTTTCTTTGTTCTGCCTCCGGCTGCTCTTCAATTTTCAATTCTTCGAGCTGCTCCCAGAGTATACAGTCTTTCACCAACAGGTGTTTCGGCTTTTTCTGCTCATACTCATCAAGCTCATTAATATATTGCTGCAGACGCCTGGTTGCAGGACTTTCTTCTTTATGTGCAGGGAGGGGAGTTTGTCTCCTCCGGTTGCGAGTATGGATCTGGATGACTGGTCCGGTCTCAACTGTAGGCCATATTGGCTTTATTGGAGGCGACTCAGGCCTTGGGGTGACACCCCGGATAACTGCTCCGTTGGTTTTGACTGCGGGAGTCTTCTTTCTATTTTTTGTGGGTACCGTCTGCCATCCTTCCTGATCTCTCAATGGGGTGAGGAAGCAGGCTTCACAGGTGTGCCTGGTGCATTCTTCAATGGCTTCCCTAGGCAGCTGTTGATAGATTGAGATCATATTGGCGGCCACCCTCCAGGGCGGAAGCTCATGTGGCCGAGGCGGCTTCACCTGGTAATCTCCCAGCTGCAGTTCACCCTTCTTGACCATTCCTTCCATGATATCTTTGAAGACATAACAGTCCTCAATTGCGTGCCCCAACACCCGGTGAAAGGGACAGAACATCGGATCATCTTTCTTTTCTGCATCTTCGGGCTTCTTCGGTTCAGGCAATGTTACCTTATTGAACTTATATGCCCAGTTAAATAATGCTGCAGTCTTATCCTTGGGAAAAGAGTAAGCCCTTCTCATCCTGTCCCTCAGAGAGACTTTGTCTCTTCTTTCTGCTGTATCTGCCATCGGGGGAGCTTCATATGCCCCTTTCTTCCCTTTTTGTTGCTCAAAGGTTCTAAAATCGACGGTGTTGGCCTCAGAGTGTGACGGCCGCCGATCATTGGATTTACCTTTTGGCATGGCGGGAGCATTGACGGTCGGACGTTTGGACAAGAACGTCTCGACCTCCGCCACTATATTGTTCAGTCGGTCAAATGTTTTGACATCTGCACCGATCATTTTTTCTAGTACCTCCCTCCTGAGGTTCTGCTTGCATATCTGCACTGCATCCTCCTGATGAGGAGGTCTTCTGCATTTCATGGCTAGATTTCTCCATCTTTTGATGTACTCCAGTGCAGTTTCATCCTGTTTCTGCCTGGTAGCATACAGTTCTGCTATTGTGATTTCCCTCTCCGTGACATGAAACCTGTCGCGGAATTTTCTCTGCATATCGGGCCAATCAACCACTGATCCTGCTGACAAGCTTGAATACCATTCAAAGGCCAACCCAGTGAGGGATGAGCCAAAGAACTTGAGCAGATAGGCTTCATCGACTGCTAGGTCGCCCATGATTGTAGTATAGTAGGCTATATGCTCCCTGGGGGAGCCCTGGCCATTGAATTTCTCAAACTTTGGCGGCTTGCTGACGCCTGGAGGCAGTCTTTTGGCAGCATACTGGGGAGGATACGGTACCTTGTACACATCATAGGCACTAGTATCATCTCCAGTCTTTTCTGACAGCTTCATTTCCACAATTCTTTCAATCATCTGCTTGTGGGCTACAGCTGGATCTATATCTTCTAGAAAGAAGTGGGCTTGTTGCTGGCTGTGAGGAGTTGTCATCACAGTGGCGCGCAAGATGGGCGCGGTAGGCTGTGTCTGAGACACAGAGGGCTGAGCTATTGTTTGCTGTGGAACAGGTTGACTTGGTGCTTTGCCCTTATCAGCTAAGAGAGGATTAGCCAGGATAGTTGTTTCTGTGGAGCTGGATGTCTGCCCCGCAGGTTCCGCTTGCTTCGAGACTGATGTAGCTTCCTGTCTCTCATGGAGCTGTCTTCGGAGAGCATTGATCTCCTGTTGGTATCTTCTGAACATCATCTGGATCATGGGATCCATGGTTGATGGAATTTGTATATCTTCAGAAGTCCCTTCAGCATCATCAACGAAGGGGTTATCTCCATCTTCCGCTGTTACCACATTAACTGTCATAGTGGTAACCCTGCGGGCTTCATCATCAATTTTCATCTTATCTTTTGCTGCCTGGCCTCTTCTGGTGACAGGACCAGGTCTAGTTGCCAGCCTGAGCAATTCATCTGGCTGAGTTGGTAGTATATCTTGCCCCCTGGCCAGTCCAGCCATATTGCAGGCGAAGATTTGCATCTTTCCTTTCCGCCTGTAGACCTTTCTTTTTATTTGGCTAGGACATCTGAGCCGGTCAAAGACCGATATTCTTTCTTTGGCTTCTTCCTCGTACAGGTCTTCTTCATTATATCCGGCCCTGAGGCCTTCTTCATAGTCATTCGAATCGGAGGAAGAGGCTTCGATCATCATTTCTTGGAAGGTTTCTTCTTCTTCATCATCCCTGGTGCCCAAGGCACGGGATAGTCTTTGCTGGCTAGGGCAGAGCTCCCTAGGTAGTGGAAGTAGTCTTGGACTACCTGCTTAGTCTCCTCTGGGTCGCGCCTTTGCGGCTCAGGCCGGAGCATCAGTCTGTCCTGGCCCTTTTGCTGCCAGGCCAGTCTTGTCACCCGAGCATTCAGATGTTCGGCCCTGGGATATTTGAAGATATAGCCTGTCTGGCACAGGCTCCTGATCTTCTTGCAGTAACCATAGTGACTGGCTCACTTCTTCTTATATTGCCAACTTGGCAGCGGTTGGCAGCAGCATTGTAGATCTTCTCTTCCCATCTCTTGCCCCTGGCCATGGGATGGGTGTTGGTGAAGTTTTCCCTGGTCTCATATCTTCCGCCCCTCATCATGGGACGAACAGCAATCATATTTCTTTCTTGACCCTCAATCTCATCTCTCTTCCCCCGGGTCCTGGGGTAGGCAGCAGTAGCATTTCTTTCATCTTTCTTCATCTCCCTTCTGCCCCCTGCTCTGAGGCGGGCAACAGTGATATCAGTGAGGTTCTCTCTGTCTTCAGCTGGGGCCCAGCTTTGGATCCTCTTCGGTCGCCAGACCTGTTTGTATTTTGCTGGCTTGGGCGCCAGCGGCTTCTTTTCAGCAGCTTCCCAGTTGGCCCTCCTAGCGGCCAAAACCTGGAACTTGTTGTCAGTTGGGATGGTCGGGACGATTCTATCCGGTCGGACTCCCCTGGGGCGACCGTCGAGGTTCGCCCTAATAGCACCCATCATTATCGTCTTTCTGGAATTGGAAAGGCGACGATCAACAGCAGTAGACCGGTTCCTCCGGTTGGTTTCCTTCCCCTTCTCGGCAGCAGTGGGGACCATGTCCCTTTTCTGGACATGATGGACGTAGCAGGCGACGGCCGTGGGGGCCGTTTTCTTCGGTAAGCCATCCTTGCGATCAGCGGCCTCCACTGGGGCGTTTGCAGCAGCGCCTTGCTCCTCGTTATCGACCTATAGAAGGTCGGTGTAGACAACGCCCAAGCAGTTGGGCAGCTCGACAGCTGGGGGAAACGAACCGAACGCCAGTGGTACCGCCAGGTACCCCTCCTGGACGTGCATGTCCACCGGTTGCTTGTCGAAGCATACAGACGCGATTTGTGTTGTCATCGTAGTTTCGGGAGAAACAAGGAAACACACGGAATCAGAAAATTGAGGGGGGCCCGCTGGGCCTCCTACCTTAGCGTAAAGATGAAGGGAGACAAGTCCCACCGGGCGTGCCAGACTTGTGGACTCGGATTTTTTATGATATCTTTATTTATTTATTTAATTTAATTTATTGGATTGATTTATTATTTATTGATTTATTGGTTCATTGGCGTGCCAGTCACCGTGGTGATGATTCTTATTGTGCGCTCGATCTGACATGGTCAGTCGATTGTGAGTGATCGTGTCTGGACTAAAAGTCCGTCATACCCTGAACGCTATGACGTTAATTACGTCCTCCCTAAGGAAGACAACCCTTGATTAAACGCTAGAGGTAGGAGGAAGACAGCGGTAAAGCCGTATGCTAAAAGGAGACAAAATTCATCTATTTGCAAGACGTTAAATGTATTTGAACAGAGCAGGGGTTTGTTAATTACGGGAGAAACCTGACGGCGTATTCCCACCATCTTGGATGATGCCAAGTGGGGAATAGGAAACCACCCATGCAGCGGCAGGGTAGGATCCGTAAAAGATCGGGTATATACACATAACCCGGAATCCGGATGGGGACCGGCCTGATGTAACACACCCGGTACGAGTGCGATGTCTTATTAATATCCCCCTTCGGAGGACCATCGGAGATCACGCAAGGGCATAACTCCGTGGGCCAGCGGGGTTAGAAGAGAGTACCACACTCGATTGGTGGGGTATATGTAAATTTTGGCAGCATGTTCCCTCAACCTGGATTATGCCAAGGGAGGATAGGTCGTCATCCACGGAGAGCCGGGACAACGACCGAACAAAGATTGGCACCAGGCCCAGGGACATCTCTTGCCTTCATATCATTGATCAATATTCCCTTGGAACCCATCAGAACACATGTAATGACATGGTTCTTTGGGTTCATAAGGCAGCGGTGAAATCCGGATTCGGGACGAGAGCTGTAGGGGAGCTCTTCCCCATTATTGTATCTCATCAAGACACAAGTGATGGTCTGTGAGTATCCCCTTAAACAGATGTATGGGGAGGTTAAGAAGTTTGAAGAAAGATGGTGCAGAGATGGGCCTCGGAGTGGATTTCGTTGACTGAAGGAGGGATCTCGGCGTGGCTTTAATATTGGCCAAAGAGGGGATCTCGGCCTGGGGCATAATCGGCCAAGGGAAAAGGGTCTCGGCCTGGGTTCAATCGGCGGCCAAAGAGGGTCTCGGCCAGGGGTTCAGCCGGTCAAAAAGGGGGGTCCCGGCCAGGGGCTTTCGGCGGCCAAAAAAGGGGTCTCGGCCAGGGGTTTTCGGCGGCCAAAAAAATGGGTCTCGGCCTGGGGCTTAGCCGGCCAAAAGAGGGAGGAAGGCCCTCGGCGTGGAGCTTCCCGGCGGGCTCCTGGGCGTGCCGGGAAGGTGGCGCCGGGAAGGGCCAGCATCAGGTTTGGCAAAAAAGGGGGGGTGAATGGCTGACAAGGAGGAGGGGCTCTCGGCAGAGGGCTTCCCGGCGCGCTCCTGGCCGCGCCGGGAGTCTGCCGCCGGGAGCCTTGCACAGAGACTCATGTGGAAAGTGTTTAGCTAACAGATTGGTTTGTCGTTTAGCTAAGGGGACAGACTTCTCAGCAGAGGGGTTTTCGACGGGGAAACTTGCACGCCGAGAAGGTGGAATTATTACAGTATTTTAGGGTTTCAGAGCTCAATAACGATGCTCTGTTCAGATGTTTTTCTGGGATTTCAAGCTCGAATTGATGCCGGGCCAAAAGTGCAAAAGGGGAATTTCATGGATGCTTCTATTAGAAGGGTGCCAAGGGAATTGGACGGTGGAATCAATGAAAGAAACCAGACCATCACCTGATCCTGTGGAGGGTTTTATCTGCTTGTTACAGGCCATCTGGGGGAGTCAAGAGATGACTGTCCTCTGACCCCTTCGGACGAGCCCAGTGACATTGAAAATCGGCGAAGGGGGGACTCTCAACGCAGAAACTTTAGGCCCTAAGCATTCAAGACTTAGAATGGAGGACCCAGGGATCGGATCATCATTTATCAGAGCTAGACAGTCCAGGAAACCAAGAGATTGATGTCTCTGGTTCCTAAACCGCATAAAGGAGCTCGACAGAAAAACTCAGATTATATGCAGAGAATCAGTCATTGAGATAGGAGAGGGAAGAAGAGAATAAAACTCAGTAACCCATTAGATAGGGGTAGGAGTCCTATCCTCGTCCCTCTTCGAAGAATAGACCCATACGATCGGCTCTGAAACTCGAAGAGTCTAATCTATAATTTCTTTCAGACAAAGACCATACACATAGAGAGACAGAGATCGGATGTCTTGATCAATCAGTGCCCAGGCGGGCCATATCGATGTTTCATTGCATTGCATAAAAAATCTTACACTGATCATGAAAGAGAAATGCAAGACAGAAAGGTAAAAATCAAGGCCGGAACTCTCCGGCTACATTTGATAAATCGAGAAAAGACTCGCTATATTACATCAAAGAAAAGAAAACATGGAGGAGGGGAGGGTGGAGCATTGACTCCTCTCCCTCCCCAGTGCCCACCTGGAGCCTTCCTTCTTCTTCTCTTCTCTGTTGGTTGAAAGGGGGGTGGCTCTTGCTCTCCGAACAGGACTCCCTCTCTATCTTTCTATTGCTCTATCTTTTTCCCCCTTTTCTTTCTTCCGATCGATCCCCTTTTTCTATCGATCCCCTTTTTCTCTCCGGCTTGGCTTTTCCTCCTCTTCTCTCCACCTCTTCTCTCCACCTCTTCTCTCCGAAGGGAGGGGGGTTTATAACCCTTTTCCTTTTTCTTTTCGGCAGGCACCTTCACGGCGCACTTGAGGTAAGCTTCCCGGCGCGCTCGAATCTGGTCTCTCGGCGCCAGTATTTGGGCTTCGACACGGGCTTTCGGCGCCACCTTCATACAGGCCCACTTGGGGTTTCTTTAAGTGTATCATCACCCCCAACGGGTCTATCATCTATGAAATATCTTGTATCGAAATCATGATTGCAATTTTCGTCAGTCCGCAGACAGGGTTTTATCAGTCCGCAGACAGGGATTTCATCAGTCCGTAGATAGGGGTTTGATCAATCCGTAGACAGGGATTTCATCAGTCCGTAGACAGGGGTTTCATCAGTCCGTAGACAGGGATTTCATCAGTCCACAGACAGGGGTTTCATCAGTCCGTAGACAGGGATTTCATCAGTCCGTAGATAGGGGTTTTATCAGTCCGTAGACAGGGATTTTATCAGTCCGTAGACAGGGGTTTTATCAGGATTGTCATCTGAACGGTGACAAAACCGGGTATCATCTTATCAATATCATCACTCAAATGGCGACGAGCTCGGATATCAGCTTTAGTCTGGGAAGACCTCAACTGGGTGCATAATCTGTGGAGACGACTCTTCTTCTGCTCTATCTTCTCAGGAGCCTTTACCATCTTCATCTGCCGGTGCTGGCTTCATCTTTATCTCATATTACTTCCGTCAGTAAGCCGACATCTGACTTACCCTGACATATCGTCCGTGACTTCTTGGACGAAGCAGTAGTACAGCTCTTCTTAAAGGGCTAGAAGATCTCATTAGTCGAGTGACTGCTGCTTTATCAGTGCTGCCGTCTGAGTGACATTGGCATCGGGCATCAGCTTTGGCCGACAAGGGCTTTGGCCGGGTGAAAGGTGGATAAGCTTCATCATTAGTCTTTCGCTGTTGGTCAGATCTTCTTTTCAATTATGCTTCCACCCTTGTTCATTTTCCGGGTGTCAACACCGTCACATTTCCTGTAGGTTCAAATTCGCCCGATCCTATTCTGTGAAGTCTGACAGTCTAGCGTTTGACCGTCGTTCATTCGTAACGCGTGAACCCTGAGCCGTTACACCCTCAGCCGTTCAGCTCCTTGGCTTCTGGGCTAAACATTTCCCGACAGTCTTTGTCAGAACCATTGCTTCACCCCGACGCGTCTCCTTTGGGCCGTCGGATTTCCTGCTAGTTGCCCTGCAAACCATTGCTCTGCCGTGATCAACGGTCTAGCATTAGGCCATTATTTGTCTTCGACGCACCTTCCGTTGACCGTCACCTTTCCTGCGGCCCTAGCTACAATTTGACCATTGTCATGGTTAATGGCCCTTATCTAGCGCGTTCTTTGATTATGACGGTCTGAACCTGGACCGTTACATTCTCTGTTGCTGAATTGAGGCTATTTCTTCCTGCCCTTGCCTAGACCTGGCGATCTTTCACATTTTACACCTCCTTCTCTGCACATTCTCATGCACAACTGTTTTCATTTGTCACATACATGCATTCCTACACATGCATTCATACACACATCTTACACATTCATCATCACATACAATCCTTCATTTATTTTTGGCATTTCACAAACACATATTCCTGCACAAAATAACAAAAGACCAAAAAGAAACTTCATTTTTTACACCATTTTTCTATATAAGTCATGTACAAGTGATAACAAAAGGCAAAGAAAAAAAAACATATATCACTCGGCCGGCTTGTCTCCCGGGCCGCCATCACTATCTCCGGTACCCTCGGGCTGCCTGGCTGTTGGTCCCATGGCGCTGTGCTCACCCTCTGGCTGTCGTCTCTGGTCCGCCTCCTCATTCCTCCGATGGCTGGAAGAACTGGTAAAATACCCGCGAACTCCGCTGATAGGGGCCACGCTCTGGCTCCGGTTGCTCGTCCCCGACCTCTTCCCCAGAAGCCGGAGTGCATCCTTCAAGGCCCCGATCGCGCCCTTCATCTCGAAGGTCTGCACTCTGAACTGATCTCGCTCACCTCTTACACGTGCGATGTCAGCCCTGAGTCGCTCCATCTCTCCGTCGTCCGGGCGTCGCGGGGTCTCCGCTCGCAATCTGGCCATCTCCGCCCGCACAAGCTCTGTTTCTGCTTGGGCTCTCTCCGTCTCGACCCGGCTCCTCTCTATCTCCGCCTGGAGACGCTCTGCCTCCGACCGAGCCTGCCTCACCTCGGCCACTGCTGCGGCTACCTCTCTCACCTGTAGATTGCATTTCATATAGTTAATCACAAGGCATTTAATTGGCATCATCATGAGCACAAGCATTTTAGCATCTTACCCGCTCTGCGAGGGTGGCCTCCGCCTCCTCGACCCAGGCAACTGCCCGAGCAAACTCGGCGCCCTGCTCTGCCCTGCCTCCCGCAGGCTGAGAGGAAGACGATGGGGCATCCGGTCCAGCTCGTTGGGCTCCCTCGGCCCGCTGCATTGTCATGATTAATCACATTAAGCATTTCATAAGCATAATCATTTAAGTTTAAGTTTAGAGTCTCACCAGGAGCTCTAGGGCGGTCCGGTACTCGTCCCGCTGCTGGATGGTTGTTGACACCTTGAAAATGAGCAAGGGCTAAAACAGAATTGAAGAGAAGATCAGACCAACAGTGAAAGATCAATGATGAAGCTCGTCAACCATCTACCCGGCTAAAGCCTTTCCCGGCCAAGCTGATGTCCGGTGCCATTGTAAGTCAGACGGCGGCACTGATGAAGTAGCAGTCACCTGACTGATGAGACCTCCTATCACACCTCAATAAGAGCTGTATTACTGCCTCGTCCGAGAATCCACATGTAACATGTCAGAGTAAGTCAGATGTCGGCTTACTGACAGATGTGATATGAGCAAAGATAAAGATGAAGCCAGAACCAGCAAATAAAGATTGTGAAGGCTTCTGCAAAGTCAGAACAAAAGAAGAGTCTCCACAGACTATACACCTGGCTGAAGTCTTTTCAGGCTAAAGCTGATGTCCGGTCTTGTCACCGTTCAGGTGACGATACCGATGAAATGATGTCTGACTTTGTCATCATTCAGATGGCAATGTCGATGAAACCCCAGTCTACCAACTGATGAAAATCTATGAATGATCTCAATAGAAACTGTGTCACCAATGGAGGGCCTTCTCGGGTTCTGATATATTTGAAGGACCAATAAAGGCCGAGGTATATGTGAAGTCTAAGAAGCCCTAAATGGGCCTATAAAGTTGGCGTCGGGATCCCCTTTGTCGAAGCCCGAGAGCGGCGCCGGGAAGCTGGAGTCCCACGCGCCGGGAAGTCTTCCTTCGATTGAGGCGCGTCGGGACAGGCCTGCCGATAAAATACCAAGGAGAGATATAAAACCCCCTTTCCCCTCAAAAAAAGGGGGGCAACAGCGGAGAAGAAGAAGATAGAGCCACAAAAAAAGAGAAGAGAGTAGAGCCTGCAATCTGATCCGAGAGAAGAAGAGGCAGAAGGGCCAAAGAAGAAAAGAGAGAAGAGAGAAAGCAGAGAGGAGGGTTCGAAGCCTGATTGAAGGTGGGCAACGGGGAGGGAGAGGAGTCAATGCTCCGCCCTCCCCTCCCCATTTCTGTAGTTCACTCGCCTAATTTCGATTGCTTCTACTTCTTCCTCTTCTGATGTATTCTGCGTTATGATAGCCGGTTTTCACACCGCTAGAATAAGGCATAGTCTTCTTATATCTTCTTCTATGTACTCCCTCTGATGTGCGGATGTAATTGCAATGTTCTAATATATGAACGCTGCGGGCCGCAGTTGCCGCCTGCTGTTGTTTTTCTCCAAAGCTCTGCTACCATCCCCTTATATCTTCTCTTAGATTCCGTAGCATGTCATCCCCTCCCCAGTCTGATCATCTGTCTGCTGCTTCGCTTGGTTTTCAAATGCTTTCTGTGCATATTCCAGAGCCAGGGACAGACCATCCCTTGGCCTCCGGGATAAGGAAAAGCTATATAATGACCGAGGTTTATGATACTCCGGAGTTCTAGATGCTTATATTCTGTCTATTAGCATTGTCAAAATCACCTCTGGGTCCAGAGACAGCCATCTCTTGGCTCCTAGGGTGATGAACGACCACATCAAATCTGTCCCCGGGCTCTGCATAATATTGGTGACAGGGGTTCTCTAGACCTTGGTCTTCCCTAATTCCTCCTCGATCCTGATGTTTCTATAAAGCCCAAACCTAATCCAGTTCAAATTTGATGCCCTGATCCATTTTAATCCCACAGAATCCACCTACCTTATCCTGAATCATCAAGAAACCCAAAACAGGGTGCCGTAAAACTCTAAAACTCATCCCGGCACCCTCACCCATCTCGGCCCCATGCACAGTAAAAGGGGTGAATAGTTCTCGGCGCAAGGCTTCTGGCGCCGAGAACCCCACCCCTGACCTTCTTGCCTTCGCGCCAGGAACCCCTGGCCCTCTTGCCTTCGCGCTGGGAACCTCTCCATATTGGCCGCACCGGGAACCCCCCTGGCTGCTTTGCCATCGCGCCGGGAAGCCCATCCCATGGCCTTCTCCCCTGCGCGCCGGGAACCCCCCTGGCTTCTTTGCCATCGCGCTGAGAAGCCCATCCCCTGGCCTTCTCCCCTGCGCACCGAGTACCTACCCCCTGGCCACTCCACCTTGGCGCCGGGAACCCTATTTCTTGGCGTCGCCGGGAACCCCCTGGCCACTCGACCTTCACGCCGAGAGCTTCCTTTGTGCCAGCTTCCCGGCCCCTAGAATAGCGCCGCATGAAGAACCCTTCCCGGCGTGGTAGTTCTTGCGCCGGGAACCTATTTGCACACTTAAGCTGCCCCGAGAGCTTCCTCTGCCATCCAATTGAACCCCTGGCACCTTGATCAATTCAAGCCAGGGATGCCCATGATTCACCAGACCCGTCTGGGGGATAAATCAAAGGGAGCCAGACTCCCTTATGTTCCACTGATCCGCGTCAGATTTTTGAGCAACCCCTTTAGCTAAGGTGAGCTCTGCCACTGCATGAGTGTCACCGGCTCCTATAAGGGAAGAGTCAAACATTGCCCCAGGGCATACATGTGCAATGTGGGAGGCTCGCTCCCTCCTTTTCTCGGCTTTCATCACGGCACTCCGTGGGTGATAGCCTATTCTCTCCGGGGCATAATCCAGATTATGGGGAGGTGCTGCCGAAATGTCGATCGATGTTTTAACCCCGATAAGTCCCGGGAGGTGCACATCACACACCCCCCGTCCGGCTCAATCTTCCGGGGAATATGAATACTGCGAGGCCCTTGGCTGGATGAGAAATATGAAAGGGGACATCTCCCCGATGATGGTCCGGACCCCGTCCCGCCACTGCGTGGACGGTGTCCTATTCCTACCCGGCACGACCCACATAAGAGGTGGTCATGTCGGTGTAGTAATCTGCTGTGCACTAAATTATCTTCCCAAAATAACAAGAGCTTCAATATCACACACTGTTATTTTCTTTTTATTACCGCCCCGAGTGGCCTCCTATTTTGGCGTTTAATCAAGGGTTATCCTTCTTAGGAAGGGCGTAATTAACGTCATAACCTTTATGGTATGGCGGACTTTTGGTCCCGACTCGGACTTCACAATCTACTGATTGAGTCAGATCGAGCGCATAATAAAATTGTCACCCCGGTGACTGGCACGCCAATAATAAAATAAATAATAAATGATTAAAAAAATAAAATAAAATTATAAAACCATCCCCACAAGTCTGGCACGCCCGGTGGGACTTAGTCTCCCTTCATCTCTACGCCAAAATAGGAGGCCCGAGGGGCCCGCCCTCAAATTTCTGATTCTGTGTGTTTTCTCCATTTTCAGGAAGCTAGGATGACGGCTGGAATCATGTCCGTATGCTTTGGCCAGCAAGCGGTCGAGGCGCATGTTCGAGAAGGCTACCTGGCGGTACCTCTTTCATTCGGATCGATGCTGCCTACTGTCGGAATGCCCAATTGCCTGGGCCTCATTTCACTGATCTGCTCGAGATTGACAACCAGGCGCCAAAAGCTGTTGTCGAGACGTCGCCGCAAGCTACCGGTCCCAAGAAGAACCCGGTGAGGAGGGATATTCCTGGGGTCGTGTCTTGCTTTGTCCATCATGAGGCAAGGCAAAGCGCACCCTCTGCTGCTACCGGAAAGGGAAGAAGATCCGACCGGAGAACCCGATCTATTGCTGCGGGTCGTCGGATGTCCAACTCAGGAAAGACGATGCTGATTGGAGATCTCCGGGCAAACCTCAATGGTTGCCCAAGGGAGGTCAAGCCAGATGTGATCGTCCCAATGGTACCCACCACCAATAGGTTCCGAGTACTGGCTACTGGGAGGGCCGACATGGAACATAGAGATAGAAGGCCACTGGCACCAAAGCTGCCCAGATTCAGGCAGATCTGGCGGCCGAAGAAAATCCAGAGCTGGGCCCCAGCTCAAGATGAAGAAAAAATCTCTGATGCTGCTGTTGCCCGCTTCAGAGCAGGGAGCAGAAGAGGAGAAAGAAAAGATGAAAGAGATGATGTTGCTGTTCACCCCATGGCTTGGGGTAGGAGAGATGAGAAAGAGAATGAAGGAAGAAATATGACTGCTACTCGCCCCAGGATGAAGGGCAGAAGATATGAGGAAAAAGAAGACCGCATGGTCACCCACCCCATGCCAGAGGGTAAAAGATGGGCAAGGAAGAACTATGTCGTTGCTGCCAACTGCCGCCATGATGGTGGTAGAAGACTTAAGAAGGAATGGAAAATGAGAATAACTGAACCAGTCACTGCTGTCACTCCAAGAAGACCGAGAGCCTGTGCCAGACAGGCCGATATATTTAAATACTCCAAGGCCGAGCATCTGACTGCTCAGGTGGCAAGACTGGCTTATCAGCAGAAGGGCCAGGAAAGACTGATGCCCCAACCAGAGCTACGAAGGCACAATCAAGAGGAGATGAAACAAGTGGCTCAAGACTACTTTCACTACCTGGGGAACTCCGCCCTCGGGCAGCAAAGATTATCTCGTGCTTGGGCACCATGATGAAGAAGAAGAAGAACCCTTCAAGAAGTGATGCTCGGAGTCTCCTCCTCCGATTCCAATGATTATGAAGAAGGCCACAGAGCCGGGTATGGGAAAGAAGACCTGCATAGGAAGAAGCTAGAGAAAGAATATCAGTCTTTGACCGGCTCAAATACCCCGATCAGGTGAGAAGGAAAGTCTACAGGCAGAGGGAAAAGATGCAGATCTTTGCCTGCAATATGGTCGGGCTTGTCAAAGGGCAGGATATGTTACCGACACAGCCAGATGAACTGCTCAGACTAGCAACCAGACCAGGCCCCGTCACAAGAAGAGGCCAGGCGGCAAAAGATAAGATGAAGACTAATGATGAAGCCTGCAAGATCACCACTATGACAGTTAATGTGGTGACAGCGGAAGATGAAGATAATCCCTTCGTCGATGATGCTGAAGGGACTTCAGAAGATCTACAGATCCCGTCAACCCTGGATCCCATGATCCAGATGATGTTTAGAAGATATCAACAAGAGATCAATGCTCTCAGAAGACAGCTAAATGAGAGGCATGAAGCTACACCGGTCTCCAAGCAAGTCGAGCCTGTGGGGCAGACTGCCAGCTCAACAGAAATGGCTATCCCAGCTAATCCTCTCCCGGCTGATAAGGGCAAAGCACCGAGCCAACCTGTTCTGCAGCAGACGGTAGCTCAGCCCTCTGTATCTCAGACACAGCCAGCCGCGCCGACCTTGCGCGCAACTGTGATGACAACTCCTTACAGTCAGCAACAAGCTCACTTCTTCCCGGAAAACATAGATCCAGCCATAGCCCAGAAGCTGATGATTGAAAAGATTGTGGAGATGAAGCTGTCTGAAAGACTGGTGATGATGCTAGTACCTCCGATGTGTACAAGGTACCGTATCCTCCCCAGTATGCTGCTAAGAGACTACCGCCAGGCGTCAGTAAGCCGCCGAAGTTTGAAAAATTTAATGGCCAGGGCTCTCCCAGGGAGCACATAGCTTACTATACCACCATTATGGGTGACTTGGCAGCTGATGAAGCTTATCTGCTTAAATTCTTCGGCTCATCCCTCACCGGGATAGCCTTTGAATGGTATTCAAGCCTGCCGGCTGGGTCAGTGGCCGATTGGCCTGATATGCAAAGAAGTTCCGCGACAGATTTCACGTCACGAAAGAGAAATTACAATAGCAGAACTATATGCAACCAGGCAAAAGCAAGATGAAACAGCACTGGACTACATCAAAAGGTGGAGGAACTTAGCTATGAGATGCAGAAGACCTCCTCATCAAGAAGATGCAGTGCAAATATGTAAGCAGAGCCTCAGAGAGAGGTACTGGAAAAGATGATTGGTACAGATGTCAGAACATTTGACCGGCTGAACAATATAGTGGCGGAGGTCGAGACATTCCTGTCCAAGCGTCCGACGGCCAATGCTCCAACTATGCCGAAAGGGAAATCTAATGATCGACGACCATCGCACTCTAAGGCTAACACCGTCGATTTCAGAACCTTCGAGCAACAGAAAGGGAAGAAGGGGGCAGATGAAGCTCCCCCGCCAGCAGACACATCAGAAAGAAAAGATAAGGTCTCTCTGAGAAACAAAATGAGAAAGCCATATTCTTTCCCGAAAGATAAGACAGCCGCACTATTCAACTGGGCATACAAGTTCAACAAGGTAACATTGCCTGAGCCAAAGAGACCCGATGACGCGGCAAAGAAAGGTGATCCACTGTTCTGTCCATATCACCGTGCACTGGGGCACGCAATTGAAGATTGCTATGTCTTCAAAGATATTATGGAGGGCATGGTCAAAAAGGGCGAGCTACAGCTGGGAGATTACCAGGTAGAGCCACCTCGTCCACATGAGCCTCCGACATTAAAAATGGCCGCCAATATGATTTCAATCTACCAACAGTTGCCTAAGGAAGCCGTCGAGGAATGCACCAGGCATACTTATGAAGCTTGCTTCCTCACCCGACTGAAGGATCAAGAAGGGTGGCAGATAAAGCCAATAAAGAATAGAAAGAAAACTCCCGCAGCCAGTATCAGTGGAGCAGTTATCCGCGGTGACACACCAAGGCCCGAACCACCTCCAGTAAAGCCAGTATGGCACACGGCTGAAACAGGGCCAGTCATCCGGATCCCCACTCATAACCGGAGAAGACAAGCCCCCCTACCTGCACATAAGGAAGTAAGTCCTACATCCAGGCGTTTACAGCAGTATATTAATGGGCTCGATGAATATGAACAGAAAAAGCCCAGACACCTGCTGGTGAAAGACTGTATACTCTGGGAACAGCTCGAAGAATTGAAAATTAAAGAGCAACCGGGGGGCAGAACAGGGAAAAAATGAGGCTGAGCCTTTCTGGGGGCAAGAACCAAAGAAGCCAAATTCCCAGAAAAAGAAGAGATGGTCTAAATGCAAAAAGGAAAAGGGAGTCGTGACAGTACAATGCAACACCCTATCAGCACTCTTTACCTCGCCCGGGGAGAACGATGAGAATGAAACATCAAATGCCCCGCTAGAAGCCAACCACGCCGAGGCCTCAACCTCAGCGCATGCAACACGCTCCGGAAGAAGGTGGGGGCGCCCACCACCAGCCAATCATAACATTATGTTCAGAGGGGAACAACCCTACCAGATTCCTGAACCAGAGGTGCGGGGTGTTCAGATTCCTCCCCCTGTTAGCTTATACCAAGAAGAGAAGGGAGGTCAAACTCCAACATTTCTGGAATTTCTGTCCAGTCTGGAAAATAGGCAGTCGATACAGGCTGGGCCAGATAAAGGCAAGAGACCTCAGCAATCGGCATCTGTAGCCTACAAGCAGAATGAGAAAGAAGAGGATAACTCTCCGATGGCACCAGGGGTCGTTGCTATAGAAGAAGCCCCCCAAGAAATCAGTCTAGAGGATGAAACCGGCACTGGGCAGCAGAGGCCACGGGCACCACATGAACCTCCAAAACCCCGATGGGCGGAAGAAATGAGACTGTCTAATGTCCGGGTGGGCAGTCGGATCATGAAAACTCTAAAGAAACTCCCTACCATATTCTCCATATGAAAGATTCTCTCTCTGAGTGAAGAAGCTCGCCAAGCAATTGTTGATGCCTAGCAGTCGCCGGCACAGTATGAGGCACTCTTGACAGAAGTGAATTCTGGGCCGTCAGTCACATTCACAGAGGACGACATGCTGATTCCGAATTCCTGCCATAACAGACCGCTGTATATGAGGGGCTCCCTGAACTGTCAGCCACTGAGCAGGATACTGATAGATCCCGGGGCTGCCGTGAACATTCTCCCATATCGCATCTACCAAAAATATTACTTTGATCTGCAGCTTACCAAGGTCAGAGACATGAAAATTGCGGGATTCAACCAGAAATGTGAGACGCCTCTTGGGGTGGCTGATTTTAACCTCACAATGGGGGATCTCACTACCGTGGTACGATTCTATGTAATCGACTCCAACACCACATATAAGGCCCTGCTGGGGAGACCGTGGCTGCATGAATATCAGATAGTGCCGTCCACGCTACATCAATGCATTAAATACTGCCACAAAGGAAAATAAGAAAGGGTGTTTGCGGATCTGCATCCCTTCGAAGTATTCGAGTGCCATATGCTCGATGCATCCTACTACACGGAGGTGTCGCAAAAGGGTGAAGAGAAAGAGGCTAGGGTCAACCAGAAGAAGCCGGTGACGAAGGCAAGAAATTGGTCTCCACCACCACCAAGGGGCTATATTAAGAAACATGAAGTATCTCACATTTCTTATGTTGGTGATTTTGCTCGGATCACCCCTCCTAGCATCCACTCGGATGATACTGGCGAAGAAATGAAAGAAAAGTACATACAGGTGGGGGTTCCGCAGGGTTTAGTCAAGCCCATTGCCAGCATAGAATACGAGACGGTGCTACCATTAAAGACCATGGAAGTCCCTTGCTTCTGCGAACCTCCTATCATATTCTACACCGGGGAGTCAGTCGAAGATGATGATCAAGACTGCATGGTCCCTAAAGAATCTGCAAACCGGATGGTGCCGATCACGGGCTTGGACTATACTACCCAACGGGTTTCGCAGATGTTCTCTAAGATGCAGATGCCATCACTACAACCTGTTGCCCAAAAGAAGGCATTCCAAGAGCTATGGGATTTGCCCCGGGATAATAAAGAACTGAGGAAGATCACTCAGCACTCGGGATTGGGTTATACCCTTCAAGAGTACTATGAAGCTGAGGTGGACGTCATCTCTGTCTCCTACCAGCATGAAGACCCTCCCGAGGTGGGATATGACAAGTACCCCTCGGAAGATGAAGAAATCATTTATCAATCCGTAATGAACAATGAAGCCCCAGACAGTCAGCCGGAGATGGGGACATCTGATGAAACAAAGAAAGATTGGTGCTGGGAAGACCTACCTTGCAAAGAGGATCTGTTCCATGCTGAAGCAAAGTTTGATACGGGAACCCCTGATGAAGACCAAATAGCCAAAGAGCTGAGGGAATGCCTGGAGTTTGAGCGCATCCTGGAAGAAGTCCGGGCCCTACAGAATGATGATCCCTCGGCAAAGCCTGCCTCAGAAGAGCCTCTAAGGGCGGAAGACTCCATTTTTGAGTTTCCTGCTGATCCAGTCACGTCCTCGGGGCAGACTGAACAAAATACAACAATATTGGCTGTATATGATGAGCCAGCACCCGCTGATGACCAGTATGATGAAACAGAGAATCATGAAACTGATGAAAATTATATCCCGGGAGGCTTCATTGACTTGCAAGAAGCCCCGCCCGAGGTCGAAGATGGAGGTCAGGCCACCGTCGATGAGCTTGTGGAAATAAATCTGGGGACCGCAGATGAGCCAAGGATGACATTCCTCAGTGCACTGCTAGAGCCAGCTGCTAGGGAATAGTATATACAGTTCTTGAAGGAATTTCGAGACTACTTTGCATGGACATATGATGAAATGCCGGGACTGAGTTCTGATGTGGCACAGCATCGGTTGGCAATAAACCCAGAAGCTAACCCTGTAAAGCAGCCGCCTAAGAGAATGCGCCCTGAATTGATAAATCAAATTAATAAAGAGGTCGACAAGCTGATTGATGTAGGCTTTGTTGAAGAAAATTAGTATACTACATGGCTAGCCAATATAGTGCCTGTAAAGAAGAAAAATGGGCAGATCCGAATATGTGTTGATTTCCGAGACCTTAATAAGGCCTGCCCGAAAGATGATTTCCCAGTGCCAATCACTGAAGTGATGATCGATGCGACTACTGGTCATGAAGCCCTGTCATTCATGGACGGGTCATCCGGATATAACCAGATCTGGACTGCTGAAGAAGACAGAGTGCACAATGCATTCCGCACTCCGAAAGGGATATTCCACTACAAAAGGATGCCGTTTGGCCTCAAGAATGCCGGCGCTACCTACCAAAGAGCTATGACCAAGATCTTTGATGATTTGCTCTTCAAGAAAGTAGAGTGCTACATTGATGATCTGGTAGTAAAAACTAGTAGAAGAGAAGACCATCTGCAAGACCTGAGGATAGTATTCCAGAGGCTGCGCAAATATGAACTCAAGATGAATCCTATGAAATGTGCCTTCGGCGTGTCCAGTGGAAAATTCCTCGGCTTTATTGTCTGGCACAGGGGCGTTGAAATCGACCCATCCAAGATTAAGGCTATCCAGGAGCTCCCTCCACCAAGGAGTCTGCCTGAGCTAAGATCTCTGCAAGGGCAGTTGGCCTATATCCGACGATTTATATCGATTCTGTCGGGAAGATGCCACCCCTTTCACAAGCTCATGATGAAAGATGTACCGTTCCTCTGGGACGATGGATGTCAGGAAGCCTTTGAGAAGCTGAAAGAATATCTCAAGACCCCTCCAGTGCTGGGGGCACCAATTAGAGGCAGGCCCTTGATACTGTATATCGCGGCCACACACTGTTCCCTGGGGGCAATGCTGGCACAGATAAATGAAGAAGGCAAAGAACAAGCCTTGTACTACTTGAGTAGGAGGCTGATTAGAACTGAAGAAGGCTACAGTTACATAGAAAAGACATGCTTGGCACTAGTCTTTGCTGTCAAAAAGCTCTGACACTATATGTTGTCACATGAAATCAGGTTGATATCTGTAGCAGATCCGCTCAAATACATATTGACTCAGCCAGTACTAAAGGGCCGGTTGGGCAAATGGGCAGTGATCCTGATGGAATTTGATATTACCTATTGTGGACGTGGGATTTATTTCTTTCATTTTTGTTTATTATTTTGAAGATTTCTCCTATTTGTATTTATTGATTATTAGGCGTGCCAGTCACATGTGTGAAGATTTCATTGTGCGCTCGACTTGACTTGGTCAGTCGATTGTGAAGTCCGAGTCGGGACCAAAAGTCCGCCATACCATAAAGGCTATGACGTTAATTACGCCCTTCCTAAGAAGGACAACCCTTGATTAAACGCCAAAATAGGAGGCCACTCGGGGCGGTAATAAAAGAAAAATAACAGTGTGTGATATTGAAGCTCTTGTTATTCTGGGAAGATAATTTAGTGCACAATAGATTACTACACCGACATGACCACCTCTTATGTGGGTCGTGCTGGGTAGAAATAGGACACCGTCCACGCAGTGGCGGGACGGGGTCCGGACCATCATCGGGGAGATGTCCCCTTTCATATTTCTCATCCAGCCAAGGGCCTCGCAGCATTCATATTCCCCGGAAGATTGAGCCGGACGAGGGGCGTGTGATGTGCACCTCCCGGGACTTATCGGGGTTAAAACATCGATCGACATTTCGGCAGCACCTCCCCATAATCTGGATTATGCCCAGGGGAGAATAGGCTATCACCCACGGAGTGCCGGGATGAAAGCCAAGAAAAGGAGGGAGCGAACCTCCCACATTGCACATGTATGCCCTGGGGCAATGTTTGACTCTTCCCTTATAGGAGCCGGTGACACCCATGCAGTGGCAGAGCTCACCTTAGCTAAAGGGGTTGCTCATAAATCCAGCGCGGATCAGTGGAACATAAGGGAGTCTGTCTCCCTCTAATTTTATCCCCGGGACAGCTCTGGTGACCCCTGGACATCCCTAAACGGGTTTGATAGAGGTATCGGAGGCTTGATGGGTGGCGGAGTAGGCTCCCGGCGCACCTTGGACTGGCCTAGAGGTTCCCGATGCCAAGGCAAGGAACAGGAGGGGGTTCCCGGCGCGCCCAGGAGATAGGTTCTCGGCGCAAGGGCCAAATGGCCAAGGGAGGTTGTTGGTGCCAGGGCCAAATGACCAAGGGTGTGGGCTTCTCGGCGCAAGGGCAAAGAGGCCAGGTTCCCAGCGCGCTGAAGAGAAGGCCAAGGAGTTCCCGGCACTGGCTTCCCAGCGTGAGGGGGAATTGCTCAAAGGGGGCTCCCAGCGCGCAGGGGAGAAGGCCAGAGGATGGGCTTCCCGGCACGATGGCACAGCAGCCAGGGGGGTTCTCGGCGCGGCCAAGATGGAGAGGTTCCCGGTGTGAAGGTAAGAAGGCCAGGGGTGGGGTTCTCGGCGCCAGAAGCCTTGCGCCAAGAACTATCCACCCCTTTCACTGTGTACGGGGCCGAGATGGGTGAGGGTGCCGGGATGAGAAACAGAGTTTTACGGTACCCTGTTTTTGGGTTTGTTGATGAATCAGGGGTTTTCTGGTGATTCAGGCCAAGGTAGACGGGACTTGGGAAATCAAAAGGGATCAGTTCATCAGGCGGCAACTGGTTTTGGCTTGGGTTTCAAAGGGAAGGCCAGAAGCGGAGAGTGATTTGGGGGAAACATGGTTTAGGGTATCTCTGTCACCAGCGTTCATAATAATCCCTGAGGATGATTTTGATATACTCTTCATCATCTGGGGGCCAAGAGATGGCTGTCTCTGGCCCCGGGGATGACTTCAGCAGAGCCGATGAGCATGAATATAACATCTAAAACCGAGCAGCGGTTGCTATACATCTATGCTTTGCTTCAGAGGCCAAGGGATAGTCTGTCCTTGGCTCAGAAGTAAGCACGAGCAGCGTTCGAGAACCAGGCGAATAAGCAGGCGATCAATCGAACTGGGGAGGGGGATAGCATGCTACTGAGTCTAAGAAGAGACAGAAAACATGGGGAGATAGCAATAGAGTTTCAGAGAAATAGATAGCAGGCATCAACTGCAGCCTGTAGTGTTCATTCATTCGAATATCACAATTACATTCGCACATCAGAGGCAATACATAAAAGAAGGTACAGGGAGACTATGCCTTGCCCTAGCGGAGTAAAACCGGCTGTGATATCACAGCATACATCAAAAGGGGGAAGAAGTAGAAGCAATCGAAATTAGAAGAATGAACTACGGAAAATGGGGAGGGGAGGGCGGAGCATTGACTCCTCTCCCTCCCCGTTGCCCACCTTCGATCAGGCTTCGAACTCTTTTCTTCTTTTGCCCTTCTGCTTCTTCCTCTCTCGGATCAGATTGCAGGCTCCACTCTCTTCTCCTTTTGTGTCTATCTATTCTTCTTCTCCATTCCTCCTCCCTTTTCCAAGGGGAAAAAGGGGTTTTATATCTCTCCTTGGTATCTTATTGGCAGGCCTGTCCCGGCGCGCCTCAATCAAAGGAAGACTTCCCGACGCGTGGGACTCCAGTTTCCCGGTGCCGCTCTTGGGCTTCGACAAAGGGGATCCTGGCGCCACTTTTATAGGCCCATTTAGGGCTTTTTAGACTTCACATATACCTCAGCCTTTATTGGTCCTTCAAATATATCAGAACCCGAGAAGGCCCTCCATTGGTGACACAGTTTCTATTGAGATCATTCACAGATTTTCATCAGTTGGTAGACTGGGGTTTCATCGGCATTGCCATCTGAATGATGACAAAGTCGGACATCATTTCATCGGTATCGTCACCTGAACGGTGACAAGACCGGACATCAGCTTTAGCCTGAAAAGACTTCGGCCAGGTGTATAGTCTGTGGAGACTCTTCTTTTGTTCTGACTTTGCAGAAGCCTTCACAATCTTTATTTGCTGGTTCTGGCTTCATCTTTATCTTTGCTCATATCACATCTGTCAATAAGTCGACATCTGACTTACTCTGACATGTTACCTGTGGATTCTCGGACGAGGCAGTAATACAGCTCTTATTGAGGTGTGATAGGAGGTCTCATCAGTCAGGTGACTGCTACTTCATCAGTGCCGCCGTCTGACTGACAATGGCACCGGACATCAGCTTGGCCGGGAAAGGCTTTAGCCGGGTAGATGGTTGACGAGCTTCATCATTGATTATTCACTGTTGGTCTGATCTTCTCTTCAATTCTGTTTTAGCCCTTGCTCATTTTCAAGGTGTCAACAAATGCCCCCCACCTGCGGGTGGCGTAAGCGCAGAATAAGCGGCACGGTGTCCGCAGGTGTATCTTTAGCTCAATGCTATTGACTCATTCTTTCAGTTATAGCTTGGCAGTATCCCCATACTGGGATTTCATCCTGGCACGATCTTCTTGGCTTGAGCCTCGATCAGCCGAACATATATCAGCTTGAGCCCTGATTAACTGGCACATTTGACTTATGTCGGCTTTCAGCCCTGATCGGCTACATATTTGACTTATGTCAGCTTTCAGCCCTGATCGGCTACATATTTGACTTCTGTCGGCTTTAGGCCCCGATTGGCTGAACATCTGGCATTTGTCGGCTTGAAGCCCAGCCCGGCTGAACATCTTGCATCTATCGGCTTCAAGCCCCGATCGGCTGTACATCTTGCACCTATCAGTTTTAAGCCCCGATTGGCTGAACATCTTGTATCTGTCGGCTTGAAGCCCCGATTGGCTGAACATCTTGTATCTGTCGGCTTGAAGCCCCGATCGGCTGTACATCTTGCATCTATCAGTTTTAAGCCCCGATTGGCTGAACATCTTGCATCTATCGGTTTTAAGCCCCGATTGGCTGAACATCTTGTATCTGTCGGCTTGAAGCCCCGATCGGCTGAACATCTTGTATCTGTCGGCTTGAAGCCCCGATCGGCTGAACATCTTGTATCTGTCGGCTTGAAGCCCCGATCGGCTGAACATCTTACTTCATGTGCTGTTATTTCCTTCATGTGGAAGAGTGGCAGTCCCAGCAGTCTTTACGCGGATGACCCGTGTTCAGCAGGAGAGCGTCCATCCTCTCAGGGAGGGAATGGGGGACTCGCTCCACGGCGTGTTGGTATCCGGTGGGACTGCCTTTGCTGGACTTGTTGGTTAACGGAAGACATGCTTTTAGGCCATAGCATCATGCGGGAGTGTAGACGAGAGGGGTTCTAGAGGAACATCTGGAACATACGAGAGGTCCGTTCCTCAAAGCTGGCCGTGGCGATGTGCCGACCGACCGGTACATGGTTTCATCATCGACATTGGGTTTATGTCGATGTAAAGGAGTTTAAGCTTCATCAGAATAGACGTAAGGTCTAAACCGGGTAAGTTCATCACGGGTGGGACATGAAAGGATACGTAGTTTCATCAGAACAGACGTAAGGTCTATCCCGGCAGGGTTTCATCATTGATCGGGCAAGGTGCCGGTCGATCAGCAGCTGGTTTCATCATCGATATTGGGTTTATATCGATGCAAAGAAAGTGTTATAAGTTTCATCAGAATAGATGAAAGGTCTAAACTGGCAGGGTTTCATCATTGATCGGGCGAGGTGTCGTCGGTCAACAGTTGGTTTCATCATCGATATTGGGTTTATATCGATGCAAAGGAGTTTTACAGGTTTCATCAGAGTAGATGTAAGGTCTAGACTGGGTAAAGGTTATCGCAGGTGGGACATTGAAGAGTGCGTGATTTTTATCAGGACAGACGTAGGGTCTGAATTGGATAGGATTTCATCATTGATCGGGCGAGGTGTCGGTCGATCAATAGCTAGTTTCATCATCGATATTGGGTTCATATCGATGCAAAGAAAGTGTTATAAGTTTCATCAGAATAGACAAAAGGTCTAAACTGGCAGGGTTTTAATTGGACATGGTTTCATCACTGATCGGGCGAGGTGCCAGTCGATCAGTGGTTGGTTTCATCGTCGATATGGGGCTTATATCGACGCAAAGAGTTTCATAGGTTTCATCAGTATAGACGTAAGGTCTAAACCGGACAGAGGATTTCATCATTGATCGGGCGAGGTGCCGGTCGATCAACGGTGGGACGTATGTAGAGGTGTAGGTCTCGTCAGGACAGACGTTGTAATGCCCCAGGTTTTTTGGATCCTCGTTCGTGGGTCTCAGATCTGGTTTCTCGGAGCGTCTGACTCTGTTGTGTCCGAAATTTCGTTTCGGACATCTTTCGTGTTCGGATCGGTGCGATCCGGAGTCGTTTCGGAGGCCCGGAGGCGTTCCGCGGCTTTTTCCGCATGTGTTTTCTGATTCCCAGCGTGGGTTTCAGCTTTTTCTTTGGAACCTCGTTGCGGGTGAACCGGGCCGTTCACCTAGGCGAGTGTGGTACCGTTGCGATCGGTGCGTTTCGAGGATCGCGAGGGTGTGATTTTCTATTTTTTGGGATTTTTCTGATTTTCCGGATTTTCTTATATATACCCCCCACCCTCTCTCTCCCCTCTCATTTCTCTCTTCTCTCCCTCTCTCTTCTCACGCTCTCTCCTCTCTCCCTCTCTCTTCGGCGGCCGACGGGGCGGAGTACGGGTGAGGCGGGGACGGCTCGGGCGAGGCGCGGGCGAGGATGGATGATGATCGAGGCAGTGGAGGCGTGGTGATGCTCGGCCGTGAGTTCGTGGAACGGCAAGGCTTCAACGGCGTTTCTTCGTGGATCGGCGTCCACGGTGCGCGAAATCTTCGGTGGAGGTAGGGTGATGGACCCCCAGCTCGTGCACTTCCTTTCCCGCATGTTTCGTAGGCCGTGGTGTGCCGAGCGGGTCGTTTGGAATGTTTTGGGGAAAAATCATGTTTCAGGGAGTGATCGCCCGATCTAGGGATTCATTGCGTTTCTGGCCGATCCGAGGCCGTAGATGCATGCTAGGGGTTATTTGGGGGCTTCCCCTATGTTTTCCCCCTCATCCGTGGATGTTTGGGGGCGTGGCGTGGATTTTTGGGTGTTTTCCCGCCGTTCACGGTTTTCCGAAATGATCGCGGTCCACCAGTAACCGCGTTCATTGGTCGCGGTCTTGGGAGAACCGCGTTCATCCTTTGTGTTTTGGTCGAGGAAGCCTTCGAGCGTCGCGGTCGTGCGATAGACCGCTTTGGTCTAGTCGCGGTCATGGGATGACCGCTACTATCTAGTCGCGGTCCTCGGGCGACCGCTACCAGCGGGGTTGCGCGTGGCTTGCTGCGGTCGTGAGGTGACCGTGACAGCATGGTCGCGGTCTCCGGTCGACCGCTACCATCTGGTCGCGGTCCCCGGTCAACCACTATCTGGTCGCGGTCACCAGGTGACCACTACCACGTTCTGGTTCCTGTTTGCGCTGTTTTGACCTCCGGTCAACCCGGTTGTGACCCAGTGGTTGACTTTAGGTCTCGTGAGTGTCTCGGACACCCCGTGGAGTTCCGTGACCGTGTCTTTGGGTGTCCAGTGGTTGTCCCACTTACCTCATTTTGCGTGCCATGAGCTTAATGGTCCAGGTGACCTTTTAGCATCCCGATTGTGTTGTGTTGGTCTCCGGTCGACTCGGTTGTGACCCAGTGGTCGACCTCCGACCTTGTGAGTATCCCGGACACCCATGGGTACTGTGTCTGTGTTTTTGGGGTGTCGGGAGGGACCATGTTTCCTCGATTAGCGTGCCCGTAGGTGTGGTGGGTCCGGATGACCCCACGTGTTCCGGGCTTTCTTGTTACGCATGATCGAGTCACCGTGTATCGGTGTGTGTGCGGTGGGGCCTCCCCCGCATATCGTGGGTTCCTTTTGTTGGTGATTCCCATGTGGGCCACGTGTTTGGCCTTGGACTGCGAGTCCAGTTATCCGGCCTGGGGCTGGAGGTTTCCCGCTTGCTTCAAGATGGGAAATCGACATGGTGACTTGTGTGCTGCCTTGGGAATCGTGCTTCCGTGTGGCCCGTGTGGGTGGCCTTAAGTCCTTTGCATTCGCTTCCCGAGGGAGTGGTCTTGGCGGCTTGTGAGTTGTCTCGGTATTTGTGCTACCGTGGTTTTAGACCTAGGGATTAGGCCAGATTGACGGCTTAGTGATGTCATGTGCAACGGTCTCGACTCTGAGTCGTGTGACTCAAAGACCGTTGAGTTAAGTAGGTCTAGTGGACCATCTAGAGTATGGTGGCGTCGTGCCACCTGTTACTTCGCGATACCCCCAATGGGTGCGGGTGTGGTTTTCTATGTCCACGTTCTGTGACACGTCCACTAGCTGTAGCTTCCTGCGCACGCGTGTGTGGACCCACCTGGGAGTGGTGGAGAGCGAGACCCAGTGTGACGCGGTTTTTAGGCTGGTTTCCGTAGGGCCCCTTGGCTTTGCCACCAGAGTCCGGTGGGGGGGAAAACCAGCTAGAGGACCCGACCTACAGCAGATGGTCTGTGTGTGCACACGTAGTTGGGGGCTTAGGACACGCGCTGACGAGCATGACCCCAGCTAGTCCTTGTTGTGGTACTTGTTGCGTGTCTGAGTCTCACGCCCGGGGCGTCGTAGCTAGACACTTGTGACGCAGTGTAAGACGTCAGGGGACGCAGCCGGTCGTTCTTCTAGTGGGTGGTGATCCTGTCATGTGACGTGGGTTGTCGTGCACCGGGTTTTGTTTCTGTCCGCGGGACGGGACTTCGTGAGTGGTTTCGGGAGTGTTCCCGGAGTCGTGGTCTGGGGTTTCCGGTGAGCGTCACCGAGGGCCTTTCTCCAGACAGTGTTGTGTTCACGACGATGAGGTCGTGACCGTGTTCCCTGACCGTATGTTTTTGGCTCAAGCCCTTTTTGAAAGGCAGGCCTCTGCTACGGAGGTAGCGTGGCGTTTTCCTAGTAGCATGGCTAGGGCGGTTCGTGTATGGTGGTCCCCGATCGTGGAATCGGGTGGTCGGGTGCGTGGCTTGGTTGTCCCCCGACGGGAGACTGGGTCGTGTTTTCTGGTACAGTAGGAGTAGCTGTAGTGCCGAGTTTTTGACCGGCCACCGGTTTGCTGTTCCTGCTGTAGTTGTAGCTCTCCTTTCCGCTACCGCCGTTGTTTCCGGTTGGGGTTCCGCGGGATCCCTACTGAGTCTCTGTTTTGGAGACTCATTCCCTACTTTTCAGGTGTGGCGGTTCTTCATCGAGGTGTGAGGGTGCGGAGCGGAGGTTCTTAGTTGCCAGCTTGCCGGGCCGAGTGTTCACTTGGCATGTGGTATGTTTTACTGCTTTAGACTATACTTTCTCGTTGGACTGGACTCTGTTGTAGTTGTTTATTTATTTCTGTTAATTATTGAATTGTCCTGGTTTATTTCCTATTTCTTTGTCTCTCTACACTCCTTTTAGCCCTTCCGAGCCCTCCCGGCTCATGGGTGGCGGTGCGAGTCTCGGGTTATCGAGCCTTCCTGGTAATCAGATTCTCGGGTCGTCACAGACGTAAGGTCTATTCCAGCAGGTTTTATCGCGGGTGGGACTTTGCCAAGAAATACGTAGGTTTCATCAGGATAGGCGTAGGTCTATCCTGGAAGGGTTTCATCGTTGACCGGGCAAGGAGCTGATCGATCAAGGGAAGGTTCAGGAGTTTGATCAGGACAGACGTAAGGTCTGAACTGGCCAGGCTTTATCAGAATGGTGACGGGTTTTATTGTTGGTGGGACATGTGAAAAGAGGGTATGTAGATTTCATCAGGGTAGACGTAAGATCTATCCCGGAAAGGCTTTATCATCGGTGTGGTATAGAGCCAGATGACTGACGGAAGGCTTCATTAGTGAAGGGGAGGTGAAGGCAACGTGCCGGTTGGCATGGAACTTCTGAATTACCACATTACTGACCCAAGTGCCCTTTTGGGTTTTCATCAGAGCCAGCCCCCTCTTGCTTTTGCCCACGCGTCCTTTCGGATTTTCACGTGGCGGGGTACCTGATTTTGCCGGCAGTGCCCTTTCGGGTTTTCACCACAGTTGGGTTTTAGCCATTTTTGCCCTTGTCCAGAATGCCTGAACAAGTCTGGCGGGGTATCTCTATTTTCAACCCCATTTTTTATATATATACTTTTTTATCATTTTCTTTATCTTTTCCTTTTTCATTGTCTTTTCTGGGACCAGAACTTTCATCCTATGGACCATGGCGCCATATGTTTATTGTGGACACACGATCATTGATGTGGGTGTCAACATCAATGCAAAAGGAAATATGGTTTCATGACCTATTCAGGCGAAAGGTATGAATAGCTAGCAACTCGGGCACGGAGCCATTTGCCGAAAATGTGAGTTTCATTGTTAATGTAGGGTCTGACATTACCGCAAAGGAATAGAGTTTCATGATCTATCCAGACGGAGGGTCAGAATCTATTCAAAGAGCAGTGTTGTGCTATGTCAGAGTGGACGGAAGGTCTACCCTGGATGGGTTTTAACGTCGATCAGGCAGTGTGCCAACTGATCGATAGAAGGTTTCATCATTGGTATTGGCTCATACCAATGCAAGGATTTCATATGTTTCATCAGGATAGACGTAGGGTCTAAACTGGATAGGGTTTTATCATTGATATTGGGCGAGGTGCCGATCGATCAATGGCGGGTTTCATCATCGGTATTGGATTTATACCAATGCAAGGATTTCATGGGTTTCATCGGGATAGACGGAAGGTCTAAACTGGATAGGTTTCATCATAGATCGGACAGACATTGACGACGAGGTGCCGATCGATCAATGGCGGGTTTCATCACGGCGGGACGTAAAGAGACATGTAGATCTAGTCGGAATAGACGTAAGGTCTAAACCGGACAAGGTTTTATCGCTGATCGGGCAGTGTGCCGTTCGATCAGTAGCTGGTCTCGTGGTGGTGGGCTTATTATCGAGGGAATTTTTCTTGAGCAATGTATGAAGGCTTCAACAGAATAGACGTAAGGTCCATTCCGGATGGGTTTAATCGTTGATCGGGCAAGGCGCCGGTCGATCGACGAGGAGTTTTATGGTGGGAGGTGAGGCTTTCTTTGGAATCACCACATTACCGACCCAAGCGCCCTTTCGGGTTTTCACCGGAGCCAGCCCCCTCTTGCTTTTGCCCACGCGCCCTTTCGGGTTTTCACGTGGCGGGATACCCGATTTTGCCTGCAGTGCCCTTTCGGATTTTCACCACAGCTGGGTTTTAGCCATTTTTGCCCTTGCTCAGAACGCCTGAACAAGTCTGGCGGGGCATCTCTATTTTTAGCCCCTATTTTGTCATCTTCTATTCTCTCTTCCTCTCTCTTTTTTTTAGAGGGTGACAGGTCGGAATGCCATTAGATCAAGATAAGGGGTGGCTTGGTTAGGGCGGAGTGCCGCTAGACCAAGAGATGGGTAGCTCGGCTAGGGCGGGGTGCCGCTAGACCAAGAAAGGGTAGCCTGGCTAGGGCGGAGTACCACTAGACCAAGGAAAGGGTAGCTCGGTTAGGGCGGAGTGCCGCTAGACCAAGAAAAGGGTAGCTCGGTTAGGGCGGAGTGCCGCTAGACCAAGAAAGGGTAGCCTGGCTAGGGCGGAGTGCCGCTAGACCAAGGAAAGGGTAGCTCGGTTAGGGCGGAGTGCCGCTAGACCAAGGAAAGGGTAGCTCGGTTAGGGCGGAGTGCCGTTGGACCAAGAAAAGGGTAGCTCGGCTAGGGCAGAGTGCAGCTAGACCGGGAAAAGGGTGTAGCTTGGCTAGGGCGGAGTGCCGCTATACCAAGAAAAGGGTAGCTCGGTTAGGGCGGAGTGCCGCTAGTCCAAGGAAAGGGTAGCTCTGACAGGTCGGAATGCCATTAGATCAAGATAAGGGGTGGCTTGGTTAGGGCGGAGTGCCGCTAGATCGAGAAAAGGGTGTAGCTTGGCAAGGGCGGAGTGCTGCTATACCAAGAAAAGGGTAGCTCGGCTAGGGCGGAGTGCCGCTAGACCAAGAAAAGGGTAGCTCGGCTAGGGCGGAGTGCCGCTAGACCAAGAAAAGGGTAGCTCGGCTAGGGCGGAGTGCCGCTAGACCGGGAAAAGGTAGCTCGTTTAGGGTGGAGTGTCGCTAGACCAAGGAAAGGGTAGCTTGGTTAGGGCGGAGTGCCGCTAGACCAAGAAAAGGGTAGCTCGGCTAGGGCGGAGTGCCGCTAGACCGGGAAAAAGGTGTAGCTTGGCTAGGGCGGAGTGCCGCTATACCAAGAAAGGGTAGCTCGGCTAGGGCGGGGTGCCGCTAGACCAAGAAAGGGTAGATTTTGCCCAATTACTCGGGGAATGTTGGTTGTGCTATATGATACAGCTTTAGATGTCTTTTGTTGAGTGGCGAGAATTGGATTTCCCCTCGATGGTTAACAACCACGTAGGCCCCTCCTCCGTAGACCCTCTGTATCACATAAGGACCTTCCCAATTAGCATTCAGCTTTCCTTTTGGGTTAGACGAGGTCACCTTTCTTGAATTCTCATCCTCTTACGAGTTTGTTGAATGCAGTGGCCATGCGGGCCTGATACATTTGGATACTCTTCTGAGCTCGGAGGCGCTTCCCTTCCAATTCAGCCAGTTCTTCTAGTCTTCTTTCTGCATTGGTCTGTTCACCACGGGCCAGGCCATATTGGACTGCCACTCTGAGTGACGAGGCTTCCAGCTCTAGCGGAACCACTGCCTCTGAGCCGTATACCAGCGAGTATGGTGAGCACCCTGTAGGTGTCTTGAAGACAGTGCGGTATGCCCACAGAGCTTCATACATTTTCTCTTCCCAGTCCTTCTTATTAGAACTGACGACCTTGGCCAGCAAGGTGCAGAGAGTCTTGTTAAAAGCTTCTGCCAATCCGTTTGCCTGTGGATTGTAAGGAGTGGAGGTCCTCCATTCGATCTTATACTTCTCAGCAAGCCGATAGACCTTCTGATTTCTGAAATGACTTCCATTGTCAGATATTATTCGGTTGGGGATCCCGAACCGGAAGATACTGTTCTGCTTGA
Organism: Amorphophallus konjac; assembly: GCA_022559845.1. Classification (NCBI taxonomy): domain Eukaryota; kingdom Viridiplantae; phylum Streptophyta; class Magnoliopsida; order Alismatales; family Araceae; genus Amorphophallus; species Amorphophallus konjac. Next base: position 375,383,226 of record CM040120.1, on the reverse strand, counting down.
TAAATCTGGCGACCAGTTCACCAGTCACTTCTCTTAATGCTACATCCTCCGCCCATCGGGAGAAGTGATCTGTTATGGCCAGTATGTACTTATGTCCGGCCGAGGAAGTCGGCATTGGCTCGACTACATCAGTTCCCCATTGTGCAAACGGCCAACTGGGAATTGTAGGGTGCAGAGCCGTAGGAGGCCTTATAGGCACAGTAGCATGCTCCTGACATTTCTAGCATGATTTTGCAAATTTATAGCAGTCTTCAAACATGGTGGGCCAATAGTAGCCCAGCTTCTTGATTTCTATCTTCATCTTGGGACCAACCTGGTGGGCACCTGCTTTCCCAGCATGGGTTTCTTTCATCGCTTGCCAGGCTTCCTCAGCGGACAGACAGCGGAGTAGAATCTTCTTCCGTGCATCTGCCATTATTCGGAACAAAATTCCATTCCTGAGTTCATAAGAATCTTTGATTCTTAGGAGTTTCATCTTTTCTTCTCTTATCTGCGGCAGTTGTTGGTGTAGAAACCACTGCAGCAGGTGCTGTCTCCAATCAGACGCTTGTTCTGTGCTGATGGTGGCAACTTCATCTTCTTCGGGGCACCCTTCTAGCATACTGGGGACTTGTCGCCGGTTCATAACGACAATGTTCAGTGTCTTATTTGGTGGGACTGCTAGTGAGCTGGCCAGCTTTGCCAGTGCATCAGCCTGGGCATTGTGTCCACGGCCCACATGCTTGAGCTCAATATGGTAGAATTTCACCATGAGGCGCACAGCGTTTTGGTTGTAGGGATTCAGTTCTGGCTTCCACACTTCGAACTCCCCTTGGCTCTGTTTTATTATCAACATCGAATCCCTGAATACTTGAAGCATTTGGATACCCATGTTGAGGCTGATATATAGCCCGATTATCAGAGCTTCATACTCAGCCTCATTATTGGTGCAGGGCTTGTTTATAGAACAGGAAGTATGCACGACCTCCCCTTCTGGTGATTTCAGCACAATACCGGCTCCAGCCCGTATTCTGGTCTTTCCATCGGAGTCTGTCTCTGTTCTAGATGCTCCATCAAAGAATAGTTGCCACATAACTGACTGGGTCTGGTAGGCCACGAGTGTCTCATCATCAGGTAACTCAGTCCCTAGCATATCATTTTTCGGCACAGGATGCTCTGCGAAGAAATCAGCCACAGCCTGTCCTTTTATCGCCCTCTAGGGTGTATAGGTAATATCGAATTCCATCAGGATCACTGCCCATTTGCCCAACCGGCCCTTCAGTACTGGCTGAGTCAATACGTATTTGAGCGGATCTACTGCAGATATCAATCTGACTTCATGTGACAACATATAGTGTCGGAGCTTCTTAACAGCAAAGACTAGTGCCAAGCAGGTCTTTTCTATGTAGTTGTAGCTTTCTTCAGTTCTAATCAGCCTCCTACTCAGGTAGTACAAGGCTTGTTCTTTGCCTTCTTCATTTATCTGTGCCAGCATTGCCCCCAGGGAACAATATGTGGCTGCGATGTATAGTATTAAGGGCCTGCCTTTAACGGGTGCCCCCAGCACTGGAGGGGTCTTGAGATATTCTTTCAGCTTCTCAAAGGCTTCCTGACAGCCATCGTCCCAGAGGAACGGCACATCTTTCATCATGAGCTTGTGAAAGGGGTGGCATCTTCCCGACAGATTTGATATAAATCGTCGGATATAGGCCAGACGCCCTTGCAGAGATCTCAGCTCGGGCAGATTCCTTGGTGGAGGGAGCTCCTGGATAGCCTTAATCTTGGATGGGTCGATTTCAATCCCCCTATGCCGGACAATAAACCCGAGGAATTTTCCACTGGACACGCCAAAGGCACATTTCATGGGATTCATCTTGAGTTCATATTTGCGCAGCCTCTGGAATACTACCATCAGGTCTTGCAAATGGTCTTCTCTTCTTTTAGTTTTTACTACCAAATCATCAATGTAGCACTCTACTTTCTTGAAGAGCAAATCATCAAAGATCTTGGTCATAGCTCTTTGGTAGGTAGCGCCGGCATTCTTGAGGCCAAACGGCATCCTTTTGTAGTGGAATATCCCCTTCGGAGTGCGAAACGCAGTGTGCACTCTGTCTTCTTCAGCAATCCAGATCTGGTTATATCCGGATGACCCATCCATAAATGACAGGGCTTCATGACCAGTAGTCGCATCGATCATCACTTCAGTGATTGGCACTGGGAAATCATCTTTCGGGCAGGCCTTATTAAGGTCCCGGAAATCAACACATATTCTGATCTGCCCATTTTTCTTTTTTACAGGCCCTATGTTGGCTAACCATGTAGTATACTGATTTTCTTCAACAAAGCCTACATCAATCAGCTTGTCAACCTCTTTGTTAATCTGATTTATTAATTCAGGGCGCATTCTCCTGGAAGGCTGCTTTACAGGGCTAGCCTCTGGGTTTATTGCCAATCGGTGCTGTGCCAGATCAGAACTCAGTCCCGGCATTTCATCATATGTCCATGCAAAGCAGTCTCGGAATTCTTTTAAGAACTGTATATACTGTTCCCTGGCAGCTGGCTCCAGCAGTGCACTGAGGAATGTCGGCCTTGGCTCATCTGCGGTCCCCAGATTTATTTCCACAAGCTCATCGACGGTGGCCTGACCTCCATCTTCGACCTCGGACGGGGCTTCTTGCAAGTCAATGAAGCCTCCCGGGATATAATCTTCTTTAGTTTCTTGATTCTCTGTCTCATCATACTGGTCATCAGCGGGTGCTGGCTCATCATATACGGCCAATATTGTTGTATTCTGTTCAGTCTGCCCCGAGGACGTGACTGGATCAGCAGGAAACTCAAAGATGGAGTCTTCCGCCCTTAGAGGCTCTTCTGAGGCAGGCTTTGCCGAGGGATCATCATTCTGTAGGGCTCGGACTTCTTCCAGGATGCGCTCAAAATCCAGGCATTCCCTCAGCTCTTTGGCTATTTGGTATTCATCCGGGGTTCCCGTATCAAACTTTGCTTCAACATGGAACAGATCCTCTTTGCAAGGTAGGTCTTCCCAGCACCAATCTTTCTTTGTTTCATCAGATGTCCCCGTCTCCGGCTGACTGTCTGGGGCTTCATTGTTCATTACGGATTGATAAATGATTTCTTCATCTTCCGAGGGGTACTTTTCATATCCCACCTCGGGAGGGTCTTCATGCTGGTAGGAAACAGAGATGACGTCCACCTCGGCTTCATAGAATTCTTGAAGGGTATAACCCAATCCCGGGTGCTGAGTGATCTTCATCAGTTCTTTATTATCCCGGGGCGGATCCCATAGCTCCTGGAACGCCTTCTTTTGGGCAACAGGTTGTAGTGATGGCATCTGCATCTTAGAGAACATCTGCGAAACCCGTTGGGTAGTATAGTCCAAGCCCGTGATCGGCACCATCCGGTTTGCAGATTCTTCAGGGACCATGCAGTCTTGATCGTCGTCTTCGACTGACTCCCCGGTGTAGAATATGATAGGAGACTCGCAGAAGCGAGGGACTTCCATGGTCTTTAATGGTAGCACCGTCTGGTATTCTATGCTGGCAATGGGCTTGACTAAACCCTGCGGAACCCCCACTTGTATGTATTTTTCTTTCATTTCTTCGCCAATATCATCTGGGTGGATACTAGGAGGGGTGATCCGAGCAAAGTCACCAACATAAGAAATGTGAGATACTTCATGTTTCTTAATGTAGCCCCTTGGTGGCGGTGGAGACCAATTTCTTGCCTTCGTCATCGGCTTCTTCTGGTCGACCCCAGCCTCTTTCTCTTCACCCTTCTGCGACACCTCCGTGTAGTAGAATGCATCGAGCATATGGCACTCGAATACTTCGAAGGGATGCAGATCCGCAAACACCCTTTCTTCTTTTCCTTCGTGGCAGTATTTAATGCATTGATGTAGCGTGGACGGCACTATCTGATATTCATGCAGCCACGGTCTCCCCAACAGGGCCTTATACATGGTGTTGGAGTCGATTACATAAAATCGCACCACGGTAGTGAGGTCCCCCAATGTGAGGTTGAAATCAGCCACCCCAAGGGGCATCTCACATTTCTGGTTGAATCCTGCAATCTTCATGTCTCTGACCTTGGTAAGCTGAAGATCAAAGTAATATTTTTGGTAGATGCGGTATGGGATAATGTTCACGGCAGCCCCGAGATCTATCAGTATCCTGCTCAGTGGCTGACAGTTCAGGGAGCCCCTTGTAGACACGCCAAAATTGACGTTTTGTTGATCAAATCTCATGTTATTATATAAATGCCCCAAGTGGACTTCAATATTCCTATAATATGAAGTTTTTCTATTTTTGTGATTTTTCCTGCATTTTTCCTGCATTTTTATGATTCACGACTTTGGTAAGGGCGTTAATTTATAAAGTCACGACCTTTAATAAGGCGTTTTCACAGAAAGGACGACCGTGCGACAGGGCGTCAATTCTTGGTATTATACGCTAATTTCTGGAATTATCATAAAAGGCATTTTCTGAGTAACGCCTTTCCTCAAGGCGTGTCTTTAATAAACGCCGTAATCATAGGCGTGTTATTCCAGTGTTTAAACAGAGCAGGTTTTATTTCTAAAATTAAATCCAGGAAGAAACGTCCTTTGCTAGGTCGTGTTTTAAGAAACGCCTTTGTTGCGGTCGTCAATTCATCAAGAGACGTCCTCGATTAAGGCGTGTTTCGCTCCAGAGTCCTTCCTTTTTCGAACTTTCCCTCACAGTTCACTATCGTAATTTGGTCTCTTGCTCGATCTTAATCCTTCCTTGAATGTCTCATTACCCGTTCTGATCTTACCTTGCTTGATCACATCCAATCGAGGCTATAAATTGAAGCCTGGATCGATCGGTTGAAGGGTTGAAGGGTTGAAGCGTTGAAGCATCCGTAAAAGAGGTTGAAACGTTTGTAAGAGGGTTAAGCATTTTTTTTACGAACAGAGCCTTCTTCATCCGGCTTCATCCATATATTTCTGTCATCTTCATTCATTTTTTCCTTTACTGTCGCCAGGGACAGCAGGATTTCACCCCTTTTCATCTCTTTATTTTATTTATTCATATCACTCCATTCATCATACACGTTCATCCTTTATATTTATTCACACTTTATTGTCATACTCCCCCTCCCTTAAGTCTTGTTAAGGGGTTTTAAAAACAACCAAAAAAATAAGGTGCGCATGTGCCTTTCTTTCCTTCATTATTACATGTCTATTTGGATAGATGCTACTGCGTTTTGGGCTGACCCTTCTCTTCTTGTTTGTGTTTATTGTCCGTTTTGCAAGGTAATCAACTAAGAAGACCCACTTCATCGGCCGGCCGATTGAAGTTGGAGGAAGAAATCCACATCCATCCCGCGTCTCAAATTCCACCAGGTATACGCGATCACTTTTCTTCTTATTGAGGTAATCCCTCTGGCGATCACAACTCCTTTTAAGCACCTCGTGCTTCATCATATTCATTTTTTTTTATTTCTATTCATAAGTGTGGATTTTAATCCGAATCTACAAATTGGCGATCACGGTGGGACTTCCACTGTTTTCTTTCTTGATTACCATCTCCATTGGCACCCTCAAGTGCCCTTTCCCCTTGACACCCTCGTGTGTCCTTTCCCCTTAGGCACCCTCGCGTGCCCTTTCCCCTTGGTACCCTCGGTGCCCTCTCCCTTGTGCCCCTCGGGCACCCTCCATTGTGCACTCTGCACACTCCCGGGTCGGTCGATTTCTGCTTATTGACGCCTTTCACGAAGGCGTCTTTTTATTTCACGCCCCTCACAGGGACGTGTTTTGTTGAATCACGCCCCCTTCCAGGGCGTGTGTTTATTACACCTGCTGGCTTTTTGGTTGCTTATTTCATCGTCTGATATTTAACGCCCCTCTCAGGGGCGTGTTTCTCTGAGTAACGCCTACTCCCAGGGCGTCTTTTACTATAACTGCTGCCTGCTGCATGATTGTTTTACTGTCTGTGGAATTAACGCCGCTCCCAGAGGCGTTCCATCTATTGTCAACGCCTGTCATCAGGGCGTGTTTAATTATTATCTGAGTTTTGACGCCCTCCAGTGTAGGCGTCCTTTCCTGAGAACGCCTCACCCTAAGGCGTGTTGTTCCTACTGTCTGTGAGCCCGTCACAGAGTTAACGGCAGCCACCCTGCCGTGTTTTAAGTTTGTCACGACCTATCGCAGGGCGTGTCTTTCTTGCTGTTGTGAACACGCCCTTTCCCAGGGCGTGTCTTTGCTGTTCATTTTCACAGATTGA